>CM052538.1:124645346-124666656 GCA_028533065.1 Trachops cirrhosus
AAGAAGGAGCTCATACCGTTTGCAACAGCATGGATGGAGCTGGAAAGCATTATGCTAAGCAAAATAAGCCAGGCAGTGAAAGACAAATACCATATGATTTTGCCTTTAATAGAAACCTAAACAACAAAACAAAGAAACAAGCAAAATACAGCCAAAAACACTGAAATAAAGGACAGGTTGACAGTGACCAGAGGGGAGAGGGGATGGAATTTCAGGGGAATTTTAGGGGAGAAGGGAAGGGTTTATAGGAACAAATATAAAGGACATATAGACAAAAACTAGGGGGGTTGGAAATGGGAGGGAGGAGGGGAGGGCTGAATGGGTGGGCTGGAATGGGAGTAAAGGATAGAAACTGTACTGATTAATGACTAAAATTAAAAAAAAAATGACTTTCCATGGTAAAAGGTTTTCTGTAAGATATCAACTTAAACTGCAACTTTTGAGGAATATTTTAAGGAATATGTTAAGGATTTTTGAGGGATAAGAAAGTTTATATATTCATTAACATTAACTTGCTTATTTTATTATGATAATAACTTAGGCTACTCATGAGGATTTATATCAAATGCCTATATTATTCCAAAGCATTTTTTCATTAATAATGACTCTACAAATTTCTTGAATGTGTTTCTAGAAACCACTTGTATGCATGATTATATACAAATAGGTTAGCTAAAATAACCTAATTGTAAAAAATGTCCTAACTTCCAAAGCAAAGAAACAGTAGTCATGACAACATCTATTATGTATCATTCATTCACTATAATAATTTTAACAATTTAAAATCTTGCTATGAGAAGATTTGATGAGATCACTCTATTTTTTACAGAAGTCATATGAAAAGATTTTATTGAACTTATAGCAAAGAGGAGGGCTAAAAATGCTGTATATGCCAGCCATATACACTGCTTATTGAGACTGCTCAAGTGTAGTAGTGAATCCTCACTTCATGATTTGGTGTCTCACTTCAATGGGAAGAGTATAACACTTCTTTAGCTTCCAGCTGAGATCATAAATATGCATATTTCTTTCTGACATTTTTATTTAACAATAAGAAGTATCTTCCAGATGTTACCTGAAAATTTAAATGGTCCTAAAAATGAAAGTTTAAACAATAAATATTTTCTTTACATTTACTTTAGTGACTAAATGGAAAATAATATCTGAGAATAGTTAAAATCTAAGAGACAATTCTTTTCATGCAGGAAGATACATGATAGGTTACCTTACAGAAGGTGAGTTACCCATTCGTGGACTCAGATTCTATTAAACTTCAAAAACTCACTACAGCGCTATATCTTGAGAATATGAGTATATTCTATCACATTTAAAAAAGTTTATGGATCATTTCATCAAGGCATTACATTTACTGTAAGGAATTCTTTCACCATATGCATCTGTGTATACTAAATCACTACCATGTACTCCGTAAATATTTTACAATTTTATATATCAATTACATCTCAGTAAGCTGAAAAATTTTAAAGACCTTTCATTGAGTCAAATAAAGTCTTATAAACAACATTTCAAAAAGAAGTATAATTTGGACCACCAGGAGATAGATATATCAGTCTGCTGTCTTTTCAAGAACTTGGATTAATATTCAGTTTGGTTGATGAGTTTCAAAAACAAATCACATTTCATCAATACTTTCCTTAATTTATTCTTACACATTTTTCCTATCTATTCAGATGGATTCTGCAGTGCTATTCTGTTAATTGACTGAGAAGAAGGACAATTGATTGAAACTCAGAGAAACAGGCTTCCTTGAGACAAAAGAATTTATAGACCAAGAAGTCCAGATGTCTTAAAATACCCCAGATATTTTAGCATAGATTCAAATAGCATTTCAGTAGAGCAAGTTCTAGAGATCTGCATTACAACATTGTACCTGTATTCAATGATACTATATTATACAATTAAAAATTTGTTGAGGATCAATGTCATATTAAGAATTCTTTCCACAATGAAATATAACAATAAAAATGAATTGGATTGAACAATAAATGCTTTTTTGTGAACACCTCTAGCATTATTTACAAATTTCTCTAAAGACTAGACTATTCTACCTTTTATCTCTACCTTTACTTTTATCTTTTTTTTGCCATTTGTTCTTTATTTCCTTATAATTCTTGCCACAGAATATAAACTCTTCCCCTGAAATTTAACAATAACATAGTTATCAACTCAAATATAATTTTTCTTCATCCTCTTCCTTGACCTTTGAGCTTCTACTAGAGACTCAGTCACTCTGTCTGATTATGTCTGCCTGATCCATTCCCTTTCTGATTCTCCCCTGACCTTCTTTAACTGATGTAACCAAGCACGCTGGGGTTGGCCACTTGTCACCCTTAATCCACACCATCCAAGATCTGTGTTGAAAGAAACAGATTTTTATTAACAGGGTTTCAATTTATGGGGGTGCTGAGAGCACTCCCACTCTGAGCCCTTCTCTCCCATGAGACCCAGAATTTCACTTGCTTCCCAAAGGATTACAAGCCAAAAGCCATGCCCAGAAGTTCCCCATTTCCTTCTGTCTTAAAGCAGGCCACACAAACAGACTCCATCCTCTCTGGAATGTGCACTCATGGATTTCAGAATGTCCATCTTCTTGCAGCAGCAGTTTTCTTCAGGATCTGGGGTGCACTGCTCTGAGTCTCCATGTAGCAGTCCAGGACCCATGTGCCATGCTGCACTGGACCATAGTGTCCCAGAGGATGGAGCCCAGAGAGGCACAGGTCCCAGCATGGGACCCTGCCTCCAGGAGCAGGCTTGTGTACCCTGTCTATTGTCAGTTGGAAGGTTGTGTTGATTCTTCCACTGTAATATATTACATCTATCCCATACACTCCATTTCACTATTACAGCTATCATTATTTCCTGTTATGCTATAGTCAAGGTTTTTTCAACATTAGCTTAAATATCTCATGTTTATTTATATTTTTTGCAGTTTTGTTATTTTTCAATTACAGTTGACATGCATTACATTAGTTGCAGGCATACAACATAGTGATTAGACATTTACATACCTTACAAAGCGATCACCGATAAATATAGTACCCATCTGGCACCATACATAGTTAATACAACACTACTGACTGTATTTCCTGTGCTATACTTTACATCCCTGTAATTATTTTGTACCTGTCAACTTGTACTTCTTAATCCTTATCCTCTTTTTCACAAATCACCTGAACCACTTCATATCTGGCAATCATCAAAATGTTCTCTGTATCTACAAGTCTATTTCTATTTTCTTTATTCATTTATTTTGTTTTTTAGATTCCACATGTAAGTGAAATCAGATTCCACATGTAAGTTGTTCTCTGTCTGACTTATTTCACTCAGCACAATATTGTCTAAGTCCACCCATGTTTTCACAAACATATTTCCAAATTACTCTCTTGGGTTTCCTCAGATAAATACGCAGAAGTGGAGTTGCTGGGTCCTTCTTTGCCTTTGTTTTAAAGTATATTTTGTCTGGTGTAAGTATTGCTATCCCAACTTTTTTTATTTATTCCTTTTTGGGGGAGTTCCATCTTCATGAAATATCTTTTTCCATTCCTTTACTTTCAGTGTGTGTGCGTCTTTGAATCTGAAATGAGTGTCTTATAGACAGTATATGTAAAGGTCTTGTTTTCTTATCCATTCAACCCACCTCCCATCTTTTGAATGGAGCATTTAATCCATTTACATTTAATGTAATTGTGTAGGATCAAGGGTGGGAAGTGGGGATAGCTGGGGTTAGGGGCAGTGCGGGGGGGGGAGGAAATGGAGACAACTGTACTTGAACAACAATAAAAAAAAGTTAAAAAAAAACAACCACTACATATTTATTGTACATATTGTGCATTTTTTTAGTCCCAGGAACTAAGTAGTGTAACATAGTGGAATAAATGTATATCTGAACACTGTCTATATTTTAGCTCACTGAGAGAGATAAATAAATAATTGTTGATGTATATGTAGTTATTACCATTTTATTATTCCTTTTTTTATCTTTTTTCTCCTTCTTAAATAAGTTCCTTTAACATTTCTTATAATACTGATTTGGTGGTGAACTCCTTTAGCCATTTCTTGCCTGGGAAGTGTTTTATCTGTCCTTCAATTTTAAATGATAGCTTTACTGGGTAGAGTAATCTTGGTTATAGGTCCTTGGTTTTATTGCTTTGAATATTTTGTGCCAATCAAACTTTTGGCCTGCAAAGTTTATGTTGAGGAATCAGCTGACAGTCTTATGGGAACTTTCTTGTAGGTAACTGTTTTTCTCTTGCTGCTTTTAAGTTCTCTCTTTGTCTTTAACCTTTGGCATTTTAATTACAAGGTGTCTTGGTGTGGGCTTCTTTGGGTTCATCTTCTTTGGGACTCTATTGTTTGGTCTTATATTTCTATCTGTTTTACCAGGTTAAGAAGTTTTCCATCTTTATTTTTTCAAATAGGTTTACAATCCCATCTCCTTCTGATACTCACTCACATTATGTGAATGTTGGTACACTTGATGTTGTCCTATAGGCCTATTAAACTATTATCATTTTGGATTCTTTTTTCTTTTTGCTGTTCTTTTTTTAAAAAGATTTACTTATTTTAGACAGAGAGGAAAGGAGGGAGAAAGAGAAGGAGAGAAACATCAATGTGTGATTGCCTCTCACACTCCCCCCACCAGGCACCTGACCTGGCCCACAGCCCAGGCATATGCCCTGACCAGGAATGGAACCAGCGACCCTTTGGTTCACAGGCTGGTGCTCAATCCACTGAGCCACACCAGCCAGGGCTCTTTTTGCTGTTCTAATTATTTGTTTCCTGCTATCTTATCTTCCAAATTGCTGATTTCATTCTCTTCTTCATCCAACATACTCTTGATTCCCTCTAATGTATTCTTCTTTTCTGGTTTTTTTTTTTTTTACGTTTTCTATATCCATTTTCATGTTTCCTATTTTGGTTGAAGTTCTCACTGAGATAACTGAGCACCCTTACAATCAATGTTTTGAAATTTGCATCCAGTAGATTGCTTGTTTCCATTTTATTGAGTTCTTTTTTTGGAGTTTTGTTTTGTTTTGTTGTTTGGGACATGTTTCTTTGTCTCATCATTTTGACTGCCTTTCTCTATTTGTTTCTGTGTATTAGGTAGAACTACTACATCTTTCAGTGCTGTTAGAGTGGCCTTATGCAGTAGGTGTCCTTTGAGGCTCAGTAGTCACCTCAGCCAGGTACTCCAGGTGTGTTCCTTGTATGAATTATATGTGCCTGATGTAGTTAAGCCTTGAATGTCAATGGCGTTACAATGAGAGGGACTTACCATCATGCTGATGGATTGTGAAGACTAGCTGTGATTATAGTCTGTAAGGGCTGACCCTACAGAGCAGAATTCATTTTAGTTTTAGTAGGGCTCTGGTGCCTGCAGAGTTTTCCCCTTGAGTGTGTAATTTGTAGAGGTGGTTGGATGGTGCTCTGGTGTGATCTGACCCTGTCATTTGTTCTGGGTTCTCGTGGGATGTGCACACCAAAGCCAGAACTATCTGTGCCCTGCATGGGGACTGCTGGTTTGAGCAATTATGTGTAGATTGTTAGCCACTTGTGCTGGACTTACAGGTGCCTGGGGAGGGGCTAATTGTGAACTGAGGTCAACTGCTGCCAGTGCCAGGCTTAGCAAGAGGTATGAGGCACACCAAGGCCTGATGTTACTTGTTTTGGGTGAGTGAACCTTTGAGAGATTTTAGGAAAGTCCGCAGCATGAGCCAAGTGTTATATTCTTCCCATTGAAGTAACACTGAATCAAGAAGTGCGGGTTTACTACTAAACTTGAACAATCTCATGCCATTAGAAACAGCTGGGTGAGCCCAAAGTTGGGTGGGGTGGGGTCTCAATAAATCACCAGAACAGGGTAAACTCTGTCTGCCAGACTGTTTTGAGACTCAAATATGGGATTCATTTATGCCTGCAAGGAGACAGCCCAGCAACTTTTTTTTAAAATGGCTTCTAGCACTTCTGTCTGGGAGAAAGTTGTCCCTCTAGCCCTTGTTCTGAAGCTGGATAATTCAGTTCCCCTCCATATGTTATGTACCAGGTACCTTTCAAGCTGCTATTCCAGCATGAGTAAGTCTGTCAGCAAGTAAATCCATGTACAGGTCCTTGAAGGGGACCACATGGGATTCTTGCAACCCTGCATCTCACTCAGGTTTTCACAGCCAGAGGTTATGAGGACTATTCTTCCTGACACTGAAACCCCTGGGCTGCGGAGCCTGGTATGAGACAGGACCCTTTGTTCTTTGGGGAGGACCTGTGCACCTGAAAAAATCCTCCCAATTAGGCCCCCATTCTCTGCACCTTCTACCAGTATTGGCATGGCTTCTATAAATCCTTAGTTATTAGATTTCTGTTCAGCTAGATCTCAGGTGGTTCTCAGTGATGGTTCTTTTGTAGTTTAGTTGTAATTTTCATGTGGTCATGGAAAAAGGCAACTATGGCAGCATTTATCTACTCTGCCACTTAAATATTTACATAATCTTTAAAACACCTGTTCAAATCTCTTCATTTTTTTTGGAGCATCTAACTTAAATACCTTAATCTTCTCTTAATTTCCAAGATTTTAAAGAAGTGGAATAAAAATTTTAAATGAAAATAAGTTTGTTACCTCCAGGAAAATTATATGGTCATGCAAAAATGTAAGTAGTCTAAGGTTAAAGCTAGCCCCATAATATGAGAACATTTTCAGGCTGCATCCAACTCAAAAGCATGATCACCTACATTCATTCATTTAGTCAGTCAGGCTTTTAACCAGCAATTATTTATTGAGTACTTTCTACATTCCAGGTACTGTTTAGGTAATGGGTACACAGTAGGGAACAAAACAGAAAACCTGCCTGCATTATTGGTGCTTATATTCTAGGATAGAGGGGAGATGGACAAAATATAAATAAAGTAGGAGTTACCTAAAAAACCCTGTGTGCCCCCACACTATGACATAGAAATGAGAGAGGTGGAGTCCAAAATGACCTAAAGAAAAACAAATCTCTCTGTAACAGCATGTATCATATTGGCCACACTTTAAATGTGAGCAACACTTCTTTTATTTCAGCGCTATACAGTTTAGCACAGTAGAATATGCATTAAAGTAGTAGCTTGAACTGTAGAATTTAAATTCAAGCTTTATGCAATTACAGAATGAAAGACTAGTAGTTCTCAGCTGTTGGATAAGTTTTAATATAAGAAAGTTATCATCCTAGAGCATGCTTAAAAATTATCAACTGGGAGAGAGGTCAAGATAGCAGAATAGGAAGATCCTGAGCTTAGGTCCTCCCACAGACATACAAAAACTACAACTACGTATAAAACAACTATCTCTGAGAACAACCTGAAGACTAGCAGAATGGATTTTCTCCAACTGAAGATATAAAGACATAGCCATATCAACATATGTAGGAGGGGCAGAGACAAAGTCTAGCCAGTACCCAGACCCCCACAGGGCAGAAAACCCACAAGCAGGAGGGATATCACAACTATGGACATTCCATTTGAAAAGCAAGGGGCCTGAGCACCATATTGGGCTCCCCAACCCTACTGATCTACACCAGGAAGAGGAGCCCCCAGAACCTTTGGCTTTGAAAACCATCAGGGCTCATATGTCTAGAAGAGCAAAAAAGCTGTAGGAATCTGAGACTCTTCTCTTAAAGGGCTACCACACAAATTACCTCATTGTGAGTTCCAGCACAGAGGCAGCAGTTTGAAAAACACTTGGGTCATATGTGAAGGATATACATTGACTAATTTTAGGGCTCATGCCTAAGAGGCAAAGATCTGTTGGATCTTTCTCCAGGGATAGAGAGCTGGTAGTCATCATTTTTTTCTTGTTCTCCTTCCACTTAGAAAATCCATTTCTGGTGAGTGTCATTTCTGACCTCCACATTAATCTCTCTAACTGCATTTGCCCCACCATGGAGTTCCCCTGAGGATAAACCCCACCCAATCAGCCCAACCTAACTGACACCCCTCTAATGTGACTCCCATTCCACTATACCCAGCAGGTGACCTTGACTGGCAGTGACACACCCCCAAAGTGACTCCCATCCCACAACATTCACTGGGAAACCTCACTCAACAACTGTGTCCCTCCAAAGCAGGCACCAAGTTCAGGAAGCACAGAGAGTCTCAAACAAGGTGAATCCAAAGAGACTCACAGGAAGATACATCATAATTAAAACGTCAAAAGTTAAAAATAAAGAGAGGACCTTAAAAGCAGCAAGAGAAAACAACTAGTTAATTATAAGTGAATCACTATGAGACAATGAGATGATTTTTCAGCAGAAACTTGATAGGCTAGAGGGTAATGGTACTATATATTCAAAGTGATAAGTAAGAAACCTACAACTAAGAATATCCTATGCAACAGGATTGTCACTCAAAACTGAAGGAGAAATAAAGTTTCCCAGACAAGCAAAAGCTAAAGAAATTCATTACAACTGAATTGGCAGTATAAGAAATGTTAAAGGGACATCTTTAAGGATAAAGGAAAGGCCAAAAAGTAAAAATAAGAAAATATATTTTTAAAAATCTCACTGTTAAACACAAAGATATAATAAAGGTAATGAATCATTCATTTATAAAGCTAGTATGAAGGCTAAAAGACAAAAGTGGTAAAAAATCACTATAAAATAATCAGTTAAGGGATATACAAAAGAATATAAAGTGTGGCATCAAAAACATAAAATGTTAGGGGGAAGATATTTGGGTCTTTTGTGGTTCCATACAAATTTTAAAATTTGATCTGGTTCTGTGAAAAGTGCCTTTGGTATTTTGATAATGACTGTATTAAGAATAAAGATCACTTTCAGTAGTATGGACATTTTAATGATGTTAATTCATAAGCATGATATGTCCCTCCATTTGGGTTGTCTTTGAATTTTTTTCACCAGTGTCTTACAGTTTACACAATATACATCTTTTACCTCCTTGGTTAAATTTATTATTAGATATTTTATTATTTTTGATGCAATTGTAAATGGTATTGCTTTTTTAACTTCTATTTTTGATAGTTTATTAGTGTATAAAAACACAACAAATTTCAGTTTATTAATTTTGTATCCCACAACTTTTCTGAGTTCCTTTATTAGTTCTAATAGTTTTTTGGGTTTTCTATATCTAGTATCATGTCATCAGCAAATAGTGCTTCTTTCTCCAATTTGGATGTGTTTTATGTCTTTTGTTTTCTGATTGCTGTGGTTAAAACTTCCAATTCTATGTTGAATAAAAATGGTGAGGGGGGCCTTCTTGCCTTTTCACTGTTGAAAATGATATTAGCTGTGGGTCTGTCATATATGGCCTTTATTATGTTGAAGTATGTTATATCTATTCCCACTTTGTTAAAAGTTTTTATCATAAATGAATGTTGGATTTTGTCAAATATTTTTTGCACCTGAGATCATTACATGATTTTTATCCTTTATTTTGCTAAAGTGGTGTATCATATTGATTGATTTGCTGCTAGATTAGTATTCCTAAAACACCATCTCACTATTTCACTCTGTGTGCAAAGGTTGTCCACAGTTCTCTGCCAGCTGCACTACAGTCTCTATATTATCTATGTAATTTACCACTAAGCCTGGATATATACTATTAACAGTCCAACTAAAAAACTTATTCCACAATTATATATTGTTCACTATACTCATTTTTACTATAGTATAACAATCTGCTTTCCCTATTATATACATTCACATCCCTCCTAATCATAGGACTCAATTCCAATGTTATTTTATCTATAAAGTTCCCCCTACTGAAAATAATCTCTCTTTATTTTATATAAAATAATCTCTCTATGCTTTGCACATATAGCACTCTCTCCTTGAATCAACCTTCTAATTTGGATGTTCCAAGGTTCAATTTCTGATCACCTCCTCTTCTTTACCTTCACTCACTTTTTTGGTGAATCATCCAACCTCATTGCTTTAAATACCACTTATTTGCCAAGAGCTCATAAACTGACTCATCCTACTTAGTCTTCTCGTCAGCATCTCAGATCTATGTAACCAACTGCCAACTTGGTATCTTCACCAGAATTTTTAATAAACTTTTCAGACATGAATGTCCAAAACTGAACTACTGATCTTCCACCCAAAATCACTCTTCTCTATCTCAGGGGCTTAGAACACCATCCTTGCAATTGCTCAGTCCAAAAAATTGAAATAGTTACTTACACATCTCTCCTCTCACAGACCCTACCCAATCCAAGAAATCCTTTGACTCTACCTTCAGACTTTATCCAGACCTGAAGTACTCTTAAATAATTCTATTGCTATCACTTGGTCTTATTTACCATTATTTATATCCTTGTGTGGATTTTTGTAACATCCCCCTAACAACTAAGCTCTTATTCTTATCTTTGATGATATAGTAGGTAATAGTTTGCAAAGACCAAAGTGAATTATCATTTCCACTATCTCTCTAACCACATCATTTACTCCTTTTTTATTCTACTCAAACTGCACTAGTCTCTTTGCTATTCTTCAAACATACCAGACTAATTCAACCATGGGGTATTTTCAGTGACTGGTGTATATATCTGAAATGTTCTTCTTCAAGATACTCTCATGACTAAATTCCTCACCTCTATTAAGTCTTTACATAAATACTGCCTTTTCTATGAGGCCTGTGCTGACCACTCTATTTAAAATTTCAACTCTCCCCACCCTATACTCTTGATCACCTCTACCTGTTTTATTTTTATGCACATTACTTATATTACCCTTCTCATATGCTATTTAATTTACTTATATATATTTTTTCCATCCCTTTCCATTAGAAAATATGATCTAAAATAGCAGGTATGTTGACATGTTTTGCGCAAAAATATATCTCAAGTATCTAGATCATGTTGAATAAATGACTTCCAATTTTAAATCTATTTTATATATTATTCACTAAAGTACAGTTATTTGTGTATATCTTATTTCATTCCTCAGTTTGTGGTCTCAATGAAGAACAGGTCAGTATCTAATTCATTTTTGTTAACCACATCTCCATCCACAATACTCAGCATCTTATTTTGCACATAAGAGGTAAGTCTTAGTACTATACAAAGTCAAGGGTTTTAAAAATTTTTTACAGGGATAAATTAATTTTAGTGTATGAGTTTTTCACTGAAATGAGGGTTACAAGATACTTTCCTTTCCACCTTTTAATACATAACTAAAACTGGGAACAGGAAAACCATTGGCAAAAGCAAAATCTCCTATCTACCTCTATGAGGACCCTGATTTTCTCCACATTTGCTGTATTTCTGGAAAGTACTGCCTCTCTCTCTCTCTACCTCTTCTATCACCAATTCCATCCCCACCTGTCTTTGCTTCTTCATATTCATAACCAAAGATGAATACCCACAGCTCTCTGGTTTAACATGTGATCCATTTCAGTTCCAAGGGCTTAGGCTTAGCTAATAGGAACCATATAAATTTAACATGCCAAATTTTATTCCAGCTTTTTCCTGACCATTTAAATGGCCCATGCTATAGGTACATATCTCCTACTTCAGGAAATCTGCCTAGTTCAGCAGATACTACTAATGGAGCAACCAAACTCATTCAAGCAAGTAATAAAAGGAATCTTGACTAGGTTGAAAATTCATTTTGACTAATTAAATCAATTTCTTTGTTCAATTTATCATTCATTCTCCTTGAATAGCTATACCAATTTACTTTGTTTTACTATTGCTGTACGATTTATGATCTTGCATACTGGCTAGTATAGCTCAGTGGACTGACCACAGGCCTGCAAACCCAAGGGTTGCTGGTTCAATTCCCAATCATGGCACATGCCTGGGTTGTGGGCCAGGTTCCCAGTAGGGGGCATATGAGAGGCAACCACAAATTGATGTTTCTCTCCCTCTCCTTCTCCTTCCCTTCCCTTCACTCTAAAAATAAATAAATAAAATCTTTAAAAATAAATTAAAAAAAGACTTATGAACTTGAATGTTTATAGTAGAAAGAAATGAAAAGGCAAGGTTAAAAGTTTCAAGACCCACCAGCAAAAGGTATCTTTCCAACTTTCATTTAAATCCATATAAAACTTCTAGGCAAGATATATTGAGTTACAGGTTTTTTAAAAAATCACTATGGACTAAATCCTCACCCTTCCCTTTCCTTATAATGTTCACTTTCTTGCCATTACCGCTCTATCTTTCATAAAGTTACTGGATCCAAGCTTTCTACACAAGCTCTGGGAGAAAATATTATTTAATGAAACTACAACAAAATTTTAAAGACATCTCATCTCTTGGATATTTTGTTCTCCTTTTCTTTTAATTCTTCAAAATAAAAAGAAAATGTGTTTAACAACTAGAGACAGCAATAGAGAATGCTCATGATTAATGTCATTCTCATCTGAAGTGCGATCTATCACAATGCCTTATTTCTCTACTCCATATCATTCTGATGCACTTTAAAATCATGACCATAAATTTTGACACTCCTCCCATTGATAGGTAGGATCAATGTTCTCTCCCCTTGAATTGGGCAAGGTTGTGACTTCCAAAATTACCTCATTAAAAAAATCTATGGAATTGTCATCTTCTTGACTGGAATACTTGCTCTTGCAGTGCTGATCAACTGTGTAATGAGCCTATTGTAAGACCGCCAGGCAGCAAAACTACGGGGCTTGGAAATGGAAGGGAGGTGGGGAGGGAAGGGTGGGTGGGCTGGAATGGGAATAAAAGATAGAAACTGTACTGAATAATCTAAAAAAAAAGGCCGCCAGGCAGGAATGGAGTCATGTAGATTCCTCCAATCAACATTCTGGCTGAGCCCATTCTTTCATCCCATTCAAGGTGTCAGATATGTAAATGAAGAAGCTACAAAGGGAATCCTCCATCCCAAACTGTTTTAAACTTTACCCTTTGAATCATCCCCTGCCAGTGAATCATTTCATGAGCATATAAAGTGGTTCTAGCTTTATACTCCTAAGTTTCTAGTTTGTTGTGTAGGAATAGATCATTAGAACACATTCCAAGGCAGTAGTTGTTTCTTTTGACTTCTGAACAACCTCTCTACTAACAAAACATGTATACACAGTTATCATTTGCAAAGGATCTGATGAACTTCACAGTAAGGTATTAATAGATGATAACACGCTATAAGCCTATGAGCCCCTCCAGCTTCCTCATTATAAAATTAAGGCTATGTGCTTTTTAATATCCTGGGTCCTTTTCACTTTTGGCCTGTCTAGTACTGACAACCAGTGCCTTTCCTTAACTTGGAACCCAGAAACACCAATGGTTGTACTTTGGAGGGATAGATTTCCAAATATTTCCCTTAGAGTGTCTCACATCTAATACTAGGTTGTCATCTTTATCAGTTTTCTCTAAGATTAACTCTAGTCTAGAGACTATGTCAATTCAACATTTCTTAAGGGAAGGGAGAGGTAGATTTTATACCTCTTCCTTAATTACTCTTTTAAAAAAGCATGCAATTTCTTTGGATAAAAGGTCCCAATACTTTCTGTTTTCATAATAATGCATAGAATCAGTTCTCTCTGCACTATATAAACATCATTAAATGGGGAAAAAATTAGACAGAGAAATATATCTGGTATTTTTCTCTGAAAGAAAAAAAAATGTCTGATAAGTTTCCGAAGGGTCAGATTTTATCAAGCAGTATTTTCCCCCCATGCATTCTTTTGTTCATCTCTAGGAATGTAAATATATTGTTGAATTTTTTCCATAAATAATTCTTAGTTATATTTTCATGTAATGAAGTATTATATAGCTGAAGAATTTTCCTCTATTTTTTCTCCTCCTAATTGTAGACCACCAGCATTTAGTAGAGAAACTAGTGTAAATTCAGGTTATTAGTGTCTAAATGTAAAGATTGTAGCAGTTAACAAAGTTAGAGTAGCCATTAAAATTTTTTCCAGTTTACCAAAGTTTTCAAATTTACTGGAAGCCATTAAAAGTTTAAGTCTGTGCTTCTCTTCAAATCCTCAGGTAGCCATCACATCACGGATTGCATGTGTTGTTTGTTCCTTTGGAAGTGGATAATGACATTAGAATAACTATGAAATAATTTTTGATTGGGAGCATGCTGAAACTTATTATCCAACTCTGATGCTTTGACTAAAAGGTAAAACAATTTTATTGAAACACTGAAGCTTTCATTAAGTACTCTTAGCTTAGTCAAAGCATGACTGTTGACCTTCAGTGCTTAAGGCATGTGCTATTCCATGCAGATAGAGGTTTTTCTACCAAACTCCTCTTGATGGTGCATAATGGCAATTACATGTGCATATCAGGAGGAAAATAGACTTAATTTGGAATATTAAGTAGCACATGCACATAAAAAGCCTTCATTAAAATATTAAAAGTGTGCTAAACCCATAAGAGCTAAGAGATGTGTTCCTATGGGAGAAAAATTCTAATGTCAAGCTTCGTCCTTATCTCAATTTCTGACATTTGTTAATAAGAAAGCAACTTCATCCAGTGACTGCTAAAGTGCTACCAGACTACCAAAGAACTGGCTCATGCCTTGCCTGTCGCAGAACCAAAAGGAGGGTACAATAAACAATCACTGTATCCCTGAAACTACCAAAACAGACAGACTTAAAGCTCATTTGATCGCCTTCAGCTAAATGGGAGAAACATATTCTTACAATAACAATTTTCACCAAGATGCTGATTGCCTCAATAAAACTTTGGTAGCATAGCTATGTCAATGGATTGTTGAATGCATGTATTTTTTATCAACATTTAGGGAGCACCTACCATGTGACAATACCTGGAACAGAAGGGTTTTGAGGCTCCAATTTTGACTTTTTAAAATGTAAAATGACAAACTAGAGATGAATTCTTATATCTAATGGTCAAAATAAATTTGGTAATTCCTATATTTGAAGAAAACATATTTTAGAATATTTTTTAAAATCTAACTTTAAAATAAATGTTACTTTAAATACATAGGCTTTTTCCCTCTTAAAATTAAGTGTCATAAAAAGTATTATCATTTGCTAAATAATGATGTAAAAAAGAAACAGCTGTAATATTTATACAGACTTATAAACAGATATTGCTATTTTTAATGGTTTAAGTCATATTACACCTTGGAATTTGCCATAGTGCTTGAGAAGTACCTTGTCCATAGTAAGCATTTAGGAACTATTGTTTAAAGTTTTCCTTTCTGGGAATGCATTAATAACATCAGAAGGATAAACATGGGTTGGTTTTTATTGATCATTTTTAGGCATTCCTTGAATATTTTTTTCTGTTTGGAAATGCATGCCTTTCAGTTCTGAAAAATTTTTATGTAAAATTTCCCCTTTACTTCATGTATGCACACAAGCAGTCTGTCTACTGTATGTATTCAAGTATGATAACATCTACCATTAAATGTTTTTGTTCTAAAAAATGAATTGTTTTAGTAACAAATAGACTAAAAAGGAGTTTGTGAATCTATAGAAATGAAAAGAAAGAGTACAACACAAATTGGTAAAATATTTGTAACATAGTAAGTAGTGTATTAGAGTTTGCTAGAGCTGCTATAATAAAATGCCATAGAGTGGGTGACTTAAACAGCAAGTGTTATCTTCTCACAGCTTTGGGGACTAGAAGTCCAAGTTCCATTATGAAAAATACTAAGATTCATTTCTTTGGATAATAAAGACTAAGGTTTTTGGTTATCTAGAAAATATAATAAATTTACAAAGGCACAAAGAAATTGTGTAACCAATAAAAGTAATTCTTATATTGGCTGTATAACTATCAAATTTATGGCATGGTTTTTTTATACAATAAGAATGAAAGGGTCATTCTGCTGAAAATAGGTTCTTTCATAACCTACTTGAGAGAAGAGAAAGTGCATGGTATAAACTTGAGCAATAACCAATAGCTACATATGGAATCTCTCCCAGAAGACGTGTGGGGAGCTTGAGAAGAAAGGGCAAGTTAAATGCCAATTATTAGCCTAAGGCTTACCAACTGCTATAAACCATTAGCGCTTTTCTGATATGCCCTAATTCCAAGCCCTAGAATAACCATATGTTCCAGTTTGCCCACAAGTGTCCCAATTTATGCCTGTTATTTCTCAGTATCATGCCTAACTGGCATCCCCTCTGATTCTAAAAATCATCCCAGTTTAGATGATATGATCATCCATATATAACTATAGCCCCTTCTCCCCCAACATGTGCATATACAGGTATCAATAGCGAGTGTTTGAGATTCAAAAGACTTTTCACCTGTCCTCAATGGATATTGCTTCCTACATATATTTGCACATCCAACCTATTTCCATTCTGACCACAGAGAAGAAGCTGGGAGATCTCAAGTGCTATTTTATCCATCCTTGATAATATAACCTAGGTTGTGAAGAAAAGAAGAGTATCTATAATATTTTAAAATTTTCACATTTAAATTGAAAAGGCATTAGGTTATTATGAAAAGGAAGGGTCTGGGACAAAGATAATATAAAAATGTGGATATTATTTTGTCAATTAATAATCATTTAAACTACTTCAGCCTTGCTTTCCTCATTTATATTAAGGGAATAAGTAGGATAGACAGGTGAGTGTAATATGCATTCTGCCTTATTTCAGTGTTCAAAAGTATCAAATGGCATATGGGCCAAACATTTTGAAATCCTTTAATTTTCATACAAATTATAGTTATTGTTATTCTTATTTTCAGAGAAACAACATAATAATTAAGTTTATAAAATGGCTTCTTAATGAATTAGTGATACTCTCTCTAGGAGTCCAGTTTTCTCACTTCTAGAACACTGTCCTTTCACATTAATGTACTTGACATCACAAAGATTTATATGAGGAACCTAGGAAAAGGTAAAAGGAGAAAAACTGAACAGGATGAACATATAGCAAGTTAATAATGTATGACTGTGAAACCTAGAAATTCAGAGTAGAGGGAAAGATGAAGTGCAATAAGAATATAATAATACCTATAAACTTCCCAGTGAGGTTTTCAATGAGCAGTTAGACATTTGAGTTGTGATATGTTGGGTACTTGGGGAAAAAGAAGAATGAAAAAGGAGAGGGATAACTGTAATAGAGAAAGGAGGAGGCATCTAGCTTTTGCTTTGCACCATTTCTTACTTTTTGTTAAAAGATAGAAATACATACAATACAGGAAAATAAGAAGCAAGATATGAGACTATCACAGACCTAGATGTATGAGATGTCACCCTGACTTACAATATCCACTATTTTCAATGTGTGTTTTTATTTTTGAGAAAAAAATACATAAAAATATGTGGTTTCCACAGCAAAGACTGTTGAATATGCCCAACCCTCAATCAGGGAAATGAATGAATGAATGAATACATACATACATACATACAAAAATAGGCCTATATGGAAAAAGAAAGTGCTTACCAACCTACATCCAAGCATAACAGTCCCCACTTGACACTACCTACCATGTTGTTATCTTTTTTATCTGTCCTGAACTTCCTACCATTTCCACACCCATATTTAGGCTGTAAATTGCATATGAACTAAAGGACACATCTAGTTGTGGGTACAACACAGGTACTTTTGTTTCCAAAAAGTATTATCTATGCTGAGAGAAAACACAATCAAAATAATTGAGAATATACCTGGTATCAACCCTAGTATCACTGCAAGTTATTTGAATACATTTCTTGAAAAAACACCCAGATCATAAACACCTTTGCATCTGAATGTGGCAATGTGGCTCTTTTAAGTAAAAATTATTAGTTTGTTTAAACAAAATTATCTCATAGTCTATATTGACTCTGTTCAGTTATCCAAAAACATTAAAATTTGGTGATGACTCTTTTCTCAATTATGACTCTTGGCTATGACTATGTCTAACTGAGAAAAGTAGATAATTAATGTTTGCCAAGATGCTGTGGACCCCACAAATCTAATGACAGAGCAGTTTCAACATTTTCCTATTCATATCAATGTTTGTTGCCACAATACTGTTGTGAAACAAATAAGCAGGAAGCTTCAGTGGCTTACAGGAGTAAACATTTATTTACTTCTCAGGTTTGCAAGTTTGATGGGTTAGCCTGGGCTCAACCAGATAACTCCTGCAGTCTCTCAAATGTAGTCTCTCAGTATAGACACCTGCACATCTGAGGCTCTGCTAGGTGCCAGCTTGGGACGTACACACCTCGATGTTGTGTGTAAGTATCTGGGTGTTGGCTGGAGCAACTCAGCTGTGCTTCATGCATCTCTCACCTCCCTCCAGCAGGCTAAACTGACTGTGTTATCATGGCAAAAGCAGAGGAGTGAGCAATATAGTCAACCTTTTTTTAGTTGTTCAAGTACAATTGTCTCCATTTTCACCCACCACATCCCCTGCCGCACCGATCCCCATCTCCCACCCCCAATCATACCCACCTTTGGCTTTGCCATGTGTCCTTTATTCGTGTTCCTTGATGGTCCTTCCCCTATTATCCCTCCCCCACTCCTCTCTGGTTAAGTGAAATAAGCCAGGCAGTAAAAGACAAATACCATATGACCTCACCTAAAAGTAGAACCTAATCAACAAAACAAGCAAGCAAGCAAAATGCAACCAAAGACACTGAAATAAAGAATAAACTCAACTTTTTAAATAAGGTATCTTTAAAGTCACATGGCAAAGGGATGTGTATGTAGAAAGGGATGCAGAATTAGGCCTGTTTATGCAATCTTCTTGTTTGAATGTCTTGCTAGCACAAAGTGAGGCATAGCTTTTTTTTATTTCTAAGTACTTAGCTATCCTGTGAAAGTAAGCTAACTTCTATATATGTTAACTAACTTCTAATACATTCTCTTGTACAGACATAGCATGGCCATTCTTAGACAAATAACTTCACAGGTCTCTGGAGGCCTCTTTACCTGGTCTAATTGGAATATCCATATATTGATCATTTCCAATCACTTTCATTCAGTTCACCTCCTTACCCACCCTGAATTGTTTAGCTGCCTAAATGTTTCTCGGCTTTCTCAAAATGAACATTTTCATGACTAATTTCCTCATTCTCCACCACACCACTACTGATCAATTTCTTCTATATTCCTTATCCTCTTTGCACTATAACAGATCCCATCATGCACCAGATCAACTAAGCCAGAGAAAGTGAGCTCTCTTCTTGTCCATCCTATCCCTACACTTTCAAATTTTTATGTCCTATAATTGCTACCTTTAACATTTCTTTAATATTTCTCTTATTTATATCTTCTTATATATCTATTCCTACCACATCAATCTTAGTTCACACTTCACCTATATGCCTGTACTAATATTGTTTACTTCCTTTTTTATTCTAATCTGTCCCAAAATGATCTTTCTAAAACAAATATTGTCAAAGGACATCCTAGCTTAATCATCTTCAGTGATACTCCAATGCCAATAGAAAATAAATGTGTTATAAGCCCTTCATGAAATAACCTCTTCTTCTCCCCATCAGTCAGTTACCCCTAATTTATGATAATACTAATCTAGAATAATTGGTCTTGTCTTCACAAGCCTAATTGCACTCATATACCTCATTTGATCTGAATGTTTCATACATGCACACAAGTCACACACACACTTAAACACACACATGCTGGCACACACACACCAGTTGGTGTATAGTGTGATCATTAAAAACACAGAATCTAAAAAGAGGAAAAGCCAAGTTCAAATCCTGCCTACGTCCCTTACTAGCCATGTAAAAACTATTTAACACGATCACATTAACTGAATAATAATGTATTTGCATGAAAATATAATACCAGCACCTAGGACTTGTGATGTAGCATAATGAAAACAGTATATTAGACACTTTTAGTTTGGTATATAGCATTTAATAAATTCTCAAACACCTCTGTTCATTGCAGCATTACTTACAATAGCCACAGTATGGAAGTAAACTAGGTGCCCATCAATGAATAAAGAAGATGCGATACACATATACGATGGAGTATTATTTGGCAATAAAAAAGAAGTCTTGATATTTGCAACAACATGGATGATCCCAGAGGTTATTATTATGCTAAGTAAAATTGTAGAAAGAAATATCACATAATTTCACTTACATATGGAATCTAAAGGACAAAATAAACAAATAAAATAAAACCAAAACCAACTTATAGAAACATCGAATTGATCATTGCCAGAGAGGAGGGGTGGAAGGACAGAGGAGAAAGTAAATCTGCACGCAGCAAATAATATTGCTTTGAGTTTGCACAGTGACAGACGATTACTACTCTTAGCGTGGTAATAATATTGTGAGGTATACAAAGTCTTGAATCAGTCTATTGTAAATCTGAAACTAATGTAATATTGTATACCTACTATACTCACATACAAATAATAATAAATATCAATGAATTAATTCTCAGTGTTGGCCATATATATGTCAAGTTTCAGTTCAAAAATTATCTCCTTGGACTTCTGGCCAAGATGGAGGCATAGGTAGACACACTGTGCCCCCTCGCACAACCAAGATAGGGACAACAACAATTTAGAAACAGAATAACAACCAAAACTGACAGAAAATTGAACCGTATGGAAGTCGGGCACCCAAGGAGTTAAAATAGACACTTCATCCAGACCAGTAGGAGGGGCGGAATTGGGCAGCTGGGTGTGGGTCCCAGAGCAGACAGCAGAGAGCCTTGGGACAGGATGCATAAGGCAACCGGAGCGTGTAAGGCAACCAGGGCACACAAGGCAACCAGGATATACAAGACCGCAGTGGGAAGGCCCTGGGCGCGCAATCTGCAGCTGGCAGACCCTGGTTGAGGGGTGGCAACCTGGAGACCCAGCAAGGCAGCAATTGTGAAGCAAGGCACTACACGCAACCCAGGATCCCAGCACTGGGGAATAGAGCCTTGGGGCACTGATTGAAAAGGAAAGTCCCACAGGGTGCACAAGCCCCCCCACCCATGCGAATCAGCACCAGAGGGGCCGAGTTTGCTCGGGGGAAACAGCAGAAGGGACTGAGGTCCAATGGACAGCGGAGCAAGCGCCATTGTGCCTTCTTGGAACCCACCCCCACATACAGCATCACAACCCAGGGACTGGGGTGCTCTGCCCTGGTGGGCACCTAAGGCTCTGCCCCTCATATCTAACAGGCATGAACAGACCAAAAAGGAGAGAGAGAGAGAGAGATGGCTCAAACAAAGGAACAATTGAAAGCCCCAGAACCCATCCTTTTAGGCGACCCAGAGATAGCCAACCTATCAGATGCACAGTTCAAAGCACTGGTGATCAGGATGTTCACAGAACTGGTTGATTTTGGTCACAAACTAGATGAAAAAATGAAGGCTACAATAAGTGAAATGAAGAAAAATGCACAGGGAACCAATAGTGATGGGATGAAAG
>CM052538.1:124667156-124696872 GCA_028533065.1 Trachops cirrhosus
TAGCAACAGGGGAGTGGGAGGAGGGGGGGGGAAGGTACAGAGAATAAGTAGCATAGATGCTAGATAGAAAATAGACAGGGAGAGGGCAAGAATAGTAGGGGAACTGTAGAAGCTAAAGAACTTATGACACATGGACATGAACTAAAGGGGGGGAATGTGGGTGGGAGAGGGGGTGCAGGGTGGAGGGGAATGAAGGGGGGTAACAGGACAACTGTAATAGCATAATCACTAAAATATATTTAAAAAATTATCTCCTGTCTGAAATCCCTCCTAAAGAACCTGGAGTCCCTTTTTTACTTTGGTCTTTATACCTCCACTACAGTCTGTAACTATCATAACAGGTATAACTAGTCAGTGCATTTATTTACATCTGTCTCCCATTTTTAAACTATTCTCACCTTATTTAGAGACTTACTCAACTTTTAATTATAACATGTGATAGTAGATTTTATGTATAAATTAGCTCACAGACAGGTAGTAGAAAAAGTTTCCAGGTGAAAAGAAAACTTTATTACACATATACCCTCTGTGCATATAATATATTCTGTTACTATTAAGTAGAATAAGGTTTAATTCTTCTCAACCCTATTAAAAATATTCCAGGGAATATGCCACATACTCCTTTAAAATCAATAATTTCTTCTTAGAGCTCTGCCCAGATGTATAAAAGGACTTTGGGTAGCCAGTCTTACAGAGTATCTGCCAAAGCCAGCTCCCCAGATGATATGGAATTTATTGATAATGATAGCATGGATGTGTTAATGCTGCACTAAATTTTCTTATACTTGATGAACCAAAAAAAATAAAAAAAGAATGCCCACTCTACCCTGTTGTGCCCTAAGTCTTTCAAATTCACAATTTATAATAAATGGGCCAAGTGCTAAAGAGTATTATTTCCTTGAGGAGTGCTGGCCAATCATTAAAAATTTTATTCTAACCTTAGAGATAATTCTTTAGATTCCTCAATGATATTATTCAAAATGAGGAAACACACCGAAAAGAAAGTGAGAAATTTAAAATACATTTTAATAGACATAATATATCATATTAACTATTCATGGACTTTATTATACTTCAGATACAATCCAGGGCCTCTGTGTAAGAGTGGCCAGACTCCTAAGCAAAATAGAAGGTGATATCGTGTCTTTGGAATTTCACCTCTTTGAATGGTCTGTTTCCCTCCTATCTTTCCTGTGACATAGTAGATACTCCTTTATCACATGTTAAGATCAGAATATATCATCTGAGAATATTTAACAATGAGCTGCATATTAGAGCTCTGGAGAACTGACTACAACCCTGACTTTTATCTATACCCATGGTCTCCTGCTGAAATGAAGTTGTCAGAAACTGACCAGCAGAGTAGATGGTGTCTTGATTTGAGTATTCTAAACTTATAAGATCATACTAAAATTGGCAGTGACTCTTCAACACAATTAGAGGAAAAAACAGAGAATAAAGAAATTTAAGAGACCCACAGAAGTAAATAAATAAGAAAGAGCTATGAGAAAGTAGGCATGAGTTATCAGAAGCTATGAGCTAAAAATAAAAAAACAAGTGAACACAAATAGAAACAAAGAAATACACGGAACAGTGGAGTGCCCAGAAAGGGACCCTTGCCTCTGATGAGGCAACTAAAAATTTCTGGAAACACATACAGACTTCTTGAGGCCTAGATATTTGATTGCTAAAGCAGTTTCTGGGCTTTCCTTCTTTCCCTACAAACCTACAATGAACTCCCCTCATGAGTATAGATACAAACATAGTTGTTTCTTACCACCTGGAAGTACCTAAATAATGCACTGAGAAAGCATACAGAAGATATACATGTTTGTGGTGAGAAGAGTTTATAAGTCTGTTTTTCTCTGGAATCCAACCAGGATCAAAGCTCTGAGCTCTTAACCCCCAGAGTCACATCTATCTGCTCTACCTCTTTCATCTTACTGTTAATACACTGTTCACTCTTATTTTTCCCCATCATGGGCCAATGTGCTCAAGTATTATTTAGCTTACCAGAAAAGTGTGACTTATTAAAATAATATCATCTCTCTCAGGTATGCAAAGTTCCTCTTAGTTCTTTAATGTAAGTCAGAACAAGTGTATTATACCACTAACCATAAAAACCAATGTCTAAACAAAAACACAAATAAAAGAAGATGGCCTATCTGTAATACACTTCACCCAACCAGTATTTGCTTTTCTGTTAACTTTTAGACTTTAACCAATTGATATTTCCTGCCTTGAAAACCTCTCAGCATGGTATCTAGAATGTTCAAAGACATGATTTTTTTACTTCTCCCAGAATTATCTTCTACAGGGTTAAGCACAGAGTAACTGACCGACAACGATGCACAGCATCTTCTCCACCTTACACTATTGGCCAAAGCAGTTACTGAGCCTGTTTAGGTTCAAAGTAGAGAAAGAGACTCCACCTCTCGAGGAATGTGGCAAAATCACACATCAGGAAAGCACACAGAATGGGAGACATGGTTGTCGCCATCTTTCGATTAGTCTCCAAAATTAGAATATAAGCACAAATACATTTACAAAAAAATCCTCCATGCTCTCTCTATCCAATACTTGGCACACAGTGGATATTTTTACACATTTTATTTTCCAAGCAAGCTTTAAGATATTTCTAGTACTCAGAGGCAGTATACAAAAGGTAGAGGTTTATTCCTTCTTTTGGGTGAAATACAGATGAGAGGATGTTACTACCTATAAAAAGAGTTTTAAAATTTTACTTGCAATAAGGTTATTGTCTACTTCATGATTCCCCTCATGGGAGAAGCAACTTCTATTCTGGACACTCGAGCCTCTAAAATCCCCATTTGGTAAATATATTTTCATTATTACATGACTTAATTTGATTTCTGGGTGTGGAAAATGCATATGCTTAACCTGAGGTATCTCCTCAGAGGATGCATAGAGTTTATTTTTAAAAGGTCCAGGCAGCACTTTCTTCAGATAAGTTTGTGTTCAGTGAATGGAGGTGGGCAAGAAACAAACATGCAAATAAAAACAGCCTTCAATACTCTAGATAAAGGACCTCATTTCAATTGTTGCCAAGGAGACCTTGTCTGAAGCTTTCGTCTGTGCTCGACATGCATTGGCTCATATTCATCACTATTGACAGTCTCGTATGTGTCACTGTCCAGCAAAAATCCTATCTGTTACTATTAATAAGTTACCCTTTGCCATATTGATTAGCTGCTTATCTGAGCTTTACAGACAACCTCCCTGCTTGTCTCAGAAGACTCAGATTACTCAGAACAGTACCTCTCTTTGCCTCCCACTTTCATGACTTTAAGTACAAACAGCGTTGACCTTAGATATTTTCTTTGTACCTCTGTCTTAGCACATATCTGTCACAGTATCAACTCTCAGATGACCAAACTCTACTCCTTCTATACCCTCCAGTGCTCTCTGAATGTTGGGTATAGATCTACCTAACCTAAAAATGGCAGTAATGTCCTGAGCTAACGTGAAATATCTCTAAACAACATGCACTGAAGAAATCTTATAAGAACTTATTTCTGAAACCAAGAGGGTGGGATAAGGGAGTGGAAGGACTGAGAAAAAAGGAAAAAGGACTCATGGACATGTACAACAGTGTGCCAATTGCTGGGGGGAGGGCGGTATAAGGGGACTAAATGGGGCCCTGGTTGGTGTGTCTCAGTGGATTGAGTTCCAGCCTATGAACTGAAGGGAACTAAATGCTAATGGGAAAAAAAGACAATAAAGATAAAAAAATATAAAAATAGACCTGATATATACATATAGAATAAAGGAAACATTTTATTTACCAAACATAAAATTAGAAGAAAAAGCTCCCATAGCACACTCAGCTCAAGTTGCTGCTTCTTATTGAGGATACTATTATAGATTCTTTGCTAGAATGTTGATTTCTAGAATTGTTTACTATTAGCAATTCACATAAAATTCCAGAAGTATGTCATATGAGATTTCATCAAATATAAGAGTTAATCGGATTCTTTTAATTCTTTGAATATATTTTCTCAAAATAACACATACTATTCTTAAGAAAATGAGTTCTAAAATATGATCAAAGGAATAATAAACTGTTCCCCATGGAAACACAAAGGTTCTAGCAAGTACCTTTCCAATTCATATAAACAGAGACAAATAGGTTAATTTTGTTTATTGTTTTTTTAATGATTCTCAGCCAAGATATCATTTATTCTAATGTTTTTTTATTAAAAGTATGTTTCCTCAAGACAAAGAAATCTCATAGTATCATTGGCATGAGTATGTTATGTAAAACTGAATTATATTAGCCAGCATTTCTCTAATTACCATTTTTTAAATGGGCATCCATTTCTCAACAACAATATTAGAAAATAATTAATACCTTCAGGACAAGGGTCTGAACTTTATGCAAATATAGATTAGAGAAGTCCAAATTATTTTTTAATGAGCTATATGTATTATGTCTCCCTATCTAGAGTTCATCTGGACCATGGCATTAAATAAGCTTAGAGTTAATTAAGCGTATTATAACTATTCCTGGCTTCTGCATTTATTATTAATCCACCAGCTCAGAGGCACTCAGCAAACATGGAAGTACTTTATCAATGCCCCAGTCCAAAACACCTTGATATATTCCAATCCCGTCTATACTCCTGGGATAATTCTAGAAGCTCAAACCTATTGGACCCTTTGCAAAATCCATTACATTTCTATTTATATAAATATGAATTTCAGGAATAGAGGAGGCTTTCTTTATAGATGTTGATTTACATTAATAAGAGCTATAGTCAAACAACTGCTCTCAAGCATATGCACACATGAAGGTACACTATCTCTTGCTGCAGAAATATTGGCTCAGGCATCAGCAGATTAAAGGAACAGATTTGCCTCATATTTTTGCATGCTAAATTGAATACAAATCATAATAGAAAACCTCAACTTATAAATGAAATCAGAAGAACCTTTCTAATTTTCACAGAGAATGAGAAAATCAATCTTTCAGTTAAAAAATAAAATCTGCAGACCACTCATTAATAGCTGATCATATTTTGGTAGCAGCACACTAATTTAACTTATACCTACTCAGGTTGTTAGTTAGAAGAGTAAACTCTTTTGTAACTAATCCTATAAAAATCTACCCCTAATTTGAAATAAATATCATTTATATGAGATGATCTTATGGAGGGAAAGCACCATGAATATCAACAGAAAAGCAACAGACATTCATTTCTATTAGGGACTCAGCAGGAGGAAAAATAAAGAGCAGACTCAAGATGTATTTTCCATGGATCTGGTTCACCTTCTATCAATCATACACCCTAAAGCCGTATTTCCACAGCTGTGTCAAAATCCTTTGTAGGAGAATAATTTGACATCTGAAGAGTTATCTTCCCAGGCTCTTCCATGTAATTCTGTGATACAATAACAAACTTGGGCACCCTAGACAGGGGGTTGGATATCAAAAAAGCAATGGATTTTGGATTCAGACAAACTAAGCTTTAAATGCAAGCACTGCCATTCACTACATGAATCACCTTGCAAAATCAGTTAACTTTTGTGAATCTCAGCTCTTTCCATAGCAAAGAGAATTCACTACCCAAACAGAGTCACTGAAGGAAAAGGATCCAGCACCTGCCCTAGAAGATGAGTACTCAATAATTGTTGGTTTACTCATCTCCTTTATGCTCTATCACCACTTTCTAATTGTGTATGCTACCAGCTGCTACTCAAAAACTTTGGGTTCCCTCATAATTTGAGTTTAAATTATTCTTTATATTCTACTTTACCCCTAGGTGTTCATAAAATTTTACTACATACCCTACCATTTGGAAGTCCTTAAGATCTTCTCTCCCCACCATCTCATTCCACTCTCTCCTAGATCTAGGAGCAAAAAACCCTAGCAATGGGCAATGGAATCAGCATGATTAGACTTTTGCACTAAAAGGTAGAGCTTCTGACAGGAAGAATAAAGAAATTTGAAAGATAGCTGAAACCAAGTGAAGACCCTATCTGCTCTCTTGAATCACTTTCCTCTTGAAATACCTTCCTTATAATTCCTTGTGGTTGGCAGGCTCTCTTCCCTGTTGGAAAAAAAATTACTCTCCACACCCACAGCCCTAGAGGAAGAACCTAGGAAAATGGAACCAAAAAGCAAACTGCTAAGGCCTGGTCAAGGTAGTATGATACTCATGATATGTATGAAGTACAGGTTTGTTCTTCAAAGGGTGGGGCCCACAGCATTTCAAAGACAAATGAGTAATTAATTATTTTTATTTTCATGAAATTATATATCTGTGCAAGACAGGTCATGATGGGCAAGGAGGGCTGCAACTGCTGTATAAGACAGAAAGGAGGTTCAGAGGTTCAAATGCTGTGTACATAACTATCACTATACCCAAAATAGTTATAAATGTAGGCCAGCTTTCTTAAGTTATATACAAAACACTTTACAATATTATAAATATAATTTTATTATTTGAACCATAAAGATTTAGTACCTCAAAAAGAATGTTCTTCTCTTCCAAGATTGAGTATAAAATATCTGATCATAAAATTCATAAGAGCTCTCTTATAACACATATTCAGATAATTATTTATGAATACTAAGTCATTGTGGTAGACTGAATAATAGCTCCCCCAAATACCCATGTCCTAATCCCTGGAACCTATGAATATTATTTTATATGTGATTACATATATTGAGTTAGGGAGATTATCTGGAATCATCCAAATAGACCCTAAATGTAATCATGAGTGTCATATGAAGGAGGTAGAGGGAGTTTACAGAAGAAGAGAAGGTGCTGTGACTATGCTGCTGGCTTTGAAGATAGAGGAAGGAGCCATAGGGCCAAGGAATACAAGGGATGCATTTCTAGAAGCTATTTAGAAAAGGGAGAAACAGGTTCTCCTATAGACCTCCTTAGGGAGTATGGACCTTACTGATACCTTGGTTGGCTCAGTTTTGGGGGGCCCATTTTTTTAACTCTTGCTTCCAAAAATATAAGAGACCATAGTTCTGTTATTTTAAGCCAATAAATTAGTGCTAATTTGTTATAGCAGCAATAGGAATATAATACAATCACAATGTCTAACTGAATAGAAACTTACTGAGGATCAAATAATTTCGGGTGAATAATGAAATAATTTAAGGATCAAATAATTGGGGATGAATACAAACTAAAGCTTTTCCCCCAACTGTCCAAATTAGCTTCTGGATAATCCTGGCTGGGAGAAGTGGGACAAAGCCACCCAGCCCCTCTCCTAAGCAGCCCTTGAGCCAGGACAGGAGGAGTGAAGCTTCTCTTTTACATCTATTTATTTTGTATGTATGTATTTGTGTGGAGGAGATTGTTTATTGCTTTATTTTTTTAAAGACTCTACAGTATTGTGTATGGTTTCTGTTCACATTCCAGACTCCCTGTTACCCTGAATTCAGGGACACACACAGGAAAAGTTCAAGCAACAGTGGCAAGACATATTAAAGCCAAAGTACACTCTCAGAGGAAGAGAGGTGAGCCAGAAGGCTCCAAGAACAACTACCCCGAGATCTTTGAGATCATTGTGTGAGCTTTCTCATATTCTTTTGGACTAGGAAAAGAGCAGGTTTATTTTGTACTATTCAATCCCTGAAAATAGTGGGGTCATTTTTAAACTGTCCAATCTGATTCTCTGATTACCTTTGGGTGTTGTCCTGCTACTCTGGCTCTTTATCCACAATTATCTAGGTTTGCTGATGGTGTGGGAGAGGGTTCAAAACCACAATGCTACTTTATTATAAACATAGTATAATTGAGAAGTGGTCCCTTTGAAGTGACTTGTGTATGGGTCTGTGCATGTGCTAACAGTAGGCATTTCTCTCTGCCCCTTCTTCCCCCAGTCTCTGGAGGTCCACAGTTTTTGCCCAAACCTGTCAGGCTAGTAGACTATATTAGTTACTCCCCAGAGTGACCACAAAGCTTTTTATTGGCCTATTAGAGGTCTTGTTCTGTTGCTTCCCAATTTCCCTTGCTCATGTCTAATGAGCTGCCTACTCTAACACCTTTTTCATTTCTGTATTCTTTAAGTCAAGCACAGTGGCTGACATGTAACATTATCTGGTATTTTTCAAAAAGATTAATAAGTGAGAGAATGAAAGAACAAATTATTTAATAATGGTGCCAAACAGAGAGAAACAAGGTGATATGGCACAGGAAAAAAGACCCTTACCTCAAACTCTTATCAAATTGTCAGTCAGTGTAGAGAGCTAAAGTCAACTAATTCAGATTGTTTCACATTTTTCTTGGTCACCTTTGCTAACTTTTAAGAAGCAAAACTCAAAAAGGCAGCCAGAATGAAACCAAAGTTTCACATAATTCATAAACTTCTAAATAGACCTTCCTTAAATAATCACAAAAATATAAGCATTTATAGATAAGCACAGGATAAAACTAACTTAAATTCTTAAAGCTATCTATTGACTAATTTGTGTCATATTTAAAATTAACTTCACTGTGTTATGTATAATAGAGATATTACATATTGTTTCATCGTTATATTGTTATTGTACATGCTCTAAACAATTATCCCTAGCAACAAATGACATACACAATACTATTTATATGTATTGTACTATACTAAATTTTAGAGAAGCCAAGAATCAGTAGTCGAATTCAAGAAGGAATTCTTAACTTCAGAGATAAATCATTTATATGCCCCAGTTGGTTCTATTCTCCTCCTCTACACAGGAATCAGAACACTCACTAAAGCTTTCTTCTCTAAACTAAACAGCTTCAACAATGAAGTTTTCTTTAAAACATACTCCCACATGTAGAAATGTGAAATTCTGCACTGATGGCCCCTGGATCACCTGTCTGGTAGGCGTATTTGTCCAGTGAATTGCCTGTTACAAGTACTCATAATGCTCCATAGCAAGGGCTAGGTTTTTTCCCTATTAGTAACTTTAGTCTAACATATGCAAAAACCTTATATTTGTAAAAGTTTTTAGTATTACTGTATTTATTTTAGTCATAGCAAATCTAATAGATATGTATCCCAAACAAAATGTTTCCTTCAAACAGAGTATTTCCTGGGATCTTCCACACCTGTTAATCTGAGAGTAAAATTTGGATCTGAAACTGTTTTCTATTTTTATCTGAGAAGTTTTGTGCAGCTATTCAAGCTAGTATGCTAATATGAAAATCAAATATCATTTATTCCAAAGGGGAATTCATTTTTGTAATAACTCACATTTCAAAATTAGGGAAATACTTTTCTCCATATTTAGATTCCCTTTCCAAATATTTCGTTCTATGTCACTAAATTCTTGTCTCTAGTTTGGGAGCTATGTATTAATATGAATATACATGTAAACTGGAGCAACAGAGTCATTCATTGTAAACCAATACTAATACTAAAGTCATTAGTATCTTACATAGAACTTCTCAAATTTACTATACAGTAATGTATAACATAGTAAAAGACCAAATAAATAATCCTAATTGAAATGTTAATAGGTATACTTACCACTATAAATATATGTAAGTCCAAATGAAGTAAATTCTCACTTGCATATAATACATAAAAATATTCCTGCCCCAGTATAACCAAAGCTGAAATTGAAAATATTTCCAGTACAGAATCCGATTTCAAACATTACCAATGCTCCACCAACAGTAATTAAGAAAATGTAGGAAACTGCAGTTTGAAAGGTTTCTAGTTCATATTACTAATACATATATATAAAGGTTTTTTCTCTTTCTGTTTTACAAGTTCCCTTAATTTCCCCATTACACCTAAAAAGGAAATGTGAGTTGTGTCCTAATGTATATTATAAATTTTTTTAAAAAGAAATGAAATCATATGTTTAATAGTATTTGGGATGATTTTTTTAAAAAGATTTTATTTATTTATTTTTAGAGAGAGGGGAAGGAAAAGAGAAAGAGAGGGAGAGAAACATCAGTGTGTGGCTGCCTCTCATGCATCCCAACTAGAGATGTGTCCTGGCATGTGCCCTGACTGGGAAGCAAGCCAGGAACCCTTTGATTTGCAGGCCAGCACTCAATCCACTGAGCCACACCAGCCAGGACCTATTTGGGATGTTTTAAACACATGTTTCAGAACAGTTTAGGCTAGTCCTATCACTACATTTCCTTGACTCCAAAAATGCACAAATTTTCATATCTTAGTATGTCTTATATTTGCACAAAACTTTGCACAAAATCAGTGAATTTCATCACTAGAGAAGTTTTTTTATTAGTGACACATAATAATGGTGCATCTGACAGTTGATATCATCTTAAGAGTAATGAAATGTAGTAAATTATTTGGCAAAAACGATAAAGCATATATATTTTTTAATTTCTTTCATTATGTCATGTAGTATATAGGAAAATTAATCATAAACTAGAATCAAATATTAAGATCTTATAACAGCATTACATATTAATAAATGTATTAAATAAATGTTAGATAATTTGTTGTGAAGTATAAAAGAAAGTAATGGCATATAAATGTAAAGAATATGTAGGGCAATATCTACACTACCTATGTCCAGTCCTTAAATCTGAAAGCATGTTTACAAATTAGACATGGAAAAAACTATGTGGTACTTTCCTTTTGCTAACAAAACAATACAGTAGATTCAACTTCCTCATAATTCTAAAAATCATACTGTACCTTAGTATGTATCTAAGAGAAAGTCTTGGTGTTTATTTATGAAAAAGATATTTTTATAACAACAGTAGTTCAGAGAAAAGTAATCAGTCATCAAACTTGTCAAGAGATTCTGGAGAATCATGGATACCTGCAACTTACCACAAACCTGTGCCTAAGGCTTTTGAGCCATATTACCTCAAATCATTGGATCCTTGATTGCTGTTAAAATGCTGTTATTATCAGAGAGGGCTTTTCCTAAACTGCTACTAGCCATTAACACCCTAGGATAAAATAATTTTAAAAACTATTTAAAAAACTGGTTAGCTATTAACAAACTCCCTAAAGAACTATGGCCAGAAACACAAAGAAGATTCATATCAGAGTCTAGCTTCAATCAGTCAGTCAGGCTGAGAAATATCAATGAGTGATGTCAATGGGGGTTGAGCAATGTGGATTCCAAGTATAGTGAGATATGAATTCTGCTCTGAAGTATAGAACTACCATGACTTGCTACTGAAAATGAAAGAAAAATCATGGAATTGTAACCTTGACTTAGTGATTATCTGCTAGAATGCTTCTTGTATTTAAGATCTTGTTTTTTGAGTGATAAAAATATCAAATTCTTTTCTCATTCTAAGGCATCATGGAATTTTGACCTGGATTATGTTTCCATTGAGGTTATAGCTTTACTCATGATGATTGAGAAAATAAATTTAACTTTGAAAACTATGGTACTTATAAAAGGTGAAAGTAGGTATTAAGAAACAATGCACTAGGGAGATCCAATATGGTGGAGACATCAAGGCTACATTAACATTCCCCCAGGAACAATCTGGAATTACAAACAAGTTGTAGAGAAACCATCCTGAATAATCAACTGAACACTAGCTGAAAAGAAGCCCTATAACCACAGACAGACAGAAGAAACTACTTCACCATAATGAGACTGGTAGGGAGTGCAGAGGAAGTACAAGAGGGTTAGCTGGGCTCCCACCAGTGACAGCTAAAGTTCCAAAGGGATATTTCAGTGGCTGGGGGGTTCCCGCTGAACTGGGCTCCCAAGCCTATAGCATGAGGCACAGAAAGGAAGCCAGATACCATCCAGCTGTGTAAAGCAGCAGGGTTTCTGCCAGGGAGAGACAGCTGGAGTCTCAGAGAGCCTCTTAAAGGGTCAATGCAAAAAATGCATTTGAAGCCACTTACCATGGGCTCTGGCAGAAGGAGGGCATAGTGGACTATAAACACTTGAGGAGAATCTGGGGTTGGTGGCTCTGGGGAGAAAACTGAAGGGACAGCTGTCAGGGTCCTGTGGTGACTCATTCCCCATACTGCAGAGGCCATCTTTCTCAGGGAGAGCACTCCTCTCTAAATGGCATCAGCCTGAGGGGAAGCAATAGCCCCACCCACAGGAATTACTCTGACCTACCCGATGATGCTTAAGTTGATTATAGCCTAATTAGTTTGAGAACAGATCAGTTTAATGATGCATTAGTTTTAACAACTAAGAAGGAAAATACAAAGAAACAGCCAAAATGGGAAGACAAAGATACAAACCGCAAATGAAAGAACAAGATAATTCTCCAAAAGAAGAACTAGATGAAGTGGAGGAAAGCAATTTAACAGATAGAGTTTAGAGTAATGATTACAAGAATACTCAAAAGCATGAAAAAAGACATGGAAACTATAAAATACAAGCAGTCAAAAATAAAGAATGTAATATCTGAAATAAATAATACACTGGAAGTAATAAACAGGTTAGATGAAGCAGAGGATCAAATCAGAGATTTGAAGATAAAGTTAAAATAAAAAAGCACCAAGGCAGAGCAGCAAAAGGAAAAAAGAATTAAAAAAAAAAAAAGAGGAGACCTTAAGAAAAATTTGGACATCATGAAACTTAAGAACATCCACATCATGGGAATACCAGAAGGAAAAAGAGTAAACAAGGACTTGAGAGCCTATTTGAAGAAATAATAACCAAAAACTTCTCTAACCTGGTGAAAGAAAAAGTCATACATGTTCAGGAAGCTCAGAGAATCCCAAACAAGTTGGACCCAAAGAAGCCTACAATAAGAAGCTTCTCATTAAAATGACAAGGCTTAAATACAAGGAGAGGCACAAAAGAAAAGCAAGTAGACACATACAAGGGGGCATCAATGAGATGGGCATCTGATTATTCAAAAGCAACATTTCAGGGCAGAAGGCATTAGTGTGAAATATTCAAGATGATGAAAAGCAAGGACCTACAACCAAGGTTATTTTCCCCAATCAGGCTATCATTTAAAATGAAGGAGGAATAAGGAGCTTCCCAGAAAAGGAAAGCTAAGTGAGTTTGTTAACACCAAATCAGTACTGCAACAAATGTTAAAGGATTTACTTTAAAAACAAGAAGAAAAAGAGAATGGGGAAAAAAAAAACAAAGGAAAGCAGTCTAACAATAAAATGGCACTAAATACGCATCTATCAATAATCACCTTAAATGTAAATGGCTTAAATGCTCTTACCATAAGATATATAGTAGTTGAATGGATAAGAAAACAAGAGAAATCTATATGTTGTCTCCAAGAGACACATCTCAGATCAAAAGATAAACACAGACTAAAAGTAAAGAGATAGAAAAAGATATTTCATGCACATGGAAAGGGAAAAAAAGCTGGGGTACCAATCCTTATATCTGACAAAATAGGCTTTAAAACCAAGGTTATAGTAAGAAACAATGAAAGATATTACACAATGGTGAAAGGAACAATCCAACAAGGTAATATAAACCTAGTAAACATTTATGAACCCAACACAAGAGTGCCTAAATATGTAAAGCAAATCTTTCTTTAAGTATATTTTATTGATTATGCTTTTAGAGTCATCCCATTTTTTTCTTTTCTTTATCCCCCTCCTCCCTGCACTGCCCGCCACACCTTCAGCATTCCCTCCCCTCTTAGTTCATGTCCATGGGTTATACAGGTAAGTTCTTTTTCTTCTCCATTTCCTATACTATTCCTAACCTCCCCCTGTCTATTTTGTACTTACCTATTATGCTTCTTATTCCCTGTACCTCTTCCTCCCATTCTCCCTCTCTGCCACACCACTGATAACCCTCCATGTGATCTCCATTTCTGTGATTCTGTTCCTATTCTTGTTTGCTTAGTTTTTGTTTTTTTTTTATGTTCAGTTGTTGATAGTTGTGAGTTTGTTGTCATGTTCCTATTCATAGTTTTTGATCTTCTATTTCTTAGATAAGTCCATTTAACATTTAATATAATAAAGGCTTGGTGATGATGAACTCCTTTAATTTGACCTTATTTTGACTTTATTTGCCCTTCCATTCTAAACTACAACTTTGCTGGATAGAGTAATATTGGATGTAGGTCCTTGCCTTTCATAACTTTGAATACTTTCTAGCCCCTTCTTGCCTGTAAGGTTTCTTTTGAGAAATAAACTGATAGCCTTATTTGAACTCCTTTATAGGTAACTCTCTCCTTTCCTCTTGCTGCTTTTAAGATTCTCTCCTTATATTTAATCTTGGGTAACTTCATTAGGATGTGTCTTGGTGTGTTCTTCCTTGGGTCCAATTTCTTTGAGACAATCTGGCTTCCAGCCAAGATGGAGGTGTAGGCAGAAATGTTTCATTTTCTCAGACAACCAAAAGAAGGATTAAGAGCCACTTTAAAAGCAAAGATCAACCAGAACTGCCAAAAAATCATTTGCATGGAATTCCAACAACCAAGGAGTTAAAGAAACATTCATCCAGAGTGGTAGGAGGGGCAGAGATGAGCTGCTGGGACAGAGAGGACTCAGGCAAGGCAAGGTGGCAGACTGCAGTGGAGATTCAACATCTGCATGCAGATAAGCTGGGAGGACCAACAGCGGAGTGAGACAGGCCATGAAACTCAGGATTTCAGTGTGGGAAGCTAAAGACTCAAAACCCCTGGCTGTAAAAATTTTGTGTGGGTTGCAGCAGCAGGAGAAACTCCCATCCTCACAGAAGAGTTTGTTGTAGAGGCCCCCAGGGTCCTAAAACATACACAAACTCACCCACCTGTGAATCAGCACCTGAAAGGACACAATCTGCTTGTGGGAAACAAGGGAAGTGAGTGAAAGTGGAAAGAGAGCAGAGCAAGAAGCATTGTTCCCTGTAGGTAAGGCAAATCTTGATGGACATAAAGGGAAAGATCAATGGATCACAGTCATAGTCATGGATTTTAACAGCCCGCTGACTTCCATGGATAGAACTTCTAGGCAGAAAAATCAACAAGGAAACAGTGGCCTTAAATGACCCACTAGATCAAATGGATTTAATTGATATCTTCAGAGCATTTTATCCCAAAGCAGGAGAATATACATACTTTTCAAGTTCACACGGAACTTTTTCTAGAATGGCAATGCATTAAGAAGATCACACACCATGGTCAAGTGGGATCTGTTCAGGAAATGCAAGGTTGGTACAACATTTGCAAATCAATACATTTAATTCTCAACATAAAAAACTGCAGGATAAAAGCCAAATGATCATATCAATAGATTCAGAAAAAGTATTTCATAAAATCCACCACCCATTTATGACAAAAACTCTCAGCAAAATGAGAATAGAGGGAACATACCTAAACACAATAAAGGCTATGTATGGCAAAGCTGAGGCCAGAATCATACTCAACAGGCAAAAATTACAAGTGTCCCCCTTAAGATCAGGAACAAGACAGGGAGTCTTCTTTCAACTCTCTTATTCAACATAGTACTAGAAGTCCTAGCCAAAGCAATCAGACAAGAAGAAATAAAAGTCATCACATCCTCATTGGGAAGAAAAAAGTAAAACTGTCATTATTTGCAGGTGACATGATATTGTATGTAGAGAATCCCAAAGATATCACCAAGAAACTAGTGGAACAAATAACTGAATTCAGTAAAGTCCAAGGATACAAAATTAATATTCAGAAATGAGTTGCATTTTTGTATGTCCATAACAAACTAACAAAAGGGAAATTAAGAAAATAACATTCATAATTGCTTCAAAAATAATAAGATACCTAGGAATAAACCTCACCAATGGTATAAAAGACCTGTACTTGGAAAATGATATGATACTGAAGAAAGAAATTGAAGAAGATACAAATAAGTGTAATCATATACCATGTTGATAGATAGGAAGAATTAACATCCTTAAAATCTCCATGCTACCAAAAGCAAATTACAGATTTAATGCAATTCCTATCAAGATTCCAATGACATACTTCACAGAACAGAACAAATATTTTGAAAATGTATATGGAACAATAAAAGGCCCTGTATAGTAACAGCAATCCTGAGAAAGAAGAATGAAGTTGGAGGAATCACATGACCTAATATCAAACTATACAATAAAGCCATAGTAACTGAATCATCACATTACTGGCATAAAAATAGAAACACAGATCCATGGAACAGAATAGAGAGCCCAGAAATAAGCCCACACCATTATAGTCAATTAATATTTGACAGAGGAAACAAGCATATACAATGGGCTAAAGAGAGTTTATTCAATAAATGGTATTGGGAAAATTGGACAGATACATGTAGAAAAATTAAACTAGATCACCTTCTTATATGACACACAAGAATAAATTCAAAATCGATCAAAGACTTAAATGTTAGATGCCAAATCATAAAAATCATAGAAGAAAACATAAGCAGCATAATCTGAGATTGCTTGTGGCAATTTTTCTCAGATATATCTTCCCAGGCAAGGGTAACAAAAGAAATAATAAATGAATGGAGCTATGTCAAACTAAAAAATTTTTGCACAGCAAAGGAAATCATCAACAAAATAAAAAGACAACCAAAAGAATGGGAGAATATATTCATTGATACATCTGATAAGGAATTAATATTCAAAATTTATAAAGTATTTATAAATACTTTAAAATAAATACCAAAAAAAACCCCCAAAAAACAATTAAAAAATGAGCAAAGGACTTGAATATACATTGCTCCAAAGAGAATATACAAATATCCAACAGACATATGAAAACATGCTCAACGTCACTAATCATGAGAGGAATGCATATTAAAACCACAACGTGAAACCATCTCACTCCTGCCAAAATGACTATCATCAATAAATCAACAAACAACCAGTGTTGGCAAGGATGTGGAGAAAGGGGAACCCTTTTGCACTGTCAATGGGAATGTGGATGGGTGCAGATACTGTGGAAAGCAGTATGGGGATACCTCTAAAAATTAAAAGTGGATCTGCCTTTCTATCCAGCTCTCCCACTTCTGATAATATACTTGAAGGAACCCAGAACACTAATTTGAAAGAACATAAGCACCCCTATGTTCACTGCAGCATTATTTACAATCGCCAAGATATAGAAGCAGCCCAAGTGTCCATCAATAGATGAGTGGATAAAACAGCTATGGGACAGTTATACAATGGAATACTACTTACCCATAAAAAAGAAGAAGCTTTTACCCTTTGCAACAGTATGGATGGACCTGGAGAACATTATGCTAAGTGAAATAAGCCTGTCAGAGAAAGCCAAATACCATATGATTTCTCTCATGTGTGGAATGTAATGAACATACTGAACTAAAAAGAAAAACAGAGACAGACTCATAGATGGAGAGCTGATGACAACTAGTGGGGGCTAAGGTTAAGGGGTGGAGGGATTGAGCAAAAAGAAAAAATGACTCATGAATATGGACAACAGTGTGGTGATTGCTGCTGGGTGGTTGGGGGTGTATAGGCACTTAATAGTAAAGGAAAAAATATACAATGAAGATTAAATCAATAAATAAATTTCACTGAAAAAACAAACTTCTTCTTTCCTTATGGGTAAAAGAAGAAATATAAGCCAATTTGGAGCTTGTGAAGCACTATTAAAAAACAATCACTCTAATTTTGAATAAAGACTAACAATTTGAGCTACTAAAATACTTATCATGTGTAGTGCTGCCAGATTTTTGTGGTCTTTAGTCTCAATCTGGCACCTCTAACGTTCACACAGACTGTTTCAAAATGAAATTTGCAAAACAAAGAAAGATGAAACTTAAATATGTGGGTGAAGCTGAAGGTTCTGTCAATGGAAAAGATCTCCAAGATAGAAACTGTGATCTTTAAGATGGCTACTGTTCAACAACAGAACCCAACCAAAACAATGTTTTGGTCCAGAGGATGAAGCTGAAGCATTTTTGCAATCTGGTTTGGATTGTGGACGACCTAATTAATTCCTTCCAGCTGTTAATGGTACCTGTTTATAATCCATGTCTCAAAGAAGAATAATACCACATGTGGAAAGCCAAATGTTAGAAATGAGTAAGACCTTAAAACTCATTTAATAACCCCCTATGTTGTTACAGAATGGAAACTAAAGCCTAGACAAGAGAATGACTTGCCAAATATTACACAAACTTTAATGCAAAAAAGTGGAAACAGATCCCACATGTTCTTACTCACTGTCAAGTTCTCTTTCCACCAATATCACAATGCTTCTCCCTTAAATCATACACACACACACACACACACACACACAAACTGAAGGTGAGGGAAGTTACTATATTCATACTTGAGTTTTGGCAGCATCTCACTATTTTTTTTAAAGCCACAGTTATCTGAGTTACTAAAGATTGACAGTACTATTTCAGTGAAGTTTACTGTTCACATGAAACTATTACAAAGTATAGTAAGAAACAGAACAAATTTAATTTTGAAGTTGACTTTCTGTGCTTACAGCATGTGATGAGGGAAAATGTTCTGACAGTTCAAGCTTACTCGAGCTTAATGACAGATCTAAATTGGAGTTTGAAGATAAAAGAAATTCTTTAGTGATGCCTCAGTTGTCATTGATTGCTATGGGCAATTTTAAAGCTATTCAATATGAGAATTGCCAGCTTGGTTCTGAAAGGGGAGAAAGTGGTACATAAGATTAGAGGCTGGTACAAATGCTATCTTGGTATAAAAAGAGAGGACAGTTTTGTATCACATACATAGGTGACATTCATGACTACATACAGACATTTATCACCAGGAAATGACTCAAAGGATGTTCAGAATAGTGTAAGCACCAGCTGTGCTAAGGAAGATGAAAATAAAAGGCAGTTTGCCTTACAAGCATGACCAACAGCAAGATGGCTGGGGGAAAAAAAGAGTTGCTAAAGCTGAGAGCTAATAAAAAAATAAAAAACTGTCTTCATAAATTATAGGATATCTTCCTCATACTTGCTGAAAATCTTTGAATTAAAAAGATAGAGTCCATTTTGAGAAATCCAATTTCATCAAATGGAAAGTGAAAGCATCTCCAATTCTGCATGTACACTGAAGCCTTCATGCCCCATTTGCACTCTTCATATTGAATTCCGTAATAAGTTTCTACCTATTGAGTCTAAATAAATGGCAGTTATCAAAATATTCTATTTTTAACTGATCTTTAAAGTCACTTTCTCTCTAGTATTTTAGCCTGATAAAATATCCTTAGTCTTTCAGACAACAAATAGCTGTGCTTTCCCCTAAATAAATTAATAATATTTTTGAAGTAAAATCAAGAAATAGATAAATTCAGCAGTCACCAAGGTATTTTTCTATAAAAAAGATTCTATCCACAGGTAGAATAGATGGCTCCAGGAAAAATGTAGATATAGCCCCAACAGACATTTTCCTCTGGAACACCCATCTTTTAACTGTTTGTCATTCCCTAAATATACTGTGCATATTCACATTCAGTACCTTTTTTTAAATGCAGTTGTCTATTATATGAAATATGTTTTCTGATATTCTTCACCTAGTGTATATCCAGAATCACTTTGGTGATCAGAAACCTGTCATAGAGAAATAAATACCCATACTTCCAGCATAGCAGTTTCATATATCATTTGTTTATTTGACTTTTTCCTTCACTACAGCCCTACAGTATACTATAGGTCTCTGTATGTCCCAATATTTAATAGACTAGAATACACCAAGTACTATAAACTGTTGATTAAACAAATGAAAATGGACTTAATCAATAGGGTTGTATATTTTCTTGCTTCCATAAAAATCATAACAAAATATGAAATTTAGCTACAGGCAACCCTGTCAGTAATTTTTTCTTTTACATGTTTCACAAAAACTGACATTTTTACTATAATATGTCACAGAGAAAAGAATTTCATTATATCAATTTCCCACTTAAGTTTTATTTTTAACAAAGGAAACTGCATAGGAATTGTATGAGCGTGCTTGTACAGCATTTCTCTGCTTAGTTTACAGCAAAATAGGAGAATTCACAAAAAAAGCATATTTTCTGCTAGATTGAAATTGATAAATATAGAAATGGAAAGATGGTGATTTACAAGATTCAAAATCCATCTCTGTTCAGAATCATATGTGGGGTAAGGATGGCGGGAAGTATAACATACAAATACCTGTGGTTATACACATATTGTACATTCATACCTTGTCTGCCACTGACATCCTCACCTGCAACATCATAGTTTTTAGAACATCAGGAGACACAGCTACAGTATCTCATTACAAAATACTGCCTGTCAACATATTTCCTCACACAATTCTTTTATAGGAAGTAAAAAATCCTGTACATGTTTATTGTTGTTATTTGAGTGGACCTGGGCAGAAAAATAGAGTTAATCTTGAGAGTGGGCAACATCCAATATAAACCTCCTTACAAACAAAAGCATACATATGAAATTGTAAATTATGCAACATCAGGGGAAATCTCAGAGTCCACAGATATTATAAGTTTACTAATATGGCTAATGCCAACAGTCCAGGTATCTTCACTTGTTTCTTTTTTACTATGAACAATACTACTGGCAATATGCCATTGTTTTCTAGGCTGAATTGAGGTCTAGAGAGTGTTGTATTACTCTCCAAGAAAGATACTACATTCCTATTCATTATCTCTATTTGCTGTAATAAAAGAGGAAAGGGGGTTCATTTAAATAATTTCCTATGTGGGTGTTTGTTTTCTGTGAAGATGTATATATAATGATATTATCCTGAGCCAGAGCAAAAACAGTTCTGACATTTCAAGAATGTATATAATCAATCTAAAATAAAATATCGACACTTAACAAGTCCTTTTTTCTATTTTTCAAATGTACATGAAACAAATCTAACATGATATTTGAAATTCTGCCATAGGATATTTTCTTAGAAGAAATATCAGGGTCTTTTTTTGTATTGTTTGTTTTCAGTACAAAATTATTAAGAAGGAAACATTTCTGCAGTGACATTAGAAGATTATAGCTCAGGTTTATATGAAGATCAAATAATTCTCTTTTTAGTAATCTTCTGAAATTATTTCAAGAAAGCTACTGATGCTATAGAAAAGTGATATCAAAACTACTAAAGTAGGATGGGAAATGGAGAGTCAAAGAACTTATGTATACAACCCATGGACATGAACTAAGGTGGGGGAGTGCTGGTGGCAGGGGGGTGCGGGACAGAGGGCAATAAAGGGGAGAAAAATGGGACAACTGTAATAGCATAATCAATAAAATATATTTTAAAAAACTAGTAAAGTAGGGCTACAATTTGGGTCTTGCAACAATAAAATTGCCCTGTGGTTTTCTGACAAGCCACTCCAGAAAAGGTTTAGAAAAAGACAATAATGCTTACAAATCACAGGTAGTTTAATAAATTAAAATTGAAGTGCTGAGTGTTACTTAGAAGCCTGAAAGAGACAATACAATGTATTAATTTATTTCCAAAAAATGTAAATACCAGCTCAATATGCCATTAATCATTAACAATTTAAAAACTTTGATTTTTTGATAAATTTCCGACCATCACTTACCATTTCTGTTTATGCCCTTACGTAGCTTACCATTCAACAGGCATTCAATTAACTGTTGGTGGAATGACTGAGTGACTAATTTGGGCTGTGTTCCCTCCATGAGTCTGAATATTCTGGAACGGACTGCATTTGTACTCAACCTGAAATTCACTGATAATCCAGAAAGTTAAACAGTCTAGATTTTAAATTTTAATGCTTCAAAATAGTTCTTTTAATAAATATTCCTTTAACTTTGAAGACACAATTTATTATCAAAGTCTGTTTCCCTAGTACTGTTAAAAATGAGGTTTTATATTTTAAACAGTAAAACATTTGATGTATAGTGAACATTTTTGTCCTTGTTTAAAAAATAGACATTTTACCTTACATATATTAAAATTGCTTATTTTCTCTTAAAATAGTTACATTCCTTTTTAAAAAAATCTGGTATAGATAAATTATTACACAGCCTTATGTTTCCCTCTAAAACATACTAATACATGTTTTCTCAAGTGAAATAAAAGAAAAACACATTCTATCATGTCAAAGTACACTCATATCTTCAAAATTCTTAAGGTTTAGTATAACTCAGAAGTCACCTGATTATTTTGCCTTCAATGATTAGGCCTCTATAATCCTCAATGTTCTAAACAATAATGTATATTTTTAATAAAAAAATAAATGAGTGAGGTTTATAAACATAGCAAACTTATATCAAATCCAGAAAAAATTGGATTGATAACTGTACCCAAATGATAATCTGATATTAAATTGGACTTTTCATTTAAATGACATTTAATCTTTAGTTCACATAACAGGTAGTTTTCAAAATTCAAGGATATATGGAAGTATGGTTAAAGAGATTGATCTGGGTGAAAGAAACACTGTAAATAACAATTGTCAAGGTACCTGGGTGAGTGCATTTTTACATAGCAAACCACTGTGGAATATTCACTATATTCTGGGGCATATCTCCTAGAGCAGGGGTGTCAAATTCATTTTCACCAGGGGCCACATCAGCTTCACAGTTGCCTTCAAAGGGCCGAATGTAATTTTAGGACTGTATAAATGTAACTACTCCTTAACTAGGGCAAGGAGCTTGGCACTGGCGCCAGGTAGAAACAAGGTGCTGGGCAGATAAAACAAGGTAGAGGGCTGGATTTGGCCCTGAAGGCCTTATGTCTGCCACCTGTGACCTAGAGTGTACTGAAAGATGTTCTCTTTCAAGAGATTTTGGAGTTTATGACCTTTTACTGGGTCACTAGTTTTGATATCATTTGCTAGTATTTCTGTCCTATTTTTGCTTCAATATATAATAAATATAAAACTCAGGTTACTAACTCAGGTGTGTAAGAAATGTGATTTTAATTTTCCACAATATTTTGTATATAGACATTTTCCCCTGGGATTACTGAGAGGTACCCAATCAATGTGAAGTTTTCTAGTTGTTTCATGTTTTTCTGCAATTTCAAAGCCTCAATGTTATACACTGGCTTGAATAAATCCTCTCTGGAGCTTAGAGTCTGAGTTGGTTATAGGGAATATGTCTAATCCTAGACCATTAACATCTCACCAAGATGCGCGTCCCCTCAGAAGTAAGCAGTGGATATAACAAGAGTACAAGCAAGAGACTTAATCTCTCTGTCCTTTAGTTTCCTTTTCAGTAAAATGGAAATAATACAGTGTGGTCTACACAATGGTGGGGAAGTATTTATGAGATACCGCATAAAAACGCTTAGAATACTTAGAGTCTGTCAAGTAAACAACAAACATTTACTACTGATAGCTATTATCCCATCCTGTCCTAAATCTTCAATTAATACAAGTTACTGACAGATCCCTATTACTGATCCCACATTGTTCTCATTTATTTGCTTGTCTGAGCCACTTATGTGTATCCCACATTTGTGAAGACAATGCTTCTTGGGTTGTGCTTCCCTTAGCTATGTTGGTATCCTTCTTGGACACATAAAAAACACTTGAAATTCTAAGCCTGCCTCAGGCTGATCTCTACCTCTATTCTCTATTGTCACATAATGCTTGTGACCGGATGCTGAGAGTAGATACATTTTGGTAGTTTGTCTAGTGTAAAGAAGAGAATAAAGGCAAAGCTCCCCTTTCAAATACACAGAAACACACACACACCTAAGTGTTCATCCTTTCACCTACTTCCATTCTGATCTCCCAAATGCAACAACGCAACAGAAATTTTATTTGATCTGGGAGGTAGAAAGGGAATTTGCTCTAAATTGATATTGCATATTTTTCATATTTATGGAATGAGCTTTATGCCATGAGTTCTTCAAGGTTTAAGCTTTTACAGGTCAAAAGTACCATTTTTCTCACATTTCTAAAGAGGCTTCAGATGCTCACAATCTGAAATGACTTTCCTTGAGACAGTGGATGTCCCATAACCCCACAAGAGACAAGGGAGTGTATAGTTATAGGCAGCAGAAATTCCCAAAACACAATGGTTAATATATTAAAATATCACCAGATGCAATATGAAAGTAATAGTAATGCTCTTTTGTTTGTGTTAAAATATATAAAAATTAAGACACACTATAAGTTAATTCAAACTTCCATTCCAGGATATCTCTAAAAAGAGAATGATTTTCAAAACTTAGATAAGCTCAGGAGGTTATATCCCATGTACAAAAAGTTTTCAAAATTCTGAAAATTTTAAACAAAAAACATGACTCAATACAAATGAAAATTTCATTTCTAAACACAAAATTGTATTTACAAAGGAAATATACAAAGTCTATAAGTTACAGATCATGTGTGATATTTGCCAGAAAATCTATGAGAAAAAAAATGAAAATCACTTATTTGTGGCCCTTCTTCAATTAGAATTATTTCAAGATTATACATTAAGAAGCAGGTCAACTTTGGTAATATTAGGCATCCAGGTCCACAAGACTTTCATAATCAATGTTGCCCAATAGCTCTTTAAATATGATATATTTTAATAATATTAGCATATCTTTTGGAAGGGGTATGAGGAATATGCAATATTTTCAGTAATTAGTATTAGTTAAGCATTGAGAACAATCACAAAACAAGGCAAAAAAATATTTTTCCCTAGTATAAAAATAAACTTTAATATAGTTTTTATCCTATGAAAAAAATTTCAGTGACTTTTTAATAAATATATTAGAATAAAATCTTGTTTAAAACTAGGATTTTAAAAAAATATGTACCGAAAGAAATGACAATATCAATGCAAAAGAAAAAAATTAAAGATTCAAAAACTGTTTTAAAGTACCTTGTATTGCAAGGCCTGTAAAACTGTTTGATCCAAAGTTTTGGTTTTTTTTTTAAGATTTTATTTATTTTTAGAGAGGGGGAGGGAGAAGGAGAGAGAGAGAAACATCAATGTATGGTTGCCTCTCATGTGGTCCCCACTGGGGACCTGGCCCTCAACCCAGGCATGTGCCCTGACTGGGAATCGAACCTGTGATGCTTTGGTTCGCAGCCCGTGCTCAATCCACTGAGCTACGCCAGCCAGGGCTTGATCCAAAGTTTTTTAATAAAAAAATATATAAGCAATAGGAAGACTCACAATAGTGACAATAGTGGTCTAATTTTTCCCCACTGGATCTTCAGTTCTCAGAACATAAATAAAATATTAACATCATTCCATAAATACTAATTGAATTAAAGAAAATATATCATTTTATTCTCACTTCATATTTGTTACACAATGGATTCATTTTCCCCCATTTCATAAGAAGAGACGGTGAGAGATATTTTTTCAAATAACATACAGCTGTTTAGTGACAGACATAAAACATTATGAAATCCTGAATTCGGTTCTTTCTTCAAGAGAAGAGCAAGATTTCTGAGGTCACTAAAGGCATATGTATTTCATTGAGTGACTTGACGCTGTTGTGTTAATTCCATACAAAACTTGGAACTCTGTCAGATTCAGAAATTTTTTTGTTTTGCTTTAAATCTGTATGTACTGTTAAAGGCAACCATTATTTCTTTCTATGAAGTTATCTATCCATCTATCCTAAGCACTAAAATAAGGGATCCATATAATAAAATAAAGGAGATGACTAAACCATCATAATAAATAACACAACTTACTCTACCTTGTGCTTAAAGAGCACTGTGACTTTTTCATACTTTTGAGCTTTTTATAGTATGAAATTAATGTGTCACAATGGTTTAGTGGTAGGAGGCCCAGCAAAGCTCAACAATTTGATCATTTCCTAACCTATCACCACTCCATAATTTTTCAAGCAACTCCCTTCTTAGTTTACCAGGACAATTTCTTCAATCTACAACTGCAAAATTTCATTTATCCCTAAGGGTAAAAGAGAAACACTTAAAAAGAATCTAGCCAAACCAAAACTAATGTGAGCTTGGGAATGGGCAGGAAATTAAAGCCAGGTTAAATGAAAAACAATTAAAGGAATCAGAGGTATTTAGCAGTAAGAAAATTCTAAGGAAAACGCAAGGTCTTGGTCTTTAAACATTTGAAAGCTTTTCAGGTTCCAAAAAGGGCTACATTTGTGGTAGGGACGTAACTAGTACTCCTGGCCACAAAGTCAAGAGTACAGATTTCAGTTCCATATAAGGAAGCCAAGAGCTACTCAAATATGGAATGGGGTACAAAATTTATCCCATGTGAAAAATCTTCACTATTTTTTGTCACTAGACTTATCTATGTGTAGGTTAGAAAACTACTTGGTGGTATTGATGTAATCCAATTCAATCATTACATTAAGGTTGGGATTTAATGACCTTTAAAGTCCATTCCAACCCTGAGATTCATTGAGGCTCTGAAACCCACTCCACTGGGAATGCTGCCTGCCAAATTAGTCTTTGCATGAAAGGCACAAAATGATGTCAATTGTTGCAGCTGCAGTGAGTCAGCTGGAAACTGCTTGACAAAGGCCAAGTTCAATCTAGTTACTAAACCCCAACTAATTTTAAATGGTTGTAGCATTGTTAGATAATTCCAGAATTACAAACATAATTAATGCTGTTAATTTCAGCCAAGTCTCAAAAAAAAGTGGAAAGCAAGGCAAGTACTTGGATAAATCAAACAAAAGAAACTAGATTTTTGTTTGAAGGCTATCTTCAATGATCCAAAAAAAAAAAATTCAGACCAAAAGCATATCACAATTCAGGACATAGAGGTTGATCTGGAAAATAGAAGCTATCAATGCTAGTCCCTGCCATATTTCACTATATTTGTAAAAATAGAGGTCTCAGAGTCAGACAGATCTAGATTTGAAGGATTTTAGAGGAGCTACAACAATCTCTGAATCTCAATAATCTCATCTCTACTAGCAGCAACAACTCTTTATTGAGCTCCTGTCTCTGTACTCAAGCTTCCAATGCACACTTGCATTTTTACAGAATTTCCGTGCAATGGACATTGTTATTCACATTTTAGAAATGAAAATGCATTGAAAGAGCTATAGTGCCTTCCCCAAGGCACATAATTAGGACTTTTATCAAGTTGGACAAAACTTTTTTACATTTCAGGTAAGCTTTAACCAATAAAATATATATATAATGAAAGCCCTATGGATCTTCCAAGAGGATTTCTTTGAGAGATGGCCCATGCCCTTCTTCTGTCCTGCCTCCATCCTGAAGTCTCAGAGATGTTAATGGCACCCAGAGCTCTACTACCTGCCTAGGGTCACACCTAGGAATGAGAAAGTCATGAACTGATGAGAGTCTGGGTCCCTGATGATTTTGTGGAACCACCGTATCTATTGTTAGCAGCTCTTGAATGAAGTTCTTTAACAGGAGACAGAAATACACTTCTCTCGTGTTAAACATTACAGGATACTATTAATTTGAGTTTTAGTTAAATGTTGCCAAACCCAATCCAAGTGATATACCACACATCCAGATAAATTCTGTTTCTGGGTCAGAGGCTTCTGTCATGGTATAAAGTGAGAAAGTTTTGAGTAAATGATGTTCAGATAGTAACTACAGAGACTGGAGAGCCATCAAGCAACTGAGAAATATTGTAGGTTAAGGAGAGTATGGTAAACTTGGGGGCAGTTTAAGAAATAGTATGTGTACAAAAGAGATTGGAGCTGAGGACAAAAGCTTGTCTTAATAAACTAGAACATTGACAAATCAATCCTTAATACAATGATTCTCTAGAGCCAGATAATAAATAATAAACCAGTTACAATTTCCTACTAGTGGACAATAAACTCATTCTTTGATTCATTCATTTAAATAATTATGCCATATTTTTCTGTGTGCCATGGCTGTTATATATGATCAAGTCTTAAGGACTGACTGAAGACACAGAAATCAAAGAGTGATCCCTAATTTTAAGCAAATAAATATTAAGCAAAAACAGTATTAAGCAAATAAACAGAAGCTGAATGCTGTGATAAAATTATGCGCAAGAGACTCTCTGGAAGCCCAGAGAAGCACTTTCTACATGGATTTAGAGAGTGATGAAACTCAAGACTTCTCAAAACAGGTGCAGTTGACCTGAGATTTCAGCAATACATATGAGTTAAACAAGCATAGAAAGAGCAGAAGGATGCCACAGGCAGAGTAAACAGGACACACAAATCTATAAAATTATCAATTTGACACATTTGGGCTGATGTATAAAATGGTATAAGAGAAGATGAGATAGGAGATATGGGGAGAAAATAAGATACTGAAAGACTAACTATATTGGCCAGAAGAGCTTAAATTTTATCCTTAAAGTATCAGAAGGTTTTAATGAGCAATGAAATGATCAAGCATGTTTTCAGAGATCACTCTGGCAAGAGTTTACAGGACAGATTGGAAGTGACAAGTCTAGTAGTTTAAAAATAAGTTTAAAGCTGTTGGTATAATTGGATAAAAGAAATTCTGAGGAACAGAATGAAAGCATTGTAGATATAAATTGAAGGGCACTTTTTGAGCTATTTAGAAGAACTGAGAAGGGTCTACCAAATTTAGCAACTCAGAGGTCACTGGTTTCACTGTGAGTATTTCCAGGGTGTATAAAGCAGATCCCAGACTGGCATGAGCAGAGGACTGAATGACAAATGGAGAAGTGGAGGTAAGTAGAGACTACATTGTAGCTCCTTTTCCCTCAAAGCCAAGCTTCCTGAATGGGGGCAAAATTTAAAAAGAGGTTTCAGGATGGAAAATGAGAGGAATGTGTTTTTTCCTAAAGTGAAAATAACTGAGAATGTTTATATTCTGCTGGAGATGGAGGAGTCCTAGTGGGATGAGAAGAGTAACTGAAGACCATGAAGAGTTAAAAGGGGAGAAAGGCTTCCAAAAAATACAAATAGATTAGTCAGGAAACTGAAATGTTTGTGAAAATAAACTCTGAACACGAAGGAAGTATTCAAGTTTGAGGGAGTTAAGAACTTAATACCACTTGCCTCTCTATCCCTTAAAGACTGTTCTGCATCTCTAGGGTTACTGGGGGCAAAAGAGCCTGTCCAATGAAAACTGTAACCACCTTTTAAACATTAAAACTCACACAGATTTCTGGCCAAGATGGAGACATAGGGCAGACACACTGTGCCTCCTCACACAACCAAGATAGGGACAACAACAATTTAGAAACAGAGTAACAACCAGAACCCACAGAAAATTGAACTGTATGGATGTTGGACACCCAAGGAGTTAAAATAGACACTTCATCCAGACCAGTAGGAGGGGCAGAATCTGGCAGCTGGGCGTAGGTCCCACAGCAGAGAGCAGAGAGCGTTGGGACCGGATGTGCAAGGCAACCGGGGCTTGCAAGCTACAGCTGGCAGACCCCAGCCAAGGGGTGGCAACCTGGAGACCCAGCAAGGCAGCAATTGTGAAGCAAGGCACTGCACGCAATGCAGGATCCTAGCACTGGGGAATAGAGCCTTGGGGCACTGATTGAAAAAGAAAATCCCACAGGGTGCACAAGTCCCCCCACATGGGAATCAGCACCAGAGGGGCCGAGTTTGCTCGGGGGAAACGGCAGAAGGGACTGAGGTCCAACAGACAGCTGAGCAAGCGCCATTGTGCCTTCTTGGAACCCACCCCCACATACAGCATCACAACCCAGGGACTGGGGTGCTCTGCCCAGGTGGGCACCTAAGGCTCTGCCCCTCATATCTAACAGGCATGAACAGACCAAAAAGGAGAGAGAGAGAGAGAGATGGCTCAAACAAAAGAACAATTGAAAGCCCCAGAACCCATCCTTTTAGGCGACCCAGAGATAGCCAACCTATCAGATGCACAGTTCAAAGCACTGGTGATCAGGATGTTCACAGAACTGGTTGATTTTGGTCACAAACTAGATGAAAAAATGAAGGCTACAATAAGTGAAATGAAGAAAAATGCACAGGGAACCAATAGTGATGGGATGAAAG
>CM052538.1:124697372-124724079 GCA_028533065.1 Trachops cirrhosus
CATGGACATGAACTAAAGGGGGGGAATGTAGGTGGGAGAGGGCGTGCAGGGTGGAGGGGAATGAAGGGGGATAATGGGACAACTGTAATAACATAATCAATAAAATATATTTAAAAAACTCACACAGAGAGGAGGTGTGGAACAATTCATAAAGAAATTGTCAGTATATTCCATAAAAGCAAACTCTGACAACATTGTCAAAACAAAAGAAGGAAAATTGGGACTGACTGAGAGATTAACAAAAAGCCTCAGTATTAATCACAAAATTAATTTCAAGAAAAATCCCTGAGATTAAGGACAATGTTCTCAAGATGCAGTCGTAGCAACAGTGAATTAAGCCTAGTTCATTTTCCATCAGTATATTCTCTGTGATGACACTCTGACAGCATTAAGTAGTCCCAAATTACTCCTAATTGGGTATCTGAATGGAGAGCATAGCATGAGACCCATACCTTCTCTAATAAATGTTACCATCTGCTCTGTACAGGTAAACATGGGCTATCAGCTCTGTGTTACTTTCTATCAGGAAAGCCTAGAGCTTTCTGAACGTGCTAGAGATGCAACAGAAGCTGGATTCTCTGAGGAAATGCCCATTCATTCATTCATTTAAAAATTATTTAGTGGGCTCTGTTATACACCAGGTATAGTATTAGAATTGGGAATACAAATTAATCAAGACACAGTGTTTGTTTTCTATCTAGGAGCTTCCAAAGAAGACAATGACCAGCTATAAATAAGGAACATGAGACAGCTTCTCAGAGATGACAGAAACTGATCTGAATCTAACAATAGTATAAATGGTTTACAGTAGTTCTCCTTAAAGTTATGTGCACAGGACTTCATAGTAAATGTGCACATATTTAAGAATTACATTAAAATGCAGACACTGATTCAGTAGTCCAGGGTAGGAGCTGAGGGTCTGCATTTTAACAAGCTCACAGGTGGTTCCTTTTCAGCTGATCCATGGACCATGCTTTTAGTATCAATGACTCACAGTAATCTAATGTAGGTGATGGTAACTAGGACACATATTTTGGAAGTTTTATTTCCAAATTTTGGTACATCTGTTTTACTCAATTTCTGAGTAAAAAATTTTACTGTTTTTGCTACATCCATTTTTAGTGTTTTTTATTGTTTTTTACTGCAATGCTTAATTGCTGTCTCCGATGAAAAAACTACACTTTGGATACATTCTTCAAACAAAGCTGCACATAACTCACTGATTACTATAAATACTCAAATTTATTTTAATATATTTGACTCTAAATACTACATAGCTTAGTTTCTTCAAGAAAAATTCTCAATGACATACTTTGTCTTATTATTAAAGCATTATTTTAGTAGGATTGAAGAGAGAACATACTTTCTTATTTTCTCCTGACAATTAAATTGTTCTACTTTTTCAATATTTAATTAAAATGATCTCAATTATGGTTGGAGTAATAAATTTGCTACTGGTACTCTACAAAAACCAGACTAGATTAAACTAAAGGAAAACTCTTTTATATTTGAAGAATATATTTACAATTTCTAAAAGCTATCAAGAAGCTTACAATTGGTGCTCCAAGGTTCTGCAAATTGAAAGAAAACAAACAGAAAGAAAAACAAAACCAGCAGCCACTATTGTCCAACCAGCCACTGATATTCAGCATCACAACTGTCACATCTGAAATGATGATACACTACTCTCCTTAATTCCCTGCCCCTACAGCCCTCTAAGTCTAAAGCAGAATTATCAAACCCACCCTTAAATATTCAGTTGCCCCACACACATCTTTTTGGAACAAGGTCAAGTTGTAAAAAGCCCTAGGTCAGCATTAAATCCTCTTGATTGTTGGCTTTTAATAATTTTAATGGCAGGTTCTCTGTTTTCTGAATGACTTAATCCTTACCTGGTACTTCTAGACACCTGAGGGTTAGATTTCCTATACTCTAATTTGAATGTCCTTTGGATTATATCCATAACATTTATTTGTAGAGCATCAGAGTTACAATCTGTTCTCTTCCCTGATATGTAGACACTTTTGACTTGAACTAAAATTGAATTTTTGGCTAATCCTCACAATCTTACCGCATTTTCCATCACAAACTGAATTTCTCAGTTTACATTTATTTGAAATAAATAATGATGCCTGAATTTCCCACTTCTGGTATAAATTATTTACCTAATAATATGGATGTGCTTAGATTTCTAACCTTGGCCTTTCCACCATATCACCTTTCTCTTGTTGACAAATCTATCCCATTCCTCTGTAGCTCATCTCTGATTCTTAGATGCTGAGTCCCTTCTCTTTCATTGATTAAAAAAATGCACTGAGTACCTACTATGTTCCAGGAACTATCCTATGTATAGGAACACAGACAAGAGTACCTCTCTGTCCCCAGAGGTTATTCTTCAAATACCATGACTCACTCCATCAGATATGTATATAATTAAAATAACTTTGAACTTTATTCTTTCAATTTTTTTTTATAATCTTCAGATATACTTTCTTAGACCTCTGCAAAATGTATAAGTTTACAATTCTTCCAGGTATAACTACACATTCTTCACATACAAGAAAAGATTCCATAATCCTTATCTTAGAATCCTGGATTAGAGGGGTATTTTTAATTAAAGAATACCTAATTCAACACCCCTGCCCAAGTGAAGAATATACTGAACAATGTCTGTATACATTATCTAGAATAGATAAAGATTCTATAATAATTGTCTTAGAATCCTTGATTAGAGGGTATTTTTAATTTAAGAATACTGAATTCAACACCCCTACTCAAGTGAGGAATATACTGAACAATGTCTGTATACACGGCTCAGATGTCCAGAAATTGGGAGGTTTTTTACTCAAGGTGAGTTCACATTGTTGGTTCTCTAATTGGTATCATTTCTGCTCTCAGAATCAACAAAGAAAAATACTGTCATAAGGCAACCTCCAAATACTTGAATACAACTATTCTGTCTCAATAAATCTCTCTTCTCCAAGTTACAGTTGTGTCAGGGTTTACAGACCCCACACCATGCTAATTCCTGTTGTCTTATGCACATCACTTGCAATGTTTCTCTAAAAAATGTAGCACTCCTAATAGAATAAAATAATCCAGATAAACGAGCACATAGTACCACAACAACTCCTGAGACCTTGATAATCTAAAATTGCAAAGGTATCACATATTTAGTTCATACTGTGTGTATGGAAATGAAGTACAAGCTTGATATACTCATATCTAGAGCTAAATTAACCAGTTTTCCTGCCTAAACAGGGTGAATTATGTTTGTCCTTGTTAACTTTTCTGTCAGTTACAAACCAATATTCCCGTTCTACAGAGGTTGAAACTTGACTCAATCAGCTATGCTATTAACTATCCCTCCCAACTTTTTCCATTTGAAAATATGATAAACTTGTCATATATGACTTCACCCAAATAACTGATAACGTTTTTCAAATAGTATGAAGGCAGAACACAGAGCCCTGTGGCACTCCCAGATGGCAGCAAGCTATTAATGTTTTTCTTTTCTATTTGTCCTCTTTGTAAGTATTTTCTTATAAAACTAACACATGTGCTATAAAAATTTGAAGAATACATAAATGGATAAAGTAGAAACAGAAGGACTCCTATTGCTATCCTACTCTCCAGAGGTAGCAACTTTATATGTTTGGCACTATGATATCTATCTTGATAAATCTAGCTACCTCTCTCTAATTTTATGTATTTGTAATTTTTTAAAAGTGGATGCTCACTGTAAATATTTTTTCTGAAACATTTTAAAATTTAAATTACAGTCATGTGTCATTTAATGACAGGGATGGATTCTGAGAGATGCACGGTTAGGTGACTATTTCTGAGTGAACTTCAGAGACTATACTTACACAAACATAGCTGGTATAGTGTATTACACACCTAAGTTATCTGGGTATAGCCTATCATTACTAGGTCATAAACCTGTATATCACCAAGATCTAGAAGCAGTACAAGTGTCCATCACTAGATGAGTGGATAAAACTATGGGACATTTACACAATGGAATACTACTTGGTGTTAAAAAAGAAGAAAATTTTACCCTTTGCAACAGCATGGATGGACCTGGAAAACATTATGCTAAGTGAAATAATCCAGTCAGAGAAAGACAAATACCATGATTTCACTTATATGCAAATCTAGTTAACAAAATGAAGTAACAAGTGAAACAGAGACAGACACAGATAGAGAGCAGGATGACAGCTATGGGGGGTGTTATGGGGTAGATGAATTGAGCAAAGAGGGAAAAAAACTATGGAAATGGACAACAGTGTGATGATTGCATGGGGTGGGCATATATGTGGAACAAATGGTAATGGAAAATAATAAATAACTAAAGAAAATAAATAAATAAATAACATGAGATTAAATCAAGCACAAGAGAAACTGATACAATGGGAAGATGTGATAAACACTGGATGTATGAGGCTACTGCCAGCATATCACAGCATACTATTTGATAGCAAGCCTTTTTTATAACTAGAAATATTATGCTCTAACAGACTATAAAATGTACTGTATAATAAATGTATAAGCCAATGACATCATTGTTTATTATTATTATCAAGTATTAAGTAGAGTTTATAATTGCATGTCCTATACTTTTATATGACTGACAGCACAGTAGGTTTGTTTACCACAAAAACATGAGTAATGCATAGCACTATGAAGATTATAACATCACTAGATGTTAGAAATTTTTCAGCTCCATTATAATCTTGTAGCATAAGCATAGTACATGCAGTCTGCAATTGACCTACATTTATGAGGTGCATGACTGTACCACTGGCCTACTTTTTACACATTTAAACATTTCAAGCTATCTTATTCTCTTTAACAGTTGCACTGTATGCCACCTAATAGTTATAATTTATTTAACTAGTATATTTCTGATTAACCTATTTTCCTTAAAAAATTGTGTTGTTAGTATATATAATTCAGTGTGTATTTATTATAATGTACAAAGTTGAGGGGCAGTAATGAGAAATGTCTTTGGGACTCACTCCCTAAACTAGAATTCCTGTAAACAATTATGAAAATTTACAGTTTAAAAAAATACAGCAAATTGCTTCCAAAAATGACATTAAATTACATACACTGCAAACTGTGTTAAATTACTAGTTCATTTGCCTACATCTTTTCCAAAACTAAACAGCATCAATCATTTAACTTGTGTCACTACAGGAGGTAAAATCTTACCTTAATTTATGTACTCAATAGGTTTTTCATTTGTTTATTAGTGAATTTGTTTTTAATATGAGGCAGTCACTTAAATCTCTTCTATAAATTGTCATATTCTGTTTTTTTCATGTTTCCCTATGGGATTTACTCTTCAGATTAACTTTTTAAGAGATCTTGGAATTAGAGAGGTCTTATGTTTGTGACACATTTCCCCAAGTCTGAATACCTTTTGGCTTTATTTTTTATTGTCATATTGTTAAAGTTTTAACATTTAAAATCACTTCTGAGTTTCACATTTTGCCTTGATAAATCTTCCCTACTATATTAGCTTTCAATACTTTGAGATTTAATTGTGTATAAGTAAAAATTTAATCTACCTGAAATTTGTTTTGGTATAAAGAATTTAAAGGACAATTTTTGTTCTCAAATGGCTAGTTATCCCACTGTATTTAATAAATATGTATTCTATACTAATTATGAGATGAAATTATTTCCTTCTAAATCCCAACATATACTTGGACCTATAACAGGACTTTTTATTTCATTTGACTTGCTAGTATTATGCTGTTTTAAATCTGGTAAGAAACAATCTATATTTTTATCCACTCTCTTTTTAGAGTTTCCTATAAATCATTATTATACACAAACTATCATCAGTACAATTTTAATAACCTTAATATTAGGTATTAATATTAGAAATTTTAAGGAACTATATTCCCACTGGAAAAAATACAGAAAAACAGAATAATGTTTTTAAAGGAATTAACAGCTAGTTTGAAACCATTTTTTCTAGTTTCAAAGATGTCTGAGGACACACCAAATTCTTATTTCAACAGTAACTCAAGATCTGACCAATGTTATACTCTGCCAACCAAACAACTGTACCTCATGAAAAAAGGCTCTTTCTTCATCAAATAATGTGTAACCAAAAAACTGGGAACTAGATCCATAAATTTGAAAGCCTTTGAGACTAAGTGAGGTATAAAACTTAAGGGACCCCAAAGCTGATGAATTTCTTAAACTGAGATGGTTGGCAACAACCCAGTCTCATTACTCTTCACAACATGCATCTCACATGTAGACTGACAAGATTCCAACAATAAAGGCACAAATACACAAAGGAACAATGTTCCTTAACTCTCCCTTTCTTCCATTTGTAGCTCCATCATTGGATAGATAAAATAGATGAAATAAAGGCATATTTTTGTAAAATGGAAAACAGTCTTCCTCTGCCTATGATTTGGCTTGATTGTAATAAATGGATATGAGATGCTGTCTATTTGAACATGAAACTAAGGTAAAGGTTTTTTTTTAACTTATACAAAAAAGTATCAAGTTTTCCTATTAAATCTATAACGTATGATTTCCACCACTTAATTAAATATAAAAATACCTGTTATACAGGTACTCCCTGGTGATCTCAGGCAATAGTTTTTCATCATCTAGGTACTGACAACCTTCTAAATGAAACTACTGTTGTTGTTCTTTTTTATTTAATTTATTGGGGTTTCATTGCTTAATAAAATTATATGCGTTTCAGGTGTTCAATTCTATAATATATCATCTGTGTACTGCATTGTATGCTCACCAACCAAAATCAAGTCTCAAAAAACTACTAATTTTTCAGAAAAATAATACAGAGCAGATATTATAAATTTTTGATGACCATATTATCCTTTAAAGGACTTATAAAACCAGGTATCTGGGGGTCACCACTAGAGATTCTGACTTACTAGGGGTAGCATGTGACATTAAATCTATTCTCTTTAAAAATGTTGCATGTGATTCTGATAATTTGACCAAAAGTTATATATGTTTTTACTCACTTTTATAGGATTTGTACTGTAGTCCTATAGACCAACAACTTAGATTATCTGGGAACATAATTTTAAATGTATGCAACTAGGCTGCACTCCAAGTACACAGAGAACACTGAAATACTAAGTAGCATCATTGATGCTGAATAGCATCACTGAAGTAGAAATGAAAAAACAGTTGATTACAGAAACAGTCCTGGATTTTTACTTATTCCACACTTAAGCACAGTGAAACATCATTCACTATCAATTAAATCAATGCTGTTAATTTTAACTTTATTGGTGGTATGGTTTTCTGTCCTAATTTGAAGGTTTGGTATGAATATGTAATTGTCAAATAGCTAAAATTTAAGCCTCTCATACTTAGTCATAGATTTAAATATATTTAAATTCAATTTCAGATAAATTAATCTAAGATGACATGGAGAATCCATAAGAAATGGTGTTTCCCTCAAAAAGCAGTCTTTGATTGTCATTTGACTACCTCTACAATGAAGATACTCAGAAAACAAAATAGTATCCAAGGAGTTAAATTATTACCTGTCAGAATGTAATGGTTAATTTTATATGTCAACTTGGCTAGGACACAGTGCCCATATTTTTTTTTATCTTTTTTTAAAAGATTTTATTTATTTATCTTCAGAGGGAAAGGGAAGGAGAGAGGGAGAGAAATATCAATGTATGGTTGCTTCCTGTGCATTCCCTGCTGGGAACTGGCCTGCAACCCAGGCATGTGCCCTGACTGGGAATCGAACTGTGATCTCTTGGTTCACAGGCCCGCGCTTAATCCACTAAGCTACACCAGCCAGGGCCATATTTTTTGATCAAATACTAGTCAAGATATTGCTTCAAGATGAGACTAAGACTTAAATCAGTAGACTTTTAGTAAAGCATATTACCCTCCAAAATATGGGTGACTTGCATCCAGTTAGTTGAAGGCCTTAAAGGAAAAAAAGACTGATAGACCTGAGGAAGAGGGAATTCTGCCTACAGTCTGCCTTTGGACTTAAGCTGCAACATTAACACTTCTCTGTGTCTCCACCTTCCAGACAATTCTAGCAGATTTTGGACTTCTCAGCTTCAACAATCATGTAGTTCTTAAAATAATCTCTGTCTCTCTCTGTGTCTCTCTGTGTATCTCTCTGTCTCTGTCTCTCTCTACACACACACACACATTCTGTTGATTTTGTTTCTATGGAGAACACTGGCTAATAAAACACAGAACCTACTGCAAAAACAATCTCAATACTTGCCAACTGTCAGACTCAATGCATAGACATAGCTCTGGTCTTCCCACTATAATTTAATAATCTTGTTCAAATTAAGAAGGGGTTTATCACTAAATACATTTTGCTCTCTGTTCCCCCAAATGATCCAGTGTTTACTTGAGCAAAGTAGTACAAAATGGATATTATTTGGCTAAAATGAGATTTAAATATTTTGAAATACACTAGACCTTCCCTTTGCTTCTCTCTATAGTATCAACAACTCTAAGAAATTCTACAGAGTTTTAAAAGATTAATTCTAAATTACAAAGTAATCAATTTATTGTATTGGGGTTTAGGTTCCAGGTACCCATGTCTCACTAAATATGACTATCAAACCTGGACAGTAAACATAGAACAGATTTTTGAGAACTCTTAAAAGCAAATATCAGGAGGAATCTAAGCTGGCAGAGTAGATGGAAATGCACTCACTTCCTCCATGATCACATCAAAATTACAGCTGAACTATAGAACAATCAACCTGAATAACCATCTTGAGACTAGCTGCACAGAGTTCTTATAACAAACAAAATACAGAAGAAGCCACACTAAAACTGAGTGGAAGGAGCAGACAAATGAAAATGGCTGGCCCCACACCCATGTACGGTGGTTGAAAATCCAGAGGAATATCTCGACTGCATATGTAGTCCCAGAGAAGTGAGGTATCTCAACCCCATGTCAGGCTCCCTAGCCTGAGGCACCAGTGAAGAGAAAAGGAGTCCATATAACATCTAGCAGTGAAAACCAGCAAGGATTCTATCTGCCTCAGTGAAAGAGAGATTGCTGAAAACTCAGGCACAAAATCTTTTAAAAGGAAAATGCACAAAATCTTACTTGCAGGCACTCACCCTGGGCTCTAAGAGAGAAAAGGTGGCTCAGAGGTTATCAGAGTCATATAGGCAGAGACTAAGTTTTGTGTCTTCACGGACTGGATGGAAAGCTGCCAGTGTCCTGTGTTGAGTTCCTCTCTCACACTGCCCACAGATGTCATCTTTTCTGGGTCAAACACTCTCCTAATACAGTATTGGAAAAAGGGATGGAAAAAGATATTTCATACACATGGGAACAAACACAAAAATGCCAGATAGCAATGTTTTATCAGACAAAATAGACTTTGATACAAAGGCTATGAGATTAAGAACACTATATAATGAAAAAGGGATCAATAAAACAAAAGGAAATAACCTTTGAAAAGATTTATGTAATAGCACTTAATATATAAAGCAAATATTGATAGACAGAAAGGGAGAGACCAACAGTAATACATTCATTCTGGAGGACTTCAAAACCCCATTGACATCAATGGATAGATATTCCAGACAAAACTAATCAAAAAAGACAGTGCCTTTAAATAACTAATTAGACCAGATAGATAATTGATATTTTCAGAGCATTAGTGCCAAAAAATGCAGGATACACATTTTCTTTAAGTGACAGAACATTTGCTAGGGCTAGACCACATGTTAGACAATAAACAAGCCTCAATAAATTTAAAAAGATTGAAATCATTTCAACATCTTCTCCTTCCACAATGTTGAAGTCAATTACAAGAAAAATGACAAGAAGTCAATTACAAGAAAAATCTAAATAACACACAAACATGTGGAAGCTAAATAACAAGTTACTACATGATTAATAGGTTACCAATGAGATCAAGGAAGGAATAAAAATACCTTGAGAAAATGATAATGAAAACACAACCACCAAAAAAAATCTATGGGACACAGCAAAAGTACTCTAAGAGGGAAATTCATAGCAATACAGGACTATCTCAAGCAAAAAGAAAGTTCTGAAATTAATCTAACCTTGCATCTAAAGGAACTAGAAAAAAAACAAAAATAACAGCCAACATCATACTTAATGGGTGAAAACTAGAAGCATTTCTTTAAGATCAGGAACAAGACAGGGATTTCCACTTTCACCACTCTTATTCAACATATTATTGGAAGTCTTAGCCACATCAATCAAATAAGAAGAAAGAAAAGCATCCAAATTGGTAAAACTGCCATTATTTGCAGAAGACATGATACTGTATATAGGGAACCCTAAAGATCCCATCAAAAACTACAAGAATTGATAAATAAATTAGGAAACTGACAGGATACAAAATAAATATCAAGAAATCAGTTGCATTTTTCTAGACCAATAATGAACCACTACTGGAAAGGGAAATTAAGAAAACACTCCCATTTATAATTACATTTTAAAAAAACCCTAGGAATGAATTTAACTAATGAAGTAAAAGACCAATACTTAGGAAATTATTAGACACTGAATAAATCTAGGAAGAAATGAGAGCATATAACGTGTGCATGGATTTAAACAATTATCATGAAAATGTCCAAACTACCCAAATCAATCTATAGATTCAATGCAATTCCTATCAAGATATTAATGGTGTTTTTCACAATACTAGAACAAATCATCCTAAAATTCATATGGAAATACAAAAGACCCCAAATAGCAACAGCAATCTTGAGAGAAAAGAAAAAATAAACTACAGCAAAACACATCAAAAGAAAAAGGTCTTCAAAGGCAAAAGAAAACAATTTTCAAAACAAAAAGACAACCCACTGAATAGAAGATAATTGCCAATTATATAAGGGGTTAATCTCCAAAATTTATAAATACCTCATACAATTAAACACCAAAAAATAAACATTCCCATTAAAATTGGGCTGAGAGTCTGAATACACACTGAGCCAAAGAGGAAATACAGATGACCAGAAATATATGAAATAATGCTCAACATCACTAATCATCACAAAATTTAATTTAAAACCCCAGTGAGATACCACCACACACCTGTCACAATGGCTATCATCAATAAATGAACGAACAACAAATTTTGGCAAGGACATGGAAGAAAGGGGACCCTCGTGCATTGCTGGTGCACTGTGCTGTTTTCTCAAAAAATTAAAAATAGAACTGTCTTATGATTCAGTGATTCCTCTTTTAGGAATATATACCAACTCAAAACACTAATCTAAAGGAATAAATGCACCCCTGATGTCTTACATCATTATTTACTGTAGGCAAGATACAGAAGCAACTTAAGTGCCAAACAATAGATATAAGTGGATTAAGAAATGGTGATCGCATATACAATGAAATATTACTTGGCCATGAAAAAGAATGAGATCTTACCATTTGCAACTTCACGAATAGACTTAGAGGCTTTATGTTAAGTGAAATAAATTAGAGCAAGACAAATATCATGTGATTTCTCTTAGATGTCAATCTAAAGAACAAAATAAATGAATAAACAAAATAGAAAAAGACTCACAGATACCGAGAAAAGACTTACCAGAGATGAGAGATTTAGGGGTCTGGGTAAAAATGGTGAAAGAGTTAAGAAGTACAAATTGGTAGTTACAAAATAGTCATTGGTATGTAAAGCAAAGCATAAGGAATGTAGTCAATAATATTGTAATAACTATTTATGATACCAGGTGACTACTAGACTTATTGGGGGAATAACTTTGTTTAGTATTTTATTGTCTAAACATTGTTGTACACCTGAAACTAATACAAAATTATACTGAATATAAACTGCACTTAAAAAATAAAATTTAATAAAAAAGGAGATATCAGCAGTCAGATGAGAGAATTCCAGAATAAGAAGCGCCAGCAAACTAGAGGTTAATTTACCTTTTTTTTCCCCTTTGGCATCTCCTGGCCAGAATATTAATGCAACCAGAAGTGCAGACATGAGCCCTACTGTACAGACAGAACACCAGAAAAAAAAACCTTTTATTTCTGACTCAAACAACAGGTCACAGAACTCCAAATACTCACAGATCATATAGAAAAACCACCAAATTTCTCTGTTCTACCATGCTTCAGCCCCCAACAAACCCATGGAAGGGAACTGAAAAGTTTAACAGTGATAACATTAAGAAAGAACTCAAAGAAACAAACCAAAATGTTGTTTATGAACTTCTGAACTCATTCCAGCTACACAGGTATAAATGTGATCCTATTCAGCATACCAAGGACTGAGAACTAAATTAATGGGAAGACTACCATTCAAGTTCCAAACTGAGCACTGTGTGGTACATAGCCAGGAAAATCCAAAACACACTGCAAAAACTTCAAGAACTGAACTGATATTAGAAACACAGCCCACTAGTCTAGGTGGAACTTGTGGCTTCAATATAAGCAGAAAAAAATGTGAGTATCAATATACCCAATGGGATTAAGTAAGATCCAGAGTTTCATAACTTAATATTTAAAATGTCTAGGATAGGTCTGGCTGGTATAGCTCAGTGGACTGAGAATGGGCCTATGAACCAAAGGCTTGCCAGTTTGGTTCCCAGTCAGGGCACAGGCCTGAGTTGTGGGCCAGGTCCCCAGTACGGGGTGTGTGAGAGGCAACCACACACTGATGTTTCTCTCCCTCTCTTTCTTCTTCCCTTCCTCTCTCTCTAAAAATAAATAAAATCTTCTAAAAAAAAATAAAATGTCCAGGATAACATCCAAAATTAAATGGCGTATGAAGTACCAGGAAAATCTCAACTCATATGAGAAGAGACAACAGGTACCAACATCAAGAGGGCACAGATGTTGGGATAATCTGACAGACTTTAAAGCAGCCATTATAAGATACCTTACTCACCAATCATGAATACTCTAGAAACGCATTTTACAATAGAATGTCTGGACAAAGCAATAGAAGTTACAACGAACCAAAGGGATATTTTAAAATTGAAAAATAGAGGAACTGAAAAAAAACTCAGTGAAGAGACTCAATAGCTGACTGGAGATGACAGGTAAGTGTCAGAAAACCTAAGGAAAGATTAACAAATTATGCAATTTAAACAATTCAAAGAGAAATATTGTTAAAAATGAGCAGAGCCACAGAGACTATGGGACCATAAAAAGAATTAATATTTGTGTCATCAGAGTTACAAAATGTGGAGAAAGTGTAGAACTGAAAAAAATATTTGAAAAAATAATGTCCAAAAATTCTTAAATTAAGCAAAAAGGTTTTTGTAGATTCCAGAAGCTTAGTGAGTCTGAAACAGGATAATCCCAAAGAAATCCATGTCCTTATATATCATAATAAAACAGTGTCTGCTAAAGACAAAGACAAAACTTGAAAGCAGCCAGAGAAAAAAACATACTATCTATGGAACAATGGCTCAAATACTGGAGATTTCTCATAAGAAACCACACAATGCAAAAGAACATAGCACAGTTTTCACAGGATGTTTAAAGTTCTGAAAGAAAAAAAAAAACAAAAACTGTCAACCAGAATTCTATATACAGTAAAAACGTCCTTCAGGAATAAAGGTGAAATAAAGGCATTCTCAATTTATGTAGGTATAGTTTATAAGCATTCTATAGCATAAATGAGAAACAATAATGTAGTAAGATCTCCCAATTCCAACTGAAGTACAATTGACTCTTGAACAAGTTTGAATGGTACAGATATACTTACATGCAGATGTTATTTTTTAATTTTTATTTCTTAAAGTATATTTTATGATTACACTGTTACAGTTGTCCCAATTTCCCCCTTTTACTCCCTCCACCCAGTACTCTCACTCCTTCCAACATTCCCCCCAGTTAGTTAATGTACATTGGTTGTGCATATAGTTCTTTGGTTTCTCCATTTCCTATACTATTCTTAAAATCCCTCTATTTTGTAGCTATCAAGTATGCTTCTTAATCCCTGTACCTTCTCCCCAATTCTCTCCTTTCCCCATCACCGCTGATAACCCTCCATATGATCTCCATATCTATGATTCTATTCCTGTTCTACTTGTTTGCTTTGCTTTTGTGTTTGTATTTTTTGGATTCAGTTGTTGATAGTTTTAAGTTTGTTGTCATTTTACTGTGCATAGTTTTAATCTTCTTCTTTTTCTTAGCCCTTTAACATTTTATATAGTAAGGGCTTGGTGATGATGAACTCCTTCAGTTTTACCTTGTCTGGGAAGCACTTCATCTGTCCTTCAATTCTAAATGATATCTTTGTTGGATAAAATAATCTTGGTAGATCCTTGCTTTCCACCACTTTGAATACTTCTTGCCTGTCCCTTCATGCCTGCAAAGTTTCCTTTGAGAAATCATCTAAGAGTCTGATGGGAACTCCTTCATACATAACTGTCTGCTTTTATCTTCATGCCTTTAAGATTCTCTCTTTATCCAAAACTTGGCATTTAATTATGATGTGTCTTGGTGTTGTCCTCTTTGTGTTCAACTTGTTTGGGAATCTCTGTGCTTCCTGGATTTGTATGTCTACTTCCTTCACCAAATTAGGGAAGTTTCCTTTCATTATTTTTTTGAGTAAGTTTTCAATTTCTTCCTCTTTTGCTTCTCCTTCTGTCATCCCTAAAATTCAGATGTTGGTACTTTTGGACCTGCCCCAAGTCTCCTTATGCTCTCACTTTTTTAATATGTTTTTTAATGGTTGTTCAATTATAATTGTCCCAATTTTCCCCCCATTGTTCAGCCCTGTCCTGCCCACTCCCACTCTCCCAAATTCAATCACCCCATTGTCCTTGTCCCTGGGTTCTTTATATACATGTTCCTTGACTGGACTCTTCCTCTTCTTTCCCTCATTATCCCTCTTTCCCACCCCTCTGGGCACTATCAATTTGTTCCTTATTTCCACATATCTGGTTCTATTTTGCTCACTTCTTTGTTTTCTTCATTAGCATCCACTTACAAGTGATACCATATGGTATTTGTCATTCTCCACCTGGCTTATTTCACTCAGCATAATAGTCTCCAGTTCCATTCATGCCGTTGTGAAGGGCAGGAACTCCTCCTTTCTTTCTGATGTGTAGTATTCCATTGTGTAAATGTACCAGGTATTTGATCCACTCATTAAATGATGGGCATTTAGGTTGTTTCCACAACTTGGCTATTATAAATAATGCTGCTATGAAGATTGGGGTGTATAGGTTTTTTTCAAATTGGTGTTTCAGGATTATTAGGGTGTAACCCCAGCAGTGAGATCACTGGATCAAAGGCAGTTCCATCTTTAGTTTTTTGAGGAAATTCCATACTGTTTTCCACAGTGGCTGTACCAGTCTGCATTCCCACCAACAGTGCAGCAGGGTGCCCTTTTCCCCATATCCTCAACAGCACTTGTTGTTTGTTGATTTGTTAATGATGATCATTCTTACTGGTGTGAAATGGTGTCTCACTGTAGTTTTAACTTGCATCTTTCTGATGGCTAGTGATCTTGATCATTCTTTCATATGTCTAGAGGCCCTCTGTATGTCCTCCTTGGAGAAGACTGTTGAGATCCTTTGCTGATCGTTTAATTAGATTGTCTTCTTGCTATTGAGTCATATGAGTCTTTCTACATTTTGGAGATCAAACCTTTGTTCAAGGCATCATTAGCGAGTATGTATTCCCATACTGTTGGTTCCCTTTTTATTTTGCTGATGTTGCCTTTAGCCATGCAGAAGCTTTTTAATTTAATGTAGTCCCATTTGTTTATTCTTTCCTTTATATCCCTTGCCCTAGAAGATGTATCAGCAAAGATATTGCTGCATGGGATATCTGACATTTTACTGACTATGTTTTCCTCTCAGACTTTTATGGTGTCACAACTTATATTTAAGTCTTTTATTCATCTTGAGTTTATTTTCATGTGTGGTGTAAGGTGGTGGTTAAGTTTCATTATTTTGCATGTACCTGTCCAGAACCTCAGTATCATTTATTCAAGAGGCTATTTTTACTCAAATTTATGCTACTGCCCACTTTCTGGAATATTAATTGACCATGGAGATAAGGGTTTATTTCTGGACTCTCTATTCTTCTCCTTAATCCATGTGTCTGTTCTAATGTCAGTACCACATGGTTTTGATTACAGTGGCCTTGTAATATAGTTTGATATCAGGTATTGTGATCCCTCCTACTCTATTCTTCTTTCTCAAAATTGCTGAGACTATTTGAGGTCATTTATGGTTCCACATAAATTTTTGAAATATTTTCTCTAGATCTGTGAAATATGCCATTGGTATTTTAATAGGGCTTCTGTTGAATCTATAGATTGCTTTGGATAGTATGAACATATTTATGATATTAATTCTTCCAATCTATGAACATGGTATATGCTTCCATTTATTTCTGTCTTCCTTAATTTCTTTCTTCAATGTTCTCTGGTCCTTTAAGTAAGATATTTTTTACCTCCTTGGTTAAGTTTATTCCTAGGTGCTTTATTTTTTGTTGCTATATTAAATGGGGACTTTTTCCCTAAATTCTGTTTCTGATATTTCATTGTTGGTATACAAAAATGCCTTCAATTTCTGAATATGGACTTTGTATCCCGCCATTTTGCCAAATTCATTTATTAGGCCAAGTAGTTTTTTGATGGAGCCTATGGTGTTTTCTACGTATATTATGTCATCTACAAACAACAACAGTTTCATTTCTTCTTTTCCAATTTGGATGTCTATTATTTCTTTTTCTTGCCTGATCGCTGTGGCTAGAACCTCCAATATTATGTTGAATAGGAGTGGTGAAAGCAGACACCCTTGTCTTGTTTCTGATCTTAGAAGCTTTTAGTTCTTGGCCATTGAATACAATGTTGGTTGTAGGTTTCTCATGTGTGGCCTTTATTATGTTGGGGTATGCTTCCTCTACTCCTAATTTGCTGAATGTTTTTATCAAAAATGTGTGCCCTATCTTACCAATTGCTTTTTCTGCATCTACTTATATGAATGATCACGTGATTTGTTTTTCATGTTGTTTCTGTGATGTATTACATTTATTGATTTGTGAATATTGTATCATCTCTGAATCCCTGAAATAAACCACATTTGATCATGTTTTATGTCCTTTTTAATGTCTTGCTGGATATAGTTTGCCAATATTTTTGGGGGGTGGGTTTAGCATCTATGATCATCAGCAATATTGGCCTATGGTTTTCTTTCTTTGTTGTGTCTTTGTCCAGTTTTGGGATCAGGATAATACTGGCCTCATAGAAAGTATTTGGGAGTCTTCCCTCTTTCTGAGTTTTTTTGAATAGTTTGAGAAGGATAGGGGTTAGCTCTTCCCTAAATGCTTGGTAAAATTCACCTCTGAAGCCATCCTGTCCAGGGCTTTTGTGTGTTGGGAGTGTTGATTACTGCTTCAATTTCACTAGCTATTATTGATCTATTCAGGCTTTTTGCTTCTTCTTGATTCAGCTTTAGAAGATTATATGTTTCTAGAACACTGTCCACTTCACACAGGTTGTCAAATTTCTTGGCACATAGTTGTTCATAGTAATTTCTTATAATCCTTTGTATTTCTATGGGATCAGTTGCAATTTCTCCTTTGTCATTTCTGATTTTACTTATTTGGGTCCTCTCTCTTTCTTCATGACTCTGGTTAAAGGTTTGTCGATTTTGTTTATCTTTTCAAAGAACCAACTCCTGGATTTATTGATCCTTTGAATTATTCTTTTAGTCTTATACCACTTAATTCTGCTTTGATCTTGATTATTTCCTTCCTTCTACTCTCTATGAGCTTTGTTTGTTGTTGTTCCTCTAGTTCCTGTAGATGTAGAGTTAGGTTGCTTACTTAAGATATTTGCTTTTTTTTTTTCCATGTAGGCCTGTATTGCTATGAACTTCCCTCTCAGAACTGTCTTCATTGTGTCCAACAGGTTTTGGGTTGCAGTGTGCTCATTTTCATTTGCTTCTAGAAACTTTTTGATTTATTCTTTGCTCTCATTATTAACCCATTCATTACTTAATAGAATGCTATTCAGTCTCCATGAATTTAAATGTTTTCAGTTTTTTCCTTGAAGTTCGTTTCTAATTTCAAGACATTGTGATCTAAGAAGATGCTTGATATAATTTCAATTTTCTTGTATTTGTTTAGGCTTGATTTGTTTCTACCATGTGGTCTAGCTTTGAAAATGTCCCATGTGAATATGGAAATAATGTATATTTTGCTTCTTTGGGGTGAAAGGTTCTGCATGTATCAATTAAGTCCATTTGATCTAAAGTGTTGTTCAGTGCCACAATATCCTTAATTCTCTTTTTGGATGATCTATCCCTTGTTGACTGTAAAGTCTTAAAATTCCCTACTATAACTGTGTTACTTGCTGTCTATAACTTTCTTGAAGTCCTCCAAGACTTTCCTTATGTATTTGGGTGCTCCTATGTTTGGTGCATATATGTTTACAATGGTTGTATTTCTTGATGGGTGCTTTCATTAATTATTACGAAGTGGCCATCTCCGTCTCTCTCCATAGCCTTTGTTTTGAAATCTATATTTTCTGATATAAGTATTGCTACCCTAGCTTTTTTGCTGTGTTCATTTGCTTGGAGTATTTTTTCCATCCCTTCACTTTCAGTTGAGTAGATCTTTTTTTTGTGAGGTGAGTCTCTTATATACAGCATATATGCAGGACATATTTTCTTATCCATTCACTATGTTGTGTCTTTTGATTGGGGCATTTTAATCATTCACATTTACGGTTATTATTGATAGGTACTCATTCATTGCCATTTTTTCCATACCTCTCTTTCTCTCTCACTTGCTCTCTCTTTCTCTTTCTCCTGCTCTCTCTATGTCTCTCTTTCTTCTTTTTATAGCAGTCCCTTTAGTATCTCTTGCAGTGGTAGCTTTGAGGAGACATACTTGTTTAGACTTCTTTGGCCTGGTAAGCTCTTTATTTCACCATCTATTTTAAATGAGAGACCTATTGGATAGTCTTATTGTAGATCCCTGTTTCTCATCATCTGGAATATTTTGTGCCAATCTATTCTGGCTTATAGTGTTTCTGTCAAGAAATCTGCTGATAGCCTTTTGGAGCTCCCTTGTATATTACTTGCTGTTTCTCCCTTGCTGACTTTAATATTCTTTGTTTTTAACATTTGAAATTTTGATTATGTTTCTTGGAGTAGGCCTCTTTGAGTTCATCTTGATTGGCACTCTGGTGATTCCTGAACTTGTGTGACTTTTCCCCTCATAAAGTTAGGGAAGTGTTCTGTCATTATTTTTTCAAGCAGGTTTTCTATCCCTTACTCCTTTTCTTCTCCTGATATTCCCATGATGCAAATGTTAAGTTTCATATTATGCTGAATTCCCTTAAACTATCCTCATTCTTTTTTAACCTTTTTTCATTTTGTTGCTCTGCCTGGATATTTCTTTCTACCTTTTCTTCCAGCACACAGATTCTTTACTCTGCCTCATCCAGCCTGCCTTTAATTCCTTCTAGTGTATTTTTCATTTATTCCTGGTTCTTGTTTATAGTTTCTATTTCTTTTTTCATGCTGCTGTAGTTCCCACTCAGGTCCTTGTCATATTCACTGAATTGCTTGGGCATCCTCATAAATATTTTTTTTAATTCTATGTCTGATAGATTGCTTGCCTCATTTTCATTTAGCTGTTTTTTGGGGGGGGTTCCTCCATTTCTTTTGCTTGGGGGTTCTTTATCTCCCCATTTTAGATGACTCCTTTGTTTGTTTCTTTGTCTGAGGATGCTCTGCTTTGCCTGCTTACCTTTGTGAGGTGGACTTCTGTGGTAGGAGTTCTGTAGGACTCAGTGGTGCAATCTCTTTGATCTCCTGATATGGATGTTCTAGGGTTGACCTTTATTCAGTTTGTGTGGGCTCTCTTGTTGTATTTGGACTTTACCTGTTGGTGGCCCTTTCATTGGTGGGTCTTCCCTCCAACTGTTTAACTGGTAGTCACAACTCCTGCTGCACATTTCATGCTGTTGTACAAAGTGCTTGGTTAACAAAGTGATATTAGCAGAAAAATGCACCCATGCCAGCAAAAAAGAAAAAAATACCACATAAGCAATATCAACAGAAATTGAGCAAAGATTAATAAAGGTGGAGAGAGATTAAAAATATTATAAGATGGGAAAAAGGGAATATGAGATGACTAAAAGAGGGAAAGATTATTTTGAGGTGGAAGGGGCAGGAGAAATAAGAGTAGGGAATAGAAACAAGGCAAAGAAAGGGAGAGGATTAAATTTAAAAGTAAGTAAAACAAGAAAGGGCAATGACAAAAACGGAGTAAGAAAAGGAAAAGGTATACTATGAGGTTTGAAGTAAAATTAAAAAGGTATTGAGCCACCCTGGCTGGTGTAGCTTAGTGGATTAAGCACGGGCCTGTGAACCAAGTGATCACGGTTCGATTCCCAGTCAGGGCACATGCCTGGGTTGCAGGCCAGTTCCCAGCAGGGAATGCACAGGAAGCAACCATACATTGATATTTCTCTCCCTCTCTCCTTCCCTTCCCCTCTGAAGATAAATAAATAAAAATAAAATCTTAAACAAACAAACAAAAAAAACTATCTTCTCTTTAAAAAAAAAGGTATTGAGCCAATGGGAATAAAATTGCAGAAAAACCAAAGCAGGGTCAAATAACAACAGCTGAGCAAAGAAGAATGAAGGTAGAAAGGGAATAAGAATATTATACAACATAGAAAAGTGAAATGAGATGTCTAGAGTAAAGAAAAATGATTTTGAGAGGATGGAGGAGGAAAATTAATAAGAGTAAGGAAAAGAACCCAGGCTAAGAAAGTGGAAAAAAATTAAAATTCCTAACTCAACTGATCAATGGCAGGGGAAGGCAAAATGGAGTAAGACAGGTAGAGCGTATCCTATGGGATTTGAAGCACTCATAAGTAGTGAACAAATAGTAATACCATTGGAGAAGAACAGCAATAACCGTGATATCATTGGCCAACTAGTCCAATTTATGAAGGTGGCAAGGAAATAAGACTATTATAAGAGAGGGAAAACGAATGTGAGCTGACTTAAGGAAGGAAGAATGCTTTTGCAAGCATAAATGGAGGAGAAATAGAGTAAGGAATAGGAACACGGCATAGTGTGGGAGAAAACAGTTTACAAAAATAAGAAAGGTAAGGAAGAAGACAAAATGAAATAAGATCAGGGAAGGGTGCTATGTGGAATTTGAAATAAAAATAATATGAAAGAAATATATAATCTGAATAAAAGGAATAAAAAATAAAAGACCAACAATAGTGAGTTAGTTGGAATACAATTGAAACAAAAGAAGAAATATTAGGAGGCTATGTGAAAGAAAAAAAAAGAAGAAAGAAAAAAAAAGCACAATTTCTGAGGAAGAGCAAGGTGAAATTCATCTCAGCTATTGGTATTTGCCTTCTGCCTTCTTTCTGAATCCGTCTCTGTTTTTTATTATGAGCTGAAGGTCCCAGAGTGAGTTGTCCAACTTCATGCAAAACTGCCTGTATCTCCTTCATCTGCCTCTAAAGGAGCTTCTGTTGCAGTCAAGAGGATGGGGTCTCTGTGTCTCCCCTGGGAGACACTATTCAGTCTTCTGGAAAAACGTGTTCCCCCTCCCCTGCACCTCCCATCTTAGTCTGTACCATCTCATTTTCAATAACGTATAGTATCTGACTAAATAGCTTTGAGTTTCACAAGGGAGGTGGGGGGCAGGGAGGGCAATCTGTGTAAGAGTGTCAGCTGTCTCCTGCTTAGTGGAGATGACAGTTTTGTGTGTGAGCTGAGACTAGGCAGAACCCTGAATCCCCCTTGTGGCACCACTTTCTGAATGTGCTGTTTTGATGGCCTCAGTGAAATAGGGCCTGTGAACCCAGTGTACATGTCTCCCTGTGAGGAGTTCCAAATAGACACATTTAGGCATTCCTCTTACTGTCTTTCTCTTGTGGAAATGCTCCCTGTAGGGTTGTTAAGCCAGCCCAGCCAGTTTTGCAGATCTCCTCCTGCTCCTACAATAGCTGGGAGCTGGATGCAACCTTCCCTTCCTGGAGGTTCCACCAAGGAAGGGGGTTCAATCTGGCTTAAAATGATCTCAGATACACAGTTCCCAGCCAACTGCCCTTACAGCATATAGTGGTCTGCACACTCCTCTCTGTGCAGCTACATGGGGCTGGGGCCAGAAAATCACCTCTTTTTGCACCCTTTTTTATCAATCTTTCCATCTTCACTGAGTGGGAGCAAATTGCACCCTCCATCCTTTGTTCCTTGTTGGCAGGGATGCTCCATGTGTGGGGTCTCTGCTCAGCACACTTCAGGTCACACCTCCCCCCACTTTTTAAGTATATTTTATTGATTATGCTATCACAATTGTCCCAATTATTTTCTCCCCTTTATCTCCCTCTGCCCTCTACCTCCCCCTACCCTCCAGCATTCCCCACCCCCATTAGTTCATGTCCATCGGTTGTACATAAGTCCATTGGCCTCTCCATTTCCTATACTATTCTTAACCTCCCCCTGTCTGTTTTATGCTTACCAATTATCTTATTCCTGTAACCTTCCTCCATTCTCCCCATCCCCTTCCCCACTGATAACCCTCCGTGTGATAGCCATTTCTGTGACTCTGTTCCTGCTCTAGTTGTTTGCTTACTTTGTTTTTGTTTTTTAGGTTCAGTTATTGATAGTTGTAAATTTGTTTATTTTACTGTTCATATTTATTTATCTTCTATTTCCTAAGTAAGCCCCTTTAACATTTCATATATAATGAGGGCTTAGTAATGATGAACTCATTTAACTTAACCTTTTCTGGGAAGTACATTATTTGCCCTTCCATTCTAAATGATAGCTTTGCTGAATACACTAATCTTGGATGAAGGTCCTCACCTTTCATGACTTTGAATACTTCTTTCCAGCCCCTTCTTGCCTATAAGGTTTCTTTTGAGAAATCAGCTGATAGGTTTATGGGAAGTCCTTTGTAGATAACTTTCTCTTTTCCTCTTGCTGCTTTTAAGATTCTCTCCTTATCTTTACTCTTGGGTAACTTAATGATGATTTTCCCTGATGTGGTTCTTCTTGTATCCAATCTGTTTGGGACTCTCTGAGCTTCCTGGACTTCCTAGAAGTCTATTTCTTTTGCCAGATTGGGGAAGTTTTCCTTCATTATTTGTTCAAACAAGTTTTCAATTTCTTACTTTTTCTCTTCTCCATCTGGCACCCCTATGATTCAGATGTCAGAGCATTTGAAGTTGTCCCAGAGGTTCCTAAGCATCCCTTCATTTTTTTTGAATTCTTGTATTTTCATTCCATTCTTGTTGGATGTTTATTTTTTCCTTTTGTTCCACATCATTGATTTGAGTCCTGGTTTCCTTCCCTTCACTTTTGATTCCCTGTATATTTTGCTTTATTTCACTTAGTATAGCCTGCATTTTTCCTTCATTTTGTGACCAAATTCAATCATTTCTGTGAGCAGCCTGATTACCATTTTTTAAATTCTGCATCTGATAGGTTATCTATGTCCTTGTCGCTTAGTTCTTTTTCTGGAGTTTTGATCTGTTCTTTCAGTTAGGCCATATTTCTTTGTCTCGGTACACCTGTTATGTTGTAAGGGACAGAGCCTTCAGTATTCACCAGGGCAGGGCAACCATCTTTCCTGTGTTGTGGTGCCGTATGCGGGGGAGGGATAAGAGAGGGAACAATGCTACTTGCTAGCTGGCCTGGTTCTCTCCCCACTTTCCATCAATTCCCTTGCTTCTCACAAGTGGATTGTGCCCTTTCAGGTGCTGGTTCCCAGGTGGGTGGGTTTGTGAATGTTCTAGGACCCCGTGGGCCTCTCCAGTGGACTCTCCTGTGAGTTCTGGTTGTTTTTTGTTTTTAAATTGGTTGTTATCCCTCTTTTGATAGTGTGAGGAAGGGAAGTGTTTCTACCTATGCCTCCATCTTGGCTGGAACTCCTCAGCTCCCTTTTTTAAAAAGTCTCTCAGGGCACTACCACTGTAGCACTGAGTCACTGTCCTGCTTTCTGTATACTCCATCTCTCCAAAAAGCCAAGAGCCTATCACAGCCATGGCTAACTGTGGTACTCCTCCTCCACCAAGTCCAGGTGCAGATAGTATCTCTCTCACTCTCTGGCACTCTCCCAGCTGGCATCTGCCACTGTGGCTATGAATGTGTCACTAGCTGTGTGTGTATGTAGCCTGGTTCTCCCTGATGAATTCATGTATCAAAGTTGGTCCCTGCCAGGCTCTGGGGATTCCCTGCCCTACCAGGGGCTGGAACCACTAACCTGCTGTCTCTTACCAGGTCCTGCACAGATGCAGGCACTGCAGCTTCAGGCAGCTGCAACTCCATGTCTGCTGGTACCCTGGCTGCTGATGTCATGCCCAGGGATTTTCTCCATCCACCTATAAAAATTGCATCACCTATTTTGAAGTATCTTCTTTTCTCTTTTGCCCCCAAACTTAATATCGGCTAATATTCCATTCACTGTTCACTTTATTTTTTGGAACATAAACTAAGTATCCAAGTTGGGTTTAAGAGCAAGTGGACTCGGCTTCCACCTACTTGGCTGCCATCTTCAGACTCTCGATTTTTTGAATTCTTATTTCTTCATTCTGTTCTGATTGAATGTTTGTTTCTTCCTTATGTTCCAAAGGAAGATATCACTGATTTGAGCCCTGGCTGCCTTCCCTTCACTGTGGTTTCTCTGTGGGTTTTTCTCTATTTCCCTTAATAGAGCCTTCATTTCTTCATGTTTTTGTTGTACTTAGTGAGTTCTCTGAGCATCTTCATCACCAGTGTTTTGAACTCTGAATAGGATAGGTTGGCTATATCCATTTCATCCAGTTTTTTTTCTGGGTTTCTCTCCTTGTTCTTTCATTTGGGCCACATTCCTTTGTCTCCTCAATTTAGCAACCTTCCTTTACTTGTTTCTGTATATTATGTAGAGCTACTTTGACTCCCTGTCTTAGCACACCTGTCTTGATGGCTTCTTTAAGTCCTTGGTTGTCAGATTTCCATACAGTTCAACTTTCTGGCAGTTCTGGCACTTTCTGTTTTGAGGCTAATTGTGATCCTTCTTGTGGTTGTGCAAGGAAATGAAGCATGTCTACCTATGCCTCCATCTTGTCCAGAAGTCCAGATTTTATTTTTTAATAAATATCGGTACTGTTTTTGATCAGTGGATGGGAGTCTGCAGGTTCAGAGGGCTCACTGTATGCATGGAGCTATACTATTTTGTATAGGTGACTTGAGCATCTGTAAATGTTGGTGTGTGCAGAGGGTCCTGGAACCTATCCACCCATGAATACCAAAGGACAATATAAGGTTTGGGAGGCTCAAAAGTTATATTCACTGTGGCTGGTGTGGCTCAGTGGATTGAGCTCCAGCGTGTGAACCAAGGGGTCACAAGTTCGATTCCCAGTTAGGTCACATGCCTGGGTTGCAGGCCGGGTCCCCAGGACGGGGTGTGTGAAAGGCAACCACACTTTGATGTTTCTGTCCTTCTTTTTCTCCCTCCTTTCCCCTGTCTCTAAAAATAAATGAACAAAATCTTTTTAAAAAGTTATACTCAAATTTTTGACAGCTGGGTATGGTCAGTGTCATTAACCCTTGCATTATTCAAAGGTCAACTCCAGTAAAATATTGATGTAAGTAAACTGTGAAAAGTTAAGTATTCTGTAATCACTACAACAACAACTAAAAAAAAAAAAACAGAGATCTATCACAAAAGATAAAAGAAAATAAATGCTAAATAATGTTCAAGTAACCCAAATAACTTAAGAAACGTAAAATATAGGAATGAAAAAACAGCATAAATAAATATAAAAATAGTAAACTAATATACCTAGGCCCAACATATCAAAAATCACATTACATTTATATAATCTAAACACACAGTTAAGAAAAATTGTCAAAATGGATAAACAAACATGACTTACCTATAACTATGTATTAAAATAACTCATTTCAAATACACTAACATTGATGGAATAAAGTAAAAGAATGGAGAAAGATACATGCTTAAACACTAATCCAAGATAGTTGGAGTGGCAGTATTAAAATCAGAAAAAAGCAATTTCAGAGCAAAAAAGTTACCAGGGTTAAGGAGGCCATTATATAATGATATTACATAAGTTTAACTTCACTAAGAAGATATACCAACCCTAAATTTTTTTTTAATATTTTAATCATTATTCGAATTTCTATCCTTTACTCCCATTCCAGCCCACCCACCCATCCCTCCCTTCCTCCCTCCCATTTCCAACCCCCCTAGTATTTGTCTATGTGTCCTTTATATTTGTTCTGTAAGAACTTCCCTTCTCCCCTGAAATTCCCTCCCCTCTCCCCGCTGGTCACTGTCAACCTGTCCTCTATTTCAGTGTCTTTGACTATACTTTGCTTCTTTCTTTGTTTTGTTGTTTAGATTTCTGTTAAAGGCGAGATCATATGGTATTTGTCTTTTAACGCCTGGCTTATTTCCATTAGCATGATGCTTTCCAGCTCCATTCATGCTATTGCAAAGGGAAAAAGCTCCTTCTTTCTTTTCACAGCATAGTATTCCATTGTGTAAATATACCATTGTTTTTTGATGCATTCATTTACTGATGGGCACCTAGGTTGCTTCCAGCACTTAGCTATTGTAAATTGTGCTGCTATGAACATTGGGGTGCATAGGTTCTTTTGGATTGGTGTTTCAGGGTTCTTAGGATACAGTCCCAGCAGTGGAATTGCTGGATCAAAGGGCAGGTCTATTTTTAGT
>CM052538.1:124724579-124752218 GCA_028533065.1 Trachops cirrhosus
GCCCATCAGTAAATGAATGCATCAAAAAACAATGGTATATTTACACAATGGAATACTATACTGTGAAAAGAAAGGAGCTTTTACCCTTTGCAACAGCATGGATGGAGCTGGAAAGCATTATGCTAAGCGAAATAAGCCAGGCATTGAAAGACAAATACCATATGATCTCACCTTTAGCAGGAACCTAAACAACAAAACAAAGAACATGTAAAATATAACAAAAGACTCTGAAATAGAGGACAGGTTGTCAGGGCCCAGAGAGGAGAGTGGATGGAATTTCAGGGGTGAAGGGAAGGGTTTACAGGAACAAATATAGAGGACACATGGACAAAACTACAGGGTTTGGAAATGGGAGGGATGGGTGGGTGGGCTGGAATGGGAATAAAGGATAGAAACTGTACTGAAAAATCTAAAATAAAAATAGTTTAAAAAAAACATAATGGGTCAGTTAGAGGTTCTATGGGGGAGGCACCAAGGAGTTGAGACGCTAATTACATGGTGAAACGCTAATATTCAAAGATTTAGAGTAAAGTAGCACATCAGCTAACTATCAAATGGCTTAAGGGCGAGCAATGTCACATGCCCAATGACAGTTAGGACAATGGTGATATCCTGAACACACATTTCCTATAGAAAGATCTTGTCTATGCAGATTTCCTTAGATCTTACCCAGTTCCTTAGAACCAGTACTGGTTCTCATGCTTCATGTTGCTTATGTGAGGCACCTGATACCTTTTTCATCATAAATTAAGTGGAAACTCTTCTATTTGTACCTCTGCTTCCTGGGTAGTTCCATGACTTTCTTTCCTGCTACCTATTTCTGAACCTTCTACTAACGTATTATGTAATTGTTATTGTTTTGAACTAATACACAAAGCAATAAACAGCTTATTGCCTATTTCTGTCACTAACTGATGTAACAAAATTTCAAGCAAAATTTTCACACATACATTTAGTAAATTTGATTCAGGATATTATATTTAAATAAGCAAGAGTTAAATGCTTGCATTGCCTTAAGAATTTTAGATTTGCATTGAAATTTTCTTTTCCTTCTTAGAGGGAAAATATGGTGAGCTAAAAAAAGTAAAATTTTCTTCACATACTTGTTGATAAAGAAACATGGAAAAAAGAGTACAGTAGTCATTGACTAGCAGTGGCCTGAAGTTGACCTGTAACAAAAGCAAACAATACAACTTTGCTGTTATAGCAACTGAACTTGAGAGATGTTTGCTATATATCATAACTTCATGCACACTCACTAAGACATGTAGTGCTGGTGAGCAGCTCTACCTCTTCAGATCAGATAATTTTGTGTATTAAGTATTACTTGTTTCTAAAAGCCAATAATAATACAAACATCATAATCCCTATATTCCCAACAGAATTACTTTTATTTACTGTAACTAGAACATCTAAAGTCACATACTACCCCTGAATTAGGTTAGGGATATGGAATTATTTTAGCTATGTACTCAAATCCTGGAGTTTAGGGAGGAAGGAGTTTCTCTAAACCTGCAAAGCCACTGAATGGATATTGAGGGCTTTTTAAAACTGAGAGTGGGAAAATAAATTACCAGAAGACAGTTAACAAATATTTATTAACACTATGAAACAAGTTTCTTTTTAGTACCATTTTATAAAGAACATTAAAACTTTTAAAGAAATGTGTGCATAGTTTATATTTGAAATATAATTTAGATTAGTGGTCATTAAATGATATATTAGTCATCTGTAATATGACTGCACTAATTTTAGTTACAGTGAAAAGGTTAAATTTCATAATGGCAGGATCATATATAGCATTCAGACAACATAATTTAGATGTTAGTGGGAAAAAAATCATGCTGATGAGTTTAAAAGATAGTCCAGTTTTATTTCCACTACATACTTAACCACTATAGGGTTACATGATTACCTTGAGACTAGAGTCACTAAAAAATTCTTTAACCAATGAGAAAGTCATGAAGGAAATGTAGATAGGTGTACACATGTTTGAGTCAGTGATGCCTTTCAAATTAATTAATGGAGACAGCTAACAGAGAACACTTCATCACTTGCATTCTCAAAACACATACTGTTCAACCACAAAATTAAATGCACATATACCATGTAGTACTAGCCAGAACAAGAGTATGTAAGTTTTATCTATCTTTAAATTTACTAAAGAATGAGTGAGGGCTTTAACTCCATTTAACTTCATATGAAAATGAGTAAGTACAGAATTGGAAGAAATGGGAGGCAAAATATATCACATAAACTTAAGGAATTGAAGGTATCTCAGAAATGGTTAAATGATAAATCAAATGAGGTACCCTTAAGGATGGAAAGAGACAGAAATGTAGGTGGCAACATGAAAGCACATAGAAAAGTAGGTGCCTTACTCCCCTACAAGGATTAAAAGCTGGGAATAATAACTCTGATTGAAAAAAAATTGAAAGTTACTTTTTCCTTTTAATATGTCAATTTTCCCTCTTTCTATAAGAGATTATAAAAATTTTCCCTCTTTCTATAGATTATATAAAAACAAAAATGTTGTCAAATGAATGGTAAGTACTTGTCATATATTTCTAAAAGCCCATAATTGTGAAGACATCGACGTGTAGATAAATAGAAAGATATCATTAGCATAGCCTTTCAGGGTATGTTTTTCTAACTTTACTATATAGAATAAAATTAAAACAGAATTTGATTGTAAAAATGCCTTCCCATCCTTCAAAAAAATCCCTTCGGTGAAATTATTAGTAAAAATGAACTCAGTTGCATCGTTTACCATGAGCATCAATAATGCTTTTTTTTCTGTTTTCACAAAACAAAGAAAAATTCTTAGGCAGCAGTGGAAAGGGAAATCAAGTAATTTATACCATTTGGGGATTAAATTAATTCACAAATATGAAAACACAGATACAACAGATAATATATGCTCACCGTTGTGGATGTTGCCATACTATATAGTTAAACTTGTACCCAATGTTTGCCTGAATTCAACCTTCTTAACCAGAACTATAAGCAGAAATGAAAATCTCTTGGCTTCTCTCTCCCTTTGGACACTGATCTTTTTTTACAATTGTTCTCCTTTGGTAGCTTTATTCTTGGAATTTATGAGAATAGGATTTGTTCAGATCTTTACCTTTGGGGAGGTAGATTTTTCCCTTGATACCAGGGGTACCATGTTGCACAATTCTAAGTACTATAATTCAAAATGTAGCAAAATCCAGTACATAGATTTTTTGAAGTCCATGGAATTTCAGAGGATACTATTCACATAGAAAACAATGTGGATGTTGCCCCTTGGTGTTGAGGGACACTCCAGTATTGCTGGGGGCATACTATGACAGTCCCTCAAACCTTGAGGCCCAATGATAAACAAGCTCAAAGACCCTAGTTTTACCACCACTCTCCTTCTAATAGTACAAATAATAAAGTCTGGGATAAGAATACAAGTCACCAGACAAAATTTTACATTCTATACCTAATCATTTACTCCCTTCTGTTTTATCCTGTGGCTACTGCTTTGGGGAAACAATTGACAAATAAATTATATATCAATATGAACAAAAGAAAAAAATGGCAGGTAATTCTGCTTATGGATAATCATAAATTGATAGACTGTATTAACAGAGAAAGGGATCTCAGATAGTGGAAGGACTAGGAATTGTAGACTAGAAAATGACCATTTTGTTCCATTGCTTCAATTTACAGGCAAGAAAATGGAAGCCAAAAGAAGATCAGATATCACAGACTAAGATCTAGGTATCTAAGCAGATTCAACCAAAACAAACTCTTCTATTTTATTTTTAAATGCTTCCATGTAAGGTTCCTTATGCATAAAAGATTCTAACTGTCCGGCATGCCACTGCCCTCCACCCAAGCTAAGGTACACCTGCCTCATCAAAGGAAATTCTAAAGGAGGTACTGTAGGCAGAACAGTGATCCCAGAAATGGATACCAAAGACAAGTGAAAAATGAATAACAGCCATAAAAACAATGATAATATGCTTCTGTGGTTAAAATAGAATTAAAATATACTAAATCAATAACATATAAGTTTGAAGATGGGGTGTTAAATAGAAATAAATTGTTCTACAGTTCTTATATTTTCTGAGAGAACAGTGTTGAAATATATTTCAACATTAATAAGGTAAGTTTGCAAATTTCAATTTCTAAGGTAATCATTAAAAGTATAGAAGATGTGAGCAGAAAAATAAAATCTTTAGATGTTTCTTCTGCTATTTGCTTTCATATTTCTAAACAATTTGTTTTATTTATACATGGCTGCCTCATAAATTTTAGACACTATTAACTGAGTTTTATGTTACCTTATATATACATTTATGCCATCCACACATCATTTCTCCTTCAGGCATCCTCCCAATATAGTTACATTACAGTTCTGAGGTAAATCAGTATTCAAATGGAACAATATTATGAATATATAAATAATTTTTGTTGCTGACCACAGTTTATTGAAATTGCATATCTTATCTTTTTGTCTTTGTTTTTCTTTTATGTGGTTCTGTATAAATTATCTCTCACTCTTTATAAAAGAATTAAAAGTAATTGGTTCTGGGGAATTAGAATTAAGGGTAGGTAGGAATAAGGAGAAATTTCAAAATATTTAACAACCAGTAACACAGAGACCTGGGAAGGGGAATTTGGAAGGAGAACGTAGGCTGGGAGACGGCTACTGCTTTGTGACAAGCTTTTGAGTACTCACTCTCTGAGCTTTACAATGATACATATAGATTATGTCAAATAAAAATAAAAATTAATTTAAAAAATAAATAATTTGGTTACAATTAGTCCTTAAATCCTAGCACATCTATGTGAAGCTAAAGAATTCACTGCATGACATGTATAATATGCTAGTATTTGAACAAAAGTGCATAGCGAGGAAAAAAGTTTCTGCTAACAGAACAATTCAACAACACACATGCTAACTTTCTAACAAATAAGTATTTTACCTCTATTTAGAGCCAAAGTCTGAAATATATATATTATATTGCTCTAGGCAAAGCTAACTACACTAAAGAGAAAAGGCAGTTTTCCTCCTGAGGAAACTGTTAAGTAATTGCAGTCTATTAGGTGTTAATTTTCAACAGGTGCTGCTTAAATGTAACGTAGTATCACCCTTGTATTTAATCAGGTCTGGAGTTCAGAGTCCCTGTGCCAAATTTTACATAAATTCATTTATATGGGATGGAGTTACTACACCTCCCCCAAACAAATAAAGATTGACATGCTATTTAGTAACTATAAGGGGCACCAGATTAATTATCTTTCTTAATTTCCCTCCAGAAATCATTTCTGTCAATAATTCTATTTCAACTAAGATGAATGGGAGGCAAGGGCATTAGGTTTAAGCTGTGCACAAACTGGTTAGGGGCCTAGAGCCAAGATTAGATCCTTTTTGTGTGGTATATAAATGTATAGAAAAGATAAGCCAATAATCTTTCTTAAAATTGAATTCTTATTGGAAGTATACAGTATTTATGAATACAAAAACTTTCACAGTTCTCAGTAAGAGTTTTTTTTAAGGGATTATCAAAAGAAAGTTTTCCTCTCTGGGAGTTTAAGGGCAAAGACTTGAGACAAGGCATAGGAAGAAAATTTCAGAAAAAAAAAATACAATTGGAAATTGAAAACAATATGAAGTTTGCTGCAGAAAAATATTAAAATATTAAATACCCAGCAATAATAGAAATGAATTAGCAATACATGTGTGAGTTACAAAATTATTAGACATTAAATTATTTCATTTAATTCAACAGTTATTTAAAAGAGGGTTGTCAAGGAACATGTATAAAGGACACACGGACAAAGCCTAAGGGGTGTGGGGATCAAGGGTGGGAGGTGGGGATGGCTGACGTGTGGGGGTTTGTGGGGGAATGGAGACAACTGTACTTGAACAACAATAAAAAAGTATTAAAAAATAAAAAAAATAAAGGAGGGATAGGAGATAGAAAATTATAATATCCTGCCCTTAAGATAAATATAAGCTAAAAGTGAAGACAGACATGTACACAAATAATTTTAAAAAAAAAACAAATAATTTATTCTTGTGTGTGGTGTAAGAAGGTGGTCTAGTTTCATTTTTCTGCATGTATTTGTCCAATTTTCCCAACACCATTTATTGAATAAATTATCTTTAGCCCATTGTATGTGCTTGTTTATTCAGTCAAATAGTAATTGACTATAAAGGTGTGGGCTTATTTCTGGGCTCTCTATTCTAGTCCATTGATCTATGTGTCTGTTTTTATGCCAGTACCATTCTGTTTTGATTAATATAGCCCTATAACATAGTCTCTAATTAGGTAGCATGATTCCTCAAACTGTTCTTTCTTGGGATACCTATTACTATGCAGGTGGCCTTTTATAGGTCCATAATACTTTTTGAACTATTTTCTAGTTCTGTGAAATATGTCAGTGAAATGTTGATAAGAATTGCATTGTTTATATAGGTTGTTTTGGGTAATATGGACATTTTAATGATGTTAATTTTTATCCATAAACACAGTATGTGCTTCCACTTATTTGTATCTTCTTCAATTTCTTTCTTCAGAGTCTTATAATTTTTTGAATACAAGAATAAATTCAAAATGGATCAGAGATTTAAACATTAGATCCCAAAACTAAAAAATCGTAGAAAAAAACATAGGCAGCAAAATCTTGGACACCACTCATAACAACTTTTTATTGGATTTATTTCCTGAAGCAAGGGTAACAAAAGAAAAAAATAAACAAATGGAACTACATCACACTAAAAAGTTTTTGCACAGCAAAGGAAATCATCAACAAAATAAAAAGACAACCCACAGAAAGGGAATATATATTCACTGATACTTCTGATAAGAGCTTAATATCCAAAATTTACCAAGTACCTAAAAAACTCAACATCAAAGAAAGGCAAACAACCCAATTAAAAAGTAGGCAAAAAACCTGAACAGACATTTCTCCAAAGAGGATGTACAGATGGCCAACAGACATATGAAAAGATGCTTAATATCACTAATCATCAGATAAATGCAAATTAAAACCACAATGAGATACCATCTCACACCTATTAGAATGGTTATCATCAATAAATCAACAAACAACAAGTGCTGGTGAGGATATAGAGAAAAGTGAACCCTTTCGTGCTGTTGGTGGGAATGCAGATGGATGCAGACACTGCGGAAAGCAGTATGGAGATACCTCAAAAAATTAAAAGTGGATCTGCCTTTCTATCCAGTTCTCCCACTTCTGGGTATATAATTGAAGGAACACAAAACACATTAGAAAGAACATAAACACCCCTATGTCCACTGCAGCATTGCTTACCAACACCAAGATATGGAAGCAGCCCAAGTGTCCATCAGTAGATGAGTGGATAAAACAACTATGGGACAGACATTTACACAATGGAATACTACTCCTCTGTAAAAAAAGAAGAAAAATTATCCTTTGCAGTAGTATAATGAGCCTGGAGAACATAATTCTAAGTGAAATAAGCCAGTCAGAAAAAGACAAATACCCTATGATTTCACTCATATGTGCAATCTAGTGAACAAACTGAAGTAACAAGGAAAACAGAGACAGACTCGTAGATGGAGAGTAGGATGACAACTAGTGGGTGGCAGGGGTGGGATATAGGGGAGAAATTGAGCAAAAAGGAAAAAGGACTCATGGACATACACTACAGTGTGGTGATTGCTGGGGGTAAGGAATTATAAGGTGACTGAAAAATAATAGAAAAATACAATAAAGATTAAATAAAATATAAAAAATGAAGTAAAATAAAATAACCAAGTAATTATGGCTCTGTGGTCAATTTTGCTTGATGCTGGATCAGGAATTACTTTTTTAGCTGTATAGTTGACCATTAAAAGAAACAGGAAGAAAGGCAGATGGAACAGCAAGAAAGAATCAAAGTGCACAGAATATCAAAGGAAGTACAAATAGTGTAACATGATTAGAATTTATGACATTTGTTAAAGAGAGCACATATTAAGAGAGGATAACAACAGTCTAATGCATTTGTTGTTGTTTCATATTTCTCAAGTGATCAGATCAATAACCAGCTCTATCAGAACTGTGGTTGAAGGTCATATTTACTTGTGCTTGCATTTTGTAAAGCGTTACACGCACCCCAAAGACAAACCCTATTACCTAACTTTTATGGCAATATTCCCTCCCTATTGCAACTATGTAGCCACCAAGAGAATCGAATACACAATTTCAAAACAGAGGCCCATGCTATCAGAACTCAGAAGCCTTTACAAATTTGTGCACATATTTTTTCCTTTTTCTACATTGTAACAATTTATACTATATTATCAAAATACGACATGAACCAAGGAAAACTAAATTTGTAACTTCATTCTTTTTCCACCACATCAACCATATCAACCAAGAAATAATTATTATCCTCAAGTTAAAATGCTATTTCAGAGATTTTTAAGAACTACAAAAATTCTACCTATTAGAATAACTTGGGAGAGGGTCTGGGTGCTACTCAGCACAGATAAAATAAAATTATACTTGTATATTTATATATATATTTAAATATTTATTTGTACATTTAAATATTATATTATAAAAGTAGATAATTTTTAATTTAATCTTTATTGTATTTTTTCTATTACCATTTAGTCCCCTTATACCCACCACCACTCAGTAATCAGCATGATGTTGTCCACGTCCATGAGTCCTTTTTCCGTTTTGCTCAATCCCTCCCGTCTCTGTCCCCACCACCCACACTAGCTGTCATATGCTCTCCATCTATGAGTCTGTCTCGGTTTTGCTTGTTAGATCAGTTTGTTCAGTAGATTGCACATGAGTGAAATCATATGATATTTGTCTTTTTCAAGTGAATACAAATATACTTAAAAGTTTAGCATAGAACCTGTTATTTCTTCTCCCTGCCCTGACATAGTGCAATCAATATTTTTAATTGCACGCAATTCTCTCATTTTTATCTACATTGCCAATAAATCTGAAGTGCCAATGAAAATTTAACTGAATCTTAGGATGTGCATATTTTGGCTACTGCTTAATTTATAGGAATTCAGGTGACTCAACTTCCTAACGTTGTCAGCTTGAATTTTTAATCCTTGCTTTTGTGACTTGGTTCTAATAAGTAAGATCTTCATAATTTCATATTTATAATTATATTGACTGTGATATTAAATCCTGATAAGTTATAAAAACTATTCATCCTTCAACATTTACAATTCTAAACCTTTCAGTATTCATATTTTTTAAATATTTCAATACTAGTGACCTCATATATAAATGCCAAACATTTCACAGTCCTGATGTATGAAGGGCCTTCCAAAGTAACCATGTGTGTATTTTCTCTGGCTCTGAGGGAGTACTGTCCCAATTACTGCTTTCCTTGTACAAGGAATTTCCAGCTATAGAAAAAAAATGAATATATATTGACAACCATTAACTCCACACCTTTGAATAAACTGTGAACACAAATATCTAAAACAAAATTTAGTAAGGTGAAAATGTTTCTAATATTTTCAATGTGGAATTAGATCATCAACTTTGCATCCCAATTTTAGAGCATGTGCCAAAACTCCCTAGACTATTAGAAAAGTCATTTCATATAAGGTAATTGATGAAAATATCAATTTATATTAATTTGTGAACTGATTTTATTCCAAATTGATCCCTGTTTATAAATACTATCATTTGAAAAGTATAAGGAAAGGGAGTACAATTTTTTACTGTTTGCATTGGTTTACTGCCTAGACAGATACACTACTGGATTCCAGCAAAGCAAAGAACAAAATAGGCTTTGAAAATAAATCAACTACTCATTACCAGATATCTATGGAAATACTTCTTTTGTATTTTAGTACTTAAATAATCATGATCTTATCTGGAATCATATGAGAGTTAGGTAAATAAAAACTCTTCCCAAAATCTGATGGGAGACCATAGCTAAATATCAGTCATGATACTTAGAAGCTTAATACAGAAAGGATTTATTCCTCCGACCAAGTGGGATCAACAAGACTGTGAGACTCTCACCTTTCATCTATGCCATCCACAGCTAGTGTGCCCACTCTTTCATCCATCATGAATATGAAAGAAAATACAATACTCAAAAATCCTTTTTAGTGATGTATTCTCAGGCAATTTACTTCCTTTTCTACCATAAAAAAATAAATCAAAACTAAAATCTACTTAAAACTAAACTTTAACATTTTTTAAAAGAAAGCTACAAACCGCTTCGAAATTTGAAATTTGTTTTTAGATGTCAAGGTCCAGAAAACTCCATGGTTATATTTTTTAAAAACATAAATATTAACAGAACACTTCTAGAAATTACTGATATCATAACAAAACTGAATGGTCAAGGAAAATACTATGAAAGTAACTAAAGTTATAAAAGGAGTCAAGAAATCCTAAAGTCCTAAACTTTACTACAAACATACAGTAGCAATCGGAAGTGAGGTTCAGGATCAGTTTTATATGGTTGTTATACTAAAATTTATAATAAAAGTATCTATTATGTTCTACTGTTTTAGCACAGGGAGCATAATAAATAAAACAGACAGGCCTCATACCCTCAAGGAAATTGCTATCCATGCTTTTTGTTATTTCCACATGGCAACAGCTAAAAACTTGTAGACACCTTTACATGACAACACTGTAACTGCCACTTTTATTTCTGACTAGCAATGTTGTTATGTTCAATTAATAGAAAGAGGAAGGAAGGAAGAAGAAAAGAGAGGAGATGGATGTAGGGGGGAGAGAGGAAAAAAGGGAAGGGGAGAACAGGAGAACAACTTTCTCTCTAAACAGTTACTATGCTACCAAGTTTGATATGAAACTTGTAAACAATAACATTTGCTTTTACTGAGCTTTTTCTACCAAACATCTCCCACACATAACTCATAATAAAGGATTAGCAGAAGATCTCATCAAGTTCATTCTTTAAAAATTTCTCTTTATGAGTATAAATATTGTGAAACTGTTCAAATAAATGTTTATATACAATTTAAAATTTAAAAACCTTAAAAGACCTATCACACTTAACTTCAACATTAAAGAGAATAGTAAACCACCAACATATCTAATATTATTCAACAACTTAAAAAATTTTAACATTATATCTTCATAAAGATATTTGAGAAAAAATCTGAATTCTTCTAAAGAAGCAAGATTTAGGAGGATGTTATTTGAAATCTTCAGTGACTCTAGGCTGATACTTAAAAATTTTTAATACTACTTAAAAAACAAAATTCATACTAGTAACAAGGATTTTTTCCTATTTGAGAATACATTTTAATTTGCCACTGTGATTAAATTATTTAAAAGTAATTTTACTATAATTACATATAATATTTTATCCATTTTTCTGTAACAGGGACCCACGGACAAATGATCAAAATTAAATCACAGAATGATTATAATTACTAAAACTGAAAATGATCCCTGAAATTGGAGCTAAATATTCTTTAGCTAATGAAGCACATGGGCAGCTGTAAAATAACCAGTCATTCAAAATTTGTCAAAAGTAATTGTTAATATTAAACCTTATACATCACCATATATCAAACTACTGTCTTCTCATCATAGCAAGCCCACCGACCTCTTCAGTCCTCCCTCTGGTTTACCACACTACTTAGTAAGAAATGAACAAAACCCACTTAACACACACATTAAAAAACAAAAATGCATTATAGAGTCTAAAGTAATTCCAGGGAAACATATACTGCTTTAATAAGGTTTTTGTTTTGTGTTAAGAGGGACAGAAATAACCAGGTATTTAGAAATATGTCTCATTATGCCAAAATTCATCTTACCTATAAAATATAAGTGGGCATACTTTATACGCCTCTTAAAATTATCTTTACAGTGTAAAGAAATTACATATGTGGCTGCATAAATAAGGAAACATTCAGTTTTGTTTCTCTGATCAAGCTTTGCTCCTAGGCAGTGTAAAGACCAAATGAAAATGGGGTGTTTGAGAATTATGGGGCAGTGTTCTTGAAAGGGAAGTAATGTCACTTCCATATCTAGACTGAAATGTATGGACAACAAACAAGAACGAGAACCAGAATCTTCCAGTCCATTCTCTCATTCTTTTTCATGTACAATTGATTGCTTCCTTTTCAACAACTATTGCCACTCACAACACACATTTAGTCAACCCTAAATTTTGCTGATTCTTTTGAATCAGAGGAATTTAAAATTCATTAAAGTAATCTATTTCTCATTCACTCTTCTTTCTGATCTTTAGTTTATTTACTCCCCTGATCCACCCTATATATATACACGGCTAACAGTATTGTATGATATTCCTCCAAAACTTTTCTTATACCATTATCACCCTGGCTATTTTATAATATTTCTAAATTGTTCTTACCTCTCCAACCTTTGAGTACAATATAAATTTACATTCTTGTTTAATAACACTCACCAGAGTGTCCCCAACTGCTACTCAGGGATATTTTCCTGCTTCTACTAAGGAATATATCTTAGGTGTCTGAATGTAGTCAGGGATATTTCTTTCCCTCTAGTCTCCCCATGAGGTCTCCCCACTGCTGCCAGTGCTGCTACCAACACTTCTAAAGCCATGGCTCTATTTTTCCACAGCTTCCCACACTAAAAGTATCACCACTATTACCACTGCTCTGTTACCAAGGGCAAAGTCAGAACTATCACTTGGGTTACTGCATTCCAGATCTGATATAAGCCTGTTCAAATTCTCCAAAGCTCAGCAAAGACTAAATTATATATTTAACGTGTATATTCTACAAAAATTTGGGTAAATTCAAGGTAAGTAAAGCATAAATAACTACTTATCAGGACTACTGGATATCACTGTTCTCAGAGACAACGTGCTAAGGCCCTCCTCGATAGTCTTCACCAGACCTTCTCCCCAGCCATCTCCAATGCTGGCACAATGAATTAAGAACCAGCTTACTACCAGTGCTGGGATTACTTTGAATATGTCTACAGTCCCAAGTACCGAATGAAACAATCATGATGCAACAAGAAGACTCATTTTTTCCTCAAAAGGGTCTAAATTCTGTTTTCTGAGAATTTATTCCATGTTGTAGGACACCCTCTTAGCTGACAGACAGAATAAACATTCTTTTTAACCAAAGCCCTTCTACCTTTCACAGGAGTGTACTCTTAATAGGCTTTAAGAAGATAATCACACAAGAATATAGAATCTAACAGCCAATTATGTAGTACTTAAAATATCTGTATTCTTTATTCTATAAATTTTATACCTATAAAAATCAAATTCTATAACATCTGTAAAAATATAACTGTAAAATTTTATTCTGTAAAATCTGCAATAATCAAATTCTATGGTCTTTAAAATACCACCAACTGTGGAACAAAATTTCCATGGTGTTTTCTTCAGTGGGAGTTGGAGAACTTTCACATAAAGCTATCAATACAGTTAAAATTCATACCAAGCAAATCTATACTTAATCTCATAGTTCATGACACCTGTACTCATGAAACTTCAGCCTTCCCTAAGATTATTATTGCTTTTTGCATGCATAACTGAAAATTTTATGTTGGTAATTTTGCTTGTATCATTGAAATAGCTCTTTTTTTTGCTGCCATGGAGGGTGTTTGGAGAAGGAAAATGATTAGATTCATCTGGAACAATTTATACAAGATACCATTAACATCTTTAAGCTAGTCAGCAAGAATATCTCAAAACTTTTTATCATGTAATTCATCAGTATCTCACTATTCCTTTACATGCTACTTAAGGTAATCTTCACGATCCAACCTAAGTTGCTGATTGCAGCTTACTCCTGCTGTTTGGAATCCTACCCTATCTTCTCTACAAGCCTGTGTTCTTCATTTCTATAAAATCCAAGTCCAATCAATATTAGTTGGTTGCATTCTCAGCATTTATTCACCATTTCCCTTTCTGAATAGTCTCTTGTTTCCATTGGAGACATAGGTGCCTCTTGAAGAATTTCTCTCCCACTGGCACTTATCAAGTATATATGCATTCCATTTCCCCTAATCATAGTAATTGATTCAGAAATTCAGAGGTGTTCCCAGAATTCCAAATTTTATCCCAGGATAACTCATTCTCTGGAAAGGGAGATGAGTGTATAACTCTGGAATTCTGAAATCATTGTTTCAGGTACTAAAAAAGGAGTGCGTGAACATGACTCCAACATTCTGTAGACAGCAGATACCAAAGAAATGGAGCAAGGCTGTGATGACATTATGTACTTCAGGATCAATCCTTTTCATAAACCATGTATACCTCGAATTTTTCTGTTACTAAAGCCAATGAATCCCTTTTATTTTTTTAGATGGTTGGACTTCAGTTTTCTGTTACTTGCAATGGAAGTTACCCACGTTATTTACCACTCCAGTATAAATCTCATCTTCCTCTGAAAGTCTTTAAGTATGATCTCACCTGATAGTTCCTGTTTTCCTTATTGCTTCTTTAGCTGTGAAGCAGCAGAATACTAGGGTATTCTGCAATAATCCACACTAATAGTTATTAAAATTACAGAAAATCAGTTTTGGTACTTAAAAAGTTCCTAATTGTCAGAGGGGAAGGAGGAAGAGGGACTAAATGAAAGAAGGTGAAGGTTTTAACCACAGAATATATATGCATAACTCATAGACACAGGCAACAGTGTGATGATAGCCAGAGGGAAAGGTGGGTGGGGGATGCATGGAGGCAAGCAAAAGAGGGGAAAATGAGGGACATCTGTAATAGTGTCAACAATAAAAAGTTTTTTAAAGTTCCTAATTAAATTACAGATTCTAAAGGTATAAAATAATCCTCTGCTGCATTTTTTTCTTTCAAGAGCTATATACCATGTTACTCTCTAAAACACAAATTCAGTACATATAATACCAATAAATGTCGTATGCAGTGAAAAAGCTAGGATCCTGTTTTATAGATATTGCTTAGTAATATAAATCTCCTGATTAATAGATTATTTAACACACCTGAAACTGCACTTGAGCAGTATTGAACTTGCCTATTCACTTGGTCATTTACAACTTTAATTAATGTACAATTATAAATATTTAGTGTAAGAGTTTCTTCCAACTCTATATTCATCAACTTCATCATTTGTCTCAATATTTTAGTGACAACTTCCTTCAGTATAGAAAAATATAATGGAGGATAGGCCCTGATTAAGTATAAAGAAATCATTTTAATTTTACCACCTAAGTTCACAAACTATAGTCACCCAGAAAGACAATTGCAGTCAGACAAGTGCAATGCTCAAAGGAAATTTTATATACAATTTCCTAAAGCAGGTATGTCATTTGTCATAGCAAAAAAGATCTGCTAAATTAGCTCAGTATTTCAACAATTGTATTTCCTACATGAATAAGATACAAGGTGATTGAGAATGCTAATCCATGAACCTAAAATTCAGTGTCAGCACAGGGTGTTCTTTTAATTCCCCTTAATATTCCTTCTTGAACTGTTGCAATCATTGAATTGCTAAAGTGTTTTGAATAGTTGTTTTTACTTCCTAGATTAGAAATCAAATACACTGAAGTTTTGGAAAGCTAAAAATTATTTCTTCTGCAAGCAATCAAATCTCCTTTAAAGACAAAGTTTTGCTCATCAAAGATCTGAACAAGTGCAATTAGCCTTTCAACAGTACTGTTTCCAGCACATGGCTTCCTGACTGACATCATATCTCACCTCTGCAAAACTAGTTTGTTTTGTGTCAGTCAGCTGTGCTAATTTCTGTCACTAAAAACATGAAAGCTTGAGTAAAATCTTTCTGGACTGCTCCAAGTGTTTATAGAGGGTGGCAGGATTTGGTTCCAAATATCACAAGCTGATAGTTTTGCTGGTGATAAAACTGTCCATTAAACATTTATATAGTAATAAACGTTTTTCAAAAGGCGTCACTTAGTTTTCTTTAGAACATCAAATCCTCATTACAGAGAAAGGACACAATAGGCTAAAACAGTTTAAAAGTGAATGTAAGCTTTTGAATTTTCAACATGGTATATAGCATATTTATCTCAGTAAACTAGACATAAACAAAATGAGATGTTGGATTTAGAGTTCTTCCATTATTGCATTGTTAAAATACTGTTGATAGACACATAAAAGAGCTGTTTGTATGGATTCTTTAGGTTAATTGTTCTAATCAGTTAATATTTTAAAAGGAAAAAATTAATTTCCATTTATCCCATCTGAAAGATTAAAATCTATTTTTTGCATGGAACAGTACCAGATTAACTTTATCCTAGGCATTCAGAGGGAGTGGACAGGCCACTCAAGGGAGAGAGAAATAGAAGAAAATTCAAACATAAGTGCCTACTACATATTAGTGTATTTTTACACATGCAGTCTTATTTAATTCCAATAAAGGTTTTATCATGTGTATTATATAAAGGAGGGCACTGAAGCTTGTGAAGTTTAAATTACTTGTTCAATTAAATACATAAAGTTTGCTTCACATGTTAAAATTTCAAATCACTACAACATCAATGATGGACTTTGCAGCTAAGTTAGCCATTTGTGGTGCGAACTTCAGAAAAAACCATGTAAGTAAAGTTCTTACGGTGGGGTCAGCGATTAGGAAGGTTATGGTTCACATCTGCATATTTTCAATGCAGGCTTGCACAGGACTTTGGTATAAAATTGTACAAGTGTGTATACTACCTTAGCCCTATGTACCACACCCTGTACACACGCCTATGCATTTATTTGACACATGATCTCTACAAAGCAAACTCTCAATTGTAAAGCAAGTGAACACATAGAGTGTAAGCTCATGACAATATTATATTACTGAAAACCATTTGTACTTGCTTAACTTTAATGTTTATGATAAAGATAAGAGGAGTTAAAAGGTACTTTTATCCAAATGACCATCAAATTGATCCAACACCATTTATTGAATATTTTTTCCATTCATGTATCCTGCTTGAGGGGTCAGTATTATAAAGTTCTCTTTATATGTATGGTTTTATATCATGCACTATTGTCTTCACTGATATGCTTGCTCTATTTGAATATTTAATGATCAATTTTAATACTTTTTACATTCATTGTTTCTTTGGTTATTCTACTGTAATCTTCAGAGTATTTGTTAAAATCATTTTATCAAGTTTTACTCACACACGATGTTAAATTTTGACTGAAATTACAAGGAAACTGTTGTGCAATGAAAAATGATAGGCACTAATGACTCTATTATGAACTTCCTCTGCAATATACTACAAATTTTCTCCTTTTGGGAAAAATATATAAAATCATATTACTTATGGAATTTTCAATAATGTTTTGGAGAATAGTCTAAGATGGCAGTATATGAATAACCTGAACTCACTTCTTCCCAGGGAACCACTGAATCTACACATTCCTGATAAAGAACTGAGGGCTGCTTGAACAGTTTCTGCGCAACACATGAGAGAGGGACTACAAAGGAATGAGTAGAAAAGAACAGAAGACGTGGTATCCTGGGAACCCTACCCACAATACAGTGACCTGCAATGGTGGGGGATATCACTCAGGGGCCCATTTGCAGATGACTCACCCACCTAGAACACAGCAAAAAATCAATGGTTTAAGGACACCTAGACTATATGGGAAGGAATTCGATTTACTAACCCTGTTTATAATTAGATCTTTACTCCCCTGAATGACTGCAATAAGAGATGAATCTTTTTTTCCTGGTAGAAGAAAGTTGGAAGGAAGTTAACCTTACTCTGTTGAGTATCTTTTTAAAAAATGCCTCAAATTAAAGAGATGTCTTCTGACTGAACTAAGAAAGTGGGCTAGGAAGAATTAGAATGGGATTCTAGATATTTATTGCCATTCATGTCACTACTGTTAGTGAGATTTTGTTTATAATGTCTTTAAATATAGTTTTGCAGAGTTTTTCTTTGTTTTAATATAGAGTCCTACAAGATTTCTCTTGAAGTTGAGGTCCAGTGATATCATAAATAGGATATGTTTATCAAATTTCTAATCAAATTGTTTCTAATCTAATTTCTATCAAATTGTTTCTTGTTGGCATATAGAAATGATATTGACTTTATATATTGATTTATAAAAGGCCATTTCATAGACCTTACATATTAGGTCTAGGAGATTTTCGGTTATCTCTTGGGTTTCTCAGGTACGTACTTATTGTCAGCAAACCAATACTGATTCAGGCAACATTCAGTCCAAACTCTAGGCATTTTGTATTTCATTTTATAGCATAGCTATCTCTTCTATTTAAAAAAAGGTAACAGTGACAATAATGATCAGCTTTATCTCCAGCACAGCATTTGCCTAGGTTATGTCAGAACAGTTTTAGTCACATGGTATGTTAACACAATTTCATTGGGCTGACCAAAAGTTCATTTAGTTTTTTCCATAAAATAAAAGACACATTTTTCATTTTCATCAATAACTTTATTGATTTGGATATTCTGAGTATGTCAGCTATCTCCCACATGGTAGAACGTTGATTGTTCTCAATTAATGTCTTGATTTTCTCTCTATTGATTGTAACTGGTCTACTCGACTGTGGAGCATCACCCAGCAAGAAATCTCCAGCACAAAACTTCACAAACCACTTTGGACATGTTCAAGCAGTCACAGCACCTTCTCCATATACTGCATAAATCTTTTCTTTTGTGTTTCAGGTGCATTCATACCCTTCTTGAAATAATAAAGCACAACATGCTGAAAATGTTGTGTGTTTTCTCCCATCCTCAATATTAAAATGGCTACACATCTGTGGCTGGTATGGCTCAGTGGATTGAGTACCCGGCTTACGAACTAAAGGGTGGGTCTCCAGCTCAATTCCCAGTCCAGGGCAGATGCCTGGGTTGCAGACCAGGTCCCTGGTACAGGGTAGGCAAGAGGCAACCACACATTGGTGTTTCTCTCTCTTTCTTTCTCCCTTCCTATCCCTTTCTAAAAATAAAAAATAAAATCATAAAATAAAACAAAATAGCTACACAAAAATTCACCAATTTTTATAAGATTTTTTCAATGCATGCTGATATGACAGCTGTCACAATACAATCTAATAAAATTGTTTGGAATGACGTTAAAGACAATTAAGTGCTACTAAAGCCATCTTATGGGGAAAAAATGAACGAACTTTTGGGCCAACCCAATATTATGTAAATGTTAGGTTTTGTTAGGAAAACCTCATTAATGAATGAAGCTTAGGACATTTAAAATAATACTTACTGTGACTCTTCTAGAATCTAATATTGTTGGCTGTGTATCCACAAATTATTTAACGAATTTAGATCACTAATTCATCCTAAATTTACTTTCTATTTTGGATATATCAAAAACAGATACGTTTATATGATTTTCTAACAGTTAAAATTCTTCCAAAATCATTATTTTCTCCATGGATTTGAGAACCACTAGCAATATAATATTTATATTTCTTGTTCAGTTTATTATGCCTATAGAATTTTTGTTGTCTTTATCAAAGGCTTTTCTCTTTAAGTTTATTATAAATTTTATGGTTTTGGTTTCTTTTAGCTATTTTTTACATATTAACATTTTACCAGGCCACCTTACAAGAACTCTCATTCATAGTTCAGTGACCGCTTTGATTTAAATTTCACTCAACTAAAGTGACCTAATTTACTTGATATTATTACTAGTAATACAATTTCATGTCTTTTATTAAGCATTTGTTCTTTAAATGTACTTATATTTTTAATCACTTTGTTTTTCAAACACCTGTAAATAGCAAATGGGTCCTTAAAAATTGACTAATATTGCAGTTATGTTTTAATACGTAAATTATCTCATTCATATTTGTTATTTTATTTTATTTCAGTCAACTTTCATTAAGTGTACTGTTTCTCTACTTTTATACTCTCCAGTGCTTTAGATAAAATATATCTTATTTTTAATTTTATTCATGAATACTTATAAAGTTAAACAATATTTTAAACCATATTATTCAATTATCAGAATAAAGTGTGAACTGGTATCTTTTGGAACTTGCTTTTTTGACAATAAATTCACATACACTGCCCTAAAATTTTTGTCTTTGTTTTCAAAAAATATGCCTCTTTTGTTGTTTTAACTGGTATCTGTACATACAATAAAATGAAATGATTACTTATCTAAATAACTCTAACTCTAAAATATCATAATCTACAGTTCTAACTCAAATTAAATTATTATTATGGAATATTATTCAATAATGGAAAAAACAAGGAGTTGAAAGAAAATGGAAAAAACAAGGAGTTGAAAATATTAGAAAATAAGTATATATTCAATCTTCATTGAATTAATAGTGTTAGTTTTAGAATTATTTTAGGTTATATTAATCTCAATTTCATATTGAATTTGCATTCTTTCTTTGCATTTTCATTTCTTTCTCTCTTTACTTCTCCATCATCTTTTTTCCATATTTTTATCCTATCTTCTCTTCTTTCTTTTCTTGAACTTTAATTTCTCCACCCAAGCTTCACCTTCTTCCCCATTCATACAATCTGAGACCACCCACAAAGACAGCTGGCTACTAGAAGACTTCTGTTAAATACACCTATAATCAGAGGTATCTATATCACTATTGTAATCCTTCATGGTGTAAAAAGCATCAGGGCAGTAATCATAAGACTTAAATAATATTCATGACTTTCCCAAAAAAGTTCCTCGAGAAACAAAGAATTCCTTATTCTCACCATTGAAGCTCCAACACCTATACCAATTATAGCACAATTATAAAGCTAAGATTCATAAAGTATAGACTAAATTAGAACAATGGTCAATACCAACATTCAACATTATTTAATGAAATACTTGTTTTTCTTAAGTAAAATCAAAATAGTTACAAATATATATTGCTATGCCTTAGGTTATTTTATTTGTGCCATGTGATGATTCAATTCTTCTTCCACTTCTTCCCTTCAAACTCTAGACACCTCTATTCCCCAAAACAGTATGGTCTTCATTTGATGAAGATGTATTGTTTATATGCTAAATATACCTCCATTCTTTTTGTACTAGCCAGTAACAATTACACTAGTACTACTATCTTTTCCGTGAGGTCAGGTCAATATTTTAATCTATTCAAAAACTTAAGAAACTAAAGTTTTATTCTATAAAATGTCTTTAATTGCAAATCTGCAATTAAAAAGTATGTGTTTTTAACAGACAAAGTTATTTGGCAACAACATACTTCAAATTATTGTTCTCATCTTGACACTAACACATGCTATCATAATGGCAGCCTTATTTGATGAGCACAATAATATTAGTGTCAATTTAAGTGATCATTTGATATCTATAGTCATAAATATGTATTAAAATCCAGGAATTAAATCATAACCCAGAATGTAATTACATTAACTTTTAGATTATTAAAAAAAGAAAACACACAAAAAATTAAATTTTCTAAGGTGCTCTCATGGACTACAAAAAATTATATTCTCTGACCACAGTTTGAGAAACAGCATACTACACACCACGCCGAGTATTAAAGGATTGAGAGGCATAAATAATTTTGATGTGAGAATGTACTAGAGACAGACAAGCTGTAGATGAGATGTCAATGAGCCAAACATCTGCTAGAAGTCTCATTTCACTGAAAATTCCATCTCTCAGTTAGCTGATGAAGCAATGAGGGCCTATTTCTCTGGACTTGACTTTGACCAAAAGAAAGAACTGGATCACGAAATTCAAGTGACAGGAACCTTGGGAGAATGTGAACTTGTCATCTTAATGTTTGAAACAGCCAAGAAAGGAAATAGCACCATCTGACAGGTACCTTGTACTTTAGAAAAGCAAATTTCAAAAATTTTACAGAGGAGATCTGAGTGACTTGACGATCTTAGTCTTTTAAAAGGACTACAGGCCTTAAAAAAATTCTAATAAGAAAATTATGCAAGGCTACAACAAGGTAGAAACAAAAGGGAAGTATATATAAAGGAAACTAACCTAGCTATGTACATCACACTGCATGCACTATAATAAAAGGAAAGGGAAAGGTTATATTTTGAACATCTTTTATGTGGAAACAAAATGCTAAGTTGTTCACACAGAGGTGTTTCTATATCCATTTTACTAGTAAGGAAACTGAAGCTCAAGAAGAATAAGGAGAATCCAGAAATATAAAATCCAGAATAGAGTTACTCAGATAATAAAAAGATCTGTCAGCCATGTGTAAAGCAATTTTTAAAAAAGAGAAATTGTTAATTCTAGTACTTGACACTGATCACTTCATATTAACCAAAAATAGTAAATAAGCATAATTAGTTAATGCTCCCATTCTTTACGATGAAATCATACCTAATACTAATAAGGATAAACCAAATGTAAATAAAAGACACTAAATGGCCACAGCTATAATAAGTAGTAAATTTAAGTGTTCATGGATATATCATATTCAATATTTTTAAAAATGTCAGTATGTTTGCCCTGCTTTTGTCCTCTTCTCAGCAGTGTGCATCTGACAAAATGTTCAACTGACCCACTGGCAACTGGAAACTAAGGAGATTCTCTCTTTAGAATCTAAACTAGGAGACTCAGAAATAGTAAGCAGTCAGATAAAGGTAAGTAGTTGAATTGAAAGTCATTTTAAGTCAGGCCAGGATCAGCATTATTGCAATTACAAGTCATTTTGTACACTGATATCATTTAGGAATGAAGACCATAAGTAGCCAAAGAGTTCAAGTATTCTAAGAACAGTAAGATGATAAGGCATGAATAAAGAGAAAAATATGGATGAAAAACCAGACATCCCAAGAAAGATAGGGAGTAGCCTTAGATACTGGCTTTCCAATTCCAGGCTTCTGGATGGGTGTCTGGGCACCCTTAGTTTCTCATCTCTGAATACCTAAATGGGACACCATCTGTAATGGATACCTACTACTGCACTGTATATCACCTCTAATTCTGGGATTCCTCTTACCATCCACATGATTAAAAGGGTATTCATGTTCACATAACTCCATCTCCTGACAACACTGATTGATTAATCCAAACACAGAAAACAACCAAATGAGACAAAAACCAAAAATGTCCATTCCTACCAAATGGAAGAAGGTATTTGCCAATGATACATCCAATGATAAGGGGCTAATATTCAAAATATAGAAAGAACTCATACACCTTAACACCAAGAAAAGATACTCAATGTCACTAATCATCAGAGAAATACAAATTAAGTCCACAATGTGATTATCACCTCACACTTGTCAAAATGGCTAGGATCAGTAGATCAACAAGTGTTGGCAAATACATAGAGAAAGGGAACTCTCCTGCACTGTTGGTGGGATTGCATATTGGTGCAGCCATTATGGAAAACAGTATGAAGGTTCTTCAAAAAACTAAAAATAGAACTACCTTATGACTCAGCAATTTCACTTCTGGGAAGTTATTTGAAGAAATCCAAAACACTAATTCAAAAATATATATGCAACCCTATACTCACTGCAGCACTAATTGCAACAGACAAGATATGGAAGCAACCTAAGTGCCCACCAGATGACTGGATAAAGAAGGGGTTGTACATAGTATATGCAATGGCATATTACTCAGCCATGAAAAGAATTAAATCTTATCATTTGCAACAACATGGATGGACCTGGAGGGCATCATGCTAAGTTTAATAAGTCAGACAGAGAAAGACAAACACCATACAACTTCCCTTGTATGTAGAATCTAAAGAAAAAGCAAAGAAACAGACTCATAAAGAGAACAAACTGACAGGAGCCAGGTGGGCAAGGGGTTGGGTGAAAAAAGTGAGGGGTTTAAGAAGTACCACTCTTGTAGTTACTAAATAGTCAGGGGGATGTAAAACATAGCACAGGAAATATAGTCAGTAATAAGCAGGTACTAGACTTATCAGTGGTATCACTTTATAAATTATATAAATATTTAACCTCTAATCTGTACATTTGAAACTAATATTAAATTTCAACAATACTTTAAAAATTAAAAAAATTTAAATGAATAAAAAAGAAATTGGTTTATACAATAATGCAATTGTGGAGATGGCAAAATCTATAGAATAAGTTGTCAAGCAGGAGACACAGGGAAGAGTTAACATTGAAATTCAAGTCTGAAATCGGTCTGGTGGTAGAATTCCCTCTTTCCTGGGAGACATCAGCCTTTTTCCTAAGGCCTACAACTGATTACATGAGCCATACCCACACTATGGAGGATGATCTCCTTTACTAAAAGTCTACTGATTTAAATGTTACCCATATTTAAAAAATATCTTCTATCAATATCTAGGTTAGTGTTTGAGCAAATATTGAGTGCCATGCCCAAGCCAAGTTGACACATAAAATTAACATCACAACCCCACTGACATAAGATAAATGGTTAAAGAGAAGAGAAATATTTTACTTGAAAAAGAGAAAATTAGGCAGCTACATGACACCTGTTTCAAAAGATTTCAAGTTTTTAAGTAAAGTAGGCATTACACTGATTCATTATAATTCTGAAGTATTATATAAAGATGCAGGCTAAACATTACAAGTGAACCTAAAGAACAATATTTTTAACAGCTAAACCATCTATTTTAGATAAGAAGTAGGATACACATTAAGGAAATATGTGTCAACATTTCAATGCTCAAGGAAAGTTACAGTTTTATTGCAAAGACAGAAATGGAAACGTAAAATAAAACTAATTCATTCATTGAACAAATATTTATTAATTACCAGGTATTTTATATATTTTTATTATGTATTATTATTTATTAATGTACCAGATACTTTTCTATACATTAGCAGTACAATAGCAAATACGAAAATTCCTCTGCCTTCATGGTTACAATGTAGTATATTTAATGTAATCTAATAAAACACGTAGTAACATACAGCATGTTAAAATTGATAATTTCTAGGGATACTGAAGTGTGTGGCTCCTGGTTAAAAATCTATTGGTCAGTTTTCAGACCTGACAATAGGCAATTCCAAAGGCTTTGGCAGGCTTTATGGGGGAAAGCTGTCCTCTCCAAACCAGACCTGGTACACAGCTAATGCACTGCATTCTGAAGGGAGTCCGTAGTCAAGGTCTCAGGCCCCCTTGGCCAGCCATGCTCTTATGCATATCTGCAGCTACCCAGACACCTTCATTTCAAGGCTTCTTGATCAAGAGCCTGCAGCTGAGGCTTTCTCCAGGCTCCTCTGCCTACAACTCCTTATGGGGGATGAAAGTAGGGGGCTGCAAAGACAGGTTTTGCCAGTCTGAATCAGAACTCAGTACTTTCCACTCTTAGTCACTTTCTCCTTTTCCCTCTTCCCCACCTCTCAGGTCCATCAAACTGCAGGGACCTTTAGTTCAGGGCTTCCTCAGTAGTCAGACAACCTCCATTCCGGTGTTATCTACCTGACCCTCGAACAGGGTACTTTTCCATGAGGAAAATGGAACAGGAGGGCATCCATGTTTTCTCTGGTGTACTTCTGGCTTATGCTGTAACAGTATGTAATTAAATATTTGACCATTATTTTCATTTTGGCTTATTGTCTCAGTTGGCTACTCGAACATCTGAGAGCTCTTACTCCACATCATCTGGGCTCTACTGAGAGACTATCTTAATCAATTCCAGATTCTGTAACAGGATAACAAAGAGAAGATGGCTTAAACAACAAATATTTATTTCTCAGAGTTCTGAAGGGTAGAAGTGCCAGCATGGTCAGAATCTTGATAAAGGCCCTCTTCCTGATTAACACATGGCTATATTCTAATTGTATCCTATGGCAGAGACAGACGGATTCTCTACAGTGTCTCTTCTTATAAGAACACTAATCCCACTCATGAGAGCCTCATGTCCAAATTACCTCCCAAAGGCCTAACACACTAATATCATCACACTGGGGGGGTTGAGATTTTAGCATATGAATTTTGGAGGAACACAATATTCAGTCTTTAATGGAGACAAAATAAAATTTGAAAAGGAAGTCAGGCAGGAACAGAGGAGGGGATAACATAGTGTAATCAGGCACCTAAGAAGGTAATACTTGATTAAAAACTTGAAGGAGTTAAAAAAAAAAAAAAAAACCTCACTGGATATCTGGGAAAGAGCACTGCAGGCAGGGAGATAGCAAAGACAAAGGCCCTGCCAGAAATTGGCTATACGTGAATATTTGACTATAATGACACAGAAAAGGGCTCACGTCCACAGTTTTCCCAGTCTAAGTAGAAAAACGCCAAAAGAATAGTTAGAAGGCTGTAAGAAGCACTGTGATAGAATAAACAGAGGTATGCTCTGTAGACATAAAGCAGGGGAATCCAACAGTCGTGGAACCATCATGACAGACACCTCGGAAGACAGGATGGCTAATCAGAAACAACAACAGAAACAAAGAAAAGAGTCCAAAAGAGTTCCGTGATAGGAAAAAAATGTCAGTAATGATCAGGTAGGGAAATCATGTTGCACAATTCTAGAGGGCTACACATAATAGTCTTGACATCATGCAGTGCACATCTCTGAAGCCTGATATAACTATAAAATCAGAAGCTAAAAAGAACACATTGGCTTTGAAGACCAAAACACTCAATAGAACTAGAGTGTAGAGTGACTTAGGGAATAAAATGGCAATATTGAGAAGTAAGCAGAGAATTATACAATTTTAATCAAAAATATTTTAAATGAGATTAATATGACAAAAACTCAGGTTTTCATGATGTGGTACGTGATTGTGGGGCACCAAGAAAAACCCCTTTACTGTGAGAGATGTATTTTCTTGGACTGCACTAGTGTCTTGAGAATAGAGTTGACAAAAACAAATAGAGACAGAAGCAAAAAAAGTAGAGTTTACAGAATGTGGATAAGGGTGAGAAAAGTTAAGGATGATCCCATTTTGATTTGGACACCTGGAAGAATGAGAATGACACAGGGAACAATAGAGGACAAATAACACTGTACACAGATGCTCTGCTTAATTTGGACTTTATGTACTTGAAGTGTCTGCAGGAGATCCAACTAGAAAAATAAATAGGATGAAATACTAATATATATTCCACAAAAGAAGGGTTCTTTGGTTAGATATACCTGAGAAATACCACATATTCTACCCTGCTATTGAAGACCCATTTTGTTATTTATTCATTAAACCTATATTTTGTAGTTCTTACTTTGAGCCATAAACTATGTCTCACACTGGGATAGACAAGTAAGATGAACATGATCCCTGTCTTCGAGGAGTTTACAAACTATACATAAGCTACTAAACAAAGAATTATTTAAATAACAATTACAAGAATATTATATAAAACAGGGGCCAAATTTAACCTGAAGAGCTCCCTTTTACTCTCAGTTAAGGTATTTAAATACTACTATTGTATACCTAGGAATAAACCTAACCAAAGAGGTAAAAGACCTGTATTCAGAAAACTGCATACATAACACTGAAGAAAGAAATCAAGGAGGACACAAACAAATGGAAACATATACCATGTTCATGGACTGGAAGAATTAACATCATCAAAATGTCCATACTACCCAAAGCAATCTACACATTCAATGCAATACCTATTAAAGTACCAATGGCATATTTCACAGACAGAACAAACACTTCAAAAATGTATATGGAATCATAAATGACCCCGAATAGCTGCTGCAATTCTGAGAAAGAAGAGAAAAGTAGGAGGGATCACAGTACCTGATACTAAACTATATTACAAGGCCACTGTAATCAAAACAGCTTGGTATTGGCATAAAAACAGGCACA
>CM052538.1:124752718-124776360 GCA_028533065.1 Trachops cirrhosus
CACCAAGGCACATCATAATTGCATTACCCAAGATTAAAATGAAGGCGAGAACCCTAGAAGCAGCAAGAGATAAGGGGACAGTAACCTACAAAGGAGTTCCCATCAGACTGCCAGCTGATTTCTCAAAAGAGATCTTACAGGCAAGAAGGGGCTAGAAAGAAGTATTCCAAGTCATGAAAGGCAAGGACCTACATCCAAGATTGCTCTATCCAGCAAAGCTTTCATTTAGAATGGAAGGGCAGATAAAGTGCTTCTCAGATAAGGTCAAGTTCAAGGAGTTCATCATCACCAAGTCCTTATTATATGAAATGTTAAAGGGAATTATCTAAGAAAAAGAAGATAAAAAACATGTACAGTAAAATGACAGCAAATTCACAATTATTAACAACCACACCTAAAACAAAAATAAAAACAAACTAAGCAAATAACTAGAATAGGAACAGAACCACAGAAATGGAGATCACATGGAGGGTTATCAACAGGGGAGTGGGAGGAGGAGGGAGGGGGAAAGGTACAGAGAATAAGTAGCATAGATAGTAGGTAGAAAATAAACAGGGGGAGGGTAAGAATAGTATGGGAAATGTAGAAGCTAAAGAACTTGTAAGTATGACCCACGGATATGAACTAAAGGAGGGTAATGTGGGTGGAAGGGGGTATGCAGGGTGGAGGGTAGTGAAGGGGGAAAAATGGGTAAACTGTAATAGCATAATCCATAACATATATTTACAAATAATAACTTAGATGTGTTATTTCATTTTAATCTCTCAATATGAGATAAGTGATATTATTATAGCATTTTACAGGTGAGGATGTTGGGGCTCAGACAGGTAAACTCAACTAGTAAATGGAAAAACCGTGTTCAAAGCAAGGTCTTACTGACTTTAGAATCCAAAATCTTGACAACCATGCTATAATTCTTCTCCCATATTTCATCATTGGTGGTGTTAGTCTCCACAGCCATCCCCCTATTTGGTTTCAAACACTCTCTCCTTTTAATAATGCTTCCTCCCTTCCACTTCATTTAGTTAGGTGACCATCTTTATTCCAGTAGGTTTCCAAAATATATGAAATAGTGCCTACATAAACAAAGGAGATCCTGTACCTATTCCTCCTCTCCTTTATTTTCTTTTGGTTGAAATTTAATAACAATTATGTATTTCTGGAAGATACATGAACATTTGCAAATGGAACCAACAGATCTGATTGCCTTCTCTTACCAAAATGGTATAAAATTAGAAGGAAAGAGAAGGATCAAAGAGTGGAAAACATGTCATTAACTAGCACCTTTGGAAGAAACAAGACAGGTGAGTGATGGCATATAGTATTTTCCTAGCTCCCAGTCCAATATGTTTTCCATAATTGAAAGGTGCTTCATAAACCTGAATAACTAATTGTAGATCAAATATTTTTTGATAGGCCTATTTCTGAAAAGTTATTTGCAAAGATGTTTAATTATTGTTTGTGAAACCAATATGCTGTTCTGAATATCCTTTTTGACTTTTATTAAAGATTGTATTTATTTATTTTTTAGAGAAATGGGAAAGGAGGGAGAAAGAGAAGAAGAAAAACACTGATGTGTGAGAGAAACATCAATCAGTTGCCTCCTGCATACACCCCAACCTGGGACCAGGCCCACAACTGAAGCATTGTGCCCTGAATGGGAATCAAACGGGTGACCTTTTGCTTTGAAGGATAACAGACAACCAACTGAGCCACACCAGTCAGGGCTATCCTATTTTTTATTTTTTGCTCCTTTCTTTTTTTGTATGGTTTATAGGTAACCATAAACCATATGGTTACCTTGGTTACCTGCCTGTTTTTCTTCAGTATGTATGAATATTTCTGGATTTCAGATTTAAAGAACATATAGCAGATTCTCTGAACCTTTCTTGGAAAGACATTAATAAAAAACAGAATGTCAGTTTAATATAATTTGTCACTATTCACCCCAAATCCTCCCTCGTGGATTCCCATGAAGAAGCTGACTTGCCACATTTATACATTATTTTTCTTTAATCCGCTCACTTGACCTTTACAGAACTTAATTAAGTACTTCTAAAAATAATAGCTTATACTTCACAGAAATTGAATTTTCCATTAAAAGTTACCAAAACAAATGGATAAGTGCTTCCATAGTTGTAAAGAAAGACAAAGTGAAGATGTCAGCTAAAAGGAGATAAAAGATGAAAAGAAAATTACTGTGTCATCAAAAGGATAATGAAGTTTAAAAGAAATTAAAAAATAAGATGAGAGATTTTGTAGGACATATAAAACAGTGTAACTAGAGCCAATAAAAAAGAAACTTTCTGAAGGAAATGTCACTAATTAGATATTGTTAAAGCAGAAATAAACACTTTATTTTATACTTGTATAGGATAACAAATAAGAAAAGATATTTAAACAAGGAATATCTGGTTTTTCCACAGATGAGGGCACACATGGTATGACATTATGTCTACAGGAATACAACCTAATCATGTGGCGTTCTGATAGGATGAGATGACTGAAAATATATTTTGGAAAATATCCTCAACTTCTGTGCCACACACAGAGGAAGCAAATGCATTCCTGAATCCCTGGAAAGGATGAAAAGAAAATTGCTAGGTATATGCCTTTGACAGTAATCTACAAAGAAACAAAAAATTTTATACCAACCACTATAACCTTGGTCTCATTATCAACAGAAGTTAAAAATAATTGTCATAAATGTATCACCTCATACTCTCAAAATACACTCTTAAAATTCAAAAAACAATAATATATAATGGTGAGATATTGTTTGTCATAACCAGACTCACAAAGGTGAAAATATTGACAATATCTTATGTGAGCAAGAGTGTGGGGAGATAGGTACTCTAAGGCAGAGTAGGTGGTAATGCAAAATATGAACATCATTTTGGAGAACATGACAGCATGAATTGAATGTTAAATATAAACATCCTTTGACCCAACAACTCTATTCCTAGGAGTTCACTGTAAGTAGAGATTATAAGAAAGGTGTTATGATATACTTGCAGCTGTATCATTTGTAATAGCAAAAAAGATATCCTAAATGTCTCATTAGTGAAATAGATCTCATTAAATGAGACAGTCAGTATTCTTTAACAAAGATGCCTTAATCATTAGTATATCAGTAGGAGATAGTTTTAAATAAAATTATACACACACACACACATATATATAATGTGTGTTAGTGTATGTTGTGTGTGTGTAAAATTTGGTTTTCTTTCTTTTTTTTCATTTATTATACCTTTTGGTATTATTTGTATTTTCTATACCGAGTATATATTTACCTTCCTAAACAGATAAAGTAGAAATTAAAAAGTAGGTAGTGTATTAAATATATGAAATCAAGAAGCAGGGAGATGACATGACCTATTCCAGGTCTCCCAGTTAGTTAACAACAGAAGTAGTACTAAAGTTCCGGTGACCATGCTGCTTCACCCAGTATCCAAAGACAGACAGATAGGTTTGGGTTTGTCGTCTGTTAACATGAATTGATATTCAGGGTTACATTGAGCTATAACATTTTTCCATTTGAAAGACAGTGAATAAAAAAAGCTGTAAATGAGAATAACAACTATAACATAAATCCTAGATATCTTCACTAATTCAACTTGCATTTTTTGTATTATGCTTATAGAGTTCACTCTTTATGCCCATTATGTTAACAAAACCTCACATTGCTTGACTGCCAGCAAAGGAACCTCAAATAATGCAACATGTAACTTTTCAATAAAGAGAAAAATATTGTAGAATACATAATTTGTTCCTGGAAGAGACCTTACATTCATTCATCTTGTCCAAACTCCTCATTTTAAAGATGAAGAAACTGAGGCTTAGACTGATTTGCTCAAGGTCATACTAAAATAGAGCACTTTGTAAAACTGTCATTGTATTTGAAATAACATTGAAAGGAGTATAGAAAGCATTACATCTACCAATTATGCATCTCATTCAAAGACAAATATTTCCTAAGCACTAAAGCAGTAACTTCATGTTTATTGTTTATTGGTGTCACTCTTTTCCTTTTGTAGACAGTTCCTTCTTAACTTTTTACATTCTCCCCCTCCATATCAGCATCAAATAATACAAATGATCTCTCTGCCTGCAGAAAACCACTCTAAGTTCCAAATGCAGAGACTAAATTTTAAAATAAAATACTATAAATTGTTTATATATTTTGAATATTAACCCTTTCTCCAAAGTGCAATTTGCAAATATCTCTACATTCAGTAGGCTACCTTTTCATTTTGATGATGGCCTCCTTCACTGTGCAGAACCTTTTCAGTTTAATGTAGTCCCCCCCCTTTTTTTTGCTTTTGTTCCATTGCCTTTGGAATAAGATCCACAAAAATATTGCTAAAACTGATGTCAAGGAGCTTACTGCCTATGTTTTCTTATAGAAATTTTATGGTTTCAGGTCTTACATTCATGTCTTTAATCCATTTTGAGTTAATTTTGCATACAGTGTAAGACAGTGGTCTAATTTCATTTTTTGCTATTGGCTGTCCAGTTTTCCCAACATCATTTATTGAAGAGACTGTCCTTTTGCCATTGTACGTTCTTGGCTCCTTTGTCATAAAATAATTGCCCATATATATGTGGGTTTCTTTCTGGGCTCTATTCTGTTCCACTGATTTATATATGTTTTTATGCCAGTACCATGCTGTTTTACTATAACTTTGTAGTACAGTTTGAAATCAGGGAGGGTAATGTCTCCCTCTCTGTTCTTCTTTCTTAATATTGCTTTGGCTATTGACAAAACAGGCATTTTCCCGAAGAAGATATACAGATGGCCAACAGGCACATGAAAGGATGCTTGACAACATTATTAGGGAAATGTAAATCAAAAGCACAGTGAAACACCACCTCATACCTGTCAGAATGGCTATCATCAAAAAGGTAAGAAAAAGCAAGTGTTGGATAGGATGTACAGAAAAGGTAAACCTCATACACTCTTCATGGGAATGCAAATTGGTACAAGCACCATGGAAAACAGAATCCTCAAAAAATTAAGAATAGAACCACCATAAGACCCAGATATTCCATTTCTGGGTATTTATCTAAAATTTTTTTAAAAATCACTAATTAGGAAAGATAAATGCATTCCTATGGTCATCACAGCATTATTGACAATAGCCAAGATATGGAAACAACCTAACTGTCCACTGATGAATAAATGAATAAACAAGGTATGGTATTTTATACACAATGAAATGTTACTATATAGCCATAAAAAAGAATGAAATCTTGACATTTGTGACAACATGGATAGAACTTGAGGGTTATATACTAAGTGGAATCGGATGGAGAAAGACAAATACTATATGATTTAACTTATATGTGGAATCTAACAATGAAATAAACTTAACAAAACAAACACAAACTCAATGACAGAACAGATCAGTGGTTACCAAAGGGGATGAGGATTGACAGGAGGCAAGATGGGTGAAGGAGGTCAATTGTATTGTGAAGGATGGTAGCTAGACTTTTGGTGGTGACCATTTTGTAGTGTATACAGGTGTCAAATTACAATGCTATACACCTAAAACTGATATAATGTTATATACCAATTTTACCTTGATAAGAAAGAAGAATATAAAGAAAGAAAAGTAAGAAATGCATTTTGCCCCAATTCAGAAATATGTAATAGATAAGAAAAAACAATTCCCACAGAAAGAGTATGACAATCTAACAAACTACTGAAACATTTTCAATTTAAGAAATAGTATATTAATATCATATTCCCCAAGATTTTTTTATCCTCACCTGAGGACATACTTAGAGAGGAAAAGGGAGGGAGAGAGAGAAGAAGAGAAACATTTACGTGAGAGAGACATCAGCTGGCTGCCACTCATACGCCCGCGCTGAGGATCAAACTGCAACCCAGGCATGTGCCCTCACATTGAATCAAACCTGTGACCTTCAGGTTTATGGAATGATACTCCAACCAACTGAGCCACACCATCCAGGGCTCTCTCTAAGATTTTTACCTGAGAGGTTAATGATAATGGCATGCAAGCAGAGTAATATAATTGTCTGTATCAATAAACTTGATATTTATAATTAAATAAAACAAAACTGAATTAGAATTAAAATAAAGGATAGTAATACTACTTGATATTAAAGCATAATTAGGGCAAGAGGTACACTAAAAGAAAATTTCTAGCCTTTTAATTTTGCCCAGCTGGATAGCCCAGTTACTTTAATATTGTCTAGCTGTCACAGGATTTAACAATTTGCTCTGGTGAGCTCAATGCTTGTGGTGCCAATAGAGTTTCTCTGTCAGGGTTGAGCCCCACTTGGACCAGGGAATCAGAAAGTCAGGCCAATGTTCACCTAATTAGTCACAGAACAACCTCAGGGGCAAAAAAAAAAAAGGAAGGGAGGGAGGGAAAGAAAAAAGGGCTGAGAAATAAATCACTGGTGACTCACCTGGTAGGGGAGACTCAAAAGTCCTTTAAAAGTTACCTAGATCCATTCACCAGGGAACAGTTGTGACTCCACCTCCTAATTTCTCTAGAAGCAAGCCTTAGGTATTCCTTAAAGTGAATAAACTTTTTGGATCAGGTCTTAGTCAACTCAGGCTACTATAACAAAATGCAATAGACTGGTAGCTTAAAAAACAGAACGTATTTCTCATTTCTGGAGACTGTAAGTCTAACATCAAGGTACAGGCAAATTCATTTCCTAGTAGGAGACGACCTCTTCTTGGCTTGCCAACAGCTGTCTTTTAACCATGTTCTCACATGGCAGAGAGGGCAAACTCTGGTGTTTTCCCCTTCTTATAAAGACACTAATCCCATCATGGGGACCCCATACTCATAATTACCTCCCAGTACCACCTACAAATACCATCACATTAGCAACAAGGCTTCAATTTATAAATCTGAGGGGCTGGGGAGGACGCAAAAATTCAGTCTGTAACAATAACAAATAGCCTCTAAATTGGACACTGCATACTGATAGAGTGGTTTCCTGGAGCACAACACATATTTTGGGCTTGAGGAGAGACTGGAAAGGAAAGCAGAGACTGCTTACTCCCTCACACCTGGGAGAACTAACAAGGCAACCAGTGCTTGCATCCAAACTAAACATTACCTGTGCATGGCATAATCACATCAGAACAACAAGAAGGATTCCCAACTCCAAAGATTCCCCCACACTAATTCAAACAATCATCAGGCTGAAAGTAAACGTTCCAGAAAAAGATATGGAGTAATGTGTGGGCTGATTACCAAACAGTTCAACTTAGGTTAATTTTGATTACTCAGATTTCCTCCTCATATCTAGCTTAAATTCACTGACATTTTTTATGAAAGGGGCTGAGGAAAGAAAAATTAATTTGGGGTCAGAAGCATTATAGAGAAAGGAAGATAGACATATATGTGACTGGGCTTTGCAGATAAGGAAATAAATAGAAAAGGAAGATATAAAGGTAGGTGGGAGGGCATGAACTTTCAGATTCTGCTGATGACTCTGCAGCCTTTTTGCTGCATTAAATGAAGCACAGAATACTTGTCAAAAACCCAGTGCCCAGTAACCTTGAGATGCACAATGGTGCGACAAAACCAGCAATAAAGAGACAAAGGGGAAGTGGATTGGGAATCAGAAGACTTCAAGATACTCTGGTGATTCTGGAAAGTCATGTTCCCTCTCTGGGGGCTAGTTTCCAAACTGCAGTCTCAGGCATGGCTTCTCAACCTTGGCACTATTATCCTTTTAGCCAGATAATTATTTGTTATGGGGCTATCCAGTGCCTGGAAGGATATATGGAAGCACTCCTGGCCTCCACCCACTAGATATAGTAGCACTCCATTTATGAAAGACAAAAATGTCTCAAAACATTGCCAATTATCCTGTAGAGAACAAAATCTCTCCTAGCTGAGAATGATTGCCCTACTACTTGTAAATTTTTTCATTTTATAATTTTATGTGTTAAATATGCCAAAGTAATATATAATGAGCCAGTGAAGAACACAGTGTCTAGAGTCAGATTACCTGGGGTGAAATCTCTCTTTACCACTTGGAAATTACTTTTGGCACTTACTTAACTCACTTGTAAACTGATAATTGTTATACCTACTTCACAGTGTTCATGAGGGCATCAATGTATCTAAGGCACCAAGAATAGCAGCTTGCTCCTTGCATGCAATATTGTAAGTGTAACTATTTCAATAAGTATAGCCCTAATCCTTCACCTGGGACACTGGACTGGTTCTTTGGTGATGCATAGAGCACTCTTTTGATTTGTTTCTCCAAGTTAACTGTACAAATCAAATCTGAGTATAGACACATAATATACATACCCTTTCGAGAAAATGGTGGCTAGACTGAAAGCACCAGGAGTATAGAAAACAGGTTTATTCATTCATCTTCAAGCCCTCAGCATAAGATCTGATATGTAATAGGCATTTGAGAAACAGGTGCTCATGGGTCGATCAACTGATAAAAGATGAAGCACAACAATAATTTCAAATGTACTGCCTGAGATTCCAAAATCTTAAAAGTGGTTAAAGACTCACTATGTGTGTGTGTGTGTGTACACACAAATGCCAAAAGACAGCTTTTATGCCAAAAGATAAAGGAGTTATATATCAAAAATATATATTCACGTGCTTGAGAATTTTACAGAATAACATTGCTCTGTACCAGAATTAGTTGTGAAAACAAGCAACACTTTAGCCATATTTCTTACAACACTGGAGAATCAATACAAAATTATAAACTAATTTATCTGTATATGCAGCCTATGTCCCACTTTCCAATGATAGCAACTGGATGCTTTAACTCTAGTGGCACTGTCTGAATTCATTCTCAAATTTATTCATTTGTGCTCACACTCACTCTCTCCCTCTCCTTTCCATCTCCCTCTCCTCGTCTCAGCAAATAGCCCTACAAACAAAAATGGAAAAACTAAGAGAAGAAACTTGTGAAATATAATTCTCCCAGCAATAAGGATTTTTATTGTCAATTGAGAAACAGCTGACACTGCCTGAAAGTAGAACCATAAAGATAAAATACAGCACACATCCTCCATTTGCCTACACTTGAAGAAAATGAGTTCTCACAAATGTTACGGCAGCTAATGTTACTACATTTGGTAGTTTTCAATAAATGAAAAGGGGTGGGGGAAGATCCCCTGGGCTTTAGGGGTACCTCCTTGCTTTTCAAATTGAAACAGTTTAAGAAGTTATACATTAAAAAATACATCTTCATGATGAAAATGTCGTTCATCTTCTTCATAGTTCTCATTTCACAATTATTTTCTGCTAATTATAGGACTAGAGAAACAATTCTTGCACTAAGATGGTTGGAGTCATTTCCTCTTCTACTTTCAAAACTAAAATTCTTCAGAGCCAAAGCTTTTTGATTCTCTCTCCTACTGGTCTCCCCAAATGTTACAAACCTTCACCACTCTTCCTGAGAATTTACTCTTCCTATCTCTGGAGACACCTTTCTTCCTACTTTCCTGAAAAAATGCAGTCAAGCAGGCATTAAGTGCCTTAAGTTCTGCTTAAGAGTGTATCTGCATTTCACATCTTTCCCAATTAGCTGTATTTTGTCTCATCTCCTTCTTACCAACAGTGATTCATCAACTCTTCTTTTTCCTAACCAAACCTATATCCTTTCTCAATGGCCTCTTTTCTTAGGAATACAATTCTGCTAAAATTTTTCTAATAAGGAACTTTTATCTTATGTCTTTCTACCTCCCTCTGGCTATTTTCGATTTGTGCATCCCTTCAGAATTATTGCCTTAAAAGAGTACTATTGTCAAGAGTACTTTTTCACTGCCTCAGTTCCAACATGGCTCTACCCATTCTAACATGGCGCCCAGCTCCATTAACTAAAGCCATTCTTGGGAAGATCAGCAACAAATCCATCATTTTCAAAATCTATATTCCTTGTGTGGAAAATCCAAGAAAATTAATTTATGAGTATTATCAGAGTCCCCCCCTCTCCAATCAAACGTTTTTGGTTTTGCTCTCTCTGTTTCACTTACTTTCCTCTAAAGAGGGTTCTCTCTTGCCAAATGAGCTTCTTTGAGATTTAATGATGGAGAATCAGGAAGGAAGAGGCAGGAGTGTAGGACAAAAGGCAAGGAGCAAAACATGAAGGAGGAAATTCAGGAGAACATTTTTTGAAGGGTGCTAGAAAAGCAGTTATACTAAGAGTAGAAGAGACAGAAAGTAAGAAAATTAAGAAATTTAACATGGTTATAAATTCCCTCCATAGTATTATATAAACAAAGACAAAACTAAATTGTTTCAAAATTACTATTCAAACTGCTTAAAAATTGCTTTTTATTTTGACATTCCTCAGATTGTAAACAAGTGCTACACTTAGCCTCCCTGACTTCTCATCAGGTATCTAGTGTCTTGACTTCTATTACTTTCTTGGACCTCATTTTATATCTCTGGTATCATTATTAATATTGTGTATTAAATTCTCTTCTTTCCTATCCAAGGAAGTCCATGATTAGAGGCTGACTTCAATTTTTTCCTTTCACCAAAGCCATCCCCACCTTGCACTGAGAAGACATTTGTTATGGGACGAATTGATATGTTAATGTCCTAACACTAAGTACCTTGGAATGTGACTATATTTGGAGATAAAGTCTTTCAAAAGATAATTAAGTTAAAATGAAGTCTTCAGCCTTACTTGATCCAATCTTCTTATAACTGGTGTTATAAGAAGAAATTTAGACACTCAGACAGACACCAGGAGCATTCAAGCACAGAAGAAAGACCATGTGCAAACAGCAAAAAGGTGACCATTTGTAACCAGAGAGGCAGGCCTCAGAATTAAATCAAACCTTTAGACATTTTCATCGTGGACTTCAAGACCCTAAAAAACTGTGAGAAAATTTTCATTGTTTAAGTCACCCAGTCTGTGGTATTTTTTTATAAGCAGCCCCAAGAATACAATACTTAAATATTTGTTTTGGTGTTAGAACAAATAAAGATTAAGTTCCTATTGAATTCTCACTCTGTTTCTATATTCTGAAGCAGAACTTCATGATACAGAAGCTGGAAATTCCTTAGAGATCATTTGGTCAAATAGGTGTTTTATTTTTGTGAAGATCATGACATTCCTTTGTAAAATTTATGAAATCCAGAGTTACTTCCTCAGTATAGTGAATATGTGAACATACACATAACTTTTGCATACATTTTATTTCATTAGGAATTTATTTTCTTCATATAGGTAGAATACTATTAAAATACTTTATAAGAAAATAATTATTTCCCATTTTAATTTTTCAGCAAAAAATTAAAAATCACTATCTTAAACAAAATACAAATGAATTGCATTGTCAAAACAGAAAGGAAACTAACTTGGCTCAGTAGTAAATTTCAATAAGAAATCTAAGAAGTTTTAGTTTACTTTAAAATAGCAGTATCTTAGATATTCAATAGATTTGTGACTCTGCTGTAGTTTAGGGGCAAAAAGTAATGAAAAAAAAAAACCTGGCAATGCCAACTTATACAGAATTAAAATAATCATTACTCTCTTTGCCAGTGAAGGATAGGATTGTGTGAAGAAACAGAGCACTCTCCAAGACTCTTTGGAGAAATTCTAGTCACATCAGTTCCTCCAGTCAATAAGGTCACCTTTAGCAAGTACTGCATCACTGATCCTGTCTATTTCAGCAAGAAAACAAAATAAATCCATATTTCAATGTTAAGGTCATCGGAGCAGGGGTAACTTTCAAAATAGTTTTTCACTACTTTGATGTATCCAATGATTTCTGCCAATGGATTAAAAAGACAAGACCATCACTCTCAACTCCAAGTTCTGGAAGTACTTTCCCTGGAATTGGAAACTTTGTATATTTGTTGGCTCCCCATCCTCTCACAGAATGACATCTTGGCCAAAAGAGTGTCTTCCTTTTCAGCAGCATTCATAGGCAATGGTAGGGCCTTAAATCAGATTTGCCTTATTCACTGGACCAAAGTATCTGCTTAGTATCTGGAGCAATCTATAAATGCACTTTGCCCTGTCAAGATTTTCTGGGACTGGGCTTTCCAATTCTCTCAAAAGAAGTAAAACTTTGCTTAAAGTTTAGTCAAACACTTCAAAGGCAGTAAACTTTGGTACTCAAAAACTTTGTTTGCATTTGTAACAAAACTTCTTGAAAAAAACAACAACACTGATTTCAAAACCTGGCTCTAAGGAGACTGCTATCCATCATAACAGTAAATAAGACTCTTTTTCAAGACTGCTGGCTGAGTCTTTGACACCAGTGAAACCTCATGTCAAAAACAATGAGAAGTCATAATAGTGTGACTTCCCCAAATCAGGAAATCCAGATAGATAGCCAAACCAAGTCTGTTTATGCTTCACTGGGGCACAATAACCTAAGCTGTCTGTTCTCCCTATCCAAAGACTTTCTTAAGGAAGAAAATTCTCACCATTTTGGAAGTATCTATGACCACTGACAAGCAAAAAGGACTCATGGACATGGACAACAGTGTGGTGATTGCTGGGAGGAGGGGGGTATAAGGGGACTAAATGTAATGGAAAAAATACAATAAAGATTAAATAAAAAATCAGAACATTTCTGATAGTTTTAGTGTGCACATAAATCAAGAAAACCAAGATTTAGCAGCACAAAAATAATACTAGTGCCATCTAGTTGTATAGCAAAAGGAAAACGACACAGCTATGAATTCCTCCTATTTCAGGCTAGTAGAAGAAATGTCAGCATGTCTAATGTACGTGATGTCATTTGTTAAATACATTGTTTCAGTGTTCTCCTGTGGCTTCAATCACAAAGTAGCTCAGTAAATTCCAAAGAATAAGACAGTGCCAAGTGCTTCCAATTTTACAACATATGTGGCTTATTGTGTTTAATAATGTCATAAATGAAATCTTATCTATAGAAAACTATGTAAAACCACAAATCTCATCCCTATGTCAAAGAATCATCCGGAAACAGACAGCATTTAAAAAAAATGAGACTTGTACATTTCAGAACAATCTACTTTCTCCTGGCTCAATGAATTAAAAAAAAAAAAAAGATAGAAACTAGCACAGTATACAACCCTCAAAATATGGGAACCAGGTGTCATCCAGAATGAAGATGGAGCTCTAAGGCAGCAGGATCCTTTCATTCATTAATAGTAGACTTTTCTGACCAAGCAGGGGTGAGGCATGGCAGTGCCACAGGAGATTCTTAGAGTAAGACCAGATAGGACCTTAATGCACTATTATTTATTTTACTATCATGACTCCTATTGAAGTACATCCTGAATATAAATACAGGAACCCTATGTTCTTTCTAGCTCCACTGCTAGGGCATTACATTCTTTCCAGGAATGACAAATTATAGTTCTTTTATCTTGGTCCATATATTAAACTTTGCTTTAGGTTATGTACTGCTAAATCCAACTTTGAAAACATTTTGTGACAGGGCATTTTTTAACCCTTTGAGCTAGAGCTAAGTAGCTAGAAGGTGGAAGCTACACTAATAACTGGAAGCCACTAGTATAAAGGCATCTAGGCTCCTAGTTGCTAGTATCCATTGACAAGCATAGAATTTCTTTTATTTTATAACTGGAAAAGGATGGAAGAACTTTGGAGTCAGAGCATTGGGGAACAGAGGAGGATTAGGGAGGGTACAACACAGCATCTATCTTCAATCTACTATTTGAGCCTATTTCAGAACTTGTATGGACAGAAAGATTGAGGTAGAATTTGACAAGATCTTCAAGTTTTGGTACACTTAAAGCTGCTTTGAACTCAGGTGATAAATGGGACATAAAGAAGTGAAAGAAACCATTCCCCATATATGTTAGTCAGGATTCCAATCTCTTCAAAAACAACAGAAAAATGGAGGATACAGATACAAAAATATATAATAAAATTCACTATAAGGAATTAACTCATACATTTATTATAAGGATTATTTACAGAGGCTGAGAAGCCCCACATTCTGCCATCTGCAGCTGGAGAGCCAACAAAGCTGGTTGTCTAGTTCAAAGGCCTGGGAGCCAGAGAGCCAATGGTAGAAGTCCAATGTCTCAGCTCAAGAAGTCAGGTACTCAAGAGGCCTTTTTTCCTATTCGGGCCCTCAATAGATTGAATGATGCTCATCCACATTGTGGATGACAATCTGCTTTACTGGAATCTACCAATTCACGTGCTAATCTCTTCCAGATATACCCTTACAGACACACTCAGAAATGTGTAACCAGATATCTGTGCACCTTATGGTCCAGGCAAGCTGGCATATAAAAATAAACCATCACATCATACTTCTCATAGAATCATACTTCTCAGGTGTCTTGAGGATTAGGAGTTTTGAAACAACAACCTGGCCTTCACACCAGTGACCTAGTACACCTGTGGTAGGTACTGATGGCAGTGAAACCTCTATAAGCAGCTCTGTAGAAAGTAAAAATTGAACAAGTGAACAGTGAAGTAAAAGAAAATCTATAATTTGATTAACCAATGTCACCCCAATAAGTTCAATTTTAAAAAATGAAAGAAAGGAAAAAGAAGAGAGAAAGAAAAGAAAATCAGAAAAAAAGAAAGACACTGTTTCATGATGAATACATCTGACAGTTTGTGACCAACAGGAGACTGCCTCTGAAGGAGTCTCAAAAATAAACAGGAGATATTTGGAGTATGTTATTTGCAGTCAGTCAATATAATGGGGATGCATCCTATTATACATTGAATATAAAAAGAAAGGGCTGTCTTTCCTTAGTCATAAGTTGTAAGGCCTAAAATATTTGGATTATTTACATGGGATAGTATAAACTATGAATTTAGCATAGAGAAAGACAAGAATCAGTGAACTCTAGACATAAACATAATTGGAATGATTCATGAAACAAGTAGGACATTACAGCCAAAACTTTTACTCAAAAGTAATTTAAATTTTGAATTTCTTAAAATAAAGGCAAAACTTATAATTTAAACATATCATGAGTCAATAATAATGAGTAACACAATTTATTGTCCCTGAAGTTAAAATAGAGAAAAATAATCAAAAGACGACTTGAGCCCTGACCAATGAGGCTCAGTGGTTGAGTGGTGTCCCACAAAACAAAAGGTCACCAGTTAGATTCCCAATCAGGGCACATGCCTGAGTTGTGGGCTGGTCCCTGGTTAGGGCATATGCAACAGGCAACTGATCAATGTTTCTCTCACACATCAGTGTTTCTCTCCCTTTCTTATTCCCTCCCCTCTCCTCTTTCTAAAAATAAATAAACAAAATCTTTTATAAAAAAGGTAACTTTAAGCCCATTAGTATAATTGGGGAATCATTGTTTATTTACATATTATAGAGTTACTCCTTCACAAACATAATAGGCATGAATTACGTACAGATATACCAAATAAGATTTAAGATTATTTTAAGAATTCATGGTATAAATGTTGGACTTAAAATGAAAATAATGTGCATGTTCAAAAGTACTGAAACTAGATCTTTTAGCACTATATATTGTTTGATCCCATTTCCCTCTACCCCTTATCATCAAAATGTGTTGTTTCTCCAGTAGTTTTTTACTTGCTGTTCCACTTGAACACTATTAGTGGCAGTTTGCATATAATTTTTTCTACAGTGCAGCACATTTCAGCACACAAAGAGATTAAGAAGTCAGCATGTGAAGACTGAGGCTCGCAGATACACAGTCCACATGCCAGATGTCAGCAAAGTCAGATCATGCCTCAATGAGTCTAATGAAATTACACTATTCCCCGGCATCTTACAAAGTTCCCAACCACACGAGTACCTACCACCATTGTCTCCATTTTGTCAGGCAGAAAGAGATCTTCTGAGCAGGAGACAACCCACTCAAGTGCTCATAAAGGGCAGTATAGGGCTCCATGTCCCTCATAGGTCACTTCAGGAGAACATTCTGGGTAAACCTCAATAATCTAAAATGGCCCTTGGAGCAGCAGCAAGTAGTTTTCGAGGGCTTGTACTTTCTGCCAGTTACTTGAGTCAAGTTTTGGAATACATCCCAAGGGCTGAGAAATCTCTAAGAAAAACCTCTTTCGCTTTTGCCAGCTTTGCTTACAATGCATTAATATGTGCCTGGTATCAATCCAGTAAATTTAAAGAATACATGTGTATTTTCCATCTTGTTGGTTATTAGATATGCCTTCATTTCAGTTATAAGTTCACTGTCTTCCAAGTTCTAGCCCTGAATAAATTAATTGACTTTACTAACCTATTATTTAGAGCACATATTTATATGTGTGTGTGTGTGTGTGTGTGTGTGTGTGTGTGTGTGTGTTAGTCAGGGTTCTCATACCTGTACAACACTGATACAGGTATGAGACCATCCAGAATAAATGCACACAGTATTTTATGCTATTTTATGATATGATGACACGGGGCAGGAAGAAAACTTGAAAGTTCACATGATTAATTCCATTGTTTTGTACTAGGTTTAACACTATCAAAAATGGTGTGGCTTCATTTTTTCAAAAACATCAGTTTTCCTGTCCATTTTACTTTATTGTTTTAGGCTGGAAAAACAAATTCAAATTTTATTAAATTTACAGAAAGGTTGCAAGTGCTGCCACATGTCCTTTAACCCAGAAGCCCCACTGAAGTTTTGTCAACTGTCCCAAAAATACCCTCTGTGAAATGATCCAATACATTATCACAGGTTGCACCTCACTGTAACTTCTCTTCATTATCCTTCAGTCCCAGATGGACAATGTCATGGGTTGCTTTCCTACTCAGTCACCTTCCTCACGTGCATTCCAACCCCTGTCCTGCTACACCCTTCAATCACCTTCTTCTTCTGAACCAAGACTAGAATATGGACACTTCTTTGTTCAATCCCTGACCTCTCCACCTGCAGCTACTTTTCTGACTCTAACCTGCCTAGTGAGTTTGTTCTGAATTGTTTGCTTTATATTGTCTATTTTTAAGGGTGTTGAGTTCTGCTCTGGCTGACAGTTAAACTACTGGCAGGTCTTGATCCTATAGGGTTTATTTCATGCTTTGTTAGAGGGTCTATTGCATCTTTGTCCTTAGACTTGGAATGTGGCCCTTACCTTATTTTCTAGTGGTTGTTCCTAAAACATAGCCTTTTTTATTCCTAAAAAATGACTGAGGTGTACATCAAGGCCTCTCTGCCCTGCCTGACCCTGAATACAAGCACTGTGACTTCCAGTACTTCCCTTTAGCAATCAGCCTGGCAGTGGGTGCTCTCTGCAGTGGGTCTCATGGTGATTACCCTACACAGAAGCTGGCTGCAGTATCTCCCACAGTGACCCCCATACAGACTTCTGGAGCTTCCCTCTATAAAACTCCCTTCCCCTAACAAATTCCAGTGCTTTGAGCAGTCTCAACTCTAACATATAACTGCTCAACTCAGTGAAACTGACTCTGTTTGGGCTCCCTGTCCCTACTCTGGGATAGTGAGCGTTCTCTCTAAGCAGAAAGACACAGGGAACATGGGGCACACCTAAAGGACTTCCATTCTTTCAAAGATCTGCACTGCCTATAGTCCAATCCCAGAAAATAGGTGCATTATATATCTGGTCCAGGTTTATAGTTGTGTACAGCAGGAGAGTAATTTTGCTACGTGTTATTCTGTCATGGCTGGAAGAGAAATCAACTCTGTTTTTAAAGGTGGTATTAATTTAACATGTGAAAAGTGGTCAGAGACATTGAACAAATTAAAATGAAGTGCACACATCTGAAAATATGTAAATGGTCTTAGAAAGCAAACTATGTGAGAAAATGCATGTAAAATATTAAGTAAATTTTGATGCCTACGGAAATACTTTTTTTAGCACAGCTATCTAGTTATGATTCTTCACAGCAGTGATCAGCCAGTATGCCAGAATCTGCTGTCATACAAGTAAGTGCCTAGCCCCTTTACCATGCCTTCCTCTATTTTCATGGCACTTTCTATTTTCTTTATTTTGTTTACTCCACAAAGGTCCCTTTTAGTGATATATATCCTATTATTTGAAGATGCTTTGATTATTTTGCAAAAATAAGCAATCATGGGTTACAGCAAGGATTGTATTAAAATGCTAGTTTTACTATCTGTCTAGCGAGTGAAATCTCACATTGTGGTAACTCATACGTCAGCCCCAGCAAAATCTAGCATTAGAGCAAGCTTAAGTACATAGAAACATAAAGTCATAAACCAATAAATCCCTAATTGTATGTTGACTGATTTGAATAAATGATGTTGGGGATGCACTTTCATAGGGACAGTGCCAAGTTGACTGTGACAGCACTAATTTATCTAGTGCTGTTGCTTCCTGGAATGTATTTACAGTGCTAAGCTTGGTACAACTGTGTTATTATTAATGTATATCTTACTCTGAAAGATATCATATTTAAAGTCTGCTAGACTTTTACTTCAGTGTGCCTAAGAAAGGTGGCACAACTTATGAGGATTGATTACAATATGACATTGTATATAGCTTATATACATGCATAATTAGCTGGTTTTTAAACATTAATTTAATTATATGCCATGTCTGAAGTGGACGTTCTTTGGAAAAAGAGTGTTAAGGACTGGAAGAGGGACAGGCAGGTGTTTCCCCTAATTTAGCAAGTGGTGAGACACATACGTTCTCCTTTTGACACAAAGCATCTGAGGGGACATATGTCCCCTAAGATTTTCTCCAATGCAAGAAGAAATCTATATCTACAGTTCTGATTATCTATACACTACAGAGAATAGAGAGCATTATGGCAGAAAGTTCACATTTTTCATGTTGCCACCTAGGACTCTGAAAAATTTCAAGTTTTTGGTAAGATGAAAGGGATCAAAACCACTAGTCCTTCAAGAGATACAGCTATTACGAAACATGTTTCACTGAATTCTACTTTGGCACAGAAATATTTGTCATCACTCGGCAGTGCAGAATGTACACAAATGCAAAGGAGTCACGTGAGAGACTGGGAGGACATCTCCGGAATTACATCCAGCAGTACTTAATGAAAATCTGACTACAGTGATTTACCAAAATATGGTATGACTGTTCTCATGTAATTCAGATATATGAAAAAGAAAATCTAAGTTGATTCAGTTGTTCAAGAAAGCATTCATGACTTGTAATAATGATGTTTATGAGAATTGCCTCATTCTGTGAAGAGGAAAGTATTTGTTTAATGAAGGGATGTGTTTGCCATTCTGTAATACATTTACAGAAATGTTTAAAAACACATATATTAACAAGGGTTATATGCATGTTCAGTGCAAGCCACTTGGACAACAGAATTATTTCAAGGAATGTATTTGATATATCCTCTGTAATATATTTGGAGTAGTATTTAAAAACATGTGTAATAAAAAATGTTTATGAGAGTTGTACATGCAGGGTACTTTAAGAAGTGTGCTATTTCAGGGTTTGAATGTGATAGCTCTTCTGTAATGCATTTAGAGAAGTGTTTAAAAGGACACATAATAAAAATGTTTTAAAAGAGTGACACCCTCTTACTACAAAGACAAAAGTGTTCTTTTTAAGTGAAGCAAATAATGTGCTTGACATTCTGTATACACTTAGAGAAGTGTTTAAAGACACATTTTGAAAAAAAAAGAAAAGAGTTCCCGGTCCTAGGTCTTTTCTCACATCAAAAGATGGCTACTCCATCTCCAGGGATATCTGTATTCCAAGCAGGAAAAAAAAAAGTAGAAAGATAAAGGGCAAAAGACAAAAAAGATCACAACAGTTCCTCATAAGTCTCTTCTCCCATACACAGAAGTTTCTAAATGTATTTAATTGGCCAGGACTGTGTCAAATCATCACCTCTAATATCAAGGAATGTTGAAAGATAAGTATTCCATAATATTGAGTTTTATTATTGAGCAATACAAAAATAGTTACTGGATAAGCAAATAGCAACATCTGTTCTAGGGTCTTTTAAACATTTTGGCATTTCATCAGCTGTGTCTGATTTAATCGTATTTATCTCTTCAAGATTGATCGCAATCTTGAATTTTACTGACTCCTTATCTACTCTAAGTTCCAAAATGGTTATTACTGTGCCTTCTTACTTCAATATTAGGGAAACTGAAAGTTATACATGACACAAAACTTTATATTTACGTAGGTCGGAAAATAATAGTAAAAACAGCGGGTACTAATTATTAATGATTTAACTGAAATAATACTATAAGTTTTTAAAATTATAAACTTAGATTTGCTGCAGACCATCTAAGCAAGATAACCTTAAGAGAGTCTTTCAAAATTTATATGTCCCCATATTGAACAAAGTAAAATCTTAGGCATGTGGACTGAAATAACAATGGAATGAACACTATGTCTGTGAGTGCAACATCACTATCACAGGAACTAAAAACTCCATGATATAACCAATAACTTTAGATTCCACACTATATGTCACAGACACGGAATTATTTGGTTACTCATTTCTCTTAATTCCACCAAATTAACAAGAAAAAAACTACTATCTAAGAACTTTCTCCAGGGAAATTAAGGTATTAAGTAACCAGGCAGTTAATTTTAGGCAATAAAAATTAAAAAATAAAACAACAATTTGTGACATGATGGCACATGGTGGCAAAAGTCTATTATTCTCAGAGAGTATCATCTAGTACATAAAACTATTGATGCATTTCTGTCAATGTATTTCAGGAAAGATGTTTTAAGAAAAACATCTGAAAATTTTATAGAAAATTATTCTTGCCTATTTAAAAAGAATATTAATTCTGGACAACCATCACATACTCACTTGTATAAATTTTAAAATGAATCCAAACACATCCAAAGGAATTTAGATTGGTGGGTGACTAAACATTTATATAACCTATAAAATCTTGCATTCTGAACAAAGAGGCACGTATCTATCCTGTAGTCTCAGTCTACTGACAGCCAGACAAACCCCTAAAAATAAAAATAGAAGCTTTCTCTCCAAAAATAATCAACTCAAAAGAAAGACACATAAATACTAATAGTCCTAAATGAGACAGCCTACTCACCCAATAACCCTACATTGCAGCTGCCTAATGACAAGCCCCAGCCACACACATAATTTTCCAACAGATTTCTGGTGCTTCACTCATAAATTAAAACTATCAGCTTAGGATCATTGGATATTCAAGGAAAGCATCTAAAATGAAAAATAGTCTAAAACAAACACAACACAAACAAAACTTTAAGAAAGAAATAAACTTCAAAAATAAAAGCAATTAATGACATCAAATAGGTCATAAAAATATTGACTCAAGGAAACAGTATCAGGAGGACATGAGAAAAATATACATATAACAGACCAACAAAATAAGAGGTGCTAGAAATTACTACTACTGTATCAGAACTTTTAAAAACTGAATGGAAGAACTGAAAGATAAAGGTAAGCTAAGCTCCTAGAAAATTAAACAAAAAGACAAAGAATGAAAAATAAGAAAGACATTAAAAGAAAATCACAAGATCAGTTCAAGAGATGAACTCTCATGGGAGTTTCACAAAAAGAAGACAGATACAACAAAAGAGAAAAGAATTTTCAAAGAAACAATACAAGAAAATGGTTTAGAACTGAAAAAAATAAGAACTAAGTTTCTCTATTAAAAAATAAATAGATGAGAAAAAATGAAAACGGGTACATAAAGCACAATGTTGTAAAATTTCAAAATTAAAGGGATACAGAGAAGATAATAAAAGCTAGTAGAGATAACAAAGTCAAATACAAGGACTCAGACTTCAAAATAAAATAACTCCCAGGAGCAACAATATGGAGACATTGTGCCAATTTCTTCAAAATTCTAAGGCAAAATTATATCCAACCTAAAATTCATTACCTAGCCAAAATATCACATCAAATAATAAGTCAAATTGTCATGTTTAGTCATGCAAGATGTAAAAATAGCTGTGTTTATGCACATACCCATTCATTTTGTTATTATTTCTGCTCTTTATTTGCAGCTCAATATATTTCACTGCACAAAATTTGCTTATATTTCAGAAGCATAAAATATGTGATGCTCAATGGGCTTTAAGGAATACAATGCCAAGAAAGATAGATAGGGATAAATGTGGTGATAGATATGGAGACAAAGATGAAGCCAGAGATAGACTTGCTGTCAAGATTCCTACTATGGTAACATCTGTATACATTATTTCTAAGATGAACTATAAAAATAGTTAAATAAATAAAAGGAGAAAGAAGGAAAAAAGACTATGGTTTGGGTTAAATGCAATTCAAACAAGAAGTCAGTCAAAGGGGATCCCATGTATGATGGTAAATAGAAACCCTACGATAACAGTTACACAGAAGGCCCAGGAATCAACAGTTCAAATTGGAGCAAGTGGTCAGAAGGCTCCAGAAAGTATTTCTCACAAAAGAGAAAACAAGAAGGACTGATGTATTTAACAGGGTAAAAGAAATGCTTTTTATGCTGTTGGTTAATCTGGGGCAGAATGTGTGCTACAAAAATTAAGGAAAAGAATAAAACAAAGAGATCCATAATGCAGCAGACTCTAAGGTGGCCCCAATGATCCCTGCCTCCTGGTATTCACGTGTTGGTGTAATTCCCTCCCCTTGAGTTTGAGGGGAAACCTGTATGTAACCTGCTTTTCACCAAGAGAATAAAGCAACAATTGTTAGGATGTTACTCCTACCATTACATTTTATGTTGCAAGGCTGTGTTTTGCTAACAGACTTGCTCCTCCTCTCCCACTCTCCTTGTAGAAGGAACAGAAAACACAGATAGAAATAAAAATAGCAGTACAAAAATATTAACTTTAAAAGAAAAGAAATTGTACAGGAAAATAAGTGCATAGCACCCTCCTGGGTTGTCCAAAAGAGAAATCAAAACTGCTGCTATTTAGAACTACTGGATAAATCAGTGGGCTCTCCGTGAGGTGGACACTTGCAAAATTCAACTCAGAGCAGCTTAACATAGTCAAGATGCTGAGATTCTCCCCATAATTCCAGCCACTTCAGAAGTAACTCTGAGGGAAAAGATAAACAAAATCGACAACCCTTTCAGCAGACTGATCAAGAAAAAAGAGAGCAGGCCCAAATAAACACAATCAGAAATGAAAGAGGAGAGATTACAACTGATACCACAGAAATACAAAGGATTGTAAGAAATTACTATGAAGAACTATATGCCAAGAAATTTGAAAACCTAGGTGAAATGGACAAATTCCTAGAAAAATACAATCTTCCGAAACTCAATGAAGAAGAAACAGAAAGCCTGAACAGAAAACAACAGCAAATGAAATTGAAGCAGTAATCAAAAAACTCGCCACACACAAAAGCCCTGGACCAGATGGTTTCACAGGAGAATTCTACAAAGTATTTAAGGAAGAGCTAACCCCTGTTCTTCACAGACTTTTCCAAAAAATCCAAAAAGATGCAAGACTGCTAAACTCTTTTTATGAGGCCAGCATCATTCTAATCCCAGAACCTGATAAAGACACAACAAAGAAAGAAAACTTCAGGCCAATATCACTGATGAACATAGATGCTAAAGTCCTCAACAAAATATTGGCAAACCGCATCCAACAATACATTAGAAAGATCATACACCATGACCAAGTGGGATTCATCCCAGGGATGCAAGGATGGTTCAATATTCGCAAATCAGCGTATGCAATACATCACATAAACAAAAGCAAGGGCAAAAATCACATGATCATATCAACAGATATGGAAAAAGCATTTGATAAGG
>CM052538.1:124776860-124811483 GCA_028533065.1 Trachops cirrhosus
ATTTCAGGGGAGAAGGGAAGGGTTTACAGGAACAAATATAGAGGACATATGGACAAAAAGAGGGGTTGGAAATGGGAGGGAGGAGGGGAGGGATGGGTGGGTGGGCTAGAATGGGAGTAAAGGATAGAAACTGTACTGAATAAACTAACATAAAAAAATTTTTAAAAAAAGAAATAACTCTGAGGATATCATTGGAGGGAGAAGGGAAAAGAGAGCTGAAATCAAAGAAAGCCATAGGGACCTGGTTAACAGAGACACAGTTTATAAAATTTTGTGAATTTTTATAGTTATGGGTTTTACTTTCATCAATTAATTTTATTTTTAAAAGCCTGAACATTTTTATTAGTTTTAGTTTTTCAAAAATGTACTCAGAATTCATGGAATAAAATAGTAAGCAAAATAAACATTTAAATGCCAGTATTGTCATTTTGTTTAAGTGCGCAATCAGTATATAGCAGGAAGCCAAGAGATACCGCCTAAAATTTTATAATAAAGAAACTGTTATAGAAACACTACTTTGCATAGAGGCAAATACCAGGACTTGAAATTTGCTTCTTCATTCTACAGGATATTGATGTCATATTTCTATATGATATGGACTCACCATCTTTCAATATCCATTTTGAAGTTATAATAATTAGGTTGATGTCATGTTTGTCAATAAACTTGTGCCATTACAGATGCTGAAGTATTGTTACATATGAAGTTTGTGATAAAGCAGACTTTTCAAAGGAGCTAGGAAAGATGTGATTAAATGACTGGCATTATCTGAGTAGGTAATGCTGTGCACAGATAATAGGTCTCATCTGCAAAACTAAGACAAGATACCCTCAGTGCAGAAAATGAAATCACGTGTTTTTAGTAAATGATGAGTACCATTTTGGTGATCTTCAAATTTGCCTTTACATTTTTAGTGAAGAAAGCCTACTGATAGCACTAACGTGAAACTTACTTATCCCTTACAAAGTATAGTCTCTCCTTCCTTAAAGAGAAAACTTCTCTAAACCCCTTCTAAGCAGTCGGACTTTGAGTCAGAGGTCTCAGAGCTGAAGTTCCATCTCTGTACACCAACTTTGAGTAAACAATATGACCTCTGAATCTCTGCTTTTCTGTTTTAAAAAATGGGGAGAATAACTTCTGATAAAAACAGGTTACCTTATTTAATTTTATGGCAACCCTACGTAGACCTGCTGTGAAAACAATGAAGCACCTACAATCATTAACCAATATTAGAGTGGTTATTGCTTAAAAGGACAAATCCACATACAACCTTTAAGAGAAAAAGAATATTCCCAAAATTTGGAAAATACAAAAGTACATATATATTCATACTAAGGGTCAACATTCTTGATTAAAGTATGTTACACTTTATTATAGTTCTATTTTAGAAATAACACATCTGTATTTTACTCCTAAGAAACACTTAGAGAAAACAAACAACCCAATTAAAAAATATGCAAATATCTGAACAGATACTTCATCAAAAAAGTTATACAGATGGCAAATAAGCATATGAAAAGATACTCAACATCATAATGTCACTTGGGAATTTCAAATTAAAACAATGATGACATATCACTACACACCTATCAGAATGGGCAAAATCCAAAAATGACACCAAATGCTGGTGAGTCGTGAATTAACAGGAATGCTCATTTACTGCTGGTGGAAATGCAAAGTGGTATTGCCACATCAGAAGACAAATTTGTAGTTTCCTACAAAAACCAAACATAATCCTCCTACCCTATGATTCAGCAATTGTGCACCTTGGTATTTACCCAAAAGATCTGAAAATTTGTATCCACACAACTTCATAGCAGCTTCATCCTTAATTGCCAAACTTGGAAACAATCAAGATGCCCTTCAATAGGTGAATGGATAAAGTGTTCTACATCCAGACAATGAAATACTATTCAGCATCAAAAAGAAATTAACTACAAAGTCATGAGAATACATGGATGAAACTTAAGTGCATATTACTAAGTGAAAGAAGCCAACTAAAAAGGCTATGTACGGTATGATTCTGACTGTACAACACCAATAGAACCTTAATGTAAACTATGGACTTCGAGTGATAGTGACACATCAGTGTAGATTTGTCATTTGTAACAAACACACCTATGATAGTGAGAAAGGCTGGGCATACATGAGGGCAGAACACATACGGGAACTCTGTACATTCTGCCCAATTTTGCTATGAACCAGAAACTAAACTATGATCTAAAATGTAAACTGTTTTTTTAAAAAGTACCATATATACACATATATACATATGTATGTATATATATGTACACAAATACAGACATACATATATGTTTTCATTTGTTAGAAACACAGAAGAACATATAAGTAATAAAAATTAAAATTGAGCTGCAACATAGGGTAGACAATTTGGGTTTCTTAGGGTAAACTTTTTAAAGTAGCACTGTATTCAAAATAATAAACATATATGAATATATTGTATTCAAAATCAAAATCATAAATATAACACTGTATTCAAAATCATAAATAAAATCATAAACATAAACATATGCATAAGGTTTTTAATTTATTTTTTCAATGTTCAATGTTACAACAAACAGATCCTTAAATGAATTTGGGAGACCACAGAAACCATTTAAGTGGAAATGAATGGTTTAATATATTGAGATTAGTTCAACTCTAAAAACTCCATAATAAAGACCATAAAGGGAGTCAAGTTGGAATGTTATCAACACCATTATCTGTTTAAATAAAGTTCTGAGAAGCAGACTTTAAAGTTAAGCCTACCAGTTTACTTAAGAGTTTTTAAATTAGCCCAGGCTGGTGTGGCTCAGTGGACTGAGTGCTGGCCTACAAACCAAAGGGTCACCAGTTCAATTCCCAGTCAGAGCACATTCCTAGGTTGTAGGCCAGGTCCCCAATAGGGGACATGTGAGAGGCATCCACACATTGATGTTTCTCTCCCTCTCTTTCTCCCTCCCTTCCTCTCTCTCTGAAAATAAATAAATAAAATCTTTTAAAAAGTAGTTTTTTAATTAAATGACAAAATCCTGAAAACTTAGGCATACTTCCTATCAGGAAAAAAAACACTATTTGAAACGGTATATTAGTTGGGACATTTTCAATTTCAAATGACAGAATGCCAAATCAAACTAGTCTTAGGAAAGTAAAAGGGGGTAGGAGATTGATACTGCTTCCTGGGAGGAACGTGGATAAGTGCAGACACTGAATTATGTCTCCCTCTTCCTCCTCCCTGTGTCCCTGACTTCATTGCATTCTTTCTTCCTCCCTCTCTTTCCTACTCCTTCTTTGGCTATAACCATCTTTGCTTATCTGAGTATTTTTTCCTTCATTTTTTCCTATTGAAGATTTGATTCTCCCAAGACTGGGAGATGGGCATGACCTGCAGTTGACTCCAGGCTCACAAATTCTGGATTAGCCAAACCAGAGGAGGAAGAGCATTTATTTCCAAGAGTGTCTACATAAAATCCCAATGAACTAATTTGATGGACCTTGCTAGTACAATGTGTCCATTTCTAGGCCAAAATCTATGAGGGCTCCATTATAACCTCAATTGTATAGAAGGGAAAGTGCTCCCAAATGAGGAGAGCAGAGATGGGGAAAAAAGAATGGAGAGGGAAATTGAGAAGACAACAGTTTGATTATTGTATTTAATTTGGTTAATTTTGATTAATATATTTTATAGAAAATAATATTGGTTTAAAAATAGAAGTCCCAGGACTAAAATTGTATTTCTATTGGGAAATCCAGAAGTTATTTCTATAATCTGATGACAAAGATATACAGTAAATGAGCCAGTCAAAAGACACAGAATACACTTCAGGAGTATTTTGTTGAAAACTAAATTTCAGTGGCATTTTCCTCTGTTATTAACTACACTTTCTTGTCAAGATGAAGTTCATTCTGCACTGGCCTGTTTAAACTTTACAAAATTTTTCCTTCACTTGAGGCTATAATCAGTCTGTAGAGCTTTTTCTAAAGATTTTGTTTACTTATTTATTTTTAGAGAGAGAGGAAGGGAGGAAAAAATAAAGGGAGAGAAACTTCAATGTGGGAGAGATGCAACCCAGGCATGTGCCCTATTGGGCAATTGAACCAGCAACTTTCAGTTTTCAGGCTGGCACTCAATCCACTGAGTCACACCAGCCAGGGCTATAGAGCTTTGACTCACTGTTTTTTTACAAGTGACCATTGGTTAGAATTCAAAGTATTAATAGTAAAGTATATTGAAAAAGTTCACATAAACAAGACAAAAGTGTTTTATCTTATTTCTGAGATGAAACCTAAAATTAAATAAATAGTTATCATCCATTCCATTGATAACTCAGGTTTTTAAAATCTTGTTTTCCACAATGAGATGTATTGGAGGTTTGGAAGTTTGTCCGAATTAATTAACATTCCTTACTCATGTTGACATTTAAAAACTCAACAGTATGGTAAATATTTAGATTTCAACAAAAGCCTCAACTTCTTTTGCATAGACCTTTTCAGACCGAGTTCCCTGGAGTGTTTTCCTCTATAAAAATATTGATTGCAACAGGTTTCTTCTGCTAATGTCTTCTTTGTGCAATTAGATCCCAGTGAACATGACAAGTTGTTAAGTGAAATTCACCTTGAATTCAATGATTTTCCAAAGATTTGAAGAACAGTGCTAAATCCTAATTCATAATTCAGGAAAACGAAAGACCTTGTTCATAGTTTTATATTCATACACGAAACTCTGTGTAAGTGTAAACTCAGATGGCTCAGTGACATCTCAGGTTCTAACTATGCCACCTATAGCCCAGGTCACAAATATCCACCATTCTGTTTCCCTCTTGATGTCCCTGCAGTGCATTAACTATTCACTTATTTACAATGTAATAAATTTTGGTAAACAGCGTGGTGGTGTTGGTGGTGGTGGTGGAACTGGAGATTTTAGAAGGCTGATACCCCTCATTGTGTACAGTCTTTTGCAGTGCCCTTAGTCACAATGGAATAAGAGAAACAATATCAACTACAATCAGTTGGAAGCACACCCTGAGAGACTGATTTGATACATCTTGGCCATTCATACAGAGAATTGAATTCAACAGCTCTTGGGTCTGGGATTATAAATAACATCCAAAGCAGGGTTTTTCCAATATGGAAGAATATTTTTTCTGTGAGCTCTTGACCTTGACCTTTCTCTCCTAGGCCCAGAGGTTTGATTCATTGCTGGACACCTGATTGCCACTGCTAAATACAGTCTGCTCTCATCTGTCCCCTGTTCAACTCCTTTGGTTACCTGGATGCAACTCCTAGATTCTAATCTGTGCCTGCATTTCTATATTTTGACTTACTCTCCTTTGACTTGCTTTCAACTTTAAGATTTCTCTTGTATCTGTGTTTATATCTTCTTTAATTAAGCACATTTAGGTTTCTAGCTTCTATTCTGACATATACCTGGTGGGGAGGCCTCTTGACTAAAATATACCTAATACAACTAATGACAATAGAAAGAATATAGGGAAGAAGGCATCCTTCAATCAAACATTCTCTGTAGACAATCAAAAGTTATTTTTATAGAGGGGTTTATTAATTATACCTAATCATTTTTATCACCTAAGACATTTTCATTTCTTCTGTTTATTTTCTACTACCTTTTACCATTTCAATAAATTGACTTATTAACATTTCTTAAACCAGTATCCAAATAAGATTTAGAATTTGTGAATTTCAGTAATCCATGTGCCATTGTCAAATCAGGAGCCAATATTCTCTGAAGAAATATTTAAAATCTAAGTAATTCCAAAATATTTAAATATTTGTCATTCTAATACTGAGGTTTTAAAGTATGTAGCAAGGTAAATATGTACTGTCAACATTTTCTGAATAGTAGTAGTAGGAGGGTCAATTTATTGACACCAGTAGCTAAAATATTCCCTCTTGGACAATTTGTACATTACATTACCCATTCACCCAACTTTATCCATTATATGTGTTCTTTCTGGATACAGTGACTATCTAAATTTCAGTATAATAATCAAAAATAATTTCATCCTTTGCCATGTTAACATTTCACTGGACTGACAAGAATATACAGCACTACAAAAAAAGAATTCAGTTACACTTATGTTCTAGTCTTATATCTTAAATCTATTCTTGTATTTTGAATCAATTCCTTCTTACAGCTTAAACTATTTGAGTATAGCTGCTTTGTTAGGCAGCATTTTGTTCCAGGCTTCCTTTTTCAGTTGCTATCCAAAGGTGCAAAAATAATCCTGTCACAACAGAGAAGAAGAGCTTATAAAGATGCTTTGAAAACCTTATCACCAGGAAACAGTGCACAGGGTATTGTATAATATAGTGTCTTAAAATACTTCTGCTTACCTCCTCATTGATGCTGCTACAATATTTGCATAACACTGCTAACTAATTCTTCATTATGTAGGTTATTTATCCTTTCTCTTGAAGGCTATCTACCCAGTACATTTAATATTATCAAATTGAGGCACTGTTTTTATTTCCACCTACTGTGTAGTTCCAGTGTATCTCTTCTCAGTTCTGGGGTTACATTGGTGGGTCAGGATTCATGTTTCCTGCTCCTGGGGGTAAGAAATGAAAGAGTAGACAGAGATCTGTATCAGGACAGAGTCTTGGCTACCCATCAAAGCAACTTGTTTATGTCTTCAGGATGGGTTATTTCAGAACCAAAAAAATAAGAAAGAGAAAAAAAATAAAGGACTTGTTTTGGTTCTGAGGCATAGTTGTCCTGGGAGCAAAAAGCTAAAGTGGAAACTAATATTTCAGAAATTACTTCAGTACAAAGACATTTTTAGTGCAAGGTATCTCAGAGGCTAAAGAAAATTATTTAAAGCATTAAATATTTTCAAGATCATGTTGAATACATTTTTAAACCCTAAACTGGATATTTTTGTTAACATTTCATGCAGAAGAGTTGATTCAAATCAACTCTCACTCTAAGGCAAACAGCATGTAGCACACTTGGCTCTAACTAGTATCAACCTGAAGGTCAATCCAGATGGACAAGGTCTTTAAGTTCCCTCTTTAACACTTCAATACTCTGTTAAGCCTGGTTTCCCATTAATCTTCTTGCACATGAGTCTACCATTATAGCAGTGCCCCAGGCCGAATCACCTAGCTTCCAACACAGTTGTTGGTCCCACTCCACAAGTAAGTCACCTCATCAAGCAGCAACCAACAATGTCTTGGCTCATACCCACACCCTAATCTCCTGGAGCTTAAATATACTGCTTCTCAAATACATTCCTCTTCCAGCAACTAGGAAGGAAAATAAAACCTAGAGGTCACTACTAAGCTAGATTTTTCCATATAATTTCTACCAATTCCTCAAGCAACCCCAAAGGTAGATATTTACAGTTATTGAGTTGCTGACTGCCTTAGATTTGTTACAAAGAAAAAAAAATAACCCAGGTTAACATTTTTTTCTCAGCTGAAATGATACACATCTAAAGTTTTAGAGGTTCTATAAACCTGTAGATTTTTCTTTATGTACTAAATCTGACTGTGGATAGGCACAGTGGCCATATATCTTTTTTTATCACCAAGTAAAATAATAAAATCAGGGCCATTCTGTCAAATAAATGCAGTAGTCCTTCCAAAACTAAATCATATCATCATTTAATGAGCAAATTAGGTCTCGATGTACCTAAGTAGCTAAATATCAAAGCTGTGTGATAATTAAGGCTTAGAATATATGCTTATTGAAGAATAAAACCCTCCCCATTTCTTCTAAAAAAAAAACAAATATTTATTAACTAATCAGTAGAAAACAAAGTTGCTTCTCAATGATGTTGTGAATTGTATTTTATCATCCCCTTAGACTGCAGAGAAAAACAGCTTCAAACAGTCCAACTGACTTCCCAAGGTTACTCAACCCGTGAACACGCTCCAATTCAGTTCTAACTCCAGCCCTGAGTTATGTACACTACATGATGCTGCAACTCTTCATCTGAAATTTTAATCGTAAAGACTACTACATCCTTAAACTGCAAAGATGTTTTCATTTTACTCTGTAAAGCTTGCTGATACAAAATGCTGTCCTCTGTTAAACTTTATAACCTTGGGCAGGGCTAGGGTAAATTTTGATCTAATGAAACCGATCTAATTAAAAACCTAAATCAATATATAGGACTAAGAATTTGAAAAGCAAAAGTACTTTTTCAAGCAAGAATGTTTTGTAGATGATTTGTAATGGAAATTTTTGAAATTACTTATTATAATAAAAATACTCGATTATACTTAGTAAATGTACATAAGCATATTTTAAACCACTTTGAGAAGATGAACATGATTTAAAACGCTTTATACCAATTTCTGCCAATGTAGAAGATATAACAAATGCTTTAAGGAGATTTAATAACTTCACAAGGATAAAACTTATAACAGAGCACTTTCTTTATTACTAAATCTTAACCCTCATACAACACTAGTTTAAGAGTACATTAATAAGCTTTAAAATCTAAGTAGATTGAATGTGTTTGGGGTTTAATTTATATTTTTTGTCTATCAATAATGTAGCAGAGTGTGCTGTCCCATAGGAAACTTAGGTGAACTGTAGACAGTCATTTCTACGATGCTATAAACAGCAGTTCTATTATACTACCTATGTTTAGTAGTTGTCAAATAATAACTTTTACTTAGTTTCACAATTTACATGTAATACATAAGTTTAACTTCTGGACCAAAGAATGGTATGCAAAAGTGCTATTTGAAATGGCACATAACCAAATGACAACTATTCTCTTTAAAAAAGAATTTAATGACAGCTAATACTTCAGAGGTGCAGACCTTTCCAGTAGAGTATATTCACCTCTGAAACTTTAGATTCTTATGTGATTTAAGTCATAATATAAATAAAATACATTCTATCTTTTCTCTATGACTCCCAGTGGGCATTTGCTGGCATTTTCTCTATCTTAAGCAACTTACCATTGTTTACAAAAAAGATCAAAGTAGAATAAAGAGAGAGAGAAGAAAATGGCAAGGTACCTGTAGATTTTTTTGAACACAGGGTATTCATTTTACATATCTATCACTTACTCTAATCAGCAGTAGATTACTTAATCATTCCCCCCTTCATTTTATTGTCTTCATTCTTATAACTTTCATCTTGACTATCTGAGCCAATTCAAGTATCAGGCTCTCTGAACATAACAGTTTTCCACTTATTTTTAGTTTAAAAATCTTCTTCAGCATTTTGTATGCTAGCAACTTGGTTCAGCTAAAGTCTATACTCCCTGCATAATCCAATAAAAATAGCTTATGTGTGTTTAAAGTGCTTTATACATCTTAATATTCTTACCAGTACATTTGATCTTCCAAGTCAAGAAAAATATTTAGAAAGTTTATGTGACTTAAACAAGTGACATTCCTTTAACTGAAGTCCTGACTCTAGAACTCTGTATCTTCCAATGGGAAGAACATGGTAGAAACATATGTAGCAGTATCTGTAGAAATATTAATACTAAATCCTTAGGAACTGTGGGAAGACAAAAAGAAACAATGTGCAAATGGCTTGGAATTAAAAAACATTCTTGAACTTGCCATCAAGATGGCAGAAAACATGGCACTGAGATCCTTCCACAATCACAAAGTTACAACTAAACTACAGAACAACTATCATTCAGAAGTGCCTGATATTTCCTTAAATGGAAGTCCTACAACTAGGGAATTAAAGAAGCAGCCACATAGAAACTGGTAGGAGGGGCGGAGATGTGGAACAAGCTGGCCCCACATCCATGTTTGGCAGATAAAATCAGGAGGGATATCCCTGCTGAGAGGTCCCCCTGAGGACTGAGGGGCACCAGCACCATACCAGGCCCTCAAGCCTAGGCCTCTACTGCCAGGAAGAGAAGTTCCCATAACTTCTGGCTACAAAAACCAGCAGGGATTGAGGTTGAGGGAGACAGAGATCTTCTGGAGTCCCAGACTGTCCCTCTACAAAGCCTGGGCACAGACTTACTCAGACTCACTCCCTCTAAGCTCCAGTGCAGGGGAAACACCTTAAAAGGCAAAAGAGACATACAAGGGAGAAGTGACTATCCAGCATTGGGGCAGGAGCTGGGGGTGGGCAGTTTTCTCCCAGACAGAAGTGCTGGCAGAGGCTACTGTTCTTTGAAGAACCCTCAACCCCATGGCTGGTAGGCAGGCATCATATCAGAGACTCCATCAACCTGGTTCACACTATTTGCCCCGCTCCACCAGATCCCCTGAGGTCTCACCCCAACAAAATGTTGGGCACATTCAGGCTGTTTCCAGTGGCTTTTCCATACAAATGGCCTGTCTTGGCTCATGCTTCAGATTTTCCTAAAATCTCTCAAACAAGCAGCATCTGGCCTCGGCATGCCCCATACCTCTCACTAAGTGGCCCCAGATCTGGCTCTAGCAGCAGCTGGCCTTGGTGAGCAGTTTGGTCCCACCTGGGCACCTCCAAGCTCAGCACAAGTAGCAGCCATCTGCAGATTATGTTGTAGCTCATGCTAGGTAGCCTGAGGCAGAACTCAGGCAGTGACTGGAATTGCCCTTTACCTCTCAGGGGGCCCCCAATCCACAGCATCCAGTGGACAGCTTCAAACCAAATCAAAGCACCACCACCCAACCACCTCCACAGGCAACACACTCAAGGGGCAGACTCAGTGGACACCACAGCCCCACTGAAGTCCTGCTCTGTGGAGTGGGTGCTGCACAGCTGATCTTCCACAATGGTTACAGCCAGTCCTTGCAGTGACTGGCCTGGGAGGTAAATACCTCCCATTAACATGCCAACACCACCAAGGCTTAACTATAGCAGGAAGGTGTACACAATCCACATAAGAGACACATATAGAGTGCCCAGCTTGGTTGGTCAGGGAGGCTATGTCATTGGATCCAACAGGGCACCTACTACATTAGGCCACTCTACCACACCAGGGAGACATAGCAGCTCTACCTAATACATAGAAATAAACATAGGGAGGCAGCCAAATGAGGAGACAAAGAAGTATGTCCCAAATGAAAGAACAGAACAAAATTCTAGAAAAAGAACTAAACAAAATGGAGACACACGTTCTCCCAGATGCAGAGTTCGAAACTCTGGTTATAAGGATACTCAGTGAGCCCTGGCTGGTGTGGCTCAGTGGACTGAGTGCCGGCCTGTGAACCAAACGTTCACCAGTTAGATTCCCAGTCAGGGCACATGCCTGGGTTGTGGGCCAGGTCCCTAGTAGGGCGTGTTTGAAGGCAACCACACATTGATGTTTCTCTCCCTCTCTTTCTCCCTACCTTCCCCTCTCTTAAAAAAAGGATGCTCAATGAACTTAGGTGAAGAGTAGATGGACTAAGTGAGGACTCCAACAAAGATACAGAAAACAAAAACAGAGATAGAAATCATTAAAAAAGAACCCAGAAATGAAGAACACATGAACTCAAGTGAAAATATATTAAAGGGAATCAACAGTAGAGTAGATGAAGCCAAGAATCAAACTGGTGATGTGTAATATAAGGAAACAAAAAACACCCAATCAGAACAGAAAAAAGAAAAAAGAATCCAAAAGTATGAGGATAATGTAGGGAACCTCTGGAACAATTTCAAGCATACCAATATTCACATCATGGTGGTGCCAGAATGAGAAGAGAGAGAGCAAGAAATTCAAAAACTATTTGAAGAAATAATGACAGAAAGCTTCCCTAATTTGGTGATGGTAACAGACATATAAGTCCAAGAAGTGCAGAGAGTCCCAAACAAGATGAACCCAAAGAGACCAACATCTAGACACATGGTAATTAAAATGTCAAAGGTTAAAGACATAGAGAATCTTAAAAACAGCAAGAGGAAGACAGTTAATTACCTATAAGAGAGCTCCCATAAGACTGTCAGCTGACTTGTCAATAGAAACTTTGCAGACCAAAAGGGACTGGCAAGAAATAAAATGATAAAAAGCAAGGACCTACAACCAACATTACTCTACCTAGCAAGGCTATAATTTGGAATTGAAGGACAGATAAAATACTTCCCAGACAAGAAAAAGCTGAAGGAGTTCATCACCACCAAACCAGAATTATATGAAATGTTAGAAGGTCTTCTTTAAGAAGAACAAGAATAAAAACCAAAAATTTTAAAAATATGAACACTAAAATGGCAATTAATACAGCTTATCAATGATTGAATCTAAAAAATAAAATAGATACAGAGAACAGTTTGATGTTGCCAGATGGGATGGGGGTTGATAGAATGGGTGAAAAAAGTAAAGGAATTAAGAAATACAAATTATTCATAGAGTAGTCATGGGGATGTACAGTACCATATAGTGAATACAATCAATAATATCTTAATAACTATGTATGGTGCAGATGTGTGTGAGAATTATCAGGATGATCACTTTAATTATGTAATGTCTAATCACTGGGATATACACCTGAAACTAATATAATAATGTATGTCAACTTTAAGTGAAAAATAACAATTTTTTTAAAAAAATTCATCATACACACACAAAAAACTTAATTTATAAACTCCACATGTGGGGGGTGCACATCTCTGAGGTCTCTGATATATACTGATACCACTTTGAATTGCTTCATCTTTCTCCTCCATCAATTGTAGCTACCTTGAAGGCAAGGAGAATTTTCCATTCCTGTGTCTTTACCATCTTGTCCAATACCTGACAAAATAAATGACTGCCCATGAAAATAAAAAAGAAAAAAAGAAAAAGAAAAAGAAAAAACATTCCCAAAGCTGATTGCTGACTTTCAGGAAACAATTTCCTGAAGAGTTTAAAAGCTTCCCTACTCTCATAGACAAATCAGTCTCTAAATTTCTTGAGCCTTTACTTCTTACCTGTATAATGGAAATAATAACTAATATGCTTAAATCCTTTTCAGTATGGATCCATTTTTCTTGGTCTTCCAGGCCTTCTTGAGCAATATGACATTCTATATGTAGTTCTTCAATTTAACCATTATGATATAAATATTGTCTCAACACCATTTGGAATTTTCTAATTCAATTTCACTGGATAATGAACCAAATCCAGTTCTATCTTAAACTACTGAGCTGGCCAAAAAGTCTCTTTAGTTTTTTCCATAAAATAAAATACATATTTTTTTATTTTCACCAATAACTTTATTGATTCAGTTGTTTTGAGTATGTCAGCTATCTCCCGTGTGGTATAATGTTAATTGCTCTCAGTTGATGTCTTAATGTGATCTCCATCAACTTCAACTGGTCTACCAGACTATGGAGCATCATCCAGCAAGAAATCTCCAGCACAAAACTTCACAAACCACTTTTGACACATTTAATCAGTCACAGCACCTTCTCTATACACTGCACAAATCTTTTTTTTATTTCAATTATATTTTTACCTTTCTTGAAATAATAAAGCATAATATGCCAAAAATGTTGCATACTTTCTTCCATCTTCAATATTAAAATGGCTATGCAAAAATTCACCAATTTTGGTAAGTTTTTTAAATGCAATTTGATATGATAGCTGTCACAGTACAACATAACAAAATGTTTCTAATTAAGTCAAAGACAACTAAGCATTACCAGAGCCATCGTACAGAAAAAACTAAATGAACTTTTTGGCCAACCCAATATAATCAAAATCTGCAATGTTGAAAAAAATTACACAAAATGTGAAAAAACCCTCTTGTGTTTGTTTTTAAGATTGCATAAGAAATGTTAATTCCATACAGAATGATTTTAATGAAGAAAAATTAGGATGCAGAGTCAGAAATATATTGAAATTACACATTTATTGACAAAGATCTATTTCTCTATCTGTCTCTCTCTCTTCCTCTGTCTCCTATTTTTCCCATAATAATCCAGAAGCACGGAATTGATTATCATAATTCATATTTCATGGCCACAATAATCACTGGACTATAAAAGGGACAAATGGTAGTTGAAATCATCTATAAAAGAGAATATGCACAAAAGAGAGAAGAAAAGGATATAACCAACAACAAATATTTAAGAGTGGCTAAGAAGTAGAAGAATTATTTTTTTAAAGATCAATAACCAAATGTAGTAAGGTTTGACCAAAAGTGCTAAAAACATGAAAAATGAGGTTTTGAAGTTATTTGCAGAGAAAATGAACATGTTGCTCAGAGTAACGTTTTTATAACATATGACAAAGAAAAAGCGATACCACTCAACTTTTATTTTATTTCCATCTTCTCTGTCAAGGATAGCAAAAATAATGTTGGTAAGAAGAAATTGGAGCTCAAGAAATGTGAGATTGTATGAAAGCAATTCTCTCCCTAAATGACTTTACATCTTTTTCCCAGATGAATTATATCCCAACTTATAAAAGGAACTTTCAAATAAAATTTCTGTATCATTGAACTATTTCTTGAGGCATTGTGAATAATCAGTGCAAAAACCGAAATACTAGAGAAAGAAAAAAATGTTATAATTTATTTTTAAATTAAAAATCAGAGGATTCTATAGATTCTGAGTTTGAGAATTTAATGCAATTACAAGCTCTATTCAATGGGAAATGAAAATATTGTAAGTGTAATTTCCTCAGAATCGAAGTACATCAGTAGATCTAAATGGGAAAGACAAAAGCTAGGCAAATGAGGAAAATTTCAATGTCTTTGAAACTGTGTTAATCTAAAAGTAGTTCATGTCTCTCCAAAGGACATCAATTTGTAAGTAAAATGAGAAACAATATAAAAATAGCTAGGTACTTCTTTAGAGAAAACACACCCATGTACACATACATTCCATTAAATTAAAGAAACAAGCCTTCCTTTCTTGTATTAGAAAATCTCAAGATTCCCTCCCCTTCCTCTGCTGCACTAAGTGTAGTAAATAGCTCCTTCTTGATGCAAGTTAATGTAGCTCACCACCTAGGCTGTAGAGTTCTTTACAGTCCTATTTTTTAACCAACCTGGTAGAGTTTGATTTTTTGTTTCTTATGTCTTAGGAAAGATCAAAAGGTGCTTTATTTTCTCATTCACAGATATCCCTAGTGGGCTTGATCTGCCAGCTCTCCAGATTAGATAGATAGATAAATGATAGATAGACCAACCGACCAATTAATCCCTGGATGAAATGAAGGCTCTCAGGCTGGGAGCCAGAAAACATAATGAGAGAGATATTCAAAGTAGCACTGCTCAGCAGTCATTTGAAGATATTAGCTGCAATTCAGGGGAAGCTATATTTATGGATACAGATTTGAGAATCATCTATATTAATAATTTAAGAATTAGAAGAGATACATTTAATGAGCAGATTGTATGTAAAGAGAATGATCAAAAGGCCAAGATCCAATCTTAGAAAATTCCAATGTAGCCTCAGATTGAGGGTCTATTTGAACTGTTTTACAGCGTATATCTTAGACTTTTCCACGGGTCTCTACCAGCTCCCTGTTCCTCATTTCCTTCTCTCTTTGCAGAAGCTCCCACAGACTCAGCCCTCTTCACATGGTAGTTTCCACCACCACCCCAGCTCTGAGGATTGTGTTCATATCAACTGTGGTGTACTTTTAAAACTTTCTTGACTTCCTTTGAACATAAATTTATAAGCCTTTATCTTTTCTCCTCAGGATCTGACACCCACTACTATAAACCACAAACACACACAGAAATATACAAAACTGTACATGTACACATACACATACATATACGAGGAACATCAAAAAATAAAAAGAAACACAAGCTATTAAATGTAACTTTTAACTCAACATTTAGGAGTAAATGGGATGCCTGACTGTCTTCACTTAGCCCTATACTTACTTTCATTCTTCCTGGAGATAAGAGCCCATTACTCCTTCCTTCTTGCCTCATCCATTATCTTAACTCCTCTTTAGGAGATATTATTTGAGAAGTCCTCTTACACTCAGCACAGTATTTTTCAAACTCTCTTATCCGTGACCCACAGTAAGAACTACAGTTTACATGATTGCCTAGCAAACTCATAGCTGAATGTAGGTATACACATTTGAAACAATTCCTACCCTTACTGCAGCAAATATTTTTGATTCGACTTCTTTTTATTCTGTTGATTCCTACCTACCAAACTAAACTTGTGGCTATCTATTGAACCTAAAGCAGACCATGTTTTGAAAAATTTTGAACCAAAGACTGCAATCAAGCTTGAAAATTAAGTACTTGGAGAATGAAAAGCACTCCTCTTCTCTCAAGAGAGTCATTTGCATTTTCCTGGGCAGCCTGGCAGGTCTCATCAACAAGTCTTCTGCCCTGCTTAGCATTTCACATTTCCCCATATTTACTCAGACTTTCAGCCTTCTCCCACATTTACTCAGACTGAGTGTATGGGGAAAGGGTTGAAACTCTGGCAAGAGCTATTCCTAATTACAAGGGCCCAGATGAAGCCACAGGATAATGGGACTTCCTGCACATCTTTTCTCAAATACCATTTTCTCTATGAGCTCTTCTGTGGCCATCCCATATAAAATTCAAACTGCAATAATCTTATTCCCCTTCAATATTTGTGTTTCTTTGTTAGCAACTAACCCTAATATTCTTATATTTAAGATGCCTATTTATTATCTGCCTCTCCACTGTAATATTAACATGATTAATATTACAGAGGGAGAGATGCAAAGAACAAGAGTGATTTTGGAGAAAAATTAACCAGAAGAGGAACAGCAAAGCAAACAATTTTTCCTGCCTCTCATTATCCCAGAAGTATGGTTAGGCCAAGTGTGGCTGAACTGCATGCCCTATAGCAGACATGCAACAAAATGAATTCTTACTCCATAGTGCCCTATACTTTTACAGGGACAAGAACAATAAACAACTTTGTATATAATAATAAAAACCTGTGGCACAATAAATTTTGCTTAAAATCTATGAGAAGTAATTGAAGATTTTAAGGAAGATCTTAAGAGAAAAGACATGATAAGACTTGCCTTTTAGAAAATATGCTTTATTACCATGTGGAGAAGTTGATCAGACTAGCTAATATTAGCAGTTCCTATTGTCACTGTCTCTATCTTCTGAGAAATTGGCTAAGGTCCTCTCAAGTTGAAGGAATCTGGCTGGTCAAGACCTCAATAAATCTTAGGTAGTTCAGAGAGACACTTGACTCCATTAGCTGTAAGGAATAAATGCATGACTGTTGCTGATGCAGTCATTACATGCAAGGCAGAGAGAACAGAAATTACCATATAATTGTTCTATTTTATTCTAATTTTTAAAAGTATAGTAGACAAATCAGGAAAAATTCCTTTTACCTTGTAACTCTAAGGAGCCTAATCAAAAAGTATTTGATAGTTGGTATAATTTGCTTTTTAGAAGATTGTAATAAAATATTATTCCATTTTACAGGACCCTAATGAATGAAAACACAGTAAAACCTTTTCCTTTTCTTATATGGATTAGGAATTTTATTAGAATCTTGGATTTCTTGAAACTTCTCATTTCTAGAGCAGCACTATTCAACAGAAATACTAATGTGAGACATGAGTATGTATATAATTTAAAATTTGCATATAGTACATAAAAATAAAAAAGAAACAGGTGAAATTAATTTAATAATATATTATATATGCCCCATTATACCTAAAGTAGTACCATTTCAACATGTAATCAGTATAATTATTAAATGAGAGATTTTGCATCCTTTTTCTTATAATAGTCTTCAAAATCCAGTGTGTACATATTTTACATTTATAGCACAATTCAGTTCAGAGTAGCCACATCTCAAGTGCTTAATAGCCTCATGTGGTTAGTACTTACTGTATTAGTGCATTCTAGATCATTTTTGAGAGAAAACATTAAGAAAATGAGAGCTGCAAAGTTTACTACCTACTGGCAGCCCAACTGTACCAGTAATTTTACACTGATTTAAAATTTAATCCTCACAAAAACACGTAAGGTAACTCTTAAATCCTCTATTTCAAATGAAAAAACAAATGCCACTCACAGGTTTAAAAAACTTGTCAAAAGTCATCCAGCAAATAAATCCATGTAGCTCAAGGTATCCTCTTTCTATCCCTGATTTCTTCCTCAAGGCATGTATCTCTGCTAAATGATTCATTTAATAATGAAATAAATGTTTATGCTATAGTAAATATTACCTAATGCCTTATTTGTTAAACTATTAATGTAGGCAAAGAGGAAACTGTGTTCTTTTTGTTTTTTCTAAGAAGATGCATATACTACCATTATTTCACTAAAAATGTAATTTTGGATCCATTGATTCGTGTATCTCAAGACATGCTTATCACTAGATCCTAAATTTGGAATCCTTAAAATGATATCTAAAGCTGGTCCTAGTCAGCTTCTTCATTTATCAAATCAGTCTTTTCACAAACTGAATTTCTTGGTCTCAGTTGTGAAGGGCATGGTCTGTCAAGGTCTGACATGACTGAAAAAAACATGCTTGTTCTGATTTGCTGTGCATGAAAAATATTAATCCCACAACATGTAGGCCTATATTTACAAGCCATTGCAAATTGATGCTCTGCATACTTTGGTCACAGCTAATTCTGACATAGTTGAATGTGAAATTGGCCACGCAGTATTAGGAGGATAAAAAAAATAATTGTACTTATTTTATTGTTTAGATTTGATGCATACTACTAGTTGTAGAATTGTTTTATCTTGCCAACCTGCTACTGATTAAAAACAGTTTAAGAGTTTATAAAATGTTTTATACTCTGTCCAATTAAAACAAAAAAATTATTTCAAAAGGATAAAATTTCATGTATTATTATTGTAAAAGAATAGATTGTAGAAAAAAAGCTATTTTTGAAGTAGAGATCAACTTAGTCTTACAAAGAAATAATGGCACATGCATCATAATAGACAGGTAAATATAATTTCATAAAAGTAATCTATCAATTTGAAACAATTTTATAAAGTTTTACCTATCCCTTTATGAAACAGATAAACTTAAATACAAAATAAATACTAGGAAATTAAAAACAAATACCACAAAGAAAGATCTCTATTTTTGATATCTTAGTAAACCACTGCCTAATGAATAATTCATATACTCTTACTGATGGACTAGAAGTTCACGTGAAAACATGATTTTCTTTACTTTGGTTTCTTTTTAAATTTTTGATTTAAATATCTCTGATGTCTTGAGATGAAGTTTTTTGTAAACAGAATTGTTCATTGATGAGAATGCAGGATTCAATCTGAAAACCTGGAGTTGAGATGATTTTTGGTTGTATACCAGTTTTTGCCATGAAAATAAGATAACACAAAGTTTGACATAACTATAAATGTTTGTTTTGTATAAAATATATGATTTTCAAATCAAATTTTAACTGAACTCCAGTATAGAAAAGAATTAGATGAAAATATTTAGTTTTGTATACCATACTTTATAAGTTTAAATTTAAAATAGATACTTAATATAAAGTAAATCAGAACAATGCATAGCATTTCCATAAATTTTTAAATTACACTTATGGAGTCATAGTAGCCTCATCCTCAACATTTTATTAATTTCTAAATTTTCTTTTGCTTGACATTTAACAGAAAATCCTGATTCACATAGAAAATATATTTCTCAATGCAACAGATTTGAATGGCATGTCCTGCAATGTCATACTACACTTCATCAAAACCAATCCACAAAGATGATAAAAGATTCAGAGCAAATAATTTCAAAGTTGAATCAGTACAAACCGTAATATAATAGTGGTTGAGAATAATGTTTAAAATCCAAAAGACCTAAAGCTAGAGATCTTCCCCCTTATTTAATTACTATTTGACCTTGACCTCTTTAAACCTTCTCCTTGAGATGTAAATTAGAAATACTAATCATACCTACCTTATAGAATATTAAGTGATATAATATTTACAAACAGATTAGTATGGCATATAATTAAAGTTGTGTTGATTTTGAAAGAGCGTGGATAATTGGGCTCTTAAGGAAATTTAAATCTTTACAATGAAATATTCTATTCTGTCATTTTTAAAAACTTGGATAACATGCTAATTTTGTTAAATTTTTCCTTAAAATCTCTAAATAAAGTTCTTCTTCCTGTGAAAAGTGATTTACAAGTAATGAATGTCCTTATGTTCACATACACTACAAAAACATGCAAATGGAAAACTCTGAAACATTTTTTCAATTGTCCAGTTGAACTGTAAAGATGTCAGCCTGTAAACTAGTGAAGTAACTTGTATGCACATATTTATATTCTCCTCTTAGCTTTATTTTCAGACAATGTACCAATTGTATTTTCCTAGCTGTCTGCTAATCTAATTGTTGCAATATAATAGAATGCCATTTAATAAGTACATTTTCAGCATCAGATGCAAATTGTGTTGGCATATATTTTTGATAACATTAAGCTGTTTCATTTATCCTGGATTTGAATGCCTTATTTTTATGCTCACTTTATTTCAAATGATGTTGTAGCTTGGCAGAGATTGTAAACTCTTTTCAGAACTTCACCATATAAACACACCGAGGACTTGACCAATTTCATTGCCATGAAAATGATCCCCAACAAAAGTAACTTCTCTTTAACAATCCTTCGTATTTTCTTGTCTTTAAATATGTAGTGATTTTTGTGGAAGAATTTCTAGAATAATATTTTGTATTTCTATGTTTCTGTTCATGTAAATAATATCACTTGAATCATCTTATTAATACATGTTATTCCATCTTAAACTAAACCAATCTCACCATTACATTACTTCCAAAGTTTTTATTTTTTACCAATAATAGTTTTTTTAAAGATTTTATTTATTTATTTTTAGAGAGAGGGGAGGGGAGGGAGAAAGGGAAAGAAACAATGTCTGGTTGCCTCTAGTGTGCCCCCTACTGGGGACCTGGTCTGCAACCCAGGCATGTGCCCTGACTGGGAATCCAACTGGCAGCCCTTTGGTTCACAGGCCGTCACTTAACCCACTGAGCAACACCAGCCAGGGCCCAATAATTATAGTTTCAGCAATACTTTTAATATATTTGAGGAAATAATGGTCATAAATATAAATGTTATGCAAGAATACAAAGCTTAACATAACACTATTATAAACACAGAAGAATCCAAAATTTAAAGTGAGTGCTAAAACTATTCTAATACAATGTATATTAGTCATAGTTTTCCAAAATATGGAACCAACAGGTTGATGTAGACATGGAGTTAGAGATAGAGATAGAGATAGAGATAGAGATAGAGATAGAGATAGAGATAGAGATAGAGATAGAGAGATAGAGATAGAGATAGAGATAGATAGAGATAGAGATAGAGATAGAGGTAGAGAGGGAGGGGGAGAGAGAGAGAGAGGGAGAGAGAGATGGGACAGGGATAGGGATAGGTAATAAAGGATTAGCTCATATGATTATGGAGAATGACAAGTCTCAATATCTATAGAGTGAGTTGGCAAGCCTGAGACCCAAGAGAACTAACTGGTACCAGTATGTTCTGGTACCAGTTACCAGTACCAGTTAGTTCTGGTACCAGTTAGTTCTGGTTCCAGTATGAAGGCAGATCAGTTTGTAAACCCAGGAAAAACCAATGTTTCAGTTGAGTCAGCACTTCAACTGATTGATTGAAACCCACTCAACATTATTGAGGCAATCTGATATACTCAATCTTCCCACCTAAATATAATCTCATCCAAAAACACCCTCTCAGAAAACAGGATTTTTAAGCAAATATATGTGCACCCTGTGGCCTAGTCAAGTTGACATGAAATTAATCATCATACATGTTATATACAGAATTTGTTATATCATTATTTGCCAGACCACAACAAAATATTACCCTGTCATTTGAGCCTGCATAAGTAGATTTGACTGGCATTAAATTGAGTGCAAAAATATATGCATGTGTTAAACAGTATTCTCCCTTTCACGATTTACAATTCTTGGGATGCAGGGGTCTGAATCTTTTTGGTAACAGTGCAACATTAAATTATATTGCAATGATTCAATGAAAAGTTTCAAATATATGCATGGAGATGACAGAACAAGTTTTTTCTGAAATATGTAAAATTGAGTATTTCTGGCAAAGCAAGTTAACTGATGGTCTCTGATGTTTTAAATTCAGCATATAACATTCTTGATATTTTGTGCTGCTTTACTTCATACTTATTTTCTATTAAGTTTTTACTAACTTTTGCAGAATCTAAGTCCTCTTTGTACTAATCCTTAGCAGCTACTTTTTGTTCATATTCATGGGTCACAGATCTTTACTTGAGAAAGCAGCATTTAGAATATCAACTCTCTGAAATTCACTGTACAATACCCATGAAACTATCTGGAGTGGAAGAGTTTTCCATGTAATAAAAAAAAATAACCATATTGTAGATTCTGGAAGGAATTTAAACTATCCTCCATTGATGGTATAGGATTAAAAATCAGTGCCTATCTGGGCTCTTCTCCTTTATACCTTTTTCCACCAGTAGCAGGGTTTCTTGGTATCTTTGGTAAAATCATTGTACCAATTCAGCTGTCAAAGACCCTTCTTTGCCCATTAACTTTTCAGCTGCATACCTATGTTGGCAAATGAACTGTTCAGGATGTATATGCCTTTTTCAGTTTTAGTGTCCTTCAAAAGCAAATCAACAAAAGCATTTTTTTTCATCTCAGACCCTTTCAGAGACCTTAGAATACAAATCATATTCTTGTTTATGCATCATATTTTTGGCCTTTGATTCCTACCTACAACTCAAGGTAATTCAATGAGATCTCCAACCTGGAAGGAATTAATGTATTTTCCTTACAAACAAATCAGTTTGACATCTAAACCTAGAGCAAGAGTTCTTAATTCCTGGGCACCTTGTATGCAAAATTTTATGTGTATGTGCACATATACACATTTTCCTAGGAAGAGAGTCTGTACCATTTGCTAAGTCTTAACTATATAGTATTCCTCATCACAAATAGGTAGTCATTAAAAAAACAAGTTTAGAAAAAAATAAGTTTAATCAATTTCCTTTTGGATCAGGGTTCTCCAGAGAAATAGAATACATGCACAGAGTAAGGGGAAGGTTTTAAGAATTGACTCGTGTACTTGTGGGAGTTCATAGCCTCAAATTTCCAGAGCAGGCTGTCCGGCTGCAATTTCTGGCCAGAGCTGATTTTACAATGTTGAGTCCAAAAACAGTCTGAAATCAGAATTCCTTTTTCTTTGGGGCAACCTCAATCTTTTCTCTTAAGATCTTCAACTGATTATATTAGGCCTACTAACATAAGGAAGAGTGATCTGCATTACTTGAAGTCTACCAATTTAAATGTTTGTCACATCTAAAATATACCTTCACAATAATATTGAGACATGTATTTGATCAAAAATGGGATACCATGGCATAGCCCAGGTGACATATAAAATTAACCATCAGACCTTCTCAGCCTAAGGGCACCTTTCTAGGCACTCTGTTTTGATAGTAGTATCCTGACTCACAATGAACATTCAATAAATATTAGTTTTGTATTTATACATTTCAGTCTACCCTCCAGCTTCAGATCTGAGAGGGGCCACATATCATTCTTTGGCTAAAGGTAGTCTGGATTACAATCTCTTTACCCTAACTGTCCTCAAAAAGTTTGCCTGAGTCTTTTTATCTCTGTGCAAAGAGGATATCATGTATACTGTAAAACCAGTTTCCCAACATTCAAAGGTAATGTCAATAAGACCAACTTATCAAGTTACACGATAAGTAGTTAGGGGAAAATCCACATCAATGCCTATAATGAAAAAAAGCAGCAGTATAAAGAGAAGAGAAAGAGAATTTATAGGTAAATCTTTGCCTTTGACCTCCAAGTTATTAATTGATTTGCTTCCTGAAATCAGAAAAAGTCATAGAATCTTAAAGACCAGTTTTCAAAAAAATACACTGTCTAAATTTAAACTGGTTAATCACTGTGGTTTAGGGATTCTGTCTTTAATTTATTGTTCATTCTCTATGAAAATAATTCTTAGGGTCGGAAGGGAGGTTAGGAAGGAGGGAGATTATAGTTGCAACCATTTTTCCTTGATGAAAATAAACTATCTCTTTGGGGGTTCTGCACTCAACTATAAGAGCTATTTCAAACCTTCCCCATGCTTTTCAATCTCCTCTTGGCCACTCTCCTCTTTCCTTCCTTGTCTCCTGAAAGATCACCTTATAGCCTACAAATTAAAACTACAATCTTCATTCTACCTCAGTTTAGCTCCTTCTTGACACTTGTTTTTTGTTGTTATTGTTGGTTTTTATTTTATTCAGTTTTAGAGAGAGGGGAAGGGAGGGAGAAAGAAAGGGAGAAAAACATCAATGTGTGGTTGCCTCTTGAGCACCCCACTACTGGGGACCTGGCCTGCAACCCAGGCATGTGTCCTGGCTGGAAATCAAACTGGCGACCCTTTGGTTCACAGGCAGGCACTCAATCCACTGAGCCACACCAACCAGGGTTTGACACTCATTTTTTTAATCTTCCCTGACCCCTCAGGAAAAAGGTCACAGGTTTCCTTTTGAAGCTAACCCCTATGAATGACCTTTTTCTTTCCTTTTTTTCCTCCCTCCTAAAACCTGGGTACTTAAACACATGCTCTGAGGACACCAGAATCTGAAAACAGGTTTACTTATTTAAAATTCTCCCTTATGGTCTCCACCTTCATATTGCTGAAGCAGAATTTCTGGAATGAGGCCCAGAATCTGAATTTCCAACCAAACTCTCTAGGTATGAATATCAAAGTCTGAAACACTATTCTTTTATTCAAGTATTAAAATGATTTATTTGTATATGCTATGTCTCTTTGTAGCTTGTTATCATCAAATGAACACCATTATTGTCAAGTATTACACACAAAAAAGAGTCTAAGTCTTTTGTTGCTATGCATAGACAGCATCTTCCAAGGAATCACATAAACACTTGCAACAACAGAAAGACACAGATTGCAAAAGGGACAGGCAGGTATACTTTTTCCCTCTAGTACACAAATCAGTTTACAGGAAACAAAGTTTGGGCCACATCTGGCTGTGTGATCTAGGGGCAGCACCCCTGAATTGATTGTTTATTTTTATTTTTTTAGTGTTTGTTGTTCATGCTGTTCGAGTTGTGCCAGTTTTCCCATTTTACTCCCTCCTCCCAGCCCATCCCTCAGTTCCATAGTTAATCCCCACACCATTGTCCATGCCCATGGGTCCTTCATATATGTTCTTTGACTAATTCCTTTACCTTCTTTCAATCAGTTCCTGCCTCCCTCCTCCCCTCTTACAGGTGTCAGTCTATTCCATGATTCTATGTCTCTGATTTCATTTTGCTCCTTAGTTTATTTTGTTCATTAGATTCCTCCTATAAGTGAGATCATATGGTATTTCTCTTTCACTGACTGGCTTATTTCACTTAGCATTAATAGTCTCCCGTTCCATCCATGCTGTAGCAAAAGGCAGGAATTACTTCCTTTTTTCTGCTGCATAGTATTCCATTATGTAAAGGTATCACAGTGTTTTAATTCACTCATCTACTGATGAAAACTTAGGCTGTGAAACACTACTCCTGACAATCTCTGTCAATAACTGCCTCTTCCACTAACAGATTCAGAAACTTCTTAAGTGGCTCTACAATTGGCTCCCATTCCTCAACATTATCTATAAATTTCACTCAGAGGTCACTTACAATCCCCTAGATGGGCACTAAACTGGCCTTTTCTCAATTCCCATTCTTCCTGACCTCTCTGCAGAGTAATAGAATAGTCCTATCATGAAGTATTTAGCTTCTGAAATTTCAGTTTATGCACACTTGGCCAGAGAAGAAATGAAATAAAATAACATATGCAGGTGATTTATGTGTCAGTGAATCTCTGCTCTAAAACAGGCACTGGATGGGGCATTTGAACCCACCATCAGCTCAGTAAGTCTCTCATAGTATAAGCTACTTGCTCACTGAGTGTGAGTCCAGTGTTGAAAATTCCATCTTTTACATTCAACATGGTCCCTACATGAAATTAAACTATGTTTTATGGTGCTGGAAAAGGAAAAAGGAAGGAAGAAAAGGGGGGAGACAGGGGAGGCAGGGAAGGATTACTCAAATTTTGGAAAGAAAAAAAATATGTTGAATTTTTATAGAAAAACATTGTGTCAGTATCTAATATGGCATCTTTATGATGGATTTTGTTAAATAGTTTTGACTTTATACCATTTTAAATGCATGTCATGAACTAAGAATCCAATCCATGAATAAGATGAAAATTCAATGTTTACTATTAAATGACTTTCTTCCTTCCTTCCTTAGCCTCAACAATGTATTCTCATCTGGTTTTTCTCTTATATTTTACTGCTCCTTCTTGGGTCTTCCTAACTGGTTCCTTTCCCTACTATTTAAGGCTTTTTTAGTCCTTTTCTTTTTGCTACTGCTTTTACTTTCTGTGGTTTCCTACACTAATCAGTCCCAGTTGTAGGATAGGATCATTTTTTAGTTTGTGAATTAAGTCCAGCCAAGAGCATAAGTCCTCCAGTAGAACCATTGCTAACATTTATTAGATGTGAAATTGAGTCCTAGTTCCTAGTAATGGAATCTAGTGGCACAGTAACAAATGTCAAGATCTAAAAGTTACTTCCCAAAGTTTCCTTGTTACCTTTCAGATCCATTACTTTGGTACTTGAGGATAAACTGTCAGTGCCTATGTCACTTGGAAGTCACAGGAAGTCCCTGTTGCCTCCTATACTGACACTGTACACACATGTTTAAGTTTCTGCCTTGACTTCACATTCAGTGGACTGACTTGTTAGTCTATGCTCTTAGGCATTATCAGCTTTTCTAATTTTAAGTTCTATCAAATAATGAAGCTATAGAATTAACAAAGTGGCTGATGAGATAAACTCAAACCTAGAGACAAGAAGTAATTACAGTGGGTCCAGGTGTGGAGACTACGCAGCTGAAAGCAAAAGAAATTGAGAGGGAAATTCTTATCTTGAAAGAGTTTACCCTTTCAGACACTTTTCATTTCATAATTATCATCAAATATTAAATTGAACTTTAATAGTAACTTTTACAATTTACCATATGCTCTGACTTTTACTCAGAAAAGCACACACACTTCTATGTTTGAAAATGTCAAAGAATCACTATGAAATTAGTTCTAATCAGATCCTTGCATTAGTGAAGTATAAATTTAGCAGCATTCAAAGGATATGGGTTTAGGAACATAAAACAATCTATCATGCTAAAAGATCATTGAAAACACTGCATCAAATTTATGGCAGCTATATTAACCAAAGTATATTTGCAAATAAAATTTTTAAGAAGTATATCCTTATTCCCATTAAACAAAAGTGTGTTCATGTCTCCACACAAACATAAGCAGATAATGTCACAGAATATTTTATATCTAGGAAAGGCTTAATTATGAAGTCCAGCACTTTCAGTTCATAAATGAACCTTGCAAAGGCAGACTAAATAACATGTCTAACACCTGGTTACTGGCATTACCACTGTACAACTTTTCTCCAATGTTATTTCATTTATGGAGCATCTATTGAGCACCTTTTCTGCGTACTAGAGAAATGATAAAGGAAATTATATTGTTCCCAAAAAGCTCACTGTACAAAGGAAAAATCATACATGCAAATAATGGAACTCAAATATCAACTATTTCAGCCTTAATACTGCCCTTAATATTTAAATGAATTCACTTAAGCTCCTATCATGCATATACATCCTTCTTTTCCACCTATTGACTTTTCTGGAGGTTCATGTTTCTCTTAACTGAACTTCTGCTCCAATTTCTTGCTTTTGATGAATTTTCACACTTATGGTCCAACGTGAGTGACCAAATTAACTCAAATAGGGAAATACAGATAATATATCTCAGATTTCCAAAAGCACTAATAAATGCAAAACCTTGATATTTAACTTAGTTTTCTAAAAAGTTGAGTTAGTGTCCCTAGCTGGTGTGGCTCAGTGGATTGAGTGCCAGGCTGCGAACCAAAGGGTCGTTGGTTCAATTCCCAATCAGGGCACATGCCTGGGTTGTGGGCCAGGTCCCCAGAAGGGGACGTGTGAGAGGCCATCACACATTAATGTTTTCCTCTCTTCCTCCCTCCCTTCCCTTCTCTCTAAAAATAAATAAATAAATAAATAAAATTTTTTAAAAAGTTGAGTAAGTGAACATGTATTAAATCAGAACTGTAACTCTTGAGGTTGTAATCAGGAAAAAAAAACCCTCAAAGAGTCCTAAACTATTCATTCATTCAACAAGTAGTTAGCTATTGGTACAGGCATTGGAAAATTAGCAACAAAATTAAGTCAAAAGTCCCTGATCTCAGGGAAATAATTTTTTTCTTGGGGGAGACCAATAATAAGCAAGTAAGTAAATAAATATGTCTGTACAGTGATCACACTAGATAGATGATTATGGGAAGGAAGGGCACAAATTTAGCTCATCCTTTAGGCAGGAGAATCAATGAAAAATTCATTGAAAGGGTAGCATTTAAAAAGAAACCTGAAGGAATTGAGAAAGTGAGCCATGTGGACATCTGAAAGAAGGGAGTTCTAGGCAGAAGGAACAGCAAAGGCAGAGGTGCTAAACTTGGCATGTTTAAAGAAAAGCAAGGAGGCTAATGTGTCCTGGGCAGAGTGACAGAGCAGAAAAGTAGTATGTAAGGTCTGGATGAAAACTGGGGTTCATATCATGGAGAGATTGTTAGGCCGATGTAGGGACTTGGGATTTTACTCATAGTGGAAGCTTATGACAGAAGAATGGCATGGTCTGACTTACATTTATAGATAAATCAGTGTTTACAGAAGAGAGAACAAGATGGCAAAAGTAGCAGAGAAGCATTTGAGAAGTTACAGTTATAATCCATGAGAGAGATAGTTTAGATCAAGTGGTGCTAATGGAAATAATGAGAAGTGGTGAGAATCTGGAAATATTTTGATGGAAAAGCTGGCAAGACTTGCTAATGAATTAGATGTGAGTTGGAAGTCTATTTGGAAGGGAGGGGTGAATCAGGAGTTTGGTTTTATTCAATTAATGAGATTTACTGGGTCATATAACAAGGAAGCCTAAAAGTTTGTCAGCCTTCAAGATCAGCTTACAGATCATTTGATCTTAGTGACTCAATCAAGTCATCAAAGACTCCTCTTTTTCTTTCCATATTTGCATCATTGTGACTCATAATCAGAGTCTTCCTAAGAATGGCTCCCTATATGGTCAAAGGATAACTACCAACAGAATTGAAGGTATATGTCTTCACATGCAGTAGGGCAGTCAGAACAATTCTCACAACCAAAAATAAAATGTTAGGAAAAGTGTTGACTAGATTCAGTCTAGATTATTTTCAAACTAATCACTATCAAAATAGTATTGTAGGATTAACTGAGTGTTTCGACCAATTTGCGATCACTGTTGGAAGAGGAGGAAAGGTTAATCCAACCAAAACCAAATGGTTTCTACATAATCAGAGAAAAGTGAAAGAGATATTATAAAGACAAGCATAATGCCCACTACAAGTGTGCAGAAGAGTAAATGACTTAAAATTAAATACTAGCTGCAACTATTCTTATAAATTCTTTGGCAATTTCTATCCTGGGGAAATTTCACTGACTAGTATTTCTATTGAGGTTCCCAAACAGCAAAGTTGTTCCATGGTACATAATCCCCTTTCTCTCAAAAACTTTTGCATTATTTCCTCTTCATATTATAACACTTCTTAGGTTCCCTAAACCCCTGTGCCCAGTGTTGCCACCAAAATATTCAAAATTCTCTTCACTTGTCAGTTCATTACGCAGAGAAATTAGCTCAAGCCAGTTCTGTATATATACAAATTCATTGGCCTGTAATAGGCAAGACTGTTCACTCCAGATATGAACACATTACCAGGACAGAACTTACAGAGGTTTGAAATTTTTATCTTTTTCCTTTAAACACATATAAATGTTTATTCTTCCCCTATCAAGCTCTGTAAGTGAGGGGGAACTAAATGGTTCTTTTTAAAGAGATACAAATTGCCATTCAAAAACTGAAGCACCAAGACAGCTTGAATAACGTGTTTTAATAGCTAAGTAGAATGGGCATCTTAATTCTGCCCAGCATTGTGATAAGAACAGGTATTGAGTATCTTATAGAAAATAATGAAGTTACAGCTCCTAAGAGACAAAATTGTATTCTATAAATATAACTCTAACAGTTATGGAGCATGATGTAAACTAGAGGTTATGTAATCAGTTAAGAAGATGCATTCGCCTAGTGAAGACAGGATGGGGGACTAGCCCAAAGCAATGACAGAATAGTAGGAAATTGGTCCCAGTTTACAGATATTTAAGAAGTTGAATTATTATATTGCCTCTCTAATATTTCACACAAAACTCACTATAGCAACATGGAGTGATAGTTTTGGAAACATAAAGATTAGCTGAACAATCAGTTACTTTGGCCACATCCTTTGGGATTTTGTTATTTTGCCAGCATCTTTTTCTTCTTCCATTAACAAAATCTGAATTTTGATTCCCATTATATACATTATGGTTAGATCAATCAAAAGGATTTGTTTTTTTCCATTTTCTTCCATTTATACAAAAAAGATAGGTCTCTGTAATTTGTGATGGGGGTGGGGTACCTTCTGATGACCTGATGAGACTATGTGTCGTTACTACTTGGATTCCTAAAGCTGCCCTGATTTTCTCTTTTAGATTTTTCAGCTAAACTTATATCTCCCTATACCCTCTCAAGAAATTATTTTGTGCTTATATGAGCTAGGGTGGGCTTCTATTCCTTACAACAAAAGGAAACTAAATAATTTAAAAGTATAACAACAAATGAGCCAAGATATAACAGGGCTAAGATAAGAACCTAGATCTTCTAATACTCAGTCTAGTGGCTTTTTTATCATGTCATGGTGTCTCCAAATACTGAACAAAAGAAAATGTTCTTCAAACATAACAAATAAAGTATATAATGTGTCTAATAGAAGTGTATTCTCTAATACTAGAATAAATTATAAAGGATATATAATAACTGGATTAGATCCCATTAGACAATGGCAAAGAACAAACTGGATATTATGCATCCCAGGATGTTATGATAACATAACTGCCTTAGCCATGTCTGAGGATTATATGAAAATACTGAGCAAATCTAATGCAGTCTTGGAGATCTAGCAGTGATGAATCACATGCCAAGTTCATGGACCTTATCATTAAAACAATCTGGGAATTTCTGAGCTTTTATTGCTGCTGCTGCTGCTGCTGCTGCTGCTGCTGCTAAATTCCATTTTGTGGTTTGTGAGTGAATTAACAACTCACTCAAGACTTTAAATTGGGAGACCCAAGATGGTGGAGGAGTGAGCAAAAGTTATACTAACCTTCTCCCAGAACCAATCTGGAATCACAAACATATTGCAGAGAAATCATCCAGAATAAACAACTGAACAATATCAGGAGAGAAGCCTTATAACCACAGACAGACAGAAGAAACAGTTTCACCACAACGTGACTGGGAAGGAGTGCAGAGGAGGTGATAGAGGGCTGGCTGGGCTCCCACAGGCAGCAGCAGAAGTGCTAGAGGAATATTTCAGCAGTCAGAGGGAATCCCATTGAGAAGTGTGGAGTCTAAACCCCAAGCTGGGCTCCCCAGCCTATACCACCAGAGCCTGAAAAGTACCCAGATAACATTCAGCTGGGAAGAGTGGCAGGGTTTCTCTCTGCCAGGGACACAGAGAGCCTTTTAAAGGGCCAATGCCTAAATTTTTATTTGCAGCCACTTACCCTGGACTCCAGCAAAAGGAGGGCAGAGAGGACTAGAGATGCTTGAGGAGAGACTGGGGCCAGTGACTTTGGAGAGAGAACTGAGAGAGCAGCTGCCAGGTTCCTGGTGCTGAGTTATTGCCCATACTTCGGGAGCCATCTTGCTCAGGCAGACCACCCCACTTCCAGTGGCATCAGCCTAAGGGGAAGCAATAGCCCTGCCTGCAGAAATTACTCTGTCCCACCCTGTGGTGCTTAATTAAGCCTGACTGTTGATTACTACATTAACAACTGAAGGAGTGAGCCACAGACAGTAGATCCCTGGTAGTCTCAAAGAAGCTGCCTAAGACCAGACTGGGATACCACCTGACATCACCAGAGGTGGATCCAGAAAGAAAAAAAACAGTGGTAAATACTAGATGCAACCAAGACAAAATCACCTCAGTCTTCTTCATGACTTCGATGTTTTCTGTTCTGTATAGTTTTTTTTAAAACCCGGTTTTATTGAGATATAACTGATATATAACATTGAACATTAGTTGTAGTGTACAGGATAATGATTTGATGTGTCCTGTATAGTTTAATATTCATTTCTTGTCAAGTTTTTACATATTAAGTCACTAGATATTATATCATAGTTTATTTGAAATCTCATATTTTGCTCCTTTCTTTTACCCCATTTCACCTTCTTCTTTCCTCTTTTTATTTTTGTTTTAAATTTTGTTTTCTCTCTTGCTACAACTCATATCCATTCTGCACTCTTACTATTTCTCTCCCATCCAGTCTCTCAAAACCATTTTCCTTGTCATTGGTCATCTCACATTTTTTTCCCTGCTCTTAAAATTCCTATTTCTCTCTCCACCTTTATCAATCTTTGCTCATAGGTAATGGATAAGGTGGTTGCTGTTACAGTTCTTCAATCTTATTTCTAGATAGTGACTATCTTTGTATTTCAAATCTCAAATTTCACTGTTCCCTCCTCCTACCCCATTTTGTCTTCCTCCTGCCCTTCCCTTTTTTCATTTTAAATATTAATTTTTCCCTGTCTTAGCTGGCTTTTCAACCTGCACTTTTAGTATTCTTTCTCCCTATATTCTCTCAAAATAACTTCTCTTTCCTCTAGACATCGCTTAAGCTCTTATTTCTTTCTTTATGCCCCCTTATTACCATTCCACCTATATAAATCTTACCTCATTGGTTGTTGGTATCTCTGTGGTGGAGATTTTTCTGCAATTAGGGCCATATCATTTTACAAATATATGTATTTTTTTGTTTTGGTTGTCTGTTTTTTCTCTCACTTGATATATACAAATATATTTTTTTCTTTAAATTTTGGTTTTAATCTAATACTACACACCTCTTCGCTTACTCCATTCTACCTTCCCTCCTCCCTTTTTTAGTTATGAAGTAAATTTTATTTTCTTTCCCACTTTGCCTTGTCTCTATTCCTTACTCATATTATTGCCCTTCACTCTACCCTCACAAAATCTCTTTTGTTTAAGTTAGTCATCTCATATTCATTTTCCCTTTCTTATAATAGTCTTAAACTCTTTATACCTTTATTAATATTGGTGCATTGGCTGTTGATAGTGTGATTTTGTGTGAAGGATATCTTTGTGAGTGTGGGTCTGCTTCCTGGGCTGTTTGGTTTTTGTTCTGGCAGCATCTGTACAAGAGTATACAAGACATGGAGTGTTAAGTGACTCTCAGTCAGCCAGCCACAGAGAGGAACCCACCGAAGAATGACTCAACAACAACCAAAACCCAATTACAACCACATAAAAGGCAAAAGGGGCAGTGCAGGAAAATCAAGCACAGACAATCAAAAAGATTGCAACACTGGGTACCACAGGTGTCCTATCATGGAAGATCACACCATGAAGACAGGGAGGCAAAGCAGATAAATCTAACAAGCAAAAAAAAAAAAAAAACAAGAAGACTCACTTAAAATGGGGAAACAAAGAACCCCCAATTGAAAGGAAAGGAGGAATCCCTAGTAAGACTGCTAAGTGAAATTGAAACAACCAAACTATCATACATCAAGTTCAAAATAATGGTTATAAGGACACTCAAGGAGCTCCGTGAGAACTTCAAAGAACTCTAGGAAAGCTTCAAAAAACTTATTGCAAATTACACCAGCATGAAAACGGACATATAAACTATCAAGATGAGACAGGAGGAAATGAAAAATACAATATCTGAAATGAAGAACACAGTAGAAGGGATTAAAAGCAGGTTATATTAAGCAGAGGATCAAATCAGCAAACTGGAGGACAAGGTAGAAAAAAATCCCCAGACAGAGCAAAAAAAAACAAGAAACAGAACCCAAAAAGAATGAAGAGGGGTTAAGGGAGCTACAGGACAAAGTGAAATGTAATAATATCTGTACAAGAGGGATATTGGAAGGAGAAAAAGAGGAGCATGGGGCAGAAAACCTGTTTGAAAAAGTAATGACAGAAAAATTCCCTAACTTGATGAGAGAAAAAGTCATACAAGTCCAGGAAGCACAGAGGGTCCCAATCAAGATGAACCCAAAGAGGCCCAACTCAAGATATATCATATTTAATATGGCAAAATTCAAAGACAAATAGAGAATCTTAAAGTTAGCAAGGGAGAAACATTAAGTAACATAAAAGGAAGCTCCAATAAAGCTGGCAGCTGATTTCTCAACAGAAACCCAAGTCAGAGGGAATGGCAAGAAATATTCCAAGTAATGAAAAGCAAAGGCCTGCAACCAAGACTACACTACCCAGCAAGGCTCTCATTTAAAATGGAAGGTGAATTAAGGAGTTTCCCAAACAAAAGAAGGCTAAGTTTAATGAAGAAAGATGCACAGGGAACCAATAGTGATGGAATGAAAGATGGGTCTCACATCAATGGAGTGGACCAGAAGGAAGAAAAAAATATACAACCAGAAAAGAATGAAGAAATAAGAATTCAAAACAATGAGAGGCTTGGGAACCTCCGGAACATCTCTAAACATTCCAACATCTGAATTATAGGGGTACCAGAAGGAGAAG
>CM052538.1:124811983-124999483 GCA_028533065.1 Trachops cirrhosus
TAAGAAAAAGAAGATAAAAAACACGTGTAGTAAAATTACAGCAAATTCACAATTATTAACAACCACACCTGAAACAAAAACAAGAAGAAACTAAGCAAACAACTAGAACAGGAACAGAATCACAGAAATGGAGATCACATGGAGGGTTAGCAACAGGGGAGTGGGAGGAGGAGAGAGGGGGGAAAGGTACGAAGAATAAGTAGCATGGATGGTAGATAGAAAATAAGGGGAGGGCAAGAATAATAGGGGAAATGTAGAAGCTAAAGAACTTATGACACATGGACATGAACTAAAGGGGGTGAATGTGGGCGGGAGAGGGTGTTCAGGGTGGAGGGGAATGAAGGAGGGATAATAGGACAAATGTAATAGCATAATCAATAAAATATATTTAAAAAAAAAGAATACACCTCCATCAAACCAGCACTGCAAGTCAAGCTAAAGGGACTGCTTTCATAGATGAAGAAAAAGTGAGAGAGAAACAAACACAGGTACAAAGGGGGGAAATGGCAATGAATAAGTACCTATCAATACTAACCTTAAATGTAAATGGATTAAATGCTCCAATCAAAAACCATAGAGTAGCTGAATGTATAAGTAAACATGACCCACATATATGCTGCCTACAAGAGACCTACCTCAGAACAAAAGACCTACACAGACTGAAAATGAAGGTTTGGAAAAAAATATTCCAAGCAAGTGAATAGGAAAAAATAAGCAGGCATAATAATACTTATATCAGCTCTAATAGATTTCCAAGTAAAGACCATAAAAAGAGACAAAGTTACTTCATGATACCCAAGGGTAGAATCCACCAAGATAACATAAACATTGTAAACACATATGCACCCAACACAGGAACACTCAAATATATATGAAAAATCTTGGAGGACTTCAAGAAAGATATAGACAGCAACATACCTAAAGTAGAGGACTTTAAAAGCTCACTATCAACTATGGAAAGATCTGAAGAATCAACAAGGATATTGTGGGACTCAATGACACCTTAGATCAAATGTACTTAACTGATATATACAGAACCTTTCACCCCCAAGAAGCAAAATATATATATTTTTTCAAATGCACATGGAATACTCTCAAAGACAGACGACATGATAGGACACAAAACAAGCCTCAACAAATTCAAGAAAATTCAAATAATATCAAGCATTGTCTTGGACCACAATGGCTTGAAACTAGAAACCAACCTCAAGGAAAAAACACAAAAACAATCAAATTCATGGAGACCGAATAACATGTTATCAAACAATGAATGGGTTAACAATGAGATCGAGGAAGAAATCAAAAAGTCTATGAAAACAAATTAAAATGAACACACAAAAGCTCAAAACCTATGAGACACAGTGAAGGCAGTCCTGAGAGGGAAGTTCATAGCAATATAGGCCTACCTAAAAATGATAGAAAAATCTCAAATAAACAACCTAACCCTACATCTACAAGAACTGGAGGAACAACAACAAACAAAGCCCAGAGTGAGTAGAAGGAAGGAAATAATCAAGATCAGAGCAGAATTAAACAAAATAGAGACTAAAAGCACAATTCTAAGGATAAATAAATCCATGAACTGATTCTTTAAAAAGAAAAACAAATATCGACAAGCCTTTAATCAGACTCATTAAGAAAAAAAAAGAGAGAGAACCCAAATAAAATCAGAAGAGAAAGAGGAAAAATTACAGCTGATACCACAGAAATACAAAAGGTCATAAGAAATTACTATAAGCAACTATATGCCAAGAAATATGAAAACCTGGGTGAAATGGACAAATTTCTAGAAACATATTCTCTTCCAAAACTGGATCAAGAAGAAGTAGAAATCCTGAACAGACTGACAACAGCTAGGGAAATTGAAGCAGTAATCAAAAAACTCACAGCACATAAAAGCCTTGGACCAGACAGTTTCACAGAAGAATTTTACAAAACATTTAAAAGCTAACTTATATCCTGCTCAAACTATTCCAAAAAATCCAAGAAGAGCAAAGGCTCCCAAACTCCTTCTGTGAGGCCAGCATCTTCCTAATCCCAAAACCAGATAAAGACACAACAAAGAAAGAAAACTACAGGCCAATATCGCCAATGAATATAGATCGCCTCAACCAAATATTGGCAAACCCCATCCAGCAATACATTAAAAAAATCATATACTATGTGAAGTGGGATTCATACCAGGAATGCAAGGAGGTAAAATATCTGCAAATTAACAAATGTAATATATCACTAAAAAAAGGAAAGACAAAGATCATATGTTCCTATCAACAGATGCCGAAAAAGTATTTGATAAAGTACAGCACCCATTTATGATAAAAACACTCAGGAAAGTGGGAGTAGAAGGAGCATTCCTCAACATAATAAAGGCCACATACAAGAAACCTACAGCCAACATTATACTCAATGGGCAAGAACTACAAGCTTTCCCCCTAAGATCAGGCATAAGACAAGAGTATCTGCTTTCACCACTCCTATTCAACATAGTATTGGAAGTTCTATCCACAGTGATCAGACAAGAAAAAGAAATGAAAGGCATCCAAATTAGAAAGGAAGAAATAAAACTGTTGTTGTTTGCCGATGCCACGATAGTATACATAGAAAATCTATAGTCTGGTCCAAAAAAGTACTCAACCTAATAAATGAATTTGGAAAAATGGTGGGATACAGTCAATATTCAGAAATTGAAGGCATTTTTGTACACCCCCAATGAAATATCAGAAACAGAAATCAGGAAAAAAATCCCATTTAATATAGCAACAAAAAAAATAAAGTACCTAGGAATAAACTTAACCAAGGAAGTAAAAGACCTATACTCAGAAAACCACAGAACTCTAAAGAAAGAAATTAAGGAAGACACAAATAAATGGAAGCATATAATGTTCATGGATTAGAAGAATTAACATCACTAAAATGTCCAAACTAACCAAAGCAATCTATTGATTCAACACAATCCCCATTAAAATACCAATGACATATTTTGCAGGTATAGAACAAATATTTCAAAAGTTTACATGAAACCATAAATGACCCCAAATAGCCTCAGCAATTTTGAGAAAGAAGAGCAAAGTCTGAGGGATCACAATACCTCATATCAAACTATAGTACAAGGACACTATAATCAAAACAGTCTGGTACTGGCATTAGAACAGACACATAGATCAATGGAACAGAATAGTGAGCCCAGAAATAAACCCAATTCTCTATGATCAATTAATATTTGACAAAGGGGGCAGGAGCATAAAATGGAATAAAAAATAGCCTCCTCAATAAATGGTGTTGAGATATCTGGACATGTACATGTAAAAAAATTAAACTCATCCACCAATTTATACCATACACCAAAATAAACTCAAGATGAATAAAAGACTTAAATATAAATCATGACCCAATAAAAGTCCTAGAGGAGAAGGTAGGCCAAAAAACTTCAGATATCCCATGCAGCAATATTTTCACCAATATACAAAGGAAGGGATACAAAGGAAAGGATAACAAATGGGACTACATCAAAATAAAAAGTTTCTGCACAGCTAAAGAAAACATTAGCAAAATGAAAAGGGAACCAACTACATGGGAAAACATATTTACCAATGATAACTGGGTAAAGGGTTTGATCTCTGAAATACATAAAGAACTCACATGACTCAATACCAGGAAGACAAACAATCCAATTTAAAAATGGGCAAAGACCTGAACAGCACTTCTCCAAGGAGGACATACAGAGGGCCCAGAAACATATGAAAGGATGCTCAACATCACTAGCCATCAAAGAGATGCAAATTAAAACCACAATGATACACCACTTCACACTGGTCAGAATGGCCATCATTTACAAATTAACAAACAACCAGTGCTGGCAAAGTTTTGGAGAAAAGGGGACCCTAGTGCACTGTTGGTGGGAATGCAGACTGGTGCAGCCACTGTGGAAAACAGTATGGAATTTCCTCAAAAACTAAACGTGAAACTGTCTTTTGATTCAGTGATTCCACTGCTGGGATTATACCCTAAGAATCCTGAAACACCAATTCAAAAGAACCTATGCACCCCTATGTTCATCAGTAAATAAGTGGATCAAAAAACTGTGGTACATTTACAGAATGAAATACTATGCAACAGAAAGAACTCCTACCCTTTGCGACAGCATGGATGGAACTGGAGAGTATTGTGCTAAACTGAAGTAAGCCAGGCAGTGAAAGAGAAATACCATACGATCTCATCTATAAGTGGAAACTAATCAACAAAACAAACAAATAAGCAAAAAAGAACCAGAGACATGGAGATAAAGAACAAAATGACAGTGACCAGAGGAGTGGGTGAAGGGGGTTAACAGGGGAAAGAAGGGAAAGAGTCAAGTCAAGGAACATGTACAAAGGACCCATGGACAAGGGCAATGGGGTGGGGATTGGCTTTAGGAGTACGTGCTGGACAGGGTGGGGGACAGCAACAGGGTAAAAATGGGGACAACTGTAACTGAACAATTAAATAAATACAAATAAAATCCCAAACTATAAATTTTTATAATAAAACATAGGAGAAATCTTTGTGACTTCGTATTAGTTAATGATTTCTTATTTATGACACCAAAAGCCTAATCCATAAAAGAAAAAATATAAATCTCATTTTATCAAAATTAATACTCTTCTTCAAAGTACACTGTTAAGAGAATCAAAAGACAAGGTACAAACTGGCAGAAAATTTTTGCAAAACATACATCTGTTAAAGGATTTGTACCCAGCATAAGTAAAGGGTTCTCAAAAATAAATAATGAGTCCTGGCCAGTGGCTCAGTTGTTTGGAAACAACCCAATTTTTTAAAATGGGCAAAAGGTTTGAAAAGACACTTCAACAAAGAAGATAAACATATTGCAAGCAGGCCAAAAGGATGCTCAACATCATTTGTCATTGGAAAAACATTATGTAAACCACAGTGACATACTTCTACATACCTGAATGGCTGAAATTATAAACATTGACCATACCATACATTGATGAGGGTCTCGAGCAAATGGAACTCTCATGCATCATAAATAGAGTGTAATATGGAACAACAACTTTAGAAAACTGTTCAGAATTTCAAAATTTAAACAAACACCAGTTATATGATCCAGCCACTCTTCTCCAAGGTATTTACTTAAGAGAAATGAAAGCATATGTCTATACACAGGCTTGTAAACAAATGTTCGAGACAATTTTATTTGTAAAAGCCAGTAACTGGAAACAACCAAAATATCCATCTGACAGACAAATAGATAAACAAACTGTGGTACATCCATACAATACTACTCAACCAAAAGAAGGAATGCACTACTGATACTCACAATATTGATGAATTTCAAAATAATAATGCCAAATTAAAGATATTCAAAAAGAATACTATGCATGTTTCTATTTATATACAGCTTAGAAAATGAAAACTAATCTGTAATTGATATAAAGCACATCAATTGGTGGTTGCCTGGGAACAATGGGAGTTGGCAAGGGCTAGTAGAGGTATAGGCTATAACCCTTTGTGTAAACTCTTGGGGGTGATGGGTATGTTCATTACTTGTGTTGTGTTGATGATTTCATAGGAGTATGCATATGTTGAAATTTATCAAATCATACATGTTAAAAATGTGCAGTTTATGGTGCATCAATTGTATCAATTATACCTCAATAAAGCTAATAAAAATGGGAAAAAAAGACTTTAACTTGGTACTTTTGCAAACAATAAAAAGCCCAGTTGGATAAATTAAAAATCATCTTCTTGGTTCACTAAGTGTGCAAGAATAAAATTTAATGGAACCAGCAAGCTCTTTTCTGGTCAGTTTGCCCCTAAGTTTATTTAGGTGATGGCCAGACTCCTGTTGACTGCACATTGATGTTTCTGGATTCTGGGAATGAAGGAACAAATTTATCCACGAAGCAGGAAATATGGCTCTTTCACAGTGAAAATCAAGCAATATAGAAATTGGTAGGAAAGAGGGAGAGGGATGAATTTAAAGAGAAACAAAACAACAGATTGAAATATCCTGGAAGCTGATAGTATCAGTGCTGAAAACAGTGGCAGATTGCCAGAAAGTACTTTGGCACAAGATAGTCAAGTTTAGAAGAGCTAACTTTAGAATGAAGAAAGGCGGTTAACTGGAGAAAAAGCAAAACCGAAAGTTAATAAAGGGAGGGAATAAAGGGAAAATAATCAGAGTTTAATTCAAGAGGAGACACTGACAGTCCCGTTGCTTTAACGGGGGAAAAAAAAAAAACACGGTAAAAGTTACCTTGTCTACTTGATAAAGAATTACTGAAAATGAAAACTCACTGTAACTAAGCAACGACACTGATGATTTCTCTTATTTAGCGTACTGTGGTCTAATCAACAGCACAACATAAGAATACTTATAAATAAAAGACATTTTCCTTCACCCCAACCAAATATATCTGAAAACTACAGGCCATATATTCTCCAAAGCCCCATGGATGGAGGTGACATTTTCCCGCACAAAATCATTGTATTTAGATTCCAAATAACCCAAAACAGAAAGAAGAGCTAACCACGTTAATCTGTCCACTCACCAATTGTGAACCCCAAGTCTAAGGGCTAGCAGTACCTCCAGGCCGGTGTCCAGGGACTCGAGCCATCATGCCCACCTTCCCCGCGGCAGCCAGGCCTGCAGACCAGGCCTGACCCCTTCTCTCTGAGCCGTAGGAAAATTCACAACGAATACAGAAAAGAAAGCGAGACGCAAAGCAAAACAACCTGTGGAGACAGGTAGCACAAACCTTCCGTGAGGAGGTGCCCCAAGATTCCACGCAGTCCAAGCCCAGTGGGGTAAAACTTGGAAGTTTCTTAAGCGGCGGTCTTGGAGTCAGGCCTCCCAGGGCCGGAAGTGTCCTCTACGTCTCCGAAGAAGTGGTCGGCCTGGGCCTCGGCCTAGGCTTCACTGTCCTCATAGTACTCGCCACAGAAGAGGGAGAGCGGCCACACATCAGTGGGCACGCCGTTAGCGGCAAGCGTGCTGGGCAACCTTTTGCCTTAGGGTCCGAGTCCACTGAGGTCCTCAGGATCTGCTTCCGGGTGAGGCCTGTAACCTGCCTGCCCGGGCCTCTCCTCTCTCTCTGCCTACACAGATCACTGAGGCCTTCCCGTCGGAGGGGGAAGAGGTTTCGGGTCCACTGAGGAGGGAGATGAAACTCAAGAGGATATTCCTGAGGTTCTGGCTGGACTTCCTCTCTCTGACTGCAGTTCTGGCCTCTATGGGGGTCGTGGGCCCGGGGTGGAAGATGGACATGCACTCGTGCCTGAACTTATGGTAATGGTTAGGAACTACAGGCGTGCCTTGAAGTAGCCATCCTCGTAGTAGGTTTTGCGGGTCCCGAAATGAGCACCTCCTCATTATACAGGTCGCCTCTGACCACCAAAATCACCTGGAAACCCTCTACGAGTTCCACCTGCGCCCCTTGAGCTGGAGCACCAGCGCCTTCTGCAAGGTGGGCACTAGCAGTCATAGCAGCAAACTGCCTGTCTTTGTAGCACAGATGGAAGGAGAGCATATCAGTATTTCTAGATGTATCCTTTAAGTAAACAATCAATTTGAAACATTGTTTATTAATTGAGTTACAGAACAAATAATTCCAGAGGGATACTTTGAATCAATTGTAAAAAGTATTTAAGAGAAGATAGCATTTAAAATAATGGAGTAACCTAAAAGCAGAAGATGAAGGAAACTGCCTTGATAACCAACTAGAAAACAGTTCCCATATATTGTTTAGAGATGGCTATCTACTTAGTAGAGAATTGTATTAACATTTTGACTGATTTCTCACCTCAATGGAAAACATGAGAAAATGGAACACAAGCTCCTAGACTTAATGGAGCTTTTCCTGTTGTAAACTGTTGACTCAAAACTAAATAAAGATGTGCAATATAAAATATTTAAATAAATATCAACACCTGAATACCAAAAGATACCTGTAAGCTAAATTAGAGCTTAGTTCAACAATGAATTTATCGGTGAGGACACTTATATTAGGAATTTCTCTTGGTCCATAATCATTCCAATCATTGAATTCATAAAGTGAAAACCTTTCACTAACTATAGGCCATTATCAGAGAAAAGCTTGTATTATCTTTTCTTCAATTCTTCTAAAGCGCCCTGTAATAATTCCACTGAATTACAGTTGTCCAAGGTCTAAATGGAACACAGCAATGCATAGAATATTTTTTCCAGTGCCTGTGTTTTCCCCATTCCAGTCATTATCTGAAAGCAGGCTTCTACATACTTTCAATTCTATCCCTTGAGGTTCTTCAATTTCTAATTATTTACTGGCTAATTTACACTGAGAGTATATTTTTTTAAATCTGTGATTGTACAACCAGATTCTCTTTAAGGTCCTTAACTAAATGACCTATGGGTTCCAACTTTACTTTGTCCTTTCAAGAAGTTAGAATTACTCAAATTAGAAAAGATAGTTTGTAATAAAGATATACAGGTAAGTACTCCAGTAATTTGGCATATCATTACTTGAACAATTCTATTTGGGGAAGGGACCTAATTTTTAACAACTCCATGACTCTGTGCATCACAGAGTCACTCAACATCTCTTGTTTTTATTTTCTTCTTTATACAAAAATTGAGCCAGATGGTTCTTTGGGTTATTCTAAGCTGTAATAATCTTATGCTATTCTCAAGAGTGCAATTCTTGAATTCACAAAGGTATGCCTTTTCTAGCCTTACATTGATTATCAGTTTACTATGTGTCAGATTCTATAATAGACACTCGTTTTCAAAATAGAGTTTATTTTTAGAATAGTTTTATATTTACAGAAAAAATGTAGATGATAATACAAAGTTCATTTATGCCTTGCACTACAGTTTCCCCATTGTTAATATCTGACATTAATATGGTACACTTGTTACAAGTAATGAACCAGTGTTGAACCATTATCTAAAGTCCATACTTCATTATAGTTTCCTTAATCAGCTCACCACTTATACATGGACTTTTTCAATAAATATGTACAGTTTTGTAAATGTATTTTTCTCTTATTACATTTTTTCTTAATAATACTTTTCTTTAGCCTACTTTATTTCAAGAATATGGTACATAAGGCACATAACATACAAAATATGTGTTAACTGACACTTCATGTTATGTGAAGGCTTCCAGTCAACAGTATCCTATCAGTAGTTAACTTTGGGGAGAGTCCAGAGTTATCAATATGAGCAGATTTTCCACAGGTGCCCCACCCCCTGTGTTGTTCAGGAGTCAACTATATATATTTTTTTTTCTGTTGCAAGATCTCATCCAGGATACTACATGATATTTTGATGTTATAGCTCCTTGGCCCCTCTTGACCATGACTATTGTTCAGATTGTCCCTGTTTTTGATGACCTTGACAGTTTTGAGGAATACATGTCAAGTATTTTGTTGAATGCTTCTCAGTTGGATTTGTTTTTATTTTCCTCATAGCTATACTGGGATTATGGATTTTAGGGAGGAAAACCATAAAGATAAAACCATTTTATCACATTATATCAAAATGCAGTATCAACTTATTTGTAACTTAATATTGATGTTGATGTCGACCTTGATCACCTGGCTGAGGTAGTCCTTTTTAGGTTTTCTCATTGCTCCCCTTTTCATAATGCCTTTTTAGGAAGAAAGTCACAATACACACCCTACAGTGAAGGAGCTGGGGTGTGTGCTCCCTTTCCATGAAGGCAGTGTATCTAGAATAATTATTTGTAATTCTTCTACAAGAGAGATTTGTCTCTTCTCCCCAATTATTTATTTATTTATTTATTTATTTATTCAATCTTTTATTTACATCAGCATGGGCTCATGGGCATTTATTTTATACTCTGGATTATAATCCAAATGCCTCCTTGTTTTGTTGCTCAAGTGTTTCCAGGTTTGGTCATTTCTAATCCTTTCAGTTGTCTCTGTTAACCCTTCAACATACCCCATCAGTATACACTTTTGTTTTAGTTGTTTCATTTTAAGCCCTTCTTGTGTTAGACATTTTAAGCTGCTATAATAAACTACATAATTAGGTGGTTTATAAACAACAAAAATTTATCTTTCATAGTTCTGGAGCCTGGAAGTCCAAGATCAGGCTATCAGATTGGCTGGGTTCTGGTGAAACCTCATCTGGGCTGTAGACTGTTGACTTATTGTTTTATCTTCAAATGCCTTTTCCTACAAGTACAGTAATCTACCCTCATGATGTCACAAACTTTAGTCCATAACATTTCTTTACTTTCTAGCACTACATAATGCTGCAGACCCACCTTACATATTTCCTGACCCAGTCCTATATTCAACTATTTATGCAAGAACCCTTGGCTCCTTTTATTGGAGAAAGGGATTAGAAACCAAAATGGGTGCTAGATGTACTTGTTGCTACTGGGGTGTCACTGAACCTAGGACCTCTCAATTGACCATAAGAAACTATATTTGTAAACTGTGTATATACATACACATGTATATAAATATTCCTATATGTAACCATCTATTTCTATATTAAGCTAAACAGAAATTCATAATGTGATATTTCTAGCTCTGATCCTTTACCATACAGATCATTGTAGCTCTTCCCATTGCTTATTTCTATCCCCTTCTCTAAGTGAGAAACCTGGCTTCCACTATCTTTTATTTAATTGTTCAGTTGTTCAATTCAAACTTAAACATATACATATCAGCATCAACATTGTTCACTCTGACCCCTATAGAAAACAGCTTTATCAACTAAAACACAATGTTTGGGTGCAGTTCTTTTTGCCTTGAGCATTATAGGCTCCACTCATTTCCAAAGTTATTTATAATACCTTGTTTCCCTACCTCCTTCACTGAGGATTTTTTCATACAGTTGTAATATTGTCAGATTCTTCTGTCACAGTCCAAATTCTCTCACTTGCTAAATAATATTTTAAATGTTTACATACATTAAGGTTTACTCATTTGCTAAAAAGTTCTATAGGTTGTTGACAAATGCATAATATTATTTATTCACCATTATAATATCACACAGGATAATTTCACCTCCTCTCATAAACTGTTTTTAACTTATTAAAGCCTTCTCCCTCTCTCTCTAAACTTGTAATCACTGGACTTGTCTCTATAGTTAAAACTTTCCCGAAGTGTCATATAATTTAAACTACATAAACTTTTCAGACTGTCTTCTTTCACTTAGATGCATGCATTTAAGGATGCTTTGTGTCTTTTTGTGAGTTGATAGCTCATTTCTTTTACCACTCAATAATATTTCATTTTATGGATGTACCACAATTTGCTTATCCATTCACCAGTGGGACAATGTTGTTCCAGTTGGGACAATTATGAATAAAGCTACTGTAAACATTCACATGAAGATTTTTTGTGGGCATCTCTTCAAATCAGTTAGGTAAATACCTAGGTGTGAAACCACTATGTATAGCAAGACTATTGTTTTTTGATAGCTTATCAAAAAACAAAACAAAACAAAACAACACAAAAAATCCCTGCCATGGCTTCCCAAGTGGCTGTACCATTTTGCATTTCCAATTCCCACTAGCAATGGCTGAGAGTTCCTGTTGCTCCACATCCTCACCAGTATTTCGTATTGTCGGTGTTCCAGCTTTTGCCCATTCTAATAGGTGAATAGCGGTATCTCATTGTTGTTTTAGTTTGCATTACCCTGATGACAAATGATGTGGAGCATTTTTTCATGGCTTATTTGCCATCTTTGTATATTTCTTAGTGACATGTCCAGATTCTTTTCTTATTTTTAAATGGGTTATTTGTTTTCTCATTGTTGAGTTTTAAGAATTATTTGTATATTTTGGATACCAGTCTCCTGTCTGATATTCAGGGCAAGAGGGACTGAGTGGTGCTGTTCTCAGGGGTAAGACTCACAAGGCAAAGAAGATCAGAGGATGAATCTGAGTAGGGAACAGGGCTGGCAAACAGGGTTCTGAAAGAGTGAACAACCATCATAGGATTGTTTTCATGTCAGGACACATGGCCTCTTTTTTAACTTTAAATTAAAAAATAATGAAGCCCATATAAAAACAGTCAAAATGTAATTTTGGAAAACTTCTTAAATATAATTCTGCTATTTTGCTATTTTTTCCTAAATTCAAACTTATTTAAGGGCTTTCATATAGGCACTAAAATTTATGTGCAATATATAAACTTAGAAACTGACATAATGTAAACATCACCTAAACCTATATACTTTATTTCAAAATCAATTTACATAATATGTAATCAAACATTCTTTCATTCAAAGTTTAATCAAGTTATTATTAAAGATTAATACATAACTGACATACCTTCTAATTTGTGTGGTTATTACCAATCAAGAAAACCTTAATTTACCTTGTGGTTTCAAACCTTGTGGTTACTCTTCTTAGTAACAGAAAAATATTCTATAGATAAAACTATAGAAGTCAATTTATGAAATGTATTTTTACTGTTAAGCTTTTTTCAACTTAAGAAAATATATTTTCAACAAATTATGTCTAAAGTTGTTTACACTCTTTCAAAAATGTATGTTAACCTTTCTTAAGATTTTAAAGATACTTTAACATTATTTGACAAAAAAACACTAGCCTTCAAAATATTTAAAGATTTCTAATATTTTTGATGTAAGTATGCCTTAGTTTTTTCTTAGATATAACTACCATTTCAGATAAAGTAACTATATAATTTGTCATCCAAAGAAGTACAGTTTTAAGAATAAATGAGGGCAATAATAAAAAAATAATAATAATAGTAATAATGAGACAATATACATAAGCCTGGGCAAATGGTTAAACCTAACCTTAATTTTAAAAATGAGTCAAATATTACAAAAATTACTCAAAAGTTTTCAAAATACCTAGTATTAACTGGCACAAATATAATAATCTATCATTTTACAGTATATATTTAATACACAACTTATTTATCAAACTGCTGATATTCACTCAGTGTAAAATAACAATTAGAAGAGTAACTTGATCTTATTAATAAAGGGTAAGAAACTAAATATAAGACGGGACTTTTATTTTTATTTTTTATTTTTAAAAAGATTTTATTTATTTATTTCTAGAGAGAGGGGAAAGGAGGGAGAAAAACATCAATGTGCGGTTGCCTCTCAAGTGCCCCCTGGAGTCCTGGCCTGCAACCCAGGCATGTGCCCTGACTGGGAATTGAACTGGTGACCCTTTGTTTCACAGGCCAGTAATCCATCTACTGAACTACACCAGCCAGGGCTAGGACAGCACTTTTATTTTATGGAATGATTAAAAATATATTGAAAATCTCTTAAAGGTTTTCCTGCTTCAAATTAATCACCTAACAAGTTCCTAAACAGCTACATTTAAATATTAGTTGCTTTTGTTTAAGGCCACATTTTTCAAAGTCTGTTCAAAGCATATCAGATTGTCAAATACTACTGGTTATATCAGAACCTTAGGAAAATGCCCTACTTAGGGACTAATACCTTCTCATACAGACATTTAACATTTGGTTTTCCTTTTATGGAAAGTAAATGAGATTAATGGGCCTTACCTCTTGCCTGTTGTTTATAAGCATGGGTAAGCCAAGTACCTCATTCTAGAAATAAGATAGTATACCTGCAAAAAGGAAGAAGAAAGAGCGATGTCTAAAAGATTGCCACTTAAACCTGCTATATTTAGAAATCCTGTCTGTTTGATATTTATAAAATTTGGGGGATAGCTTCTCTTTATATCAAATAAGACAAAGGAATGCTGAGTTTTGCCACAGATGTAGAATAACCTGGGGCTATCAAGATGGGAAAATATTACAGTTTATAGTATCCAGAGGAAATGGCTGCAGAGATTTGCCAGACAGATGGCAAATCTCTGCAGCTATGGACTTCATTAGAGGACCACAGTTTTCACCTAGCAAGGAGAGAACTGGAAAATGTATTAGTAAACTATTACTGCATATTACACCACACCCAAAATTAATGCTATAACAACTATTTTACTATTGTTCATAGTTCCATGGTGTGACTGAGTTCAGCTGGGTGTTTCTTCTCATCCATATGGTGTCAGGAACGGCTACAGTTATCAACCAGGCTGTAAGGTCCAAGATGGCTCATTTTCATAATTTCCAGTAGGTATTTTCTATTGACAAGAGACTCAGCTGGGCCCATCAGTCAGAGTGTTCTCCATGTGGCCTTTCTCTATAGATTTGGCTCTTCACAGAATGGCTACTGGGTTCTAAGGGGCAGGAGATAGAACTTACTTGTTGGATTCTCCAGAAGGAGTACAAGTTATTTATTAGGGATCAATACCTGAGGGTAACGAAAGGTAGAAATAAGATAGACAAAGACAAAAGTCAAAGCGTGATGCAGTTGGCTAACTTGCAGACACTGCACATCAGGAAAAAAATTCCAGATCTTTACATCCTTTCCTTCTTTGGTCCCCAGGAAGGGCATGACCTCAGGTGAGCCAAATCTTTACAGATGAGGCAGATGCTGAAGGAGCTGACACCTGATGTCCCTCTGCTGCCTTCATTCCTCACTGCTGAACAGCAAGTTCTTCCTTAAAGTCAGATCTGAGCAGCTCATGTTATATCCATCACACTACTAATTGCCTTAAAACCTGCACTTATAAGTTCCCAAGACAGAAATTTTAACAATTCTATGGCCATTTGATTGATAAAAGTTAGTAAAAAAAAAAGCAGCCAATATTCAAAGAAAGGGGAAATAAACTCCACTATTTGATATTAGGAGTTACTTGCATATGAAAAGAGGGGAGGAATTTGGAAAGGCACTCCACACTCTGCCCTCAGGCTATAACAATTCACATGCAAAGTAAACTCACATCTCCCAAGACCCCCAAAATTTTTAACCCATTATAGCATCAGCTTATATCCAAGACTCTTGTCATCTATATCAGAGCCAGATGTAGATGGGGTGAATTACTCAAGTTTCTCAGGAATACCTGTAAACTAAAAAATAAATCAACACCAATGAAATCATTGTCAGCCAAAAAAAAAAAAAAAAACCCACCTGACATGAAATAATGATGAAAGGACATGGCAGGCACAATAGAAACTTCCAAAGTAAAAGAGTAGAATGAGATGTATAGCAGTTACTGGGCCATAGCAATTCTGAAATCTAGCAAGGATGTCACCATCACCTCTGTCTCCAGGGACAGAGAATTTTTCCTGATTAGGGACACTTTATACTCCCTGACAATGTTTTCCAGAGCTCCGCCTCCTATGTCATTCTTACCTTTCCATAAAAAGTAGAATGAGTTTGTGGCAAAGTAGCTTTCTCAGTTTGTGCCCTGCTCATAGGAGACTAAGAGCAAAGAGGTCTTTCTCATTTGGAGCTATCTGTCTCTTTCAGTCCAAGCTCAAAAAGTTTCTGTTAAATTTTTTGGGCTTCCTATGTATCTATACCATATTTTTAGGACAGAATTTTTAAGATAGCCTTCTCTCTTCTTTGGCCTCAGAATCAAAGTGCTGTGGGGACAATACCATTCAGATTTTTGAAATCTCTTTTCTAGCCAAAAGGCCCTAAAAGGTACTTCCTAAAGATTCTTAGAAACTCTGTTTTCTAGTTGAGGTCAACAAGGCAAGCCCTTAAGATTCCTAAAAGCTCTGTAGTATAGCTGAGAGAGTCTGTATGACTCATCCTAATCTTTCTAAAGATTGAACAAAGAGTCTTCCAACTGCACCCTTGAATTAATCTTCATGCCATGGCTGTTTTTCCAGCAGCACTCTGGATTTGATCTTTCACCCAGGTTTTAATTTACTCAGAAAACTTTTTGTGGGCTGAAAGAGTTGAATATGAGAATAATTTATGTTCCTATCCAGCAAGATTGTATTTGAAAGTATTTCTGCCAAATTAGATATTGGTCAACTATGGCCCAGTGGTCAAATCCACACTGTCAACTACTTTTATCATTTTTGTTCTTGGAGCATAACCACAATTTATTCACTTACATACTTTCTATGTCTACTTTTGTGCTATAACTGCAGAGTTGCTATAGACACCATATAGCCTGTAATACCTAAAATATTTACTATCTGACTCATTACAGAATATGTTACTTTACCTGTACCCTAGATCCTGATTAAATATTGAATGGTTCTTTCTTTAGTTCATTTCACCCTAGTATGATTATGTGCACCGAAATAAACCAGTTAAGACTTAACAACATTCTGTCTAGAAACTTCCTTAGCCAAATACACAGGTTCATTAGATATATATCTTTTATATTGCCACAAATTACTGCATTTTCAAACATTCTCCCTGTACATAACTGGACAAAAACTCACCTCTTCTCTAGGCTCAAATAACAATTTTCTCACTATCTTACCAGCCAACATTGACTGTCTCTTTAAGGTGCTTGTGGCCTACACCCACCATCTGGTTCTGAAGCCAATGCCACATGTTTTAGGATTTGTTACAGCAGCACTTCACTTTTAGGTAACAAATTTCTGTTTTGATTATCTACTGCTGTACAACAAGCCATTTCAAAATTTAATGGTTTAAAATGACAATCATTTTATTATCTTTAATTATTTTATATGTTAAATTGGGTCAGATAGATGGTCTTATGCTCCTCCTATCAGCCGGGGCTATAATTAAATAAGGTCATAGTTGAATTTAAATGCCTAAGATGGATGTATTAGTTATTTATTGTTGTGTAAAATGTTATTCCAAAACTTAGTAGCCTAAAACAATAAATATTTGTTATCTCACAATTTTTGTGGGTTAGGAATCCCAGCTGAGTGGTTTTGGCACAGGGTGTCATCTGAGGTTGCAGTCAAGCTGTCAACTAAATTGAAGTCATCTGAAGTCTAGTAGATCTACTTCCTGTGTTTTTGGCAGGCCTCAGGTCCTCACCACAAGGCCTCTCCATAGGCTGCCCAATTGTCCTCATGAAATGGCAGCTGGCTGAGTGACCTGAAAGAGGGCCACCAAGAGGAAAACTACAGTGCAGTTTATAATCTTGGAAGTGACCTATCATCACTTCTGTGGTATTCAGTTGGTCACACAAACCAACACTTGTACAATGTGGGAGGGGAATACATAAATATATGAATAACAGGAAACGACCTTTATTGGGTGTCATATTGGAGACTGGCTGGCTAACAAAATAACTCACTTATGTGGCTATTGATTAGTACTTGATGTAAAGAGAGAAACTCTGCTCTCATTTTTTGTGATTTTCCCTTCAATCTTTGGTTTCTCACAGCATGGAGGCTGAGTTCCAGGAGGGAGCAAGTAGAAACTTCCAGTTCTCTTTAGCCTGGGCTTAGAAGTCCCAGGATGCCCTTCTGCTCATTCTATTTGTAGAAACTAACTACAGGCTGGCCTGAATTCAAGGGAAGCAGAAGTGAGTGCCATCTCTTGTTGTAAAGAGGGGTATGTACTGACAAGGAAGGGAGGAATTGTTTGGGGAAACGTTTGAAGACTACCTAAAATAGGAGATGAATACCCAATTTCATTTCCCTCCTGCCCTGTAACCTGTTAGAAGCTTCCTATTGGACTATAAGCAGAAGTCAGAGGGATAGATTGTACATTGAACCAGTCCCTGAATGAAAGCCTTCTGGGCCACAGAGAAGATTTTAAAGGAGTGAAAATAAAACTAGAAGGGCAAATACAGGTAGTCCCTGAGAAATTGTATTTTTCAATAATTATATAATTAAATAAAACCTTTTCAATACCTATAAAAGTAGCTTAGTGAACAGGATGGATTTTGTAACCACTCTCTTCCTTTTTGGCCTGCTCAAGATACAGAATTCCTCCACCTTGAAAATTTAACTCTGTGTGTTACAAAATTTGGGAATCATATCAGTCTGGCAGACTATTCAAATGACCATTTCTAGCTGAGAAGCACTTAGAACAAAAATATAATGCTCTTAGTGTGAACCCCTAGATATTTATGTGAACACAACTACAGCAAACAGCCACATTCTGTATTTTTTCCTTTATCATTAGTAGCCTATTTGGGGTTCAGATTTACATCCCAGCTCCTTGCTAGCAAATACTAATCAGCATGACAGCCTGAGCAGTCTTAATCTGTAAATTTCTCTTTGTAGAGATGGCCCTATAACTATATGTCCATCTTTCATTGAGGTCCAGTTTGAACACAGATAGATGAATTTCCCTCACATTAATGTAGACATTCATTAGTACTAGTAATAGAGTCCTTCTACCTATCAGATCATATCCAATAGATAATGCTGCTAACTCAGATCCTACCTAATGTTCTCATGTTGCCTCAGACAGTATATATATGGTCACCCACATTGGAGTCAGTCCTCTAAGCTCCTGTTTCATTCAGGCCTTACTTAATCTGCTCTTTTTAATAATCTTCCTTCGAAGAAAGCACTGTACTAGACCTCATGCACATTAATAAAAGGAAACCTGGTATTTTAGCTATGCTTTTGGCAGTGAGGATATCTTTTATGACCATTTGAAAAACAAATATATGGATGGTTACCTGTCATCCTTAAAGATAACACCAAAGCCAGCAGCATGGCATTTTGACATTCAGTGCTAACATCTTGAGTAAGAAGTTTGCATTTTTATATTCTGTTTAAAACACTCTTCATATGGATTTATATGCCCCTGACAGATTTTTCATAACACAAAAAGCACCATTAAAGTATTTCCATAGTTTGGTATATGTTTGAACTTACAACTTTCAAAAATCTATCTAATTGCTCTCATTTTTTATCTCTTACATTAAGCTAAATGTTTTATATCATTGCTTATAACCAAGCCAGTGATGATCCAGGTAGTCAATATTCCCTTACTCATTCAAGAATCTTCATTAGTCAGAAACTATGATATAATTTCAATGGAAATATCATATTTTAATACAGGCTATGGTACTACTTCAGGTATGACATGTTTCGTAAACATTAATCTTCAAATAAATTGGTATTGTGACTTCTTGTCACTTGTCAATGATAAGCAAATCGCTGAACATCTTACAAAAATAAAATTATAATTAAGATATTAACTTCATCTCCATCTGTGTCATTGGACAATACACTCATACTTTGCTTAAGGAGTTATATAGGCTACTTACCAAACATGATTCAACCTATTTTATGGGCCATTTTATGTCATAATTATTATTGATGACTTTAAAAATAGTTTAGCCTGTGAAATACATGAAGAAGAGTATATAAAATATATAAGGACTGGTTAAGTAAAATAATAAAATGAACACCCAGGTTAAGAAATAGAACATTTCCTGTGAAAAACCCTCTAGTGTACCTCCTTTATATTTCTATCCTCCTCCACTCCCCAGAGAAAAATACTTCCAAATTTAGTGTTAATAATTTCATAAGTTTTCCTTCTATATTTACAACCTATGCATGAACTCTCATACCATATACAACTTCCATGAACTCTTCACACTTTGCACGTGACATAAATGAAATCTTAACTGTGTCTATTCTTACTTTTTACACTGAACAAGGTACTTTGAGGTTTATCTATGTTGATGTATTTGGCTAGGTCTTAATAATTTTCTTTGCTCTATAGGATTCCACAGTGTAAATTTACTACAGTTTATTTTTTCTTTTATAGTTGATATATTTTTTTTTGCTACTGCCCTAATATTCTTGTAAAGCATTCTTCTGAAAGGCTTCTTTGTGCACAGTCAACAGGGCACATGGTAACTCATGGACATGCTGGCTGCTAAACACAGGCATGTTCAACTTTAGTTAGTAGTTAGTACTCATAATGTGCTAGAACAACCTGAAAAATCTTAGTAGTTAAAAAACATCAAAGGTTTATTTGTTGCTTGTGTTATATTTTCATCTTAGGTAGAGACTGGCTAGGTGAGTCTCTCTTCCACATTATTCTTCTTCAGGAAATGTTACCAGATACCATGGAAAAGGGGGGAAACTTGGTTAACCACTCATAGCTCTTAAATATTTCCCCTTGGAAATGACACAGGTTATATAGCCACACAACTTCAAGGGGTAGTGCAATTATAACATGGAAAAGAAATATCTGTGAATAGCCTGAATGCCTGCTAATGATGACTATAAACTCTTTTCAAAGTGATTGATCCAATTTACACACCTACAAGAGAGGATGAGAGTTTCATTGCTTCATATCCTGCCAAACTGATATTTTCAGTTATTAAGACTTTTTAAATCTGATGGATATGACCCATCTCACTGTGGTTTTAATTTGTATCTTCCTGATTAGTAATGAGATGAAGTATCTTTTCATAACTATATAAGTGCTTTGTACAAAATTAGTCTTTGTAAAATTACTCTTATTATTTTATCCATTTTTCATTTGAGTTGTACAAATGTTTAAAATAATGATTGGAGGAACATTTTCACATTCTAGATACTAATCCTTTATTGGTCTTATGTGTTGCAAGTTTTTTATCAAACTCTGTGACTTGTTTTTTCATACTCTTTAAGATGTATTTTGATGAGTAGATTTTTTAATATAGTAAAATTTATTGATACTTTATTGCTTTTGTTTTTTATGTCTTATTTAGGAAATCTTTTTCCTACCTGAAGAAATAAAGATATTCTATATTATCTTCTAAATGTTTTATAGTTTTGACTCTATATGTCTTTAATCTACCTAGAATTGATTTTTGTGGATGATGTGATGTACAGCTCTATTTTTACTCTGTTTTTTCCCATTTGTATAGCTGTATATCAGTCATGTAAGTTATTGATGGCTCTCAGCCAGAGGAGGGCATTTTGCCATCTAGAGGACATTTGATGATGTCTGTAGACAATTTGTTACAGTGGAGGAGAGGGTGCTCCTGGCATTTAGTGGGTAGAGGCCAGAGATGCTGTTAAAACAAAAATCCTGCAGTTCACAGACAGCCCCCCACCCACATACACATCAAAGAACTATTCATCCCATTATTAACTGTGCTCAGGTTGAGAAACTCTGGATTAGATTGTCCTGTTGTAGAAAATGGCCCCCAAATCTTTTAACAATGAAGGTTATTTCTCCTTTATATTCATGTGAATTGAGGATTGACTGATGCTCTGCTCCCCTGTATAGATCATTGCCAATCTCATAGCAGTGGGGACAAGGGAATGCAGTCATAGCGTATATGCAGTAGCTCTACCAGAGGTGTCACACATCTCTTATTCTCAATTTTTTTAATCAAAATCAATTATCTAAGTTTCCACTATAGGAAGCTAGGAAATAAAGCAGATTAAATGCAAACTAAAGATAGAAAGGGAGATAAAGATAAGACTGAAACTCAATGAAAGAGAAAAACATCAAGTATGCAATCACTATGTGTGGCTAGTGATTACCATATTGGACAGCACGGGTAGAACATTTCCATCATCACAGATAATTTTCTTGGAGAGTACTGAACAGGACAATCTAAAGGACATAGAAAATCTGGCTGATGATATTAATCTTATTTACTTAATTGACATTAAAGAACACTACATCTAAGAACTGCAGAAAACTTTTTTTAAATATGCCTGAATGTTCACTGAAACTATATGCTGGTCCACTAAACAAGTCTCAATAGGTTTCAAACTACTGCAATCATACACATATCTCTACTCATAATATTATTAAATTAGAAATCAATTAAAATCTAAAAATTAACAAATACAGTATAAAGAAATGCATATCTAAAGAAAATTAAGAAACATATAGCTGAAGAACCCAAGGGTCAAAGATAAAAATCTCATAGGAAATTATTTTCTACTAGTGGTGATAAACATATAACATATCAAAATCTATAGGTAATAAAGTATAGCTAATGAAATGATCATAGTAAAATTAATTTGAGTATTTATTTTAGCAAACTGAGAGGTCTAAAAGTCAATGGTTTACATTTCTACTTTAGGAGCTAGGAAAGAAATCACCCTAAATATTTATAAGAGAGGAAAAATATAAATAAGAATGAAACTCAGTGGAACAAAAAAAATAGTTCAACAATAGCAAAAATAATAAAATCAAGTTATAATTATAAGATTAATAAAACTGGTATATCTAGACATGCAAGAAAATATAAGAAAGACACAAGTTATCAATATCAATAATGAAAGAGGGAACACTTCCATGGATCCTAAAAGCATTAATAAAACAGTGAGCTAATATTATAAACAATTTCATGTCAGTATTTCAACAACATAAACAAAATAGGCAAACTCCTTGAAATACCCAAGTCCAAATGTAATTTTAATTACGTAAAAATTACAAATGTAATTTTAGCATAATAATACATTTTAAAGTGAATAGCTCTTGATCTCCCAAAAATTATTTAACAATCTTTCTACAAAGAAACCTCTAGACTTAGATAGCTCTACAGATGAATTTGTTCAGGCATTTAAGAAAATAAAAATACCAATCATACACAGACTTTTTCAGAACATAGAAGAGAAAGCTGGCAATGCTTTCTAACACATTTTATGATGGCAAATCTTACACTGATACTAAAACCAAAGACATTACAAGAGCTGAAAAATTAGATAAATACAATTTATGAATATACACACAGACATCTTTAATATTAGCAAATCATATCTATATAAATTATGTATATACATACATATACATATATTAACAATTATATTCAACCTGGTAATAACTTCCTTGCTAGTCATACTCAGCTCATCTATGGTTGTGACTAAGATAAAGTTAGTAGAGACTTTGAGGCACTCAATTATTAGTTGTGCCTCTGTGAGTATCTGGACTGTGGGGTCAAAAAAGGGGGCATTAGAGGAAGAAGGTAAAATGAAACAATAAGGTGAGTATAATAAATAGGAATGAGAAAGACCCAAACAGCACAAAGAGAAAAGCAATGGATATCTTGTTGACTCTTTTCATACACAAAAAAGAAGGAAACAATTCACCTGTACCTCATAAGTGAAGTGGAAACTGTGGGAATATTTAGGGCTAAAATTTGACTCTGAAGTCCTGGGCATTGTATACTTGTGTTTAGCCAATTTATTTGGGCAGGGGAATATTGATGAGTAGGAACTTTCAGTGGTTTTAGTGTTTTTTAAAGGCTCCTGCTGTGATGCATTTAAATGATAGTGGTATATAATTAGTAGTGCATGGTTACTAATTAGAAAATCTGACTCTTGAGTATTTCATTGCAGCAATGTATACAGTATATTAGCAATTAATTTACATGATACTCTTGATATTTCTGAGATGTCACATACATGTAATAATTTAGTACTTATCATATACTGTATTGACAGTACTTGCCATTATTTTTTAAATTTAATTTGCATACTAGGTATGTATTTTAAAAAATACTTTAACACTTCATTCTGTTTTAATTACAAGATTAGTAACTTCTGTGTGAATATAGCTTCTCATTCTGTATGGACTATAGAACAACATAGTAAATAGTACTAAATCAATCAGTTCAGCAAATATGGAGGCTTGTGCAGATTTAGCTTTTGGACCTTAAGAAGCACTTATCTAAAAATAGTTAAAGAAGAGGACATATTAATGTAGCTGGCTTAAATGTAGCATAAACCTTACAAATTTGACCCCTCTTTGAGTAGCCTGCATGTGTCTTCATTAAGATGAATGTATATGTTCTCATGTACTATGGATAAAATTGGTAAGTTTTTAAATAGTACCAGTTATCAGAAATATTATGGTCATGCATTTTGCTGAGAAATGAAAATACAATGACAGCCTAGCCAGGCATAAACCCTGTTACCTTGGATTTCATGATTGCATAGTGCAAATGAATTTAAATACCTAACATATTTTCTTATACCCTCTCTAAAACTACCTGTGATGCATATACTGGTCAAGTTGATGTCACTTTTTGATGGCATTTTAATCAAAACTAAGTTGCAAGAAGGAAACTTCCATATAAGATACATAGTTCAGTGATTTTCATATTTGCACTTATAGTTGAGAACATCTAAAGATGTCTCATTATCTCCAATATCACCACCAAATTCTCAAAGCAGAATAAAACAAAACAAACAAACAATGAAACCCAGAAAAACTATTTACACCAATGGCTTATTCTGGAGTCTAGGAAATATATCTTATAAATAATATTAAACAAAATATATTTTGCATCTTTTGGGTAATGTAAGTCCCAAATCCTAAGGGCTCTATCTTTATTTCCTTCTTCTAACTAAATATCCATGGATAACACATTATTTCCTATTCTGCCACTCATCTGAGACTTCCTACTGGAAAGAGCACAAATATGGTGGAGGCATCATGATAATTTCCTGCTTCAATTGGTTCTAGTTCTCTCTTTCAGAATTAAACACATTTTAAGAATAGAGGAAATAAAAAGGAAAAGAAAACCAATTGCTAGTTTTAAAATGTTTACTTATCTTCTAAGTATTTTTGTCTTGTGCTAATTGGTCATTGAATAATATTTTGTGAACTGTGTGCCTTAGAGTATGTTACATAAAAGCTGGAATTCTGAATATATTTGGTTTAAATTTTTGAGCTTTTAAATATTGCTATTTCAAAGCCAAGTTAAGTAAATGCATCATTCATCAATTTTTTTTCTAATGGATACAAGTTATATTTCCTGTTTTTGTTTTTTTAATTTGTTTTTTATTGTTATTCAAGTACAGTTGTTTCCATTTTCTCCCCACCACTCTCCACCGCCCCACCCATCCCTTCTTCCCACCCTCTGAACTACCCATCTTTGGTTCCATGGACCTTTACACATGTTCCTTGACAGCCCTTTCCCTTCTTCCACTTTTACACCCCTTCCTCCTCCCCTCTGGTTACTGTCAGTTTGTTCTTTATTTCAATGTCTCTGGTTATATTTTGCTTGCTTGTGTGTTTTGTTGATTAGGTTCCACTTATAGTTGAGATCATATGATATTTGTCTTTCACCGCTGCGCTTATTTCACTTAGCATAGTGGTCTCCAATACCATCCATGCTGTTGCAAAGGGTAGGAGTTCTTTGTTTCTGCTGCATAGAATTCTATTGTGTAAATTTACCATAGTTTTTTGATCTACTCATTTACTGATGGGCACTTAGGTTGCTTCCAGTACTTCGCTATTGTAAATTGTGCTGCTATGAACATTGGGGAGCATGGGTTCTTTTCAATTGGTGTTTCGGGTTTTTTATGGTATAATCTCAGCAGTGCAACTGCTGGGTCAAAAGGCAGTTCCATTTTTAGATTTTTGAGGAAATTTCATACTGTTTTCCACCGTTGCTGCACCAGTCTGCATTCATATGAACAGTGGGAACATTGCATTCCTATCAACACTAAGGTTCCCTTTTCTCCACATCCTAGCCAGCACTTGTTTGTTGACTTGTTAATGATGGTCATTCTCATCGGTGTGAAGTGGTATCTCATTGTGGTTTTAATTTGCATTTCTCTGATGGCTAGTGATGCTGAGCATCCTTTCATATGTCTCTGGGCCCTCTGTATGTCTTCCTTGGAGAAGTGTCTGTATAGGTCCTTTAAAACTCATTCATCAAATTTTTAATCCATGGATGACCAGAAATGCTTGCATTTGTGTTGTCATATTAACATGTTTTGGTTTTGCTTTATTAAAAATCTTTGTATGTGATTTTTGAATTATAAATGTATAAACTTATGAACTTATTAAACTGTAAATTTTATATTATTGAATTATAATATTGGCAGAAAATATGTATTTTTTTAAAAATCAACTGTTATCAGCTGTAATTTGTCTCCGTAAATCAAAACGTTCTTGATCCTGGATCACCAAAATAAAGTAATACATCAGATGCTAAAGCTGATATTTCCAACTTCAAATTTCAAGTCTTTATGTTATCAAATGATTTAATTTTGTAGCATAATTAGTTTTAAATTAAATGTTGTACATTTAATTCATATAATAATTTAGATTAATAGAAGTCTCTTTATGGAAGAATCATTTTATAAAAAGATTATTGCTTTTACTAGAAAAAGGATTCCGCTTAAAACCACACCCTACATTTCATATGTATGTATATAGCTTGGCTTTTGTTTTCAGTGGTCAATGTCTAAACAGCTTTCCTTGGTTAGGGTGGATTATCTAAAGAACTGTAACTATTATTTAATGTACAATGAAGACAATGTCCACTTAATTGGTATTCAATCTCAAATGGAAAAATTATAAAATTACTTTTTGTATTTTTCTGGAATGAATATTTAACTGATGCTTATCTTTGAGTATTATGCCAATTAGAGGTTAACTGACATTTGGTCACTTCAGAAGGCTTGAGGAAAACTATTTTAACTTCGGGTGACAAGAAATCCAAATCTCTGTTACAAATCCAGAGAGAAAGTTTATTTTCATTCACTATTAGTCTGAACAAATAAAGGTAAACATATTGGCTGACATCCCAGACAGGTCACATAATGACTGAAGTGCTCCAGTGGAAGCGTGAGTTATGGGAACCAGGGCAAAGCCCAGAGCCCATGCCCTGCCTAAAGGGACAAGTGCTACTTAGCTTTGGCCAATCATTACCATGTGTGAATGTGACACCAGATTTGCCAGATTATGTCATATTTCAAAAGGACACTGGAAAGCTTCTTTTTAAAAAATATAATCTATCTATTTTTAAATGTTGGCCCCCAAAATGGAAAGTACTGGCAAAATAAAATAAGGTAGTCAGTTTGTAAATTCTCAACTATATAATTCAAGTTAAATTATTTCAAATAATTTTATTTTGTATAAATCACAGGGACATATATGTGTATGTATTATAAAAGATTACATTCACTATTGACACTGTAAAGAATTCAAGCTCACACAAAGTATGTAAAGTCACTTAAGCATTTATATATTTAAAAACATCTATTGTGGTGCATTGTATTCTCCTTCCTTTGGCTACTAATAAGGTATTCAAAATCTATAATGGAATATTCTCAAAAAAATGATAAATTTAAACTTAACTATTAAACTCCTTAGAAAGAATTAAAGAAGGCATTTCCTTAACTCCATAACCATATTTAATAGTGATTTCAACTTACCCTTACAGAAAGTCAAAACTGGAAGGTTTCTTGAAAATATCTAATAATCCTTTATGTTATGGGTGAATAAGGATCAGAAAGTAGAAGTGCTTATCTAATATCAGAGATACTTAATGGCAGAGAATCCAAATAGCATAAATTCGAGAAGTAACATTTAATATTCCAAAATGAGATTATGAAAAGAATGAGGAACAAAGAGAGCATGCATAATAAGTTAAAATATAAACTATACAATTGATACAAATGCAGACATATCTGAGTAAATTTTATACTAGGACGTCTAACTAAATAACCTTACTCTTATTTTTAGTGGACATTCACTAATATATTCACAGCTGGTAAATAGTTTTTAAGTTGTTAACTTCGGGTGAAGGAATCCTGAGTGGGTACCACTTGTGAGTGTCTGGGGAAATTTCAAAGAGGCTGTGGCAGTGAATAGTCCTGGTGTTCTGAGCCTCAATAATAGTTAAACTCAGTAACTGTCATTCATTTCTACTTTGCAAATAAGCTGAGAATTCGGAGATTTTTCATTGACATAAAATAGGAATTTATTAGTGGACAGTTCAATTGAAAAAGGGTTTAAAAACTGTAACTCTGCTTCTGACTGTCAGAAGTGCTTACAGGATTCAGACAGGTTCCAACAGAGAATGATGGCATTTTCTATTAGAACCACAAAGATACTTGAGAGAATAGGACTAGATATTAATGTAGCCAGTATGAATTGTTCCATACACTAACCACCATGTTTTTATGTTCCAAAACAAAGCAAATCATATGCAAAATCTTTACTCTTTTAAACTTGTAAAAATTATATTTGTTGTATCTAATAGAGGGGGCTATCTTCCTCCCTAGAAATATCCAAGAATCTGGAGGAAGTGTATTGGTACCTGTTGGGAAGGTGCATTGGCCTTTACTGTGTGGCAATTATTAACTCCTTATGATGTTGTTATTGTGGCTCATCTCCTGCTTTATGCTGGCCACTGATCCACTGACAGGCTCAGTAAGCCTGCCATGGTGATGCCAGTTAATGAATGTACAAGACCTACATAGCACTGCCCTAATGACTGTAATGCTAAGTGCTTAGACTTTAACAACATCACTTAGCTTTTCCCCATTTAAGGAGCTACATGCAGTGAACTCACATTTTACAACTTGCTGGGTTCTCAGGTAGAGTTACTTCCTCATTCTCAGCTCTCAGTACCAACATATCTCTCCTCCTAGACAAGACTTTCAAGCCTCCAAAACTCTTGGGTAGGGATTTTGCTTACTTACCTAGCAGTTGTATTGAAACACGGAAACCTTTAATATCCCCACTTAAAGCAGAAGCTTTAGATTCAGAACACTAATTCGTGGCTACCTTTTGGGAGGAAAAATGTCTTTCTCATTTTTAGAATATTGTATGTATTGAAGTGATCCAAAGCAGATATTATAAACTCCTTACACACGAATTCAGGTAAAGGAACTCAGTTTCACTTAAGGTAGAACTAACTTCAGAGCCAGTCAGTAACAATGAATCAGACAAAGGATAATACAAATAGGTGAAAGACAAAGACATGTGACCATTGGGTCTGGGGTGGGGTGGAAGCTGTGTAAATCAAATAAGCAATTGCAGCCTTTGGGATTAGTTAAGGGATCATGTCTGAGCTCACTGGGTTAGTATAAAGCATGAAAGTTACATAGTTTGAGACAGGGTTGGGGAAGAGACTGGAAATGAACATGGAAATGAAAGTGAGAACTTAATTTTTAAAAGGAAATGCAGTATACTTGCTCTTATATAATATTTTTTGACAGGAATTAGAAGTTAAACAGAAGCATAATGTGTGTGTGGTATATCCATGTGTGTATAGTATTTATTCTATCATTGTAGAATAGCCAGGTAAATACAATAAACATGTTATTGTTGAATATATAGGTTATATACTTTAATGGTCAATTAGAACATACTTATTATATTTTTAGGATAATCTTTCTGAGGTTCATCCATGTGGTACTACTATGTATAAGTACTTCACTTCTCTTTAATATCCAAATACTATTCCATTGTATAATTATACCACATTTTATAATCCCTTCATTAGTTGATGAAGATCTGTGTTGCTTCCATTTTTTGGCTATTGTGACTAATGCGGCTATTAGCATTCACGTAAAAGTGTTTGCTGGAAACCTGTTTTTAATTCTTCTGGGCAAGTACCCAATTCCTAGGAGTGAAATTTCTGGGTCATATGGAATTCTATCTTTAGCTGTTTGAGGAACCACCAAATAGGGTAGCTAAAATTCACAAAGTGGCAGAGTACTCAGAGAAAAGAGCTCCACAGAATAAAACTTTAGAAATCTGTAAGGATCTTCTTGGGTCTTTAGCTAAGTACTAACCAGCTCATGCACTGGAGGAAACTACCCAAGGATTACAGGTAACAACAGTGCCTGGTGCTCAGAAATACAGAGCTAGGAATAGTTCCCAATCCTTCTACCCAAAATGGAAAACCTCATAATTCACTGTGCAGCAGCTAGAGTACTAACAGGGTCTTGCCTCAGTTGTGGGGTAAGATTAGCCCTAATGAGTAGTGACCTGGTCCCACCTCATAAAACAAGACCCAAAATGTCGGACTATTTCCAATAACCACAATCAAGAAAAAATCTTGAAATATTTGTAGAAATATAAAAATATCTTGCATACAAGGTAAAATTAACAATATCTGACATGCTATAAAAATTAGTATGCATGCAGAAAAACAAGACAATATGATTCATATTGAAGAAAAAATCAAACAATCAAAACCATATCAGAAATGACTCATAATAGAATCAATAAGCAAAGATATTAAAGTAATTATTGTAATTGTCTTTTATATATTCAAGAATCTACAGAATTTATTCCACATATGTGGGTTCTTAGAAAATTTAAAAAGGGCAATTTATAAAGATGAAAACTACAATGTCTGAAAAGGGAAGTCTATCCAATTCTCACTTGATATGTGTAAGTAGAAAAGTCTAAGTCTACTGACCAGAAGTCTGTCTTGAATCACCAAAATAAAAACTCACCCCTCAATCAAATTTCAAACCTGACTCAATTTACAAATCCAAGAGGAGACTTTGAGAAAGGACTCTACTGTATTATGAATTTTATACTGTGCGACAATGAACTCATTCTCATGGAATTCATGGTCTAATGTTCTTCATCATTCTGAAGCAGCTAGTTTAATTGGACTGTTGATTGACCTTTTACAGACTCAGTTATGGTTGCCAGCTAGGTCACAATACCTTGTGAAACTAGGACAATGTCCTCCAGGAGGTGGTTCATGCTCTAAACCAGCTTCTAAACCAGCACATATGATGCTATTTCTCACACAACCAGGATTTACTGACCCTTAAATCATAAACCCAAGAGCTGGAAATGGGAGTTGCTCTTCTCACTGTTGTCCCTAGTGATCTTGTTTTGTTTTGTTTTGTTTTTCAATTACAGTTTACACATATATAATTATTTTGTATTAGTTTCAGGTGTACAGTGTAATGGTTGGACCATCATATGCTTTACAATGTTCTTCTGCCATAAATCTAGTACCCACCTGACACTATACATAGCCATTACAATATTATTGACTACTTTCCCTTAGCTGTACCTTACATCCCCATAACTACTTTGTAACTGCCAATTTGTACTTTTTAATCCCTTCACCTTTTTCATCTAGTCCCCCAATCCTCTCTGTCAACAACCAGTCTGTTTTCTGTATCTGTGAGTTTGTTTCTATTACGTTTGTTCATTTATTTTGTTTTTAACATCCCACACATAAGTGAAATTATATGGTATTTGTCTTTATCTTATTTCACTTAGCATAATACCCTCCAGAAATCCAAAACACTAATTCGAAAACATATGTTCACTGCAGCATTATTTACAATAGCCAAGATTTAGAAGCAACCTAAGTGATCTTGTGACCTTGACTAGCAAAATGTTTCTTTCCTATCTCCATGACTTTAGGCTATTTTGGTCCAGCGGTCTTAGTTTCAAAGCAAGGAATGAATCCACCAGGGAACACCATACGAGATTCCATTGAACTGAAAGTTGAGGCTGCCATTTGGCCACTTTGGCCTCTGGAACCTGTGAATCAACAGGAAAAGAAAGTAACTATGCTGGCCATAGTGACTGTTCCAGACTATCAAGGAAAAACAGGTGCTATAAACAATGGGGGTAAAGGGGATTATGTTTAAAATACAGAAGATTCCTTAGGGTATGTCTTTATATACCCATGTCCTTTGATTAAAGTCAATGAAAAACTAAAACTGAATTCAGTTAGGATTTCTAATAGCTAAGATCCTTCAGGAATTAAGGTTCAGGTCATTCTACCTGGTAAAGAAACACAGCAGCTGGGGTACTTGCTAAGGACAATAGGAATGTGAAAAAGGTAGTAGGAGAAGGAAATGAAAGAGGGTAGGGGAAGAGTGGAAGAAATACCAGCTACGGTGATGTGGCCATTTGCAGAAATGAAGACTATAGTCATTATGAGTACTTCATTATTTTGATGAGACTGTGATATATATATGTGTATATATATATCTTATATATATCTTTTACATATATATCTTTTTCCATTACCTATCTCATCCTCTTATTACATAACATCAGGCATGTTAATAACAGTTAACATTTTAAGTGTATTTCAGTATTTAATTTACAAGCTATCACAGTATTTTGTATCCTACCCTATGGAAGGTTTAGCATACTTTCCATTTTACATGAGAGAGTTCATTTTGTGATGTCATTATGTTCATTATGTTAGAAGTATGATCTTGTTATTGTCTTTATTTGGTAATTAAATATGGTTTAAGGAGATGTGTATGAATGTCAAGTAAACAAAGTGTGGTTGTGATGAATTCTTCTCAGAATTCCTTGTCTAGTTTGTTTCTAGTTAGAGTGGTCCTCAAAGGGATGGGCTCTTATGAAATTAAAGGACAGAAGGGAGGCAGCAGCCATGGTGTAGCACGCACACAACTTCTACTTATCAGTCACATTACAGTCTAGGTCCCACTGTATGGGGATTTTGGAGATGTAATTAAAGTTCCAATTTTGAATTCAAAAGAGAGGTTATCCTCAATGGGCCTCACTTAATCAAGTGGTAGTTATCAAATCCACAAGGTGTCTCTGAATACTGGAGACGCCAAGTGCAGTTGGGCCTGCAGTTGTTTTCCCTTCTCCCTGTATATTTTCCTCCTGACTGTCCATCTGTAGACTTTGGGTTTGCTTGGCCAGAACTCACAATTAGGTAAGCTAATTCCCTTGATATCACTATATATCTATGTGTACAAGTGTATATGTATGTATAAATTTTACAAATGTATATCTTACTGGTCCTCTTACTGTTTCACTTCTCTGATTGTAACCTGACACACATTAAAAGAAATTTAAGAGTTGCAATGTATTTATTTGGGTAAATGTTTCAACAAAATTTAAAAAACTTTATAAGACCTTTGGGGAAATTTAAACACAGACTGGATATATGACAAGGAATTTTTGTCAATTATTTTCAATATAATAATGGCATTTTGGATAGTTCTTGAAAGACTAGAATATATTCAGAATAAAAATATTATGATGAAATTGGATTCAAAATTATCCTCAGGGAGAAGTTATAAATGAAACAAGATTAGTAAGGAGTTTATAGTTTTGAAGGTGGGATTCATTATACTGTTTTGATCTCCTTTTGAATACATTTCAAATTTTCCATTATGAGAAAGCAAAATAATATTTTTAAATCCCACAAATACTTAACCCTAGAAGAAAAGTTAAGTAAAGGGAAATTATGCATATGCTGATTTTTCTACCCCCACTCCAGACATTAGGAAGAGCTGCTATACCCAGCCTTTCCTTGTCTCCCTTTTTCTATCACACACACAGACATGCTCCCTTTTTACATCATATGCACATAAACATTTATATGTAAAATGTAGGTAAGTTTTATAGCCTCTCAAATATATGAAATGATACATGAATAAAATGATTTATAAGATGTAAATTAGACACTTCTGACCCATTACAGAAATGCTTATATATTGTGAAAGCAAAAGATTAAATAGAATCTAGAGATGAGTATGTTAATGCAATTATTTTTAATATACAGGGATGCCAATTTCTTCTTGCATTTATAAACACAAGTAACATTATTATATTTAACTCAATAGAAACAGCAAACTACATTAGAAACAAAACCTTGAACAAAAACATAAAAAGCTTGTCCAGAAGTTAAGAAGTACTATGGCTGATTTGAACAGCAGGAAGTAAACAAAAGAAATCTGAATAATCCAAAATGTAAGCAATTCCCTGATACTGTTGGTGGGTCTAATGGTTTATCCTTTGAAGTTGTATTTCATGATATTTACAATGTCTCATTTATTATTTATTACTAATTTTTAATTTTTATTATATTTTATATTACCATTTAGTCCTCTTATATCCCCCTTCCCCCAGCACTCACTACACCATTGTCAACATCCATGAGTCATTTTTCCTTTTTGCTCAATCCCTCCTGTCCCCAAGCCTCCACGCTGCCGCTTAGCTGTCATCCTGTTCTCTCTGAATCTCTCTCTATTTTGCTCATTAGGTCAGCTTGTTCATTAGATTTCACACATGAATGAAATCACATGGTATTTGTCTTTCTCTGACTGGCTTATTTCACTTAGCATAATGTTCTCTAGGTCCATCCATACTGTTGCAAAGGGTAAAAGCTTCTTCTTTTTTATAGCTGAGTAGTATTTCATTGTGTACATATCCCATAGTTGTCTTATTCACTCATCTACTGATGGATACATAGGCTGTGTTCATATCTTGGAGACTGTAAATAATGCTGCAATGAATATAGGGGTGCTTATGTTCTTTCGAATTAGTGTTGCATTCCTTCAGATATATTCCCACAAGTGGGATTGCTGGGTCAAAAGGCAGATGCATTTTTAAAATTTTTTGAGGTATCTGCTTGCCACAGTAGCTGTACCAGGCTGCATTCCCAATGACACTGCAAAAGTATTCCCCTTTCTCCACGTTCTCAGCACTACTTGTTGTTTGTTGATTTATTGATGGTAGTCATTTTGGCAAGTGTGAGATGGTACATCGTTGTGGTTTCAATTTGCATTTCTCTAATGATTAATGATGTTGAGCATCTTTTCTTATGTCTATCGGCCATCTGTATGTCCTCTTTCGCCTATTCAAGAAGCGCCTATTCAAGTCTTTTGCCTACTTTTTAATTGGGTGTTTTCTTTTGCTACCTATGTTTTCCTCTATGGTGCTTATGGTTTCAGGTCTAATATTTAAGACTCCAATTGATTTTTAATTTATTCTTCTGTGTGGTATAAGAAGGTAGTCATTTCATTTTTCTGCATGCTATTTGTCCAATTTTCCCAACACCATTTATTGAATAAACTATCTTTAGCCCATTGTATATGCTTGCTTCCTCTGTCAAATGTTAATTGACTATAAAGGTATGGGTTTATTTCTGGACTCTCTATTCTGTTCCATTGATCTATGTGTCTGTTTTTATGCCAGTACCAAGCTGTTTTGATTACTGTGGCTTCATAGTATATTTTGATATTAGGTAGCATGATTCCTCCAACTTTGTTCTTGTTTATCAGAATCACTCTTGCTATGCAGGGCCTCTTGTGGTTCCATATAAAATTTTGAAATATTTGTTCTAGTTCTGTGAAATATAGCATTGGGATTTTGATAGGAATTGTATTGAATCTATAGATTGCTTTGGGTAGTATGGACATTTCAATGATATTAATTCTTCCTATCCATGAACACAGTATGTACGTCCACTTATTTGTATTTTCTGCAATTTTTCTAGTGACTTATGTTTTTCTGAGTACAGGCCTTTTATCTCTTTGTTAGGTTTATTCCTAGGTATTTTATTCTTTTTGAAGCAATTGTGAATGGGATTGTTTTCTTAATTTCCCTTTTTGCTATAATTTTAAACAGATAGGCTTATTTTCCTTTTTCCTAAATGTGATTGGCATGATAAAATGCAATTGATTTCTAGATATTAATTTTGTATCTTGCTACTTTGCTGAATTCATTTATCAGGTATAGTAGTTTCTTGGTGGAATCTTTGGGGTTCTCTATGTACCATATCATGTCATCTGCAAATAAAGACGGTTCTACTTCTTCATACATTATTTCAATTCACTTCACCTTGCTATAAACACTACTTTCCAATGAAGAGTCATCCTATCCAAATTGTCATTTTTATGGTTAAATGTGAAAAGATTCATTTTAAAATTTTAGTCTACCATAACTCTGTCTAAGATAAGTATAGGTAGGGAATAAAACATCATGGAGAGTAGAGGATGTGGGAATGTATTAATTTATTACATCACAGTGTAATACAGGAGTGAACTGTGATAAACATTTCTACTATTACACATGGAGAAATTATGATATAAGGAATATGATGAATAAAATCTATTTTAAGTTTTATAATTTTCAGGATAAAACAAAAAGTCAAAGCTCTTGACTATCAGTAGAGTGACCATATATTTGTCCAAACTGGAACAGTTATGAGAGTATTTATAATTGCTCTGGAACATCAGTATAACCCAACACCATATTAGGCAAATGGAGACTTGGGGTCACTCTATGCATGATCAAAATAATGTGTAGTTGAAGATATTTTATGGATGCAATAGTGTTTTAACTTAGTTGATATAAGATGAATACCAGTCAATTATTGCTTCTTTAGTCGACTTTTCAAATTTTTTTGCTTTATCTTAACATCTTTATCATTTACGATTTTCACTCCAGCAATTTTTCATATCAAAATGGTTTAAAAGATGAAGCTGTCTCATTTTGAATTGTGGTCCCCAAAATATTTTCAACTGTAGATTTTAATGAATTATTGTTTTAAAAATATAAGAAAATAATGTAGCAAATATATTCTTTACAATATCAAAATTGTTTTCCTAATTATTTTCCTTTGTACCTGAAGTATATACATCTTTAAAAATATGTATTATTAACTGATTTAAAAATACCTGTTAAGGCACACAATATGTACTTTTATTTTGACAATATTCTTTGTAAAATTCTATGAACTGTAGTAAACCTACTAATATAAAAAATTTGTTTTTAGAGACATACAGAGCATCTACCAACTCCCCCATTTTATAGATGAGGAAAGTGAAACTCAGAGCAGGTAAATGAGTAACTCTAGGTCCCGAAGTCAGTAGGTGGAAGAGCCAGAACCAGATCATCAGTTTAAGGTTACTTTTAAAAATTGTTTTATTTTCAAATAGGGTTAGACTCAAAGATGGGTTGCAATGATAGAAATTCCCCAATAACCTCCCCGCAGCTTCCCCTAATGTTAACTTTTTATATAACCATGTACCAACCATCACAAAGTTGTTTTTATTGCACTATGGAAAGTGTTAGTTCAGATTTATTGTCTTTAAGGTAAAGGCCAACAGATGCCTGTCATAATATTTAGAAAGGTGCTAGAATAAATTAATGATCTATTAGAAACCAAGAAAATATACCCAGTGCCAAAGAATTAGGATTCTGCATATTATTCACATATCTCTTTATTAGGATGATGTATTTGCAATTAGAATATGAAGGTTTGGGCATTTTTTGGAATAATGCTAATAACATTTATGTTTCTACATAAATTAGTGTGAGTCTTCATAGACTGTTTCATAAACATAGCTACCAACAGTGAATTTATATTATTTAATACAGAAACATAAAAGCTATTTGAATTTTTGAGAAGATAAAAGTTCAATAAATCATTTCTTCTCTAAGTTCAATCTTAGAAAAGTATTTCTAATCAATACATCTATTTATAAAACTTGCTATATGAAACCTGGGATGTGCGATGAGGTGTTATATCTTTTGGTATATATTTGCCCCTATTTTTTGTGCTATATTGAATTTAAAAAGCCAACAGATTAGGTACATTGATTTTTCATGTCTTGTATCTTAAAAAACTAAAAATGTGTTTTTTAAAAATATGAAAAAAGCAATTCAGGCTTTTTATCATCAATGTTTGGTTACAATATTTGGATTGTGATCATTATAAAAGTTCAGGTTATTTTTGTCTGTGTTGTGAGTACTCTAAGCTTTCCCAATACTCTGATATTTATTTGATCTTCCAATCAGTACCTTGTAGATACAGATAGGCTTATTTTCCTTTTTCGTAAATTTATAGTGATACTTGTAATAAACTGTTAGTGCCCCACCCATTACTCTCTGCCCTGCTATTGCAGAGTACACTGGCTTGATTTTCCATAATGGTGGGGGATGTTCCACAGCCCCACAGTGTGTTAGTTCCGCAGCATTTCCAGCCTGTGTAGAGGCAGAACAGGTTTCAGCCTCCAGGGAAAGTTCACATTAAAAGATGCAGCACTGCGTTGGAAGACCAGCTAGCATACACTGAATTAATGCAATCTAGGAATGGATCTCCACCAGTGACTTGAGGGAGTCGGTGTCTATATACCTCACTTATTTCACACTGTATTCTGAGGCTACTGTTTTAGATGGTTTTCCAGGAATTCCAATGAGATTAAGCTGTTTGCTCACAATGATAACTTGCTTGGTAATTCACCCCTCACTGAATGGCTTTCTTCCATTCCGTCTCTCACTTTCCCAAGTCCCTACAGTGTTTCCTGAAATCACTTCCAAAATAAACTACTTGCACTTGAGTCCTAAACACAGGTTCTAATTCTGTTAGAACACAAACTCAGAAAATATTTGCCCAAAGCATAGGCTGAAGAAATACTCAAGTAGAGGGAATATTTATGTTCTTTAGTAACAGAATTGATTGTAGGAAAGCAGGAGCATGGAGACAAAGAAATGGGTTTAGGAACATTTGTGGACATCAACTATCTGTGCTTTCTCTAGAACAGCAATAATCATTACTGAAAATAGATTATCCTATGTCCATGTTATTCAGACCAAAACATAGGAAGAAAAGACCCCTTACTGAAATCTGATAAAGACTGGGGATTCTATTCTTCAGATTAGTATTTTTTATTACAGTTGCTTATGTTTATGACTCATCAACAAATTAATAAGGAAAAGTACACAAGTTCTATCTTAAGGTGTTAGAAAATATGAAATTTTCACTCCTGCTTGCTTTAGTAACTAAAATAAAATATTTCTTTTCAGAAAATTAAAAGGTCAAATGCCTCTATTATATTTTTTGAAAATTTCATTTAGTTTATTTGTAGTATAAGTGGTACAGTGTGATCATCATTAATAAACTGGGAGCTGCTTTTTTATTTCTTCAGTTTTACTGGTTGGTAAAAAAATGCAGAAAGGAAAAGACAGAATGTTCATTTCTATTTAATCAGAATGGTAGGGGTGTAAGTGCGAAATGAAGAAGTGCAATTTTTTCAAAAAAACAACAAAACATACTAGCGAACAGAGGTTTAGTTAGAATGTAATCTCTGATAATTATCATTGACAAAATCAGCTCATAGGTACTGATCCTTAGTGACCAGGTATTAGGATAGTCTCTCTAATTTCTAGCACGTCATTGCCAGGTTACTATAAAGCATACTATTCACATGAAAAGTCATAACTTCTGCTTCTGAGCTCCACGGAGTGGTGGGTAATATTTAAATATTAAGTCTGAAAAAGTGAATACTAGAAGGGTTAAATAAATACCATAAAAATAAACTACCATGAAACTCAATAAGCTTTTGTCTGTAAGGCAATTTAACTTATGCATGGTAATACATATATTTTCTAAACTATTTTAGAAGTACTTTATTTTTAGAAATTTGTTAAACAGCATATTTTCCAAATCTAAGTCTTTTTCCAATTCAAAACTACATTCTATTGATTATTTTGCCCAAGCTTTAATGTAACATAGCTTTGAACTACCTTTGTCTTTGAATTATCTCTCTCCCCCGTCTTTTACTGTTTCTAAACAATCTGGTACTAAATCTAAGCCCTAATTTTCTTTTTAAAAACATCCTTACATGTTTTTGTACACTTCACAGAACACTTTGATTCCACAATGTCTGGCATCAGCCTTTTTCTATCTTGACTACCACATACTTATCCCTAGCCCTGTTTTTTTTTTTTCTTTTTTCCCTATCACAGCTCTGTTTGCTTACATCCAATTCTGTGTATAAATCCTCTTTATTTTGGTCATGAAAGCTATGCTGTGGTTTCCTATTACATCGTATTCAAAATTCTGGACTCTGGTTCACAAACCTTTACCAATGTGCACTAACTTACTGCTTTCCCATTCTTTCAGCTCTCAGCATATATTATTCCCTGAGTTGAGGCAATCATGTTTTTTATACAGTTTTTTATATACTGGATGAACTTTTATTCTCAAACTGTACATTATTCTCTTCCTTGTTCAGCAGACTATCATCTATCTTTCATTACTTAAAAAGCACTAGAGATCCCAATGTTTTCTGGATGCTCCTTCCAATAAAGAATGCACTCTAGGAGTTGGGTTAGTATTCATTTCCATTCCCTTCTCTAGCAGGAATTAAATTTTATTCTCTTTGGTTATTGCCTCAGATACGCAGGTATCCTTGTTTGAATACTATAGAATTACAGCAAAGTCCTTTCTTATGTCTTGCTTAACAATAAAGCCATCTTTCAGGTTGAAGTGCTGGAGTGGAAAATATAGGGAAGGAGCACCTTTGTTCGAGAAATTTAGTGAATATGTTTATACCTTTTTATATCTTATATTACATTGCCATGTACATTATCTCATTTGGCTCATAAGAATTGTGGGAGCTAGGTTTGCAGCCCTTGTTTTCAGTGGGAGGGAACCTTAAGTTCTAGTGTACTGCAGTATTCAAGAGACCAGACTTTGGAATAGGAAGAACTGAGTGTGAATTATTGCTAAATGTTTATACCTGTTTGACTTAGGGTAAACTAACGCCTCTAAACCTAAAAACCTCTTTTAAAAGGCTGCAGTAAGAACTACATGATACACATCTGTAAAGAGCATCATATGTAAAGTGAATCACTTGGCAGGTGGTAAGCCCTTAATAAGTACCAACATGTAAAGGGCTTTGCCCAAGACACATTTTTAGAGCATGTCTGCAAAGGACTGAAATCAAGATTTTGGACTCCAAAGCTCATGCTTTGCCACTTACCGCGCTTCCTAGCACACTGATTTAATTCAACTACTAACCTGCTAGATGACCTTGGGCAATATACTTCACTGAATCCCGTTACTTATCTGTAAACTGCCTCTTTTCAGACTTTCAGGGTATATTCCAGCTACATTAGATTTTTCTTCTTAAGTGTTCTAGGATTAAGGTTCAAGTTCTTAATATATGCAAGATCTGTAAATCATAGGCTGTGTACATTGCAATAAATTTTATTCCTATATGCATATTTCGATCAATATTTAATTTTCTGTACACATTCAGCTGTTGCCTGTCTTTAGTCTGCCTACCAGCCATTCGTAAAGGGAAGACCCATACTTAGCTTTATTTATTTATATCCTGGCTTGTTCCCGAAAGGATTTAAGGTGGCGAGTAACACTGTAAGTTCCCTAACGATGTTATACAGTGGAGTAATGAATACTCTTTTGATTAATCATTCCGTAGAAAATCTCCGATGAGTGAGATGTTAACTGGTCTTTTTCCTGACTCTTAAAAACAAGAACTAATACCTCGGAAGGAGTCCTAGAAGCATATAACATACGTTCTTCCCTCAGCGTTGACGCTGTCCCACCGGTTGTCAACAGTCACTCGAATGCCCTTCTGAAACTAGCCAAAATTGTCGCCCGCTCCAGTCCCGAAGGGACCCAGATGCCACCCCGCCCCTTCACTCGCTCTCGTACCCAAGTTTCCTGATTGGGAAGGGGGCTGAAGAGCCTTTCTCACATTTCCACTTTATTGGCTGATAAGGCTGTCAGTAATTTCTGCTTCCCGCCTTCCAGCCTAGCGCGTTTCTTGGACCCCTTGGTTTCTGCGACAAGCCGCTTACGTTTGCCTGAGCCGTGTTGCCGGGGACCCGCAACCTTTCACCCCCACCCTTCCCACGGGAGCGCCCTAGCCCCCGCCCCCGCCACACGCCGCGGCGCGCGCCCCCACGCACGCGCTCGGCCCTCGCGCGCGGACACGGTCACACGCCCCCAGCCCCCAGGCTCTCCCCAACTCCCGTCCTCGCTGGCTGAGGTTTCGGCGCTGGGAGGCAGCGGTGGCGCGCTGCTGACAGGCAAGGACCCGAGCGCGAAGTGTGTGGGAGTCTACGAACTCAACCCCTCACTACCCTCCCTTCGCAGCCATCCCCCTCCCTCCCTGTCAGCCCCCCCGCCCCCCCCCCCACAAGCGGGAGAAATAATGAGTGAGACCCAGTGGCAGCAGCAGCAGCAGCGCCGAGCAGCCCAGGCAACGGCAGAACCGCTCCAGCGGCAGCGGCAGCACCAGCAGCGGGAGCGAGCGCAGCGCTAGCGCGGCGCGGGGACCGCCGCGCTCCTTCCCGGCTCCTGCCCTCCTCCGCCGCTCGCTCCTCTCCGCATCCACCTCCTTCCCCTCCTCCTGCTCATTCACTCTTTCCCTTACTCTCCCCTCCTCCTCGGCTTCTTCCCGCGCCCCGCCAGCCCTCGCGCTCTCCCACTCCCTCTGCCCGTCCTCCCCGCTCCCCTCCTCCCGCTCATTCACTCGCCCCTCTCTCTTCTCCACTCTCTCCCCCTCTCTCCTTTCTTCTCCTTCTTTCACCCTCCGTCTCTCACACCCCCTCCATTCCCCTGTCTCCTTTCTGACACTGCACTGCAGCTGCTCTTCAGCCCTGCCCCCTCCCCAGTGAGAACAAACCAGCAACATAGCTTTTTTTCTTAAAGAGATTTCTATTGATCCGATTTAAAAAAAAACCTTAAGAAATCCCAAACGCAAAAAAAAAAAAAAAAAAAAAAAAGCCAAAACAAAAGGGAGAACCTTCTCCCCGTAGCAGCGGCAGGAACTGCAAACATGATGGCGGCAGCTCCCATCCAGCAGAACGGGACCCATACTGGGGTTCCCATAGACCTGGACCCGCCGGACTCGCGGAAAAGGCCGCTGGAAGCCCCCCCTGAAGCCGGCAGCACCAAGAGGACCAATACGGGCGGTGGGTATCGCTTCCACCTCCCCGCTGGCCCCATCCCCCGCCGCCCGCCCCTGCCTCCCTCCCTCCTTCCCGCCGCCCTCCCTCCCTCCCTCCCGCGGCCCGGACACCTCCAGCCCGAACCGGCGGCTCCCGCGCCCCCTCCCCTGCACCTGCCCTGCACCTCGCCGTCCCGGACACATTTTCATTTCTGTGTTTATCATTCATCAAAATGGCGACCGGTTTTTCGGAATAGACCTATCTTTCCATTTAATCGGTCGAAAGGCTGACCATTTAAATATCCTAGACCTGGCAAGGGGTCCGTTAAGAAGGAGGAGAATGACCCCCGAGTGAGGTGATGGCCAACTGAAGATGCTCCCGGCATTTAACCTTCTGATAAAATAAATAAATAAATGGCACTTGGGAGCGGAGAGCAAAGGATTGGGGCACCTGAGAGTTTTTCTCTCTCTCTCTCTCTGTCCCCTTGCTTTGGGCCACAAGTAGTACGCAAAATCTTGATGAGTGCATGCTCTTACCGCACTTATATTGTCGGTGCAAATATCTCATTGATTTGTCTTCAGCGGTGTGCATAGGAGGGTGGGGGTGTCTGGTACTGTGACTTGTTAGTTAACATCCTGCGCTTCCTGGGAAGATGAGTTATAACGGGACCGGTATTGCTTCTTCATTTGCACTGGAGTCATCCTAACAATGCACCCAATGCATCGAGGCAGAGGTGAATTTATCTACAGCATGTACATTAGAGACGGATGGGGGTCTTGCGAATGACACACCTGCAAAATTTGGAATGTTCATTCACTTGAGGCTAGATTTACCGGGGTGTTTCCTATTTAAGACACGATCAGTTTGACGGAAATTAAAGTTTATGGAGTTGGCTCTATTTTCTAAAACATTTCATTTCACTCTTTCTCGGTTCATGTATCCCCTCTCCATTTTAAATATTGTAGTTATTTTGGAGAAGGAACATTATCTGTTCGGTCACTTTTAAGTGTATTTGATATAAATGACTCTTAAGCTTTTTAGTATTGGCAGAATTCTTCTTAAGGTCTTTTAATTAATGAGCTTAAAGGAGATCATGGTAGACTAAGAAGTGCTAAAGAAATAGACCAGGATTAGTTAGATTTGCCAGTCCAAATCGCTTTGAGTTATTTCCTGGCAGTTGTTGAAGGCTTGGAATACACCCTACAGTTTGGGTGGTTTATTTGGTGGGAGAATGATTGTTTTGCATACTTTAAGTAGGATACAGGCAATGGCTAATTGTAGTCCTTACGTGTTTGCTAATGTCAAACAAATATAGTTCATCACCATTTACAGTCCTTTTACTTATTTTGCAGTATGTTAAGAGGTTTGTCATTTTATAAATCTCTGAAGTTTTGTTAAACAGTCGGTTCATTTTGTTTTGCCATAGTAACCACAGATAGAATTGGAAGACTTCCATGTTTGGAATAACAACTGGAATTTAGTCATCAGTTCCTACAGTGCTGCAAAATAATAGAACATGTTTATTTTAATTCCAAGTTTGAAAATATAAATCCTACAAAATGGGAAACATTTGTACAAATTTATTTTTCAGTGTAATTGGCTTATTTTTGTTCTTTTAAAAAATGTAACCCCATATTTCCTGCAGCTATGTGCCCAGTGTTTTTAATTGCTGTTTTTCTCTCTTGAGGGTGGAGAGGGGATACAAAGTTTTAATTATCATGTTAACAAAGTATATTTCTTTGCATTTTTCAGAAGACGGCCAATATTTTCTAAAGGTTCTCATACCTAGTTATGCTGCTGGATCTATAATTGGGAAGGGAGGACAGACAATTGTTCAGTTGCAAAAAGAAACAGGAGCTACCATCAAGCTGTCTAAGTCCAAAGATTTTTACCCAGGTAGGTGCAATGGTGAAGAGATTTTTTGATAAATCCCCAAGGAAAGAAAAAGAAGCTCTACGTGTGTTGTGTGCTGTATTGAAAGAAATTTTTAATAGTGTGGATTTAATTTTATTTATATAGTTGCTGTACTAGAATGTTTGTGGAAATTCTTAAAGACTATTTCGTTTGCTGATTATGTCTTTTTTCTATAATATACTGTGTCTGTAATTTAAACCAATTGCGAGATGAATCTTCTGGGTATTGCTAAATACTTTCTAATTAGGGAAAAAACCTGAAATTTAAAGATAGAAGCCTTGACAGCTGGCATCAGGAAATAGGGTTCTTCTGAAGTTTGCAGACATCATTGTAATGACAATTAGTCTAGAGTGAATTCAGAAGAGGGGGTAGGAAGCCTCCTTAAAGAATGGACCATTTACTTCTAAATCCATTATGTACCTCTTTCTGCTTCATTGCTTTGTTTGTTGGCCCTGGAGTGAAGTAAAGAGGACAAGTGCTGCCTCTTCAGATTTTTTAAATATTGTGTTTCTAATGTAATTGTGACAAAAATATATTATGTCAGGAGTAAAATAATGCTCCAGAGTCTGTGTTAAGAGATATATTTGATTAAAATACGTTAACAGTTTGGTACTGTAACTCATTAGAATATGGCAAGTTTCCTAGGTAGTATAATTTTTTTGGTACTTTTCAGTGTGCTTCTTAAATTTCAAGTGTTACACAGTTCTGCGTGCTCATCTTCCTTCTTTTTCTTAAAACAATCATTTTGCTACTTAATATATGGCTTTTAAGTTTAAGTGGAAAAACTCCATAACAGAATAGTGTATCTCCTAGATAAAGTGTAACCTGATTTGCTTTAACCTAGATGTAGCTTCTGCAATTTTTAAAAATTTTCTTTATGGTTATAAAAAATATTTACTCAGTGCTGAGGGGAACCGATACTGCTTATTTTTTTTTTCCTGGTAGAAAAGAAAAGCTGATTTGCTTTCAGTGGTCTAATTCAGTAAGAGTTCTTTAATACAGCAAAGACATCTGGCATGAATGCAAGCAGAACATTTGGAGGATTTCTTTTTCATAGCCAATCACTTGTTGGTAGAAAATGGACCATTATGCTGGATAAGAAGGTTTTAGAATGCTTGAAACTATCATTTAGTTGTATAAATTGTGTGTAGTTACATTTGGTAAACAAATTGATTAAATTAAAAGGTAATTGTTAGATATGACTTTTATTTCAAAAGTTTGTTTCCTATGAGCGTAGTTTTGTAGATGGCTTTCCTTGTCTCTGAAACTTTCCTTATGCATTAAGAAAGTTTGCTAACATATTCATATGTGCACATTTAAAAGATGTATGATGATGGAAAAATCATTGTGGAATTGTGAAAACCCATAGTACAAATAAAAGCACTCAAAAGAGCTTGATTGAAAAATTAATAACGTGATAGTTCTAGGAAAAGACTGCGGTGATAAATGAAATTCACTTTCAGTAGACGAAAATGAAATAGCTTTTTTGCATTATACATGAGGTAGTATCAGATGTTCAGGGATGTTTTAGAAAATTGGTGTTTATCATGGGTATTCCAAATAGTAAATTAAATGCCTTTTCATTTGAATATAGTTTATTTTCAGTGGTTTGGAAAGGGTACACCAAGAATTAGATCTTTTGTTTTTGGTCCACTTAGTAGTGCATTTGTTCATTTTACATTGAAATTTGTTATCTTATTTATAGTTCTGACTCATGTTATTTGTATAGAACAAGAATATCCGTTAAAAAATGGAAAACTGGAATGCGTTGAATAAAATTTGTGTGTGTGGTGACGTAACCCGATCAAATGTGAGTTGAAATCTCTGAATAAAAGAAGGCTTATACTCTGCCTGTAACAGGTGGAAACCAATCACACACTATGGAATCGATTTTAAGGATAAACTAAGCTTATAATTTAAAAGAAGCTTTAATAATTCTGAACAATTTGTATTTTAATAAAATTTTCACTAGGTTATTACCTGTTCGGATAGATGCATCTCTCTGCTGATGGATTTTAATTGTAATAGTTTTCCTGTTCACACTTGATCACAAGCCTGTGGCATTATTTAAGGTCCTGCTGTTCTGCATAACAACTTCTCAACACCTTTCAACTTTTTTTACTTATATATGCAAGTACACTTAAGGCACACTTACTTTGCTCATCTCAGATGAACTAAATTTTAAAGCTGTTATTTATAATGCCAAGTTATAAAGAATTTCTTATAGGATTACGCAATAATTCAGAAGCCCATTTTTGCATGTTTAGTGTATGTATTTATGACTCTATGTATTCTATTGGAATGAATATGCCAGATGTTTATTTCATGAATCATTTTTCTGTTTTTCATTTGGCGAGACAGTGTATTTGGGGAAAGTGTACTATAGTCGTGACCTAATGGATTTTCTCAAATTGCCTAAGTTTTGAAACAGAATGTAACTGTTTTCAAAAGGCTTAGGTAAAATACTGCAGTATTTGACAAAGACTTTCTTCAAGATACATATATAGGTATATATATACACACATACACGTATATATGTAGAATACAGTCATATTCTGGGGATATTTTAATAAATTTCAATGCAAGTGATATGTGCATTGTTTTTAGTATAGACAATACATTCTCATATTTATCATTTTTGTTATTTTGCTTAGGTTGTATCTTTAAAATGGCTTAAGCAATCTTTCCTTTCTGAGTAGTTTTTTTATGTTTGTGATTGAAATGAAGAAACCATTTTTTACACATTAATTAAATTTAAAATTTGTAATATTGTATATTGCATTGTATTCTTCAGCACGCCATATATCAAATAAAACAATTTGGGGAATTGTGTGATGAAGACTGTAAAGTACATTTTTCAGTTACTGTAATCAGTAAAAAAAGACCTACAAATAGGTTTACTACTTGCTGTGCTGTGTATTCATTTACCTATTTTAAGAATTCCAAATTTTGCAGAATACTGATTTATTACTGGTGGTTTATGGATATATCTTTTATTGTTACTTGATTAAAGCAACCTAACTTGATATATTTATATATGATTTTATAATTAAGTTACTTAAATTTGTCGCTTTGTAATAAAAAACAGCTTTCTCATTTTGGGGACTATATTACTGTAATCGTTTTCAGAATGGCGATAGTGTTCTTTTAGTTGGCATTGAAAATGTATTTAGTTTTTGTCAATAAATTGAATTTTATTTGTTAAAATGATCTAACGAATGGTTCGAATAGGTAATTGGAAAAACTTACTGATTGAGAATAGTAAAAGATGCATAAAATAAATATTTTTGTCTGCATTAGGTTTTAGAGCATTTCATAGTGTACCTATTTTTTTATTCTATTATCACACTGGATATATTATATCAATCAAACAGGAATCTTTCTCTATAATCTTGGCCTATGTTTGTGTATACTTACACTGTTTGCATATTTATGGTTCAAAAATTGGATCACATTCAATGTGTATTTTTTCCTTCATGTTCCTTACATTAAAATTTGTACTATTTCTAAATTTATTATATTATAATTTCATTGCTGTCCAACTTAAGTGATGCTTTAAAAAACACAAACCATTTGTATGTTAAATTTTTAAAAATCATGAAAAAGCAGAATGTAAGTGAATTTTTGTTTTAGTGAAGGGACTCTGCTAGACTGCCTTAATTTTGACATGGGGAAAATTCAGTGGCCAATTTAACCTTTAGGAATGAGAATGATCTTTGTTTTTGGAAATTAGAGGAGTTAATGCAGTTTAAAATAGATCACTTCTTTTGTTTACCTTGTTTAAGGAAGAGTATTAGATTTTGGCAGTATAATGTGAATACTTTTGCTATAGCTTCTAAAAGTTATAGTCTATACTCTTTGATCTTAGATTCTAAGCACCTTAGAAATTTATTGGTATATATTTTAAGCCCAAATTAGTAGATAAGTAGAATTGTAACAAGTAGAAAATCAAGTAGTGTAATTTCCAATATTATTCAGTTTCATAGGATATTTATTATTATAATGTGCTATACCTTTTATTTCAGTATGATAAAGAGTTGTTTATAGGTAATAACATGTTTTTAAATCTTAATGTTTTAATATTTATATTTGTCATACTGCTTATTGTTCTGGGTTACTTTATATTTTATCGCTTTGTATCTTCAGTTGAAAGAAGAACCATAATCTCGCCTAGACATTGATGCCTCTCTGAAAATTTGCAGCAGTTTTAGTTCTTTCTCATTTTAAGCAATAGGAAATCTTAATATATGAAGGAATTTTATTGGCATAGCACAATCTATATTAAACTTGTAGCTTCTGAAACATAATTTTTATATGGAACTCATAGACAAATGTTTTGTGTCATGGGATTTTTGGAAAGACTGAATTATCTTGAAAAATCTTAGCTATTTATTTTATTTCATTCTGATGTGTCTTCTCTCATCCATTTAGTAAGTTATGAAATGTTAACTTACAGTGTCAGGGTTCTCATGAATTATATAGCAAAATATCCTTTAAAATTTGGTATTTGAAGCCTTCTGGATTTTGGAAAAATAGCTAATTTAAATTTTGTGACATTGTAAGGGAATACAGTGTGTATAGTAACATTGTCTTATAAATTTTACCCCCCAGAGTATTTCAGGAAGTTTAAAAGTAGTGAACACAATTGGTGAAATAGTTCAGTATTTATGTATTCAAGGTGTTTTGTATAATATGCAAGGAGGAATAATGATCTGTGCCTTGGGAACTGTAAGGAATATGTGTTGTCACTAAAAACCCGCACTACAAACCATCATTTAAAAACTTGGCTATGTTATAGTTCTCTTTGTTTTGTTTTGCTCTGGTTTAAGGGAATTGATATTTTTAAACTCTTAAATGACACAAATAACATTTATTGAACAGTGTTATGCCAGTTGTTAACTAAAATTCGGCACTTAATAAACATTATTTTTTACCATAGTGTTTAGTCTTAGTTGTTTCCAGTTTAGTGCAGCTACGTTTTATGCACAAGTGCAGCTTTTCAAAATAAAATTGGGGGAATAAGGGTGGGAGATATGTGCTTGATTGCCATCTCATTTCCATCTTTGGATACAGCTCTAGCATAAAGTTAAACAACATCTGCAGAGATCTGACTGACAAACATCTCTCTGGGACTCATCATTGCAGCCTGCAGCAGGTGCATTCAGCTTTGCAGACTTTTCCAAAAAGAGGTTAGTTTGTTCTAACATTTATCGGTAGACCAGTGGGAGAAAGTGACTAGAGAGAAGAGGTTGGTTGTCACTTGTCCAGTGCTGGAATACTACAGGTAATTGGACTGGACTGGTGGGAACCGCAGCAGTGTGTGTCTCACATTGCACTGCAGCTGCTCTGTAGCTTAATTAACCTGACCCTCAGAGACTGAAGTGTCATGGTACAAAATGCAATCTGCAAGAAACGAAGCAGTACTTTTCAGTAAATACTTTCTGATGCTCCGATTGGTGAAAGTTTCATTTTTTTTCATCCTATTCTTTAAAGGTATGTCATCAGCTTTTTCATTTTTTAATATGCAAATATTTGAAGCTAAAATAATTTCCATAAATCTGATAGAATCCACATAAAGGAAGATAGAGGGCTTTTAGGTATAGAAATATAAATAAAATAATGTTAGGTCAGTAGAATGTAAATTTTCCTATTCCACAAGTGTTTTTTTCAAATTATGAGGGAACAAAGTTGGAAGTACATTGCAGTTCTTTCAGTTTTATCATCTTAGATTAACATTTGTTGATTTATTTGTATTGGACAAATAACCATGTAAAATTAAGTGATATCATTTTAGCATGTTAGGGACCTTGGCAAGCAAACTTTGCTGAGTGTTTTGAAGTGTTCAAACAAATAAGACAAGTATAGCATGTTAAAAATATTTTTAGGATGTTTCAGTGCAATATAGGAGTGCTGTTGAAATGATTCTTTACCATATATTATTACAAGTAAATTAAAATTTGATTAATTAAATACTATATAAACATTAGTTTGTCACTCATATTTTAAACTTCTTAATCTGTTTGAAATATGATTTACAGTATGCTTCCATGACACATATAGAAGTTTCTTGTGTGTTCTAATATTATTCCCAATTAATGTAGGTATCTCATTATTGTCCTGTTTATTAATTGGACCTTGAATGGAAAACAGTTCCTAAAATAAAAATGGCAATTAGATCTTACAAGGTACTGTCCTCTTTTTAAAATAGTTCAGAATTTAAAAATACCATTTGGGGTCTTTATAAAGCAGTTTTATAGTTTTAACTTAACCATCAGTTTCACTAAGTTGAACTTTTTGGGATTCATTGAATGTAACTTGCCAGTTACCCAAGGGTAATTAAATTTTAGGATTTGTACAGATTTTTTTGGTTACATACTTTTTCTTGAGGAATTTTTACCAGTATTGCCAATAACTGATTCTGAAGCTACTGTTTGTAAGAAAAGTGTATTAAATTTTATTTTGGTCATATTGTGAATAGTTGGTAATTTATTGGTAATTATGGAAAATTCGATTAAAGTAATTATCTCTAGACATCAAGAGAATCATTTCCACATTTTGAAACATATTGAATTTTTTTCAGTCAATATTTTTTGTTTTTGACATCATGGACTATTACTTTCTCATCAGTATAAAAGTTATTCTTTAAAATTTAACATATATACTTCACTATTGTTTTAAAATTTTTGATAAAGAAGATATTATGAATAAACATTTTAAAACTACAAATTAAAAAACCAGGATATTATGTACACTAACAAACCTTTTGAGGTGCTTTTCAATATTTGCTAAGTTTCAAACCACTGTATGGATATCCTTTTCCATGATAAAACTTGATCATGAAAACACATAATATCTGCACTCCATCATTGATCTTTTGCTGCTTCCTGCAGGGCCTGTCATAGCATCGTTGACAGGACCAGATGAAAAATGAAATCAGTATCTTGAGTTTTTTAACAGCAAAATGATTCAGGTAAGATTATTTGGTGTGGCAAATAGAACATTTTTTACCATTCTTAAACTAAATTTATTTAGTAATTGATAATAAAATTAACATTTTTTAAACTTTAAGACCTGTTTGTGTCTTACTGATGTTCAGAATATTTGTAAATTCCAGTGAATTTTATTCAGAACTCAGTAATTTTTAAATTTTAGACTGTAATGTTTCTTACTTTCCTTGTGCAACTGAGCATACTTTTTGAAGTTTTGAGGAATAACTTTTCCTTCTGTTTTAAAGACTTTTAAGAACAGTTATATATTGAAAGTCCCATAATTCTTTTCCAGGATAAATTTTCACAGAATTAACTTAGTTAAATAACATTTCAAATCCTGCATTCTATCTGGGATATTTTAAATGCTGACTCTCAGTTGATTCAGTTTTTTAAAAAGTCATTCTTACCCTGAAAAAAAAGAAAGTTGTCTTCATTTAAATTATTAATAATTTGCTGTTTTAGGAATTACATTGGGCAGTGACTCTATTTTTAGATCTAGTATTTGGGGGAAGCACAGAACAGAAGAAATGAGGTAGTACATTTCATTAACACAAAACAGTAGGGAATGGTATATATTTTTGTTTTATGTTATTAAATATTTTTAAAGAACTATAGCATTTCAATTTTGGTTATGTCTATTTTTGAAATACTTGTTTTTGAAGGAGTTAATATTGGAAGCAAGTGAGCTCTTAGTTGGAGACTGTTGATTCACAAACTTAGTCTTAATCTTTGTATAACTAATTTTAATTTTTCTAATACTAATTTATGTCTTTTTAAAAATAGTCATGAAAGTACTTTTTAAAAAACTAACAAGCCTAGTTTTAGTTTTTAGTGTGAAGTCTGTCCAGAATCCTTTCTCTTGTTAATTATTATGTGTATTTTTTGGATGCTTCTAGGAGCCCAGATGTAGGCAGCTCTTAGGTCATTGTGACTTAGAATTATTACAAAGCATCTTCTCTTTGTAAAGGAATATGGGCATGTTTTGCTTTACCAGTGGAAGTTGTGCTTTTATTGTTATTGTTTGCTTGAGTTTTGCTTAACAATTTTCATCTTATGTGCCATCTCTGTCAAAGACTAAATGAGGACACTTAGGAATAGTGAAGAAGCTTTCCTTTTAAAGGGATAGAAAAATCATGGCATTGTGGAAGTAGATGGAAGGAATAGAGCTTAGATATGATCTGTTCTACAATCTTCATTTAACAGTTGAGAAAATCAAGATAGCAAGAGATTATGTGATGTATGCCAGTAATTGTCCTGTAACTTTTAAATATGTTTTCTGAATTTTTGGTACTATCATAGTAGGTACTTCATTCTCTTTTTGTTTTGTTCTACACTTTTTTATTATTCTTTTTTGGATATGATTCTGAGGACCTATATCTTCACTACTTTTCTCCCCTATTTTTAAAGTGAATATGCCCAATCCCTTTTCTTAAAACTGAGTTGAAAGCACCATAGTTATTTAACAATAATTTTCTTATTTTGCTACACTGAAGTCTAAAGACAGTTCTTTTTATTATTACCACACATTTTTAAAAAAGATGTAAATTATATTGCCTGCAATAGAGCCTGGTTATTTTCTGTTTTTCCATAGTTGTACTGTCTAAAAATGAAAATAACAATATTTTCAGGATGATTTGATTTCTGTAGCATTGTAACTTTTCTTCATTTGCAAAGATTTTTTTTGGCTTCCTTCCATTGTTTTGCTCAACATTTTTATTTATTTAAAAATGTATAAACTTTCTAAGTCATATTTTGTTTTTAAGGATTTTATGACTTTATAAAATTCTTCTTTAGTATTACATGTGTGGCTGGGTATTCATAGCAGCTGGTTTTAAAAGAAGAAAATATTATGAATAAAAAATAAGCATGAGGCTAATTATAAGGCAATCTAAGTAAGAGTGAAGATATATAAATAATTAGTCATTTAAATACATCACTGTTTTCTTTTTTTCTGTCTATGCATTTCATTAAATTGGTCCACTTCTTAGTTAATTTGAATTTTGAGATTTCCATTTCTTTATGGATTTAAGGACTACTTTCAACATGATTATAAACATACTTGATGTGATTTTTGAAGATGTTTTCCCTTCACAGTTTTAAATTAAAACAAAAAATCTTCTGTGATAGTCTTTACTAACCCTGTATGTATATCAATTGAAAAATTGAGTTAAGCTCCATTGGTGTGAAGGAATTTATGTCATCCTTCATGCCTGCAGCTGTATTTTCAATGTCCAGCCCAGTGCTTTGAACATAGGTAGAGCTTGAAATGCGAATGAATATATTTAAGGATGAATGAATGACCAATTTGAGGCTTCTTCTGTGAAGGGCTCATGTGATGTCAATACAGTGGATGTAGAAGATAATCCATCTTATTTTTTCATATTTCTAGTTTCCTTTGATGGTGTGTGTGTGTATAAAATCTGTATTTTGGGTAAGTGTACTAATGAGTTCAAAAATGCAAACAAACAAGAAGTAGCCATAGAAGTGTTAGGACAAGTATAAGTCAAGTATCAAGGAAGAAGAGTGGAGTACATTAGGATAATTTTACTTTATACTTAGATGTTGTACTGTGTGAAGAAATCTGAAAAGCCAGTGCCATGGAAAGTACTCCAAAATGAAGGTCACTTTTAAAATGTTCTATCTTAAGGAACAAGAGTTTACTTAATATTTATTTATTAATAAAGTAATTAAGTATACTTGTATTAGAAAATGTTATATCACATAGTTTATTTGATGCCACATGGGTACTTGTGCAGTAAGGAACAGAGTCTACTGATGACTTTTCTTGAGATACCTTGAAAATCAAAGATTACTAATCACAAAATTAAAGTTGCATTATTTAATATAATAACTTCTTCTTCACCTGTAGTTGGGAAGTTAACATGTATAACTATATTATGACTTTTAGAAGCTGAACAATTTCTCATTTACTAAGGGAAAAAGTATACCAGCTATACAGTAGAGTGGAATTTATTTGCTCAGAATTTGACTAGCTTGAATATCATAGTGTTAGTATGTGTTACTTTATTTGAACCTAAAAATTGAACTTAAAACTTACTGAATTTGGACTTCCTCGAAGTCTTTTTAATACTTTTTAAACAGTTCAAACTAAGAGAAACACATGAAATACTGGTGTTTTTCTTATATTAAGAAACACATTGTTGGATTTTTGCTTTAATAAGGCAGTGGCTTCCCCACCCCTCGTGCCCCTCCCAAGGGGCCCAAGTCCTTCTGATTGAGGCCCAAGGGGAAAAAAAATAAATCAGTGAACTATCCAAGATTTAATAGATAAATCTGTTTAAGCCTCATGTTTTATCCTCTACATCTTTATAAATTCTAATTTATTTTTTTAAAAACTTGTTGAGAATAGTGTGTTAAAAAAACTTAGTGTTTCCTTACCTAGTGGCTTCCCCTGCCCTTCCCTTATACTGTGACCATCTTTGTGGATAATTATGTGCTCCCTTTGTGGTTAGAACTAGATGTAAAACACTCTGAATATCTTTCTCTCAAACAAGGGAACAAAAAGAAATAATAAAGATGAACCCTAATTATAATAAAATTTGATACTTGCATAATGATAGAATTATGTCTAGAAGTTGAAACTACCTCTTTCAGTGGTGGGATCTTGAGAGATGAGGGTAGACTTCAAAGAAGACTTTAAAGAAAGCTGACAGGGTTTGAATGTTGAATTTTATTTTGCCTGGTGGATATGAGTAGATGGTCATTTGAAGCAAGGACACAAAGTGTGTAATCATGGAGGTATATGAAAAATTCCTTATATATCCAGGGATCCAAAATTAGTTTGGTATTACTGGGATAAAAAGTGGGTATTACTGTGGGGGGAGAGTGAGGATAGGGAGATACTGTAGATATTTGTGCAGGTAAGAGAGACTGTATTACAATGTAAAAGGAAAAAATTTGAAAAATATTTATTTTAGAGATGCTCATTAGTGACAGTTATTTTAAAGAAAAAGTATACTGTGTATCTATAAAATGACTGACAGTGGTACTATAATTAAAATACATGTACTTATATAAATATAAATAGTGGCACTTGTGGTTTGGAAAAAGGATTGACCTATGTTATCTAAAAATAGAGTTGAGTTGTAGATTGAAGAGTCTGGCTTTCTGCTAAGGCAGTATAAGTAGAATTAAAGAGAAGACTAATTTGCTTAGAGAAGAAAAGATTAAGGAAAAGGTGAGGCAACTAGGAATTTAGAAAAAGATGTTAAGAAATACTAGAGCTGCCCCGGCTGGTGTGACTCATTGGGTTGAGCAGCAGTCTGTGAACTGAAAGATTGTGGGTTCCATTCCCAGTCAGAGCACATGGCTGGGTTGTGGGCCAGGTCCTTGGATGGGGGTGTGCAGATGGCGGTTAACCAGTCAATGTGTCTTTCACACATTGAAGTTTCTCTCCCTCTCTTCTGCCTGCCCTTCCTTTCCCTCTTTCTAAAAATAAATAAATTAAGTCTTAAAAAAAAGAAATATGAAAGCTGTCTTTATTAAGAAAGATGTGCCAAGTGTAGAAGAAAAAGTATGGGGACCTAGGAAGGACAAGTGTCAGTGCAGAATGTTTTGCTGTAATCTCAGAAGCTCTGGACATAAAAATCTGTTTTTGACCTTTGTTCACTTTTACATATCCTGTTTGCAGGTGCCTTTAAAGTTAATGACTTCATGGTTTCTTTTACTAGTTTTAGTTTACTTTTGATTCATAGCTGTTTAGAATCATGTATCTTATAAGGTTTGTCTCACTTCTTAAATTATATGAACATGAAAGCCAGTCTAGCTCTCTAGGCATGTGAACAGATAGATTCATTTTTGATGAAAATTAGTGATTTGCATAACATATATATTTCTTCATGTGAATTTGGTGCCTTTCAAACACTAAAGTTTTATTATGTGATAGAGACATTGATATGCATTATATATATAAATATGAAAATTGAAACTTATTCATTGTTGATGGACTCTGTTGCATAATTATTTTGTTTTAAATTTCAGTTGATTATTGTGATTCAGCAGGATTCTCCATTATTGATTCATAGTGCATATAAGAATCATTCTTAACACACTATCAAATTCAGAGGAGTTTAAAAAATACTTTGAAAATATGGTACTGTTTTTCCATTTAGAAAATGAGATTAAAAATCTAGCATCTTATACGGATTTATGAAACTATCGGCTAGTTGTATAGAGAAACATTAAAACAATAAACAGCCAAAGTGACATTAATGCCAGATGGGAATTTGAAATAAAAGTATTCACTGTGTAATTTTTAAGTGTTCATAATTCAATAATACCAGTTGTATAACTTGAAGCATAAGCAGAGTTTTAATTGCCTTAATTTTTAAAAAAGATTTTCTTTATTTTTAGAGAGGGGAGGGAGGGAGAAAGAAAGGCAGAGAAACATTGATGTGGGAGAGAAACATTGATCGGTTGCCTTTCTTACGTGCCCTATGTGGGCCCAGGTGATGCACAACCCAGGCATGTGCCCTGACTGGGAATCAAACAAGAGCCCTTTCGCTTTGCTGGATGACACCCAGCTAACTGACCCACATAGCCAAGGCCTTAATGCCTCGGTTGATAAGCATATCATGGTATGATTTCATGACTTGTTCTTTGTTTTTTTAACTTTTCAATTACACTTTACATTCAGTATTATTTTGTATTAGTTTCAGGTGTACAGAATAGTTGTTAAACAATCTATACTTTGCAAAGTAGTCCCCCCATATTTCCAGTACTCACTTTACATCGTATATAGTTATCACAATATTATTGACTATATTCCATATGTTGTACTTTACATTCTTGTGACTATTTTAATAAACTATCAACTTGTACTTCTTAATCCCTTCACCTCTTTCACCCATTCCCCAATCCCCCTTCACTTTGGCAAACACCAGTAAGCTTTCTGTGTCTGTAAGTCTGTTTCAATTTTGTTTGTTTATTTTGTTCTTTAGATTGTGCATGTAAGAGAACATGACTTCTTAAAGAAATAGATAGTCTAGGTAAGACGACTGCAGACCCAATACAGTTCTCTCTGAGAAATATTTTGAAGAAATTTTGGGTTTGTGGAGTTTTTCAAAGTAACATTTGTTTAAATTTAACAACTTTTATGAACTCTTCCTTTAAAATGCTGTTCTATTTTTTATTTATACATCTTCTCAACTGAAGATTTCTAGCCACATTTTCTTTATAGTAATATTTTAGTTTTATTCTTCTGAAGTGTTTACCTATTCTGTTTATGAAAAGTTTGTTCCTCTCAAAACTTTATCACATTTTTACATGTAATAATACATTTGACATTATGTTTAAAAATTATAATGACTGTAGATATAAAAACACAAACTGATAATAAGCCAGATATGCCATATGTGGCAATTTAGGTGGGCATATATCTCAAATGTCATGTTTAATATACTGTATTACTAATATTAGTACTTTTACAGTGGAAGACTGCTATAGTCAAAAAGACAAGCACCATATGATTTCACTCATATGTAGAATCTAATGAACAAAATGAACTAACAAGCAAAATAGAGACAGATTCATAGATAGGAGCAGGCTGACAGCCATTGTGGAAGGAGGGGCTGGCCGGAGTTTGAAGAGATTGAGAATAAGAAAACAAAAAGAAAAAAGTTGGGGACCATAGAAAACTTTGATTGCTAGGGGTGGGGTGGGGATGGAAGGGGGTATATGGGGGATAAATGGTGATGGATGAAAAGTTGATTTGGGGTGGTGAACACACAATACAATGTACTGATGATGGTTGTAGGAAAAAAATTTTTTTCTCACAGCTAATTATTACAAAAATGCAGACTATGCAAAGAACCCAACCTCTTCTCACCCCAGTCCTTTAAGATAAGTTATATAAGTAATCAGGTATATATCCTTTTAGACTTTCTAAATGCTTTTTTATATAGAATATATTTTAGTAGATAATTACAAGTGATATTGTTATTACTCTAAGGTGTCCTTCTGATCTCAGTTGTGTAGTTATTTTTACTTACATAGCCTAAAAATGTGCTCTGTGATACCCTTGAAGATAGGCAGAGCTTTGTTTTTTTGTTTTTTACCCATGTAGTTGAGATGAAAGCTAGGGACATGAATTAATAATATTGAAGTGTATTATAATCTCATATAGGCATGTAGGCTTATTTGTATTAACTCTTGAAAATTAACATAACTCATTACTCCCTCCTTTCTTCATTCTTATACATGCAGATGTAAAACATTAAAAATATTGGTCAATGCTTTAATAAGAATAAATCAGGGGGAATATAGAATGTTTAATACTTGCTTTTAGGATCTTTTTGAAGATGCGAAGACTTCTGAAAATCCTTTCCATCTTAGTCAAAAAGAAAGTCATATTGTATTAAATGGTGAAGCTAGATGTTTAATGATGTGATGATTTGCAAAGCTTGTTTTTTCAGCCTTTTTTAGCTTAAATTTTTTTAATTGCTCGGTGAAGGTCTTGACCATTTTAATTCATGTTCCTGCTACTCCCATGATCCCAGAAAATTGAATGGTGTATTTTTACTAAGAGTATCTTTTAGGGGTCGTAGTGTATTGCATCCTGCTCCTTAACAAGTACTCATATTTCCCAAGAGTCATTGCAAAAATATTTTGATTGCCATTATGCTAAAATTTTTATGATATGTCTATATTTTGTTGTAATTAATGTATAAACTTAACACTAAATTCAGATGCCTTACATATTAAAGTAAGTATTATTTATATATTAAGTATTTAAGATTCATCTCATAGCAAGAACATTGGTATATATGATTTTGTTTTGTGTGAATGTGCCCTTAAAGATAATACATGTAATTAAGATTGTACTGATTCTGGAGCTTTTTGTGGAAGATATAAAATCTGAGTGAATATCTGTCATAGTGCAGAGCAAATTCAATTTTATGTTTACAGTGTTGCAGCTTTGAATATGTAACAATACTAGGTGCTATAGGGAAAAAAGTGAGAAACTTTGCTAAAGGTCATTTAGTCTCAGAATGATTAAGTATTGCAGGCCTAATCTTTAGAGTAATGGATTTATTCTTGGAGATGTAGAACCTGTGGATTATGAGAGTGTTTGAAGTCTAATTGAAAATGACATTAATATTGAAAGTTGATAGTTTGTAGAAAAGGAATCTATATTAGTCTAGGACAGAGGTAACTCTGGTTTATCTCTGTTTTTATTAGTGCGTGATTTTGGGAAGTAGAGAAATTTGAGATAGACTGTGAATACTGAGAATAACCCCAACTTTTTTCTCATTTGTAGCGTGTTCACTTTGGAATTAAGGCAGTAGGCTACACAATACATGATAAACTAAAGTATCAATTATAAAATGGAGTTATTTATTATCCTGGTTGATTATTTTATGTCCTATTTCATGGAGAAAGTAAAATTAAAAGAAATTTCATAAGCTTCCACCACCAGACTTAGCCACCTACCTACATCAGTACCTATCCAGTCTATATTTTCTCTTTTATTAAAATTTCCCTGCCCATAGCAAAGGCCAATCCTCTACTTGTATTCTAGTTTTTATTCCCTCATAGCTATTCAGCCTGCAAACAAACATACTGTTATTTCTCCAATGTTAAAAAAATATATTTCTCCTTATCCCTCTTTCTTTTCCAGTTTTCATGCCAGTAACAGCAAAATGCTTCAAACTAGTTGTCTATACTTCTACTATCTGCTAGTTCCTGTCGTATTTTTTGTTTTGAAGGCATTCCAGTTAGGATTTTGACTCCATACTTCCAGAACTGCTCTTGTCAGGGTCTGGTGACTTCAGTGATGACAATTTAGTGGTCAGTTCTCAAGTCTCATCTTTCTTTGCCATTTGACAGCAGTTGACAGTCATCACTGTCTCCTCTTTGAAACATTTCATTTTACTTTCAGCACAGTTCTGCCTCACTGATTGTAGCTTCAAGTTTCCTTGGCTGGTTTCTTCTCATTTCCCTGAGCTCAGTCCTTGAACCACTTTCTTCTTTTTACTGTATATGCTTACTCCACTTGGTGATCCTATCTGGTATTGCTTTAAATAACTGTCTGTTCTTTGATGACTACCAAATGTTTTTGTCGATGCTGTAGCTTTTACCTGAACTCCAGACTAATGCTACTTCTGCTTACTTGCTATCACTAGTCTTTGTAATTGGGTTAGAATTAAATATTCTTATTTTTCTGTCATACCCCCATATTTACTTCTCCTACAATCATATCCATCTTAATTGGAGTTCATCCTTCCAAGATCAGAAATTTCTAAGATCAGAAATCTTGGTGTTTTACCCAAAAATTTTTTTAAATGATTTTTATAGAGAGGAAAGGGAAGAGAGAGAGAGAGAGAGGGAGAGGGAGAGGGAGAGGGAGAGGGAGAGAGAGAGACATTGATTTGTTGTACCACTTAATAGTGCATCCATTGGTTGATTCTTGTATGTGCCTTGACTGGGGATCGAACGCAGGATATTGCTCCAACCAACTGAGCTACTCGGCCAGGGCCTCTTGCAGTCAGTCTTTCTTCTTTCTTCCAGACTTCACATCTAATCTGCCATGATTCTGATTTTGTTGAAGATATTTGCCTTACGTGAAATCCAGTATCAAAAACAAGTAAATGTTGCAAAAATGCAGTCTGCTCTGCATAGCTAAGTAAAGAATTAACCAACCAAAAATTTGGTTGGCTGTGAATTCAGTGTTAAAACTCTGGAAAGCTAGAGTTTATGTGTAAATTTGTTATAGGGAAATCTGTGGGAAAAAAATCTGTATTCTAAGAAATATCAGAATAAGTACATCCATTATAGTAGCATAAATGTTTTCATACCTGTGAGAACTGATTTTTAAAGAATAAATATGAAGCAGTAAGATTAAGAAAATACTAAATAACGCCAGTGAATTGGATTATATCAAAATGAAATCTATTGATATTTGAGGACACAATTAGCTTAAAATGTAAAACCATGTTAGATGATATATATATATACATATATACATTGTAATGGTTTATACTGAACCATTTAGAGTATTGTGTTAATTCAAAACCTCATCTTTTTTAGGGTTACACCTTAAATAAATTACAGATGTAGAAAAAGTTATTTAAGTGGTAATTGTTTATTTTTATTTTTATTGTATTTTTTCCATTACCGTTTTACCCCTTATACTCTCTTCCACCTCTACCCACCTCTCTCCGCCCACCACAGTCACCACATATTTTCAGATACTTTTATGCTTACCAAGTGGGAAATTCCTTATTTTTTTTAAAAGATTCTATTTTTTTTTATTTTTTAGAGAGAGGGGAAGGCAGGGAGAAAGAGAAGGAGAGAAACATCGATCTGAGAGAAAAACATCAATGGGTTGCCTTTCCTACGTGCCCTGGCTGGGGACTGAACCTGCAACACAGGCATGTACCCGGACTGGGAGTGAACTGGCGACCTTTTGCTTTGCAGGACACACCCAACCAACTGAACCACACAGATCAGGGCGAATTTCTTTATTTTATGGTCTATGAAAAATTATTCTAGTTAATGGTTTTCATTTTTCTCTTTAATTTAAATCAGTTTTTACTTCACTATTTCACATTGTCTTTTTATTCTGTAATCAGTTATTAAAGGGAATTGTATTATTTCACACTGGGCAGAAAAAATTGAGTTTTATAGAGCCAACATGATATTTTAAAATAAAAAATTATTAGTAACAATTTTGACTTCTTTTCTAATCATACATTTTACTGGTATATCTTACTAGCAAAAGATAATTAATATCTGAAAATAATCTGCCAGAATAAGGCAAAGTAAATCTGTACACTTGTCATATTAAATGATACAACAGAGGAAGTATGTTTAGTCACTGTTGTAAAAAAAGGAAAACTTTGGTGGTTGTGGCTTTCTGGATTACAGGGCCAAGTATATGTGAGTATTTATTTGGTTCATTTTTAAGTTTAACATTAAAATTTAATTTGTGGCTCAAAATTATGGCTTAAAATTTGTGACTTAAGACATTTATTTTTGCATGCATATTAATTATATGTTTCTTAAATCATACTTTAACATTGTTGCTCATTTATGTGAGATATGCTTGGACATTATCCTTACATATTATTTTGGACATAACCTATAGTGTACTATTTTTACACAGCTGATAGAGACAGATTTTATACAGACTCCAAAGACTGGGGTCTTTTTTATCATATCCTATTATATGTAAACAATACCTTGGACTGATGGTAATTCCCCCATATTTGACTCGTTTTTAAAGTTTTTTGTGAGGGTGGGAACTTCCAGCCAAGATGGAGGTGTAGGTAGATATACTTTGCTGCCTCACACAGCCAAAAAAAGGACAACAAATTTTAAAACAAAAAATAATCAGAACTTCTAGAAAGTCAAAACAGAATGGAAGTCTGACAACCAAGGAGTTAAAGAAGAAACATCCATTAAGACTGATAGAAGGAGCAGAGACAGGCTGGGCAGAAAGGACGTGTGGCAAGGAGGCGGCTGGACTACTTGGTGGGCGAGGCAGCAGCTGGTGGACTAGTTGGTCCTCCATTTGCATGTGGGTAAACCACTAGGAATAACTGGGGAGCAAGGCAGACCAAGCAACCCCAGGGTTCCAGCCTGAGGTTTCAAAACCTCAGGTTGTAAAAACCTGTGGGGGGTGTGGTGGTAGGAGAAACTTCTAGCCTCACAGGAATGTCATGGAGGGACCTACAGGGTTCTAAAAACCTGTGGGGGGTGTGGTGGTAGGAGAAGCTTCTAGCCTCACAGGAGCGTTCATGGAGAGACCTACAGGATCCTAGGACATACATGTACCCACCCATCAGGGAATCAGCATCAGAAGGGCCCAATTTGCTTATGAGTAGCAGGGGGAGTGACTGAAAGCCAGCTGAGAGCTGGGCAAGCAACATTGTTACCTCTCAGACCCCTCCCCTACATATAGCGCTAAAATGCGGAGAAATGGGTTGCCCCTCCCTGGCGAATACCTAAGGCTCCACCCCTTACAACATAACTGGTGCACTGAGACAAAGAAATGTGGCCCAAATGAAAAAAACATCAAAACTTCAAAAAAAGAACTAAACAATGAAGAGATAGCCAACCTATCAGATGCAGAGTTCAAAACACTGGTAATCAGGATGCTCACAGAATCGGTTGAATGTGGTCGCAAAATAGAGGAAAAAGTGAAGGCTATGCAAAATGAAATAAAGGAAAATGTATGGGGAACAACAGTGAAGGGAAAGAAACTAAGATTCAAAGCAATGGTTTGGAGCAAAGGAAGAAATAAACATTCAACCAGAACAGAATGAAAAAAATAGGAATTCAAAAAAAATGAGGGGAAGCTTAGGAACCTCCGGAACAACTTTAAATGTTCCAACATATGAATCATAGGGGTTCCAGAAGGAGAAGAGGAAGAGCAAGAAGTTGAAAACTTATTTGAACAAATAATGGAAGAGAACTTCCCCAACCTGGCAAAGGAACTAGACTTCTAGTAATTCCAGAAAGCTCAGAGAGTCCCAAAGAAATTGGACCCAAGGAAGCATGCAGCAAAGCACCTCATAATTCTATTACCCAAGGTTAAAGATAAGGGCAGAATCTTAAAAGCAACAAGAGGAAAGGAGACAATTAACTACAAAGAAGTTCCCATCAGACTGTGAGCTGATTTCTCAAAAGAAACCTTAGAGGCAAAAGGGCTGGAAAGAAGTATTTGAAGTTATGAAAGGCAAAGACCTACATCCAGGATTACTCTATCAAGCAAAGCTATCATTTAGAATGAAAGGGCAGATAAAGTGCTTCCCAGATAAGATCAAGTTAAAGGAGTTCATCACCAAGCCCTTATATGAAATGTTAAAGGGACTTATTTTAAGAAAAAGAAGAGGGTCAAAAATATGAACAGTAAAATTACAAACTCACAACTCTCAAGAATTAACCTAAAAAAACCCAAAAACTATAGGAAACAACTAGAACAGGAGCAGAATCACAGAAATGGAGATCACTTGGAGGGTTATCATTGGGGAGGGGGAGGGGGAGAATGAGGGATAAAGTATAGGGAATAAGAAACAAATGGTAGATATAAAATAGACATGGGAAGGTTAAGAATAGTATAGGAAATGGAGACGCCAAAGAACTTATGTGTATGAACCGTGGACATGAACTAAGGTGGGTGAATGCTGGTAGAGGGGAGTGCAGGGCGGAGAGAAGTAAAAGGGAGAAAAAAAATGGGACAACTGTAATAGTATAGTTAATAAAATGTACTTTAAAGTTTTTTGTATTAAAGTTTTGTTTTTAAAGTGTTATCATATAGTTGATTTCTGTATATGTGAATCATGCTTTTTTGAATTTTCATCCATTTGAAGAGCTTTAAGATGTATATACATAAGCAATTAAAATATATTTAGACTATGATCATATTCATGACAAGTTATGAGTGAAATACAGGGTCTGGTGAAAGTAACGCCTGCTTCATTGTGGTTGGTAAGGTAATACTATGGGTGTAATAATTTATAGTTTTAATTTGAACATTTCACTTAAAATATCATATGGTGTGCTTGAGTGTGATACTGTTATGTTTAGAATTATATGCTTATGATTTTGGAATAAAAGATTTTGGAATAAAAGAGGGCGTTATTTGTGCCAGATCCTATGTATTTCAAATTTTAACATGCTTCCTGTATAGTGATTCTTCGTGTTGTTTCTTTAAATTTGGTATTAACCAAGTTTAATATCTCCAGTTTTTCCAACATTTATGTATCCATGTGCTTAGCTAGCAAATATTTATTAAATATGTATTATATGTGGGACGTGTTGCTGTGTGCAGAGGATGCAAAGATATTTATGACCAAATCTCTTCTCAGGGAGAAGCTCTCAGAATGAAGTTGGAGAGTCAGGCAAGGGCTAGATTATGAAGGGCCTTGTGGTCCGTGTCAAGTGATTTTGACATCTATTTGTTTTAGGATTACACACAGTATGTGTAAAGAACTTTGTAAATCTTCAGTTATTAACATGTAAATCTACATCAATAACCAAAACTCTTAACTGGTAAGGGTTGTTTACAGTTTTCAGATAATTATTTACTTTGAATTTACCTAGAAGATATTTCACAATGTGGTTGAGTTTTTCTTTTTTATTTTTTTTATTGTTCAGTTATAGTTGTCCCCATTTTCCCCCATTACTCTCCCCTGCCCTACCCACCCTCCACCTCCCACACTCAGTCCTCTCCCATTGTCTTTGTCCATGGGTCCTTTATACATGTTCCTTGACTTAATGCTTCCCCTTCTCTTCCCTGTTAATATGAAAAGACATCATATTTGTAGTAGTTGTTTACCTTTAAAAATTTAAAGTTATTAAAGTAAGAATCTATTTTCTGCTAAGATATTTTTACTTTTAATGTAAGTGACCACTAATTTATGTGCCTCTGTTTAAAGTTGGAATCCAAAGTTATTTGCTGTAAGATACTGTTTTACATTAAGACCCTGCTAAGGAGAAGGATGTATGCAGAGACTGACCATATTAAATGATTTTAAATTAAGAATGAATATTTCCAAAGTACCAATGAACGTGTTACACTCTATACTAATCATATCATTACTATTTTACTTCTTCCAATTTTATAATACCCATTTTTATTTGTGAAAGTCTTTAAAAATGTATATTCTTTGTTTTCTTGAATAGTCATATTTAAAATATAAATGTAAGCTCTGATGTAGCTCAGACTCATGTTTTTATTACCATCTATGTATTGTTGCTCTATGGCTGCCAAGCATCCCTAGATAAAAGACTAAATTGGGTCAGTTAATTCTATTACTGAACTCAATATATATTTCCAATTGAACCAGCTCTTGTTATTATCCCTGTGTTTATGTCTGGTTAGCTTTCTATCCTGTGCCTACTTTTCAAACATTTTTCATGTTTGTCAGCCTAGAAATTCACCTCAAACTCATTCATGTAAATGACCTTGTTTCACAGTTTCCATCTTTCATTATACTTAAAATTACTCTGCAATTTTGCCTTTAATCCTTGTCTACATCTCTAGAGAGGGAATTCTCTCTTTCTATTTTGTGGCTATCATTTATCCTGCTTCTTTTTACCTTTTTTTTTTTTCCGACTCTTATTATCTTAACTCTTAAGGATGTTACTTAATATTTTTTGTATTCGATCCTTCTCCTTGGCTTAGAAATATATTGTTTTATTTTTCTTTTCTCTCTTAAATTGTAAAAGACTAAGTCCTCTCTCTGATTCTGATAAATCTGTTATGGTCATTGTCTTTCTCTCTTCCCATAATCATTAAATTTCTAAATTACTATTACTCTATATCATTAAGGTTTCAACTTACATATTTGATCATTTAGGAAGTGTTTCCTGAACATCTACATCTAGTTAAGCTGCACTTCTTTTGTGTTCATAAGGCATCCTGAAACTCTCATCCTTATTGTAGTTATCTAGCACAGTAGGCTACTAACTGTGTGACAGGAATGACCCTGTGACCCTTATGTACAGTGTGCCCCTAATACTTAACTTAGTCTTCCACATAGTAGGTGTACAAAATATATCTTGCATATATGAATAAATAAGTAGATGAATAACTCAGAATGTTAAAACTATTTTCATAATTTATAAACCTCCTTTTTTTGTTTTCTGTTTCAGTTATTGGTACCAGTTACTTTGAAGTTACCCAATTAGAAAAACTACTTATCTTTGATCTTGTGCTCTTCTTTATTCTCCTTTTCTTTTCTCTCTAGTAGTTATAAATTCTTGTGTGTTTTACTCAGAATTGTACCTTGAATTAATATTTTTGTAATGTTCTTGCTGTTTTTCTCCATTATCAGATGTTTAATCTGTAACCTTGCCAGTATAGTCTGACCCTGGGTTGGGAATCATATCTTGGTATATTCCATAGCATCCCATTCATCTTTGGTCTTTAAAAACCCCTTCTAGTCTAGTATAATATGAAATTTGAGTTTCATATCTGATTTAAAGTTATTCCTCTAACCTAGCACTAGTCATGCTTTGGGCCCCAGGAACTTGAAGTTGATAAGGTCTATTATTTGTCTCTTTAGATTTCGGTAGGGACATGTATTGATGCTGAGGAACCTCTTCCCCCTACCCTCCCCGCCCCCAATTCTGGTTCTGGCTTCTTTAGGTTTAGGGTTTGGATGGAAAGAAGAAATGGACAAAATTTTATCTGTTCTTAACTATGCTTATGATTGTAATATTCTGTTGAGTTTTGCTGTCTCTGACTTAACACTGGCCATTAATGCTTCTTCTGTGTGGCTTGCGTCCAAATGATGGCTTTCTCATAGAGTACATTTTTTGAATCTGTGAGGGGTTCTACTGGAATCTCCTAGTGCACAGTTAACTTGCTCTGAGGTGCCCTTAGGGAACTCTCTTTTAGGCCTTCTGTGTTCTAGCCACTTGGGCATAGTCTGATATCTAAGTATTCTTCTAAGCCAGGAGTGAATCGGTAGTCATCTTGAGTACACTCAGTATGTGGAGATCATTCTCTTTTCTTGCAGCACCACAGGGAAGGCATACTCCCAAAAGAGCAACTGTCTGGCATCAGTTGTTTTCAGTTCTCTTTAGAATGTGAGTATACTTCCTCTTTGTTCTCATGTTTGGGTTCTAGTTTTCAAACCTTACAGTAGGAAAGCTATCATTAATCATCCTTTGCACACATATCAAAATCTTTTAATCTGTATTATTTAGTCTCTAAACCAGAATAACGTATTACCAATCATTGTTCTTAAGCCAGGAAAAGTACTCTTATTAGGCATATTTATAATCTAAAAAAAAGCATTTTACACAGTTTGGGAAAATTAAACCAGGGAGAATAAATGATAATACATTGATCCTAATAAAGTAAAGGCTGGCTTGGAATACTTAAAAAGGCAAACTGTCTGCATAATATAAACTTATGAATGCTCCTGTTTCAGCACATTACAGTATCAGGACAGTGCTTCTTGAACAATTGAAAGAGGTCATTCAGGAGATGTTAGAGGTACTAGGGGATTTTACCTTTATGTGTTATATTTTAGGACCATAATGCCTCTGGAACTTTTATCTTTTGGTTTTAAATACATGCACATATATATATGTACATATGTACAGACAAGCATAGATATATTACATAGATAATACATAGTCCTTTTTGTTTTTTACTGAATTTGTTTTAATGAGAAGTTTACCTTGACAACTTCAGTGTTGTCACTATAGGATTTTTAGTGCTATAACCACAGTGACTGAGGATGCATTACTTTAGTGAGTTAAGTTTTTAAAAATTATTTAATAAAGCTTATCTTTGTTTGAATGAAGAGGAAAACAGTTTCTTCTTGTTATCCTTTCTGACATTTACTTCTGTAGATCCTGTAAGGTAAAGAACCTTGAATGGAAGATATAGAGTCATTAAATACCAAAAAACACTGGACTGTTGTTTAAGTATATACTGAATCAGAACTCCAAAAGTTGTTTGGGCTTGTTTCATTTCCAATACTGGAAGACAGGATAAACACAAGAAATAATAAACTGTTGAAAAAGTAAAGATAATGTGGAACTAAGTATCTTCATCTAGAAAATTGCTTTAGGCTATGTTCTCAAGTATACAGTAGTTGAAATTGGGTGCGATAATTACTTGTTCTTAATAATGTGCAGGTTTTGCATATTCAGTTTTACCATTTTTGAAGGTTTTGATAATTTTTATATCTAGATCTGAGGCTTATTCAGTTACTTTCCATGATAAAGAGAATTTTTGATATAAATTACAGACAACAAATGAGTTTACAAGGAACATGTGATTTTTAAAAATTACACCAGAAACATTTTTTAACATTCAAACATATTCTTATCCACTTCCCTATCTTCGTTAATACTTTAATCATCCAATTTGTTTTCAAGAAATATTTGATAAACTTAGATTTGCTACTCCCCATTTAATCAAAATGTTTGTGTCTCATGGAGAAAAACAGGAAGAAATTAATGAAAATATATTATGATATTCCATTTTCAAGATACTTTGCTAGGTTTTAAATTTTCACTCATTTTTAATTCCTAGAAGTACTGTTTTATTCTTTTTCAGATCTCTTTACTTTTATGCTTCAAGTTTCTTTATTCTTGAAACATAGTAAGCATACTTATTTTGAACTTTGATAACTCTGCCATCTCTTGTTTTGGTTGGTTCTCACTCATACAGCTGTACTTCCTTGTGTGTTTCTTAAATTTTTTGTTCACAGCAACTTATTTGAAGGAATTTTTTTGAAACCTGGGCTAAAAGTGGTTTCCTTCAGAGTTGGCTTTGCATTTACTTTTGTCAGGTGCTGGTGGTAACTCCTAGTTGGAACAATTTGTAACTGAATTCTTGGTTTGAGGTTATTTGAATTACTCAGGTATGAATTCAAGCTGAAGACCTACTTGAAGGTGGAGTTGTGGTTATGAATTTCATCCTCTTCATTTTCCAAAAGTACATGTTAGGGGATTTGTCAGAGAGTGAGAGGATATTTCTGTTTCACCTTAATGACATCATGGCTCCTTGGTGTTAGGAGTCAGGAAGATAAAAAGACAGAAGCACAAATTACGTTTTTCATCAAATGTCTTCAAGATAAATGCTCTCCTAAATACTCTACTTATCCTCTGGATTTCTGCATTCACTTAGGTCTTGACCTCAGTATATTATTGTTTTCTTGTTAGCTAACAAATTTCATTGAAGAATGTGTTAATATTTTTCCAATATATTTAAATGTTTCAGGCAGAATGATTGGTCTGGTTATCTAGCTTACTATATTGCCATACATAAACATGTGCTAGATATGGTTAAATGAAGTAACTTACTTCCCTTAGTTATCTTGGAAATTTATTCATGCATCATAATCATTTCAGAAATGACGTGACCTGACCAAAGTCAGGTAGCTGGTAAGTGAAGATCCATCTGTACACAGGTCACTGTCTCCATGAGGGTTTAGATTCTTCATCTACAAACACTTGTTCCAAATAGCATTTATTGTCAATAAATGGTGAGGGATATAAAGAAATAGAGTCCTGAATTTACTATTTTACTATTTGCCAAGAGTTCTGAAAAAGAAGATATAAAAACAGTTACTATATTGAAAACAGTAATTAGTAATATGTGTCAAAAACAGATTGTTAAGTGCACTGGGATTCCCTAAAAAAAAAAAAAAGAAAGAAAGAAAGAAAGGAATCTTTTCTGCTTTTCCTAAATCCTCTCCTGTTATCTCATTATTATATGTGTAGTTTTTCTAAGATCCCAGAAGTTCTTTCTTAGTTGCTACTTTTTCTTGACTTCTTTTATCAGTCCTCTTAATACATCTTTTGGGTTGAGATGTATTCACATATCAAGGAACTCTTAGATATTTCAAATATAGGTAGAAATATAGTATTTGTTAGGTGGTTCTCAGTAGTGCAGAGACCTTTATTTCCAAATGGAAACAATTAAATTAAAGAAAACATAAGTAGTTCATCTTGAGCAAGAAATAAACCTTTAAAATGTTATCATATATTTTGAATTTTGATATTTAAGATTTGAGAAAAATGGAAAGTTAATGACCCAGAAGCATGGAGATGAAACAGGTATAGAATCACCATGTACAAAATGGAAGTTACCTTTTTTAAGTAGATTTATTGATTATGCTATTACAGTTGTCTCATTTTTTTCTCCCCTTTATCCCTTTGTGCTCTGCACTCCTCCTCCCTCCAGCATTCCCTATCCCCTAGTTCATGTCCATACGTGGTCCATATAAGTCTTTGACTTCTCCATTTCCTATACTGTTCTTAACCTTCTCATGTCTATTTTATACCTACCATTTGTTTCTTATTCCCTGTACCTTACCCGCCATTCTCCCCCTTCCCAATGATAACCCTCCAAGTGATCTCCATTTCTGTGATTCTGTTCCTGTTCTAGTTGTTTGCTTAGTTTGTTTTTGTTTTTTAGGTTCAGTTGTTGATAGTTGTGAATTTGTTGTCATTTTACTGCTCAGTTTTTGATCTTCTTTTCCTTAGATAAGTCACTTTGACATTTCATATAATAAGGGCTTGGTTATGAGGAACTCCTTTAACTTTTCCTTGTCTGGGAAGCACTTTATCTGCCCTTTCATTCTAAATGATACTTTGCTGGATAAAGTAATCTTGGATATAGGTCTTCGCCTTTCATGACTTTGAATACTTCTCTCCTGTCCCTTCTTGCCTGCAAGGTTTCTTTTGAGAAATCAGCTGACAGTCTTATGGGAACTCCTTTGTAGTTAATTGTCTCCTTTCTTCTTGCTACTTTTGAGATTCTGTCTTTATCTTTGGGTAATTTAATTATGATGTGTCTTGATGTGTTGTTTTTTGGATCCAACTTCTTTGGGACTCTGAGCATCTTGGGCTCGCATGTCTAGTTCCTTTGCTGGGTTGGGGAAGTTTTCCTTCATTATTTGTTCAAATACGTTTTCAATTTCTTGCTCTTCCTCTTCTCATTCTGGTACCCCTATGATTTGGATATTGGAATGTTTAGTGTTGTCCCACAGGTTCCTTAGCCTCTCCTCACTTTTTAAATTCTTGTGTCTTCATTCTGTTCTGGTTGGATATTTACTTCTTCCTTTTGTTTCAAATCATTGATTTGAGTCCCAGTTTCCTTCCCATCACTGTTGTTTGGTTGGTTCCCTGTATATTTCCCTTTGTTTCACTTTGCATAGCTGTCACTTCTTCCTCTCCTTTGCTACCATACTCATTCATTTCTGTGAGCATCCTGATGACCAGTGTTTTGATTTCTGCATCTAATAAGTTGGCTATCTCCTACTCATTTACTTCTTTTTCTGGAGTTTTGATCTGTTCTTTCATTTGGGCCGTATTTCTTTGTCTCAGCGCACCCTTTAAGGGTGCATAGCTTTAGGTATTCACCAGGGAGGGGCAACCCATGTCACTGCATTGTGGCACTGTATGTGGGGGAGGGTTCAGAGGGAACAATGCTGCTTGCTAGCTTGGTCGGCTCTCACCCCACTTTCCATCACTTCCCTTGTTTCCCACAAGGGGATTGTGCCTTTTCAGGTGCTGATTCCTGGGTAGGTAGGTTTGTGTACGTTCTTGGACCCTGTGGACCCCTCTAGCACACTCTCCTTGAGACTGGGAGTTTCTCCAGCCACCACTGCCACCCCCATAGGATTTTACAGTCAGAGGTTTTTGAGGCTTTACTTCCCCTCACTTGAACCCTGGGTTGCGTGGTTTGTTTAGCTCCCCAGTTCCTCCCAGCTGAGCCACTTGCAAGCTGGGTCTACCAGCTGCCACCTTGCGTGCCCTGGTCTGCCATCTGCTGCCTTGTCACGTGTTTTCTGTGCCCTGGCCGCCTGTCTCCACCCATCCTACCAGTTTGGATTAATGTTTCTTCTGTAATTCCTCGGTTGTTGGACTTCCATATAGTTTGATTTTCTGGCAGTTCTGGTTGTTTTTTGTTTTTAAATTGGTTGTTATCCTTCTTTCGGTTGTGCAAGGAAGCAGGGCATACCTACCTACACCTCTATCTTGGCCAGAACCGGAAGTTATCTTATTAACACTTTTGCAGATTAGGTTACTCTAACCACTACAAAACTATTTAAGTCAAGCAAGACTTGTGAATATAATAGATAATGCAAATGAGAGAAACTATACATAAAATTTCTGAAGGAATTCTTCATATATTAAATTTAAAATTGATTATACTATTATTAAATAGCATTTTAAAATTTAAACCAGAAGTATATAGATCTTAGTGTATTGATTTTTAGATTATAATGACACCTTTTTGTGAATTTGAGTGGAAAAGAGAGTTGAGTTGAAGGCAACGTGTTTTTATAGAAAATTAAATGAATTCTTTTTTCCATTTTTTGGATATTTATTGAACTCATCCTGTGTTAGAGGTTCTTCTAAGTACTACTGAATATACATTTCCAGGTTCTAGTTTTAGGAGAGGGAAAAGAAAAATAGAATGTTTGTTTAAAGTTTGTTCTCTTAGGGAAGATTTTAAAAAGTAGCATTTAGCCTTTTAAAATGGTATGTAAATAGATTTATTCTTTTTGCTTTACTCTGATATAGTAAAATAAGTTATATTTCTCTTACCATGATGACTTCTGTTTTTCCGTAATTTTTATTGATGACAAATTACCAGTGTCAATAAAAATACCAAGTAAGAAAGAAGAACATGGTGGGTCTTCTATCTCAGTGCCTATTATTTTGCTTTAATTAATGCAATTTTTGCTTCCACCTCTTTGACATATTATGGTATTAAATTTCCTCATTAGCTAAAAGGTGAGATAATAGATGTTAAGGGGAAAAATGTAGCAAAATAATTAGTAATAACAACAACTAATGTTTATGGAGCATTTTGTATTTATAAGGCCATATTCAACACACTGTTTATATATTATTTAATCTGCCCAATAACTTTATGAAGTGCAGGGTCTATTTTTAGAAAGCTGAAGCACAAAAATGTTAAGTCTCTTTCCTTAGGTACTTGGTTTTAACCATTGGAGCCAGATTAGAAAGTCCATGCATTCAGCATTCTGCATATTGTTTGACTTCTAATGATAACTTTTATTTTGATGACAATGAATTAGATCTGGAATTTGTAGCTAGTGATAACATAGAGTGATTCTGTTAATAGTCTTCAAAAGAAATATGATAATTTCTTAGAACTATATACCATGTCTCTAAGTAACCTTAAACATTGCTTAAATTCTTTAATCATTACATTTTTAAGATTTTGCTGAGCTGTTTTGTTTTGCAATCATGTAGTTTTAGTATCCACATTATATTTTCATTTCTACCCTTTACCATTAAACATGTTTCTGCTTATTCTTCAACTGTATCATGTTTTATTTCCTTTTGCTCATTTAAATGCCCTTAGAGCTATCACAGATCACTTTTCTAAGTAACATGTTTCTCTACATGAATGCCCATTTTGTAATCTTTTCTAATTTAAGAACTCTGCTTTCAGTTTGCATTCTCATGCTCCTTTTTTCTTCTGTCAAGTTTTCAGCACCAATCAAGGATTAAAGAAGATTAAAAAGAAAACTAGTAAAAGAGAGAATGTGATGCTTTTAAATGATTTAATCTCATTTGTTGGTGATTGGCTTATGTAGTTAGTGCAGTACCATACACTGTCATCTGGTCCCTACTCTGGAACAGTGCTCAGTGCTTGGTCACACAAATCCATGAGCCACGGCCTACTTTTTGTTCCTTTTCCTTTCCCTTCCCTATTTTTTTTCTTTTTTCTTTTCTCTTTTTCCCTTTTTTGTCCCTGTCCAACTTCTTGCTATTTCTTGACCTCATGTCACACTGAATTTTTGGTCTTTAAACACGGAAGCCAAGAAATAATAATTAGTGACTAGACAAGAAAGAAAAATGGTGAAAAATGAGAAGGGAAGAAAGTGGTGAACTGTGGCAGCAAGTGTGGAAGCACTGTTGCTCTAGGACAACGGCAGATATAATAGAACACAAAGAAGTCAGTGGGGAGAGAGAAATATGAATACCTTTATAATCTCCGAGGGTGGAATGGGTGCTTAAGTGTAAAGTAGTAAAATGAAAAGAAAAGAAAGGCCCATCAGTTGATGGATACTTGGACACTTGCACATTGTCTGTTTGGGGATAACATTTTGTTCTTATGAAAGTGCAAGAGTCTGACTACAGTGAGTATATATGGAGAGCAGTGTCAAACAGCTATTGTTTTTTGAGACAAAGACCAATGGCAGTCAATTTTCTCATCATGGGCTTCTTTAATAGAGTTATAGATCACCTACTGGCTTTTTAATAGCTCTTAGGTTTTATATCTTACTGCCTACACTTGTAGTTACCTTGCCACACAGTGTAATCACTGATGTTCACAGTCTTGGTGATTCTCATTCATTAAGAACTTTTTTAATTGGATATATTACATTTTAAGAAATTAGTAATATGTGATACATTTTAGAAAATTTTTCATAAATGTATTTAAATTCAGGTTCAGTACTTAAAGGTTCAACATTTTAATCTTACAGAAACCCTAAACAAGACATACCTGTTAGACATACTTTTTAACTAAAATAGATCTTAACCATATTGTTTCTATATTATATAATAACTGCCTTAGTAACTGCCGTTTTTGTTGTAATTTCACTCATTTTAGTAACATACGCTATTCAACATATGGAACAAAGGCTTTGAAGTAAGGCCGAACTAAATTTGAATTTCTATCTTATTTGCCATCTGTGTGATTTTGGGCAAGATGCCTGATCTCTCTGTTTTACAGTTCCTAGTATAAAAATGGATATTATAGTACCTATCACAAGGAGCAGTGATGAGTGATGGTGTATGTAAAAGCTTTATCAAAATACAGACTAACACCTCAGTGAATGGTATTATTTCAGAGTGTGGTTATAAAATTATGTAAGAAATAGTTCCTTAATTTTTACTTTATTCAGCAGTGTTTGAGGTTCTCCTGTTTACCAAGGAAGAATGACTTGGATTCACAGAGAAATTATTTGTAAAGGTAATTGTAATTAAACTCATTAAATATTTCTTCCTTCAACATTCTTAAGCTGGCATTACACAGAATTTCATCATGCATAAATTTGAAACCATCTTTGTAGTGAAAATGTTGGAACTTTGTTTTTAGGAAAGAATTATTATATATCACATGTATGTCAATTCACTGCTTAAACATCTTTCTTCAGATCTGAAAATATACTGAGAGTTTATATCCCAAGAGATTACAAGAGATGGGGTGAGAAATGGCTCAACAGGGAGTTGAGTAATAGATGCTAATTGTCCCATTTATGCTTCATATTTACTGTTGCCCAAGTAGCTCTCTTTTAATTTACTCTCTGTTCTTTTACAACTAAAGAAACAATAGGTTCTGCTTACAGAAAGTGATGTAGCTAAAAGCATTTGCGGTTTCAGAGAACAAAAACACATAAGGAGTTATGGGATCTCAGAAAAAGAGACAAATTATGTGTAGTGGTCTGGTCATACTGTTATTTAAGTGTTTAGTTTCTGGAACTAGACTTCTGCTAAAGTTGGAATCCTCACTCTTCCACTCAGTAACTGCATGAACTCTACTGATTTACTCAATTTGTATTTCAGTTTTCTCATATGTAAAATAGGGATAATAATAGTACCTACCTCATAGAATTGTTGTGATGATTAAATTGTTAAATATATATAAAGCAATTGGAATAGTACCTGACACAGTGCAATGTAACTGTTACTGTATTTCATCAAATCTGAAACCATTGTTTGTAGGATACACAATTTATCTACCAAGAAAAAAAATTGTGGAAGAATATGTGCCTGAGAATCAGTGTAATATAATAGTATGTCATTGGATAGGTAAATTTAGTAAGCTTTTCATATTGTAGTTCTTTTGAAGATAATGATTATCTTGTTCCTCTGTTATTGTTATACTATTTACAGTTAATTGATTTTATAAATAACCAGATATAATAGTGCTACTGCTGTTTATAGGAGAAAAATGGAAATGGCAGTCCATGCAGGGAGTTAGGTAAATGAACCTTATACAGGGTCCACCACAAATAATGCCCCTTTTTTATTGCAAAATATTTTAATACAAAATCATAAACATGCAATTCTAAACATAACAATACCACACTCAAGCACACCACATGACATTTTAAGTGAAATGTTCAAATTAAAACTATAAATCATTACATCCATATGATTACTCTACCAACTACACTCAAGCAAGTGTTACTTCTACCAGACCTTGTATATAATTTTGTCATTTTGTCAACTTACAATTTTTTGTGGGTGAAGTTTTTTAAAAGACTTTTAATGTAAATATATTTTGGTATCTGGCATTCCATTAATTTTGATCACACTTTCATTACTTCTAATAGATCACTAATCATTGTAGTTATGTTCAAGGTTATAAAGTGTTTTCCAAATAATCAAAGACAATATGTTGAGTTTAATAGGTTTATAATATGAAGAAGAACATAGCAGAAAAATCACAGGTTCTATAATCAAATTGCCTGGGTTCAAATCTCAACTCAAGCACTTTACCTCTTTTGTTACTTCATTTTCTTTTTATTTTTTAATATTTTATTTATTTGTTTTTAGACAGAGGGGAAGAGAGAGAAAGAGAGGGAGACAAATATCAATGTGTGGTTGCCTCTCATGCACTCCCTACTGGGAGACCTGGCCTGCAACCCAGGCATGTGAGCTGACTGGGACTTGAACCGTTGACCCTTTGGTTACCAGGCCAGTGCCCAATCCACTGAGCTACACCAGCCAGGGCTATTCCTTCATTTCCTTATATGTACAATGGGAAAATAATAGTTCCTACCTCACAGAGTTGAGGTTTATATGAAAAGTTCTCAGGACAGTGGGACATAGAAAGTATAATGTGCTACCCAAGGAAGCGCTAAAAAATCTGTTAACAACTGGTGAAAAAAGGAAAATTTTGGCACTCAAAGGTCATCTGTAGAATTGTGTGTGTGTGTGTGTGTATGTGTTTTATGCAGGTGCAGGGTAATTGAAATGTAACTGTTAAAATCTAGAAATTGACATTAATCTTGTATTATTTCACAATGTAAGTAGAAAATTTATGTAAAAAATCAATCAAATTGATTTTAAAAACAAATAATATATGCACAGAGTCTAAAAATAAAATAGTATTAAAAGACTTCAAACCTAATAAAAGATTCCTGTTTTACTGATTGCTGTCTTCTGTAGTCTTCCTTTCCAGAGTCAGTGGCTTTGCACTCTTAAAGCTGTTTCTTACGGTATTTCCATATTTTTAATTAACATTTTAAAGTTGCTCTCTTTGATTTATCAGCTTCTATCTCTATCAGTTTACTTCCTGTTTTATTAATTGGGGATTTACTCTTCTTACATTTATATCTCTTCATTTTCTTAGCATACTTTCGAAGTAATCACTCCGTTTTCTCAACATACTTTCCCAATGATTTTGCATTAAATCAGCTCTGTTGTTTTATAAGTATTGTTATTTTTCACCTACCAGGGGTGTCCAAACTGTGGCCTGTGAGCTGTGTGCAGTCCAGGAGGGCTGTGAATGTGGCCTAACACAGAATCATAAATTCACTGAAAACATTATGAGATTTTTGTGTGTGTGTGATTATGTGTTGCAGTGTATTTAATGTGTGGTCCGAGACAACTCTTCTTCCAGTGTGGCACAGATATGCCAAAAGGTTGGACACCCCTGAATGTATGGGGCCCTGACCAGGTAGCTCAGTTGGTTGGAGAGTTGTCCTATACACCAAAGGATTCCAGCTTCAGTCCCCACTCAGGGCACATAGCTAGGTTGTGGGGTTCAATCCCTCGTTGGGGCACGTACAGGAGGCAACCAGGCAATGTTGCCATCTCACATTGATGTTTCTCTCTCTTCCTCTCCCTTGCACCCTCTTTCCCTCCAGGCTTCCTTTCTCTTTAAAAATCAATAAAACATATCCTTGGGTGAGGATTAAATAAAATAAACAATGTGTTATGAGTTTTTCCTCTCTTACCACTTTTTCTTTTTGAACAGAATTAGTAATTGCCTCATTTTTATTTGCTTGTAATTTATGTACCTACTGTTTTTTTTTAAATGTTTCAACAGATGTCTTATATATGTATCAGTAATTTTTTGAATACTCAAATGTGATTTCAAACAGTGTATCAATTGTCCCTTTTTTGTGGAGACCTTTCCATATGGTTTTCTGCAATCTAGATTGGTTGCTTTCTGTGTCTGGTGCATAACAGGTCATCTTGGGACCTCCCCAGGCTGTTCTCCAGTGCTAGATTTTTTATTTCCTGAATTCCATGCTCCCCCTTTGTTTTTCTTTGTTCTAGATGTATGCTTTTCTGCTGCTTCCTGATAAAGGAGTCATAGAAGTTTACTTGAAAATATCTTCATCCCATCCTTGCATTTGATTGAATATTAGCTTATGTATATAATGGTAGGCTATAAAATTATGAAGGCATTGCTCCCTTTACTTTCAATTTTCTCTTCACAGTCCTGTCAGTGGGCATATGTTTTGCTGTATGTGTCCTCTAATTTTCCTAACTTTTCTTTCATTTTTTCTTTTTTTCTTTTTATTCTCACCTGAGGACATACTTACTGATTTTTAAAGAGAGGGGAAGGGGGAAGGGAGGGAGAGAGAGAGGGAAAGAAACTTCATTGGATTGGTGGCTTCCTGCATGTGCCCTGACTGAGGACCCAATCTGCAACCCAGGCATGTGCCCTGACCAGAAATTGAACCTGTGACCTTTAGGTTTATTGGACAATGCTCCAATGGAGCAACACCAACTAGGGCCTTTTTTCATTTTATATTTTATTTACTAGGTTTTCTAGACATTTTCTTTCATTGAATGTTTTATTTCAGCTATTATTTTTATTTTCTAAAAGTTACTGTTTCTCTAATCTATTTTTTTAGCATAGTGCATTGTTATTTTCTGACTGTAATTATGTTTTATGTCTGTAAGCATGGTAATAATAGTTTGTTCTCTTTGTGTGATATTTCCTTTGAGTACATTTTCCTGTTTATTCTTTCATGTTGGAGACTTTTCTGAAATCCTTGACTTAATGAGATTTCATTTGAGCCTGTGTATCTGGGAGCAAGAATTGTCCTGATGGCTTTATTAGGGTGATCAAGCTAAGAGCCAAAATTATTTTTGTGCCATTCCAGATTGTGGTCTCTATATGTTTTTCTGGGGTCTTAAATGTTCTCCAGTGCATTTTCAGATACCCTTTGGATGGTTTACATCTGCCTGCCAACCTTTAAGCACCAGTTCAGCTCCAATTGAGCATTGTCCTACCTACATTGTGCTTGGTAGTTCTAAATCAGGAACCTCTTTGCTTGAAGATATTCAATACTAATCTTTTAGAGGTAAAAGAGGACATGTGGAATGGGATCCTTAAACCTGAGTGTGGAAATGTTCTCTACATAGCCTTTTAAAGATTCCCTTAGTATTTAGTGCTAACATTACCTCTTACTTTCTGTTAGGCAAATTATGTTGATTCTTATATGATTATCCTTTTCTGCCATGTAGTTTTCAGCTTCTTTTGCTGGGCTAAATTAGTTATGAGTCATCTGCCTGAGTTGTTTATTTTCTAAAAACTTCTCCTTGTCCTTTGACTTTTTGCCATTTTTAGTGGAATTTCAGAAAGTAGTGTGTTCAATCTTTCATTCTTAGTCACAATAATAGGAGCGTTAATAATAGTAACCATACAGCCCTGGCTGGTGTAGCTCAGTGGATTGAGTGTGGGCTGCAGACCAAAGGGTCACCAGTTCGATTCCCAGTCAGGGCACATGTCTGGGTTGTGAGCCAGGTCCCCAGTGGGAGCCATGTGAGAGGCAACCACACATTAAAAATAAATAAATAAAATAATAGTAATAATAAAAACTAGTGGCATTTATGGAGTGCTTTACTAAGTGTTAGCCTTGTTCTAAGTGTTTTAATATAGATTTTCGTTTAACCTTCAAGCAAATCCAATTAAAAAGACACCATTATCCACATTTTACAGAGGAGGGAACAAAATCTTAAGTAATTTGCCCAATATCACCTGACTAGTAAATGGCAGAAAGATTTGAATCTGAGAACTTACGTCTGGAACCTGAGGTTGGTACTTTATCATTATAGAACAGAAGTATACAATACTTTATAACATCTAGAGTTAACTAAGCAAACATTTACATTAAAAGTCACTTTTAAAAAGGCCAGTCACCAGAATTTTACATAACTAAATTAGAGGAAAATCTGATAGCTTCTGAGTATGCTGTGATATACACACAAATACAAATAATGCAAGTTTTTACATATTGAGTGAAGAATAATTTTTCAGTACACAAAAATGTAATATAAACTATTACCACTTATCACCATTCTTCTAAGTAATTTTTTAAAAATGACATTTAGTGTCTCAAGTAGGACACAATGTTCTACACACTGGATAATTAAAATCAGAGGACTGAAGAGTTGTAGTTGATACTATTAAAATTTTTCCTTTGTTTAAGGACTTTAGGAAGAATAGAAACATAGTATTTGTAAGATTTAAAGATTATGAGCACATAAAACTTTATTTCTTTAAAAAATATAGCCCAACAGTTGAAATTTAAAGTAAATTTAATTCTTCCAGTTAAGAATTCTGTTTATTATATTTGATTTTTCTTACATAATAATAAATCATTTCTATTTTGTATAATTTTACTATTCTGTTTTGTCAGTGTAGACGGAAACCTATTGCCTTGCTGCTGAGGATGTAATTTCTGAATCTAGGTGATGTATTCTCAGCACAGTGAGGCAGGAAATTATTTTCCTATGTCAGCTGCTGCTGTTAAAAGAATAAGAAAGATTGAGGATAGGATGCATTTCTATAGTCTCTACCCACAAATCTTAAGACATGCAAAAATGTTTTAAAATCAAGCCAGTTCAATATATTTTGTGACAAAGATAATCCCTGTTCTCAGTTTTTCTATTCTCTTTAAAAATCCCAAGTATATTTCAAAATTCCATGCTTTTTTTAATGTTTCAATGGCAGTAGTCTGCAAACTTATTTAATTCATTTAAATAATAGAGCATTTGGAAATAATTACATTCTTCAGGAAACTTGAAACACTATTATATTTAAACAACGTTAATAGTAGCAGCAGCAGTGATAATAATAACAGCAGCTAATAGTTAATTTGTACCTTACTATGAGACAGCGGCATTTATAACTACATGATTTCCTTATATAGATGGAATTAGTTCATACAATAATTCTGTATGGAAATTGGCACAGTTTAAGTGATTTGCCCAAAACATATGTGTGGTATGTATATTTGTGTGTGTGAGTGCATGTGTGTGTATATATTATATACCATATATACTTATAGAAACATTATACATGTGTATATATGCATATATACAGTAGTGGGCAAATGTAGGTTTACAGTTGTGAGTACATGAAACAAAGGCTTAATAAAGCTATTTTAATGGGCATAACGTGTATGTCTTTTTCCATACAAACAACTGTAAACCTACTTTTGCCCACCCCTATGTATATGTAAATATATTTTTTTATATAAAATTAGAGGCAGAGATGGGATTTGCCCAAAGACAGCCTGTCCCCAAGGTCTGTCCTCATAATTTCCATGTTACTAATAGAATATTTTAGTGTAATCAACTAGGAGTTATCAAGTATTAAAAATTATGAAAATATCAAAGTGATGAAGTTTTATCCCTTAATCCAGTTTTTCTCTGAGTTGGGAAAGACTATTGTTACCTCATTTTTATCTCCAAAAAGCTTCAGAAAGTTAGAGATCACAGCTTTATTTGATAATCTCTGCCCTATGTGTCTATCTGGCGTTGGCGACACATTTATATTTCCTTATTCAATGAAGTTTTCATATCACTAAATTGCCACAATGAGTAATTTCAATATATTCCTATAATTCTGTGGTAGAGGAAATTATAATCATTCTTTTATATTTGAGGAAATGATTTAAGAATACATGTTATTAAGTATGACAAATTGTATTTTAGACATAAATAGTTCTGAGAAATTCGTGTATATTTTTCGCATCCTTAAAGTAGGAGATGGTTTGATAAAGTGTATATTTGTCTTTTGTGTCATCACAAAATATAAATTTGATATATAATCTCTTGAATACCATTCATGGATATTTGGATTAGGAAATGTCAACAGCAGTAGATAACGAGAGTCTTTTATATGATGTGTGAACCTGTCCACATCATAGAAAAATGACATCAAAATTTGCAGTCATCCTGTATTTTAAAAAACTGGTTCCAGAGTTATACTTGACAGTAGAGAACATTTAACATATGATGAGGGTAAAACTAGATTCTATATCGTTGTATTACAAATCAGATTTTCCTGTCTTTCTAATTGCGCTCTCTGATACAGCTTCCAGGATATTTTTTATTTTTCTAAAATTTATGGTTATTTCTTTTATTTTGTTTTAGGAAAGATATATTAGAGTCATAAACATTAATGTGGCATATTAGAAAAATGGAATATGATCGCATAGGGTATGAATAGATCTACACGCATTAGAAAAATAACTCCTTTTTCAACTTTAAAGGGCAGAAAACTTCTCTTGGTGAAAATTCATTTCATAGATAATTTAAAATGCCCTTGTCCCTGTAAATTTTCAATTGCATTCAAGTAGAATACTTAACATATAGGCAGGGAGGGGAAACTTTTCCTTGAATTCTTTTAGTCAGGAGTTTTGTATTGCAATTTGGTAAAATAATATTACCTAGTTTCTAATATCAAGTAGACAGTGGAATTTTAGAATGATTAAGGTAAGTATAGCATGAGTATTTTATTTTTAAAAATATTTTATTTATTTATTTTCAGAGAGAGGGAAAGGGAGGGAAAAGAAGAGGGAGAGAAACATTGATGTGTGAGTGAAACATCTATTGGTTGCCTGCCTCTCACAGGGGACCTGTGTGCACCTGGCCTGCAAGCCAGATATGGGTCCTGACCAGGAACTGAATTAGCGACCTTTTGGTTCACAGGCTGGTGCTCAGTCCACTGAGCCACACCAGCCAGAACATTATAACATGAATATTTTAAAAAATATAACCTCAAACTCTTGGTAATATTATATCCATTGCATTTATCTGGGTTCTGAATTTAAAATACCACGTTGTTAAACTTAAAATGTCGTGGCCTATTTAAATGCTGTTTGTCATTTATAACTTTTCTGTATATAGATTATAATTTTATTGAGTATTATAGCATGAATTGCCTTTATAAACATATAGCTTAATATGAACTGTGATCCTAGAAACCAGAAATGTTACTTGTATGTGAAATGAGCAAGTTTGGGTAGCTGTATGTTTCGATTTATTTCTTATTTTATATATGTGGAATGCTTATTATACATCTCACTGTGTTCCATTTAACTTCAAGTAACCTAAAAAGAATCTTCAAGTTGAAAAAAACTTGGTAAGACTATAAAACAATAGTTTTACAGAAGAATGTCAGTGGGAAAATGAGGAACAGAAAAACTTTCACCTTGATAAACTAATTCTCATATCAGCCAGTGTAACAACATTGCCATTGTTTCTCTACCTACATTGCACTCAAGTTACCATATTTTACATCAGATATAATGTATCTTTTCCATAATCTACTGTCACAACTTGCTGAAAAACTAGTATTGTCAGCATTTGCATTTAGATTTTGGGGGCCTATTTCTGTTTTCATGTAATTATGCTAAACCTTTTACTTCTTGATGTTCTTAATAGAACAACCAGTTTTTTTTCCTTTTTAATTAATAGATGTTAATTTTTAGAGCAGTTTTAGGCTTACAGAAAAATTTAATAGAAAGTCCAGGGAGTTGCTATAGACCCTTATTTACCCATTCTCCTGCCCCCACCACACAGTTTCTCCCACTGTGAACACTTGCTGGTGTGGTACAGTTGTTACAGTCGATGAGCCAATATTGATACGTTTTTATTAACTGAAGTCCACAGTCCATAGTTTACATTAAGAGGTACTCTTAGTGTTTTACAAATATGTAATGCTGTAATCTACCATTATTGTGTTGTACAGACCAGTTTTACCGCTCCAGATAATCCCCCGTGTTCCACCTGTTCATCCCTCCCTCCCTGTTACGAATCTCTGGCAACCACTGATCTTCTTACTCTCTATAGTTTTGCCTCTTCCAGAATGTCATATACTTAATAATATGTAGCCTTTTTAGATTAGCTTTTTCACTTTTCAGTATGTATTTAAAATTCCTTTATGTCTTTTTTTTTTTTAGATTTTTTTTTTATTTATTTATCTTCAGAGGGGAAGGGAAGGATAGAGGGAGAGAAATATCAATGTATGGTTGCTTCCTGTGCATTCCCTGCTGGGAACTGGCCTGCAACCTAGGCATGTGCCCTGACTGGGAATCGATCCGTGATCTCTTGGTTCACAGGCCCGCGCTTAATCCACTAAGCTACACCAGCCAGGGCTCCTTTATGTCTTTTTGTGGCATGAGAGCTATTTCTTCTTATCACTGAATAATGTTCCATAATGTGGACGTAACACAGTTTGTTTATTTGTTCATCTGTTGAAGGGCATCTTGGTTGTTTGCAGTTTTTGGCAACTGTGAATAGAGCTGCTATAAACACTGTGTGAAGAGTTTTTTTGTGTGGACGTAAGTTTTCAGTTCATTTGGGTTAATACCGAGGAGTGTGATTGCTGACTCATATGGTAAGAGTATGTTTAGTTTGGAAGAAACTGTCAAATTGTTTTCCAAAGTGGCTATACCATTTTACATTCCCACTAGCAATGAATGAGAGTTCCAGTTGCTGCAAATCCTCTCAGTATTTGGTGTTGCCAGTGTTTTGGATTTTAGCCATTCTAATTGGTGTGCAACTATAATCTCATTGTTCTTTCAATTTTCAGTTCTATAACAATGTCCTGTTATGGGTTGAATTATGTCTCCCCCAAATTCATATGTTGAAGCCCTAATTCCCAGTATCTCAGAATATGACAGTATTTGGAGATAGGTCTTTACAGAGTTAATCAAATTAAAGGGATCATTAGAGTGGGACCTAATCCAATGTGATAGGTGTCTTCATAAAAAAGGGAAATTGGGAGACAGAGATATGCACACAGGGAGACTGCCATGGGAACCTGAAGACTGCCTTCTCTGAGCCGAGGATTGAGGTCTGGATGCTGATCCTTCCCTCACAGCCCTCAGAAGGAACCAGCCCTGCCAACACCTTGATTTTGGATTTTTAGACTCCAAAACGGAGACAGTTTTGTGTGGTACTTCATGTTGGCAGCCCTAAAAAACTAATAAACTGGTGATGTTCAGCATCTTTTCCTGTTTAGATGCCATCATTTGTACTTTTTGGTGAGATGTGTGTTCAGATATTTTTCCCATATTTTAATTGGATTATTTGTTTTCTAATTGTTGAATTTTAAAAATTCTTTGTATATTTAGCTTACTGATCATTTTTCAGATGTGTTTTGCAGCTATCTTAACCATCATGGGGTTTTTCTTTTCATTCTCTTAACAGTGTCTTTTGCAGAGCCAAAGTTTTTAATTTTAATAAAGTCCAATTGATCAGTTTTTTTCTTACATGGATTATGATTTTGTGTTGTACCTAAAAAGTCATTGTCAGTCCCAAAGTTACCTGGATTTTCTCCAGTATTATAATCTAGGAGTTTTATAGTTTTATTTTTGATCCTTTCAAACTAATTCTTATGAAAGCTTTATTGTCTGCATCTAGATTTGTTTTTATTTTTGCATATAGATGTACAGTTGTGCCAGCACCATTTGTTAAAAAGGTTATTTTTCAACTTTGAATATCACTTATTCTTTGTCAAAGATCAGTTGATTATATTTGTGTTGGTTTATTTCTGAGCTCTCTGTTATCTCCCACTGATCAGTTTATCTGTTCTTTCACCAATAGCACACTCTTACTTGATTACTATAACTTTATAGTAAGCCTTGAAGTCAGGTAGTGTCAGTCTTACAACTCTGTGCTTGCCCTTCACCATTGTGTTGACAATTTGACTGACATTGTTTACTAGCAGTGAATTAACATGTAAGATCGGATTATTTGAGTTTGCATGATTCTTCTTACACTTTCCAATTTATAACCGACATTATTATATGAAAAAGTGGACTAAAAAACTATAAATGTAGAAGTTAGTTTTATAATTTTGACTCCCATTACTTTCTCTTCATTGTATCTCTTAGAAGGACTGACTGATAAAAATACGTGTTTAATATTCACAGCATTAAATGGTATATTTGTTCTGTTTTGTTCTGCTTCTCTGCCTTACTCTAACTAGATCTCATGCCTTCTGTGGGGAAAGAAAGACAAATACTATACTCGGATGCAACACAGGTGAAACATTTTTGGAGGGTGAGAGATTTTTGGAAGGTCACACAATTCTGGCTTACTTTTTCTACTCTTTCTCCATTTCTACTTTCCTAGTATATCCATAGCTTCTGGCTGTGGGGCCCCATTGTCTGGAGGCTCAAATCCAGCTACTTTCACAGTCAAGACACCTTTTGCAATTGCAGAGTGGCTCCAGTTCTCTCGGCCCTCTTTTCCAACTCCAAGTCTTCTTTCCTTTGTCAGATAGGCGTGGGGAGGGGAAGTTGGCATGGAGTAATAAGCATGTGTAAACCAGGTTGAGGTACAGCTGAGAGATGAGATACCAGTTTTCATTTTCCCTTCCTGTTGGTATTTTGGACCCATTACTGCTTGATTAGAACTCTTGGCAACAGTGCTGTCCACCTACATTAAGTCAGTGCAGCAAATTCTGATGATTGACTCATTGACCATGGGTGGGATTGGACAGTCTGGTGTAAAGAGGAACTGAGAAAGGTCAAGATGTTTAAGTTGTGAAGGAGTTGTGAAGGAGGCCCTCACTTATTTAGATTGTCTTCTGAATGAGAAATACTTGATTGGTCATTCTTTGTACTTAGCCTTGGGTTGTAATTACCAATCCCTGGGCAATGAGAAAAGCCCAGTCTGACATTCTACTATGTAAATTTTACCATAGTCTTGCTAGTACTTCCATTCTTGCTGTCTACCGTCAATTCTACCACAACAGTTTGTGTGATCATTTTAAAAGATTAAATAAGTTATATCACTCCACTAAAATTATGTGGTTGCTTTCTTTAACACTTAAAAAAAAATCTGAAGTCTTTACTATGGCCTACAAGGCCCTGTGTGATCTGACCGCACGTTAAATTTTGATTACTTGTTCCTGTCTCAGAGCTTTGCTTTTATTATTCCATCTGTCTACAGTGTTCTTACCCCAGATAGTCTGTGGACTCATATCACATCATTTGCAAATTATTTTGTTAAAATATGCCACTTCCTTAGTTTTTCCCTGACTACTCTGTTAAAATAGTATGTCTGTCACTCTGTACCCATAACTTGCTTTATTTTTTATTTAGATGTGTATCATTTCCACACATTGTATTATATATGTAACACTTTATACTTATCAGCCATCTCTTCTGTTAGCATATAATCTTCTAGAGGGCAAGTCATTGGCTTGTGTGTTCAGTGCCTAAAGTGGGACCTGACTCATTGGAGAAGAGCGATATTCTGTTGAGTAAATAAATGGATGAATGATGCTAGTTTCTGTATTCAAACTTTAGAAATAATTTCAACTATATCCCATAATATTTATTCTTTTAGTGTTTTATACAGCATATGTTTTTTCATCTTTAAATAGATATTCCTAACTGTATATTGCCATTGTTATCATCCTAGTTGAACCACATCTCTAGGTAGCTAAAGTGATTATCATTCGTGTGGTAGCTAAAGTTATTTTTGTAAAATGCATATCAAAATGCCATCCTGTGAAATAAACTATTCCAAATTCCTTACCGTCATTGGGCCTGTGCCTGTCGTTTTCCTTATTGACACCTGCTTGTGCTCTGTGTTCTACTCATATCCTTTTTATTGCAGTACTCTGAATGCTTAATATGCTTCTCTCTGACTTCTGTTCCTTCCTTTAAAGCTTATTCCTTTTGTTCTTACTGTGTATATTTTATTAGTGTGTGAATACATATAGTGTAACTAACTCCTCTTATGGGAAGACTCTAGGAAAGGTTCTTTACATTTGAAATGATTGGGACTCATTCTACATATTATTTCATATATATTAGCAAATGTTTAATTTCTTCACTGGGTATCTTTAATACTTGGTAAGATTTTAATGGTCATTTTCACGAATATTTACAAGTTAGCACAACCTTGAAGAGCCCCATAAATACTCTTTTGTAATACTGTTTATAGTACTGTGAATTCATTTTAAAGTTAGGCTAGTCTACATGTTTTAATTCAAGGATTCTTTTTTAAGGTTGTAATGTGTGAATATTTTATGTTTCTTATCTTTGGAAAACTAACCTGAAGAGTCAGGAAAATAATTTATGGAAGTAAAAGTGTTAATCGTATAAACTTTTCAGAAAATGTGATCCCTTGATAGATTTTTCAAATTTAGACTCTTTTGTTTGTATGTATTGTGTGAATGAAAGGAAAGACTGGTAAAGGAAATGAATTACTTTACATAAAAACAATTGAAGCCAGGTCTTTCACTTATCGGAACCTGTTCCAGTAATTGTAGAGTCATAAAGGGACCTGTGGGCTTTTTGGGAAATGTGGATGTTAGTAATGTAAAGCAGTGTTCCAAAACTTGGTTTTGTGTTTTTGTATGTGAAATAATGCAGAAATACATAGCTTATGATATTCGTCTCTTTGGGAAGACACAGCTAAATAAATGTAGAAGACAACAGCTAAATTGAAGGAATATGAAGTTCTATAGCAGTAAACAAAGATGGGACCCTACAAGGAAGTTTTAGTTGTTTGAGGTAGCTCTTTTGAATATTATTACTGTTACTGATAATAATAGGTCAATTATTGCACCAGGTGTTTTATGTGCATTATTTTATTTAGTTGTTGGAACATCCTTGTGTCTGTTATTCAGTTTACATAAGAAAGAAACAGCTCCTCAGAGTGAGACTTTTAATACATGATTATGCTACTTATTCAATTGGGTGTCTTCATATCACTTAGTAGTAGTTCCTTAACTTTTGGGAGAAGTTACAGAGCCTTTTAAGAACCTAACAAAAGCTTATGGCCCATCATCTTTATAAAAATGTACTATGAACCTGTATGATATGTCTTTATTTTCATATGTAATTTTGCAGAATTCCTAGGTTCCCTAAATTTTATACATGGATCTCAGATTGGGAATCACTGATGTTTTAATGAAGAGACTGGGGTACTTTGTGTAAATAATTTTTCTTCTACCATCTCTTGTCACTTAAAGTAAATATTTATTCTATGGCTTATTCAAGGAAGAATTTAAGCAACCTGAAATTGTCAGTTATTTCTGACTCCACTGAGTATATGGCAACATAAATGACATCTGTTATAAAAAGTGAGATTCAGAAAAGTTTGACATATAAGGCACTTTTTACTAGTCAGATTTGTTGGACTTTTCTTACAGCACCCTCGGTCTATGTTAGGAACCTAAATATAATATTTTGAAATAAGGAAACAGTTACCTCCTCACAGTAGTATAAATATAGTAGGTGTGACCTGAGATAGGAGATTAGAAAGATAGCCTAGTTATTCAGTGATATTTCTCAGAGAATAATTTCTGAATTTTCTGATTTCATCAAAGATAAGTAGAAAGGGTATTATGGTAAAAGTAAAATGTGGTAATAATTTTCTGTATTAATGAATTAAAGTAGCATACACTTGGTTAACTCATTTATATGGGCTAAAGATAAAGATTGTATGTAGTTTCTAATTCAGTGTGACTTTGGAGAAGAAAAGTAGTCATTTTGTAATGGATTCACTAGTAAAGCTTCATTATATGAAAAATAATATAACCTTTGATAGTTCTGAGGACTAGTTATTTTATTAAATTATTGTTTCCATATAAAGTAATTTAGAATTTCCTAATCATTTTTCTTACCTTTTTTGTTAGATATTTAATGTTACATATGTTTCAGTTCTGATACCTAACCTATTTTGATTTTTCCTCCTTGAATTGTCATTTAAAACAAAAGCATTAAATTAGCTAAACAGAGTGAAGAATCTTACTGTATACACTTGCCAGGATTTAGGTAAATTACTATAGAAATAATGCTGTAAATCAGTGTGCAGTGTTTGGGTTTAATTTTTCAACAACAGATGTTTTAACATTGATTTATAGTTATGTTGTGAATTAAATAACTGTATTTCTATTTTTTCCTTTCAATCATTCTTAACATTCAGCTTTTTAATGAATGGTAGCCCATCTGTGTAGGGCTCTTGTGACTGAATGATGTATTCTGTTTTGCTGTGGCACAGTTTTCAAACAGCCACTTGTGTTGTTAAATATTTTTATTTTTATAGTATTTTTCACCCCTGTATGTATGTACAGGAATCACTTCACCCACCACCGAATTGCAGCCACTTCTGAGGTGGAACGCAGCAACTGTTTAACAGCGCACTTTCCCCTAGGTGCTGACAGCTGCAGAAGAAATTGTACATGGTCCCGTACAGAAGGTATTTCTCCACTGTGCCATCTGCAGAGTGACACTGACTAGGAGTACTACATAGACTGTAAGTTTCTTGTGTACCCACTCTAGACTGGAAAACCCAATAAGAGAGAATAACAGATAATTGGGAAGCATCATTTAAAAATGTATTGAGGTCAGTTAAACTTAGTGCTGCTGTCCCTGGCTCTAAATTTTATATTAAGGTCATCTAATTTATGATTGAAACTGAACTGAATAACAAACAAATGGATGCACTCCTGGAAATTATTTTATTTTAAAAGTGAATGAAACTAAATTGTTTTTATAAATACTGCACTTCTAATGAAACTTAAAAGAGTCAATTTGTTTTTAAATATTTTCAAATACTCAAACCAATTATTATTTAAGATTTTAGAATTGTGCTCTTTAAGTAGTAATTCAACTTATAATTCAGCAGGAGCATCCTGATTAACTTTGCTTGCTGTGTTTTATTCCTTAGTGTTATTACTTTTACTCTTTTGGTGAAATTTTTCCAACAAAGTCAGTTTATGATAAACCTACTTTTCATTCTTTGTTTTAGAAACATTGAACTTGGATTTTTAAACATACTGAGTCAAAGCTTGGGAGAGAAGAAATAGTAAATATTTGAACTTCTACTTACTGTATTTTAGTCTCTCTCTCCCATTCAATTATTTAATAATTTTCTTTTTTGTAAAAGCAATTTACAAGAGTGCTATCTTTAGTAATAGTTGGCATGTTTATGCCTTATAGGATAGGAAAATAACATTATAACCTGCTGTGTCTCTTGTTAAACAATATGATATTGATTGTTGTATTTTAACTGTTTTTGCTTGTTTATTCAGTAGTCTAACTTACTAGTTATCAATTGTTTTTTTAATTATTTTTTATGCATCTATAGGCATGTCTATGACAAGAAATTAGGGTTCCTTAGTATTCTCACAGTCTTAGTGATATGAAGTACAATGCCATTTGTTTTAGCTAATCTAAATTATGTGCCACAAATTACATGATATATGTGTATATCCCTATACCTATAGATTTTCAATGAAGGCAGATAAAAGCCTCTCTGGGCCACAGTTTACATACTTGTAAAATGAGGTGGGTGGAAGAAATTATTTTCTAGAGATCCTTTCTTTAAGTGTTTTCTGTTTAACTCAGGATAGAACTCTGTGTATTTGGAATTGTACCTTACATATGTAACCAAGATATTTTGGTGTCAGTGATTTTATTCTAGTTAGAATATTATTTATATGTATTAAATGCCCAGTGTTGGTATTCTAGAATACCATCCAAGAAGAGGTCGGATTTCCTACAAAGGTTTTGAGGTCTGTCTAATTTTGTAGTGAAGTTATCCTATTTTGAAATATTTTTTGAGAATAAATATAGTACTATTCTTAATATCCTGTTCATCATGGAAGCATCAGGTAAATTAGAGAAAATAGGTTTTTATTTACTCTCAGTAGAATTTACCAAAAATTATTGTTTTCCCCCTTGTATAGACTTAATACTTCATTCAAAAGTCAAAGTGCTAAAGAAGTAAGCATTAGTATTTTAAAGCTTAGACACAATATAATGTATTTATGTATCTCTAGAAAGAGTATTTTATCAGTATATGAAATATTTAACCAAATTTTCTAAAATTGGTTCCTTTGCATTTTCTGCAAACAGTGTAAGTATTGCTTAATTCTATTCATCTTATTAACTGAAGTAATCACATGTGACAGAATACACCATATGTTTTATATATTATTTTAATGTTTTCTGAAAACGTACAAACTATGCCTATTGTGCATATATGAGTGTATTTTTTCAATTATAACATTTATTATATATTAAACTTTCTGTGGATGGTGTAAATTTTGCAAATTAGATTCCATTTTAACCATGTGAAACTTATACTTCCAGTGTATATTATTGGAAAAGGGAATTAGATTAGCAACTTTCATTTTAATTGAATATATTTGTATATTATTTGAATTTAGTAAACACGTACTAGTTGTGTAGTCAAAAATAAAGGAACATGTTGGTTTTTAGTTAAATTGTATATTTGGAACATTTGTTTTATTTAGAAATTATCTAAATAATTATAGAAACCTGATACTGCCATTTGATTGTTTTTCCAGGGAGGGCTCTTCATCTTATTTGAAAGGACCAGAATTATGGCAAATGAATATTAGGTTCAGCTGAATAAATAGTGAAATTGCTAATAAAATAAAAAGATATGATGACGTATACTTGGAGAGTAGATTTTATGTAATTTAAACTAATTTTAAAGAATATGCATTTTTAAATAGATAATTTGAAATTCTCATTTTATAAAATACATACTCAGTCTTTTAAATTAGGGGAATATTTTTATTTTTATCCAAAAAGATGTTTAAAAATTGTCTTAACATATTTATCTGAACAAATTCTTGTGATTTGATAGGGATATGAAAACTTTAAAATGTTTTATTGTGAATAATGGGCAGATGATTTTTGCAATTCAACATTAGGTGGTCAGTTGTTTTTGTACTAAATCATTTATATTTGAATAACTTCATTTAAACTTAGGATTCAGACATTATTTTCTATAATGCAAAATATAATCTACATTCATAGAACCATATGTGCAGTTTAAATTTACATAAATTAGAAATAAATGTGAAAATGTCCACCTCAAACCTCAGGCAGATATATGAAATTAAATATTCATATAATTAGTTCAATCCTTCCTAATTTTATTTATATTAAATAATTACTGCCTATTTTTATGAATTCTGGAATTATCTCAATATAAATTGAATTAGTTGATAATTTTAAACATGCAAGTTTGCATATAGAAGTTTTGATGCCACAAATCTTTTTTATCTTTAATACTGAATTAATAAGCATTATTACTTAAAAGTTTTCCTTTAACTCTGAAATTTTGTGTTGTGGGTAAAGTAAGTGTGTGTGTGTGTTTGCATGTGTGTTTGTGTGTGTCACTTTCCTAATGTATTTTCTGATTTGGAATTTTGACTGCCACTTTGTAGCTATTTAATCAAGTGTAAATTGTTTAACAACTTCAAGAGTTTTTCCTTATCTGTTAATTGGGATTCATTACACCTACCTCACAGGGTTGTTGTGAGGAAAAAAGAAAGCATGTGAAAGAGTACTTAGCATACACCAGCTATGCCAGTATATGAAAAAGAAGTATTACTGAAACCTTCCATTGTCTTATGATAAAATCCAAATTTCCTGTCTAGACATGTGATCTGTTTCCTCCTTATGTCCTCATTTTCATTTCTTTCCTTGCAAACTGCATATTTTGATCAGTTGATACTATATTTTTTGCAGTTTCTAAAATATCTTACGCTTTCTTTGGGCCTTTGTGTGCCTTCATTCTTTCCATCCACTCACACACCCCTCTATCCCTGGGCTATTATCTGTATAACTCATCCTCTTCCCTGAGATCTCACATTAGATTTCTCCTTAACTGAGATGTTTCCTATGCCTTCTTCATCCCTTCTATTTTTTTAGATGACCCTTCTATAGAATCCTGTTTTGTTTGCTTATTCCTATTATAGCAATTAACACATGAAGACAACTGCCTTGCACATGTCTGTTTCCTCTGTAAATTTGTTGAGGGTGAAGTATTCCTTTAACTTCTTTTCCCCAGTACTTAACAGAGTTTCTGCAACTCAGAAAATGAATGAACTTTTTAAAAATAGATGCAGGTTAATTTCCACAGAAGGGGCGGAGGAGGAGGGGAGACAAGAGGCAGAGCTCAGGTAGTAATGGAAGCAAAGCTTGGCTCCCTGTGGCTCACCTCCTGCTGTGTGGCCTGGTTCCTAACAGGCTGCTGACCAGTACCAATCCATGGCCTGGGGTTTGGGGACTCCTGCTCTAAAGGAACTAAAATATAACTAATGTTATAATTAGTATGTACTTTTTAAAATGTATTTATAGAATATATTTCAAACTCAATAATCATATCCAAGTCATGGCTTTATAATCATATTGCTTTGCCCATGATTTATCATTCTTAATAAACTTATTAAAATAGATGAGCTCACTAGTGTACAAGCAGAAATTTACTTTATTATTTCCTGTTACTTATACCCAAAATCTCAATCTGAATATTATTTTATGCCCCTTGGGAAATGCTGTTTAAATGTCTTTATTTCTTCTGGGTTCTTTATCTTGCTTTTGGGGGTTTATCAAAGACTTGCACTATTTGGGGATAACCCAGTTGTAATTCCTTGATGGAGTTGATATTATTTTTTTTTGTTTGTCTTCGTTTGACTGCCCTCCTTAGGTCTCTGACTCTGTGGACTACCTTCAGCCTTTTTCTTTTGGGGTTATCTTGTTTCTTTTGTAGCCTTCTGGGTAGAGTTTCTTTAAAAAATGGCCTCGTGCTAGTTTTTTTCTTCTAAGGGGTCCATATCTGTCCCATGGGAATACAGTAATTCTTTATTCCACAAACTGTGGAATGGAACTCTTGGGCATTTCTAAGTTAGTAGCCGGACTGAGGTCCTCTTGCTGCCTTGTATTTAGACTTTTTTTTCAGGCCTAAGTCCAATGACTGTACCATTCATTCCTTAAGTGTCCTTTATTCTAAAAAAACACAGGCCAAACTCTGAGTGAATCACTTCTATTTTTTCTTCATTCTGTAAGTTCCCCTTCTCCAGTATATGCTTATATATTTTTTTTGATGTGAATGATAAGACTAAAGGATGCCTGAGCATTAGCCTTAGCTTTCTAAGTGTTATATAAATGATCTGGCACCTCAGTTCTAGCACTTGGATCCTATCGTTCTAAGCATTGGGTCCTCATCTAAAACTAAGAAAACAGGAAAATTCTGATTTTAATATTCTATTATACAGCTTAACACTGAGACCATAATGGGCAGCTTGTATTTCTAGGAATTTCTATAGTGTTCATCCATTTCTATTTTTTATGCCTTATCTTAGGGTGTTGTGGGTTTGGAAAGTCCTTGCTATCTTTTCCTCCAAGTAGAACCCTGTCAAGTTTTAGGTGCTCAGTTTAGCAGTTAGAATAAATACTTCTCCCTGCTGTGTTCTGTGCTCCAATACTTTGTTTAAAGTGTTATGTATAATCTAGAATAATGCCCATCTCGATGACTAGATTGTGAGCATTTTTGAGCTACTTACTTATTTACTGGTGAACCCCTTACTGCTAGTGTCTGTGATGTGTTCAGTAGTGTGTTATTTGCTGAATTAATGAATCTCTTCTAAACACTGAAAGTTGATAAAATTACTGAGTAGTAATTCTTCTAAGTTGAGTAATTAATTCTTCTATTTTTATTTCCATCCATTTTCCAAGAAATATTTGAGGGGGCAAGAATTAATTTATATACCTCTGATTTTTTTTAATCCATTGGTATTGATCTTCATTCTTCGGAAAGTTCCTTTTACGCTTTAGTTCTGTTTTGGCGAAATTGATTTTCTTTCATTTTTTCTGCATCTCATTATTTTTCTTATTTATTTTATTACACTTGATGGAGTTAACTATGACAAATAAGGAAAATGAGGTATTCCAAGCAGGTTAATATTGAAAGTAAAAAAAAGTAATAATAAAAGGCATTTTTTAAGTCACAATTTTTTAATTACAGTATTTTTCTTTTTAAGTTTTTCAGCATTTCAAATTGTATCACTAAATATGGTCAGAAATGGCAGAAAAAGCAAGCTATTTGTCACCAAGAATGTTGGTTATGAAATACTTGTATTCCTAGGTTAGAAAACTAAATTTTCTAATTTGTAGTTGTATTTGTTGGGAATAAAGTACCATTTTAATCAGACTTTTTTGAGTGATTATTGGAAATAAGTTGCCTTAAATAATTTGTGGTGTAACACTGAGTACCTGCCATTACTCAACAGAATAATGTAGTCTTTATTAGTGAAATTTAGCCAAAAGTCAAATTCTTTAAATATATATGGTCAGGCAAATATGTGATAATTAGATAACTAAGAAGCAAAGTGGCATTGTAAGTAGAAATAATTGAAAAATTCTTTTTATTTTTAAAAGGTTTTTCCCTTAGAAAGTTCCAAATGCATACAGTAAATATATTAAAGTAAAATGGGAAAATATTTTTTCTTCATATTAGATCATTACAGGTTGAGAGAAGGTAAATCAGTTTCTAATAAAATATCTGAGTGGTTTTTCTCCTTATTTTCCATATTGTTATTAAATTGGATTATCATATAAAGTTTTTAAGAAAGATTTTACCTCGTCTTGTCACCAATATAACTGGTGACATTTTAATATTTTATTTATGATAATTTTATCTATTAACAAATTTAGGAATCTTGGAGAATGAAAATGTTAGGTGAATGCTAAATATGACAAATCTCAGGATCAGTTAGTTGAGTTTCAGGCAGTGTGGATGCCATGAATTGTAATATGTATAATTACTTGTATGCAGTCATTTCTTACACCAGTGGACTTTGTTTTTGTGCTTTCATAAGGAGGAACAAAGTATAAAATATGCCCAAGTGATTCTCAGTTTTAGGTATCTAGAAACACTTTATTCCTGTTAGTTTACTCTGCAATCATTTCAGTAACTCAAACACTCTGTTTACCTTACTAAATTAGTAAAATTAATTACTCTTGTATTTTTCATTTAGTTTAAGTTGAATATTGCTGTGTGATGGAAGTACAATATTAGGAAGAGCAAAATTCTATTTTTCTGTTTTTGTGAGCATACTTGGGAACACTAGAATTCAGGAGAGTTTTTAGGAAGCATCTGGTATGTATTGCCACCAGTTGTTAAATAGGAAAATTAGTGCTAAAAAATACAGTTTTTCAAAATATACCGTCTGAAATATACTTCTTTTTTTAAATGTTATTTTTTTTCCTTTTAAATGACTCTGTTTTTCAGTTGTAATAATCTGTGACTTTTATTTTAGAAACAATTCTTAATGGATCAAGTAAACTATTTTTTTAAAAAAGTAATGAACTCTAAAGTTTCAGAAACCTAGTTCTTTATTTTATACTTAATCCCATGTAGTGCTTGTATGAAAAATACCTCACTCATTTTATGGGTATAAGTGCAAATAACAATGAAATTGGTTATTAATTTATTTTTTATTATGCTTCTCACTAATTCCAATTTCACATTTTTCCCAGTGCTGCAAGTTATGAAACATTTGGCATGTCTGAAATCAAGCCAAATCTTTAGTCCTCCATTCTCATTCTGTCTCCCAACTTCTGTCCTTCTTGGTATGACCTCACCATGTACCTGGCGATGCAGGGTCAAAATAATACCATTCCTCTTTGAATTGAATGTCATTCTATTTATTTCCATATCCTCATTTGCTTCTGTTTACCTTTGTGCTTTCCATGGAAAATGTTCTCAGTAAATTCTTACCTACAAAAGTCTTCAACCCAACCACCAGTCCCACTAAGGATCTGATTTATCCCAGTAAGAGGATACACTGGCCCGCTGTAGAGTATTTGAGTGCTTCTTGTGCTAGAACTTTATAGATAGCTTATGTTCCCCCTCTGCTTCTTCTTATGATAGTCTTTGAACATAATCACTGGTTTCTGAAAATTCTTATTTTGAAGCAGCTGTCATTTCAGATCATACTAAATTTGAATATGTGCTTTTTCTATTTTTTTAGAGTGTTTCATAAAATTATTTCAATGAATGTTAGTGTTATATAGAAATAAGGCAACCTTTTAAATGTGTTCTCTTAAAAACATTATTTTCAGTCTATAATTTTGGGTACTTTGATTAGTATAATTCTGTTTTTTTCTCATTTTTCTTTCTGTTAGTATGTGTGTGTATATTTTTATATGTCTGTCATCTATCTATGCACATGTACACATATGTATACATGAGAGCTCTTAATTTTATTAATTTACTTTAAAAAATCTAATGTCTTAATTATTTCTTTGAAAATGATAAATTTTCTGTTTAATTTCATTAGGGCTTATAAAAAAATAAAATATGAAACCTAGATATGTTTTATCTATTTTCCAGATTTGTCTATATTTAAATGTGAGTGTTAGCATATACTGCTTTTATACCCTACATATTATATGAAGTCTATTCATAATTTTATGAATTTAATTTAAAATTCTGTTATTTGTATAGTATTCTATTATTATTTCTTATTCATTCATTCATTTAATCAATAAATGTCTATTTAGTAATACTAACTTCTGGGCACTGTCCTACATGCTGAGAATGCAGAAGGTTTTGGCTCTTGTGGAGTTTATATTAAGTGAAGAGAGGGACATAAATATATAACACTAAACTATGTAATTTTTAGCCCTGGGTGGCGTAGCTCAGTGGATTGAGTGTGGGCTGCAAACCCAAGGGTCACTTGTTTGATTCCCAGTCAGGGCACATGCCTGGGTTGCGGACCAGGTCCCCATTGGGGGCCACTCGAGAGGCAACTATACATTGATGTTTCTCTCTCTCTTTCTCCCTCCCTTCCCATCTCTAAAAATAAAGAAAATCTAAAAAAAAAAAGAGAAAAAAGTCTTAAAAATATATGTAATTTTTAGTTAGGCATAAGCATTATGAAAAAAGTAAGTGCACATGATAACAGCTGTTGAGGAGAAGCATACTGCAAAGAAGGGATGTTTGAGTTGAGCTCTAAATGGTTAGGAGAAAGAAAATCACATTCCAGGCATCAGGAACAGCAGACAAAGATTGGGATCTGAATATGTTTGGCATGTTCAAAAGAAGAGAAAGAAATATTGTTTGTATTGAACACTGTTGTGGAGTGTGGCAGGAAGTGAGGCCTTTGAGGTAATGCTGGAGCCAGATCAAGCGGGCCATAGTTAGAATTTAGAATTTTATTATAGTTACATTGTGAAGACATTGGCACTCGAATGTTATGATGATGAACACTGAGGACATTGCTCTTCCTACTGTGTGGAAGATGAACAAGTGAAAGGGATGAGGGGCTAGAAAAAGGTAATTACTGGGGACTTACCATGTTCATCACAGAAATTAGGGTGATTTAGGGCTTTTCACTATAGAAGTGATGAGAGGTGGAATATTTTGGAAGAGCACTGTTAGAATTTGTGAATGGGTTAGAAATGGTATAATCAGTAGTATCAGGCATAATTAAACATTAACTGTTCTTTTAAGATAGAACTTAATGGACATGCACTTTTCAATGGTAAAAATGTACTATAATTTATTTAAATTACACTTCTATTTTTTATTATTCAGTTTTTTCCAATTTTTTGCTAGCATATATAACAATCTTTTGCCATTGCTTACCTTACTGCCATTGTATATAAATAGTGAAAGGTAAAAAAATTATATCTTACTATTTTAATTTGCTTATCTTTGATTACTAGATAAATAGACATTTTAAAAGTGTGTATTGATTGACCAGTTGTATTTTTTTCAGTTGTGAATTGTGTCTAGCCTTGTCTATTTTGGGATGTTACTCTTTTTCCTATTGTTTTGAAAGGCCATTTTAACTTCCTATGATGTTTTATAAGTCTCGATACGATTTGCCCTTGAGATATTTTTGATTACATTTTGTGTCTGTCTGCCCCTTGCAGATTATGCTCTAGACACTTCAGCCAGCTCTCAAACAGGCTGTTCTTTGTCTAGTCTCATGACCTGCATTTCTGATTCTCCATTTTACGGATCCCTCTTCCTCCAATCTCATGTTGACCGTGGCTTATCGTTCGTGTTTCAGCTCCAATGTTAATCCTTAGAGGAGCTATTCCAAAATTCCTAACATAACATCCCTTCTCACCCTTGTCACATTCTGTCACATTACTCTCTCCCTTTTGTTTTTTTCCCCAGTTTTTTATGGTCTTCATAGCATTTATCACTGTCTAAAGTTACTCATTATTTACTTACAACCTATCCTTTCCAACAAGAATGAAAGAACCATGACAGCAGCTATCTGCTCTGATTTGTTTACTGCTGTGCTTTCTGGAGCCAGAATATTGTTGGACACATAGCATAGGTCATTAGTATATTTTGTGGCATGGATAATAATAAGGATATTAAAACTATTTTTCCATATATTTTTAATTTTTCCTTTTGTCAGTTGTCTTCATCTTTGTGGCATTTTATACATGAAAAATTTTATATTTTCATGGAATCAAATCAGTGAAGCTTTTTTCTTATGTGACCTTTTCATTACTTTTTAAGAAAAAAACTCCCAGGTTGAGATTTCCCACTTTCCTATAGTCTAATTTGAATGTTCTGAATATAAAAATATTATTTTTTTATGAATTAAGGTAAGTTTCGAAGATAATAGCTCTTGTGAATGTATTTCTGTGCTTCTAGTTGTAGTACACATTTATTTATAAAGAGATTATACTGTATATAGAGCATTATATCTTTTTATAGTACCATGTGCATTTTTAGATGATATGTATTTTTCATTCTTCACAGGCATGATTTTTTAATAATATAGCATATTCTATCTTAGGCATTTGTTACATGTAATCAATCCTTCATGGTAGACTTGTTTCAATCTTTTAAGATATAAATACAAGTACTATTTAAGTGTTTGTATTCATTTATGATTGTTCTGTTACAATAAATTAGTAAACATTAAGTGGTTAATTTACTAGGTCATAGGAGTACATGTAGTATTTTAAGACATTTGAATATTCATTGCTAAATTATACTTCAAAAAAATTAAATGAGTTTATAGTCCTAGTAGCAGTATATGCATGTGTCTGTTTCTCATCAAACTTTCCAGTTTCCAAAAATTATGTGCTTGTAAAATGTTGGTCCATTTCTCCCCATCTGGGCCCCATCCCCCAAATTATATAAAACAATTGGCGTTTTTCACATACAAAATTAAAAATATTGTATAAGGTTAACTCTGTCATCTATTTCTTTCCCATTCATGTCTGATTAAAATACCTTTCCTCTTTGAGGTTTTTTATATATATATATATATATATATATATATATATATATATATATACTCATTTCTGGTTTGATCTAATTTTTTATGTTGCAACTCTCATTTTTATAGAATTTATTTTCATATTTGGAAGGAAAAGTTTTCACTATATTTTCTTCAGATATGCTGGCATCATTTTCAAGGAATCATATACACTATTCCCCTGCTAACTTTTTATGTACTCCAGGTTTTCTGGGGGAACGGGTATTTATTTTGGCCCAGTGTTGTATTAATTCTTGTTTTACTTGTTTCTTTGTTTTACTTATTGTTGCTTTTTATCTTTTTATTTTGTGTGATCTACTAGGGTAGTAGTTTCCTGATTCTGTTATTATTTATTTTGAAAACTCTTATGTTATTACATGTTTTTCCTTAGAACTTAAGAATCATTTTCCAAGTATCCTTTTGAAATAAACCATTCCTTTTTTTTATTTTAGTAGAATTGTGTTAAAACTATTAATTTGCTTGCACAAAATATCCTTGTACTATGTAGGATTTCCTGTGTGAACTGAGATTATGTTTTTTCTGTCTCAGGAAAGCTTTTTTCTGTATAGAGGTCCACTTCATTTTATTTAAGATCATTCCCAGTTGTTTTTTTAATTTACTATTATTTCTAGTTGCTCTTTTAAATCTTTTTTTATTAATATTCTATAATATATTAGTTTTCTGTGGTCACTGTAACAATAAACCACAAATGTCATCTTAAAACAACACAAATTTATTTTTTTATGGATCTAGAGACCAGAAGTTTACTGGGCTAACGCTAAGGAGTTGACAGGGCTGGTTCCTTCTGGAGCTTGTAGGGGAGAGAATACCTTTTGTTTTGTTTTGTTTTCTTTTTTTTTTAAGTGTCTGGAGGCTGCCTGCTTTCCTTTGCTTGAGACCCCTTTCTTGAATCACTCCACCCTCTCACTTCTCTCATCCCATCTACATCCTTCTTTGACATTCCTGTCTCCCTCTTATGAGGACACTTTGATTATATTTTGGTCCCACCTGCATAATCTTGGTTAATTTCCCCATATCAAGATGTTTAATTTAATCACATCTGCAGGGTTCCCTTTGCCATATTAGAGGACATTTGCAAATTTTAGGGATTAGGATATGGATATTATTTGAGAGGCCATTATTTAGTCTACCACATATAGGAATATTATTAATTTTCTCTATTTTACTTTTGTCTGTTTCATTGAACATTTGTATTAAGTATGGTTGCATTTAGTTCATTTTCTAGACACTCATAAAATCAATAAGTAATTATTTTTTCTCTATTTTTACAGTAGTAACTTTATATATTTTGTTTGTGTTTTATCTTATTGCTGTTTTTAATTTTTAATGAAACTGCCCAAAATATTTTCCTTTTACTTACCATATTTTCCATTGGTTTAGGATAGGTATTTTTTATAATCATAGGAAAAGTAATTTGTTCATTATTCATTATCTCCCTCCTGTTCCTTTGACATATTTGTGTTATATTTATGTACAACTCAATATTAAACCCCACTTGCATTTTTAGATTTAAGCTGTATTTGACTGTAGTATATCAGTTTCTCAATATGTTGCTGGACCTAATTTACCAGTACTTTGTGATTTTTGTTAGTTTACATTAATAAATGTGATTCATTTGTGTGTGATTTGTTTTGTGTGTGGATTCCTTTTTTCACTTAGAATATCAGAATTATGCTAATTAATAGAATGAATTTGAAGTTCTATTTTTTCTATAGGCTAGGGTAGTTTTATAGCATAAAAATTGTCTCTCATTTAAAGTTTGAAAGATCACATGAAGCAATATAAGTGCTGAGCTTTTTGAATATAATTCTTTGGCAGACTTTTCAATTTCTTTGGTTATTTAATTTTTGAGTCAATTTTGAAAATTTAAAGTGCTTCCAGTGAGCTGTCCATTCTATCAAGATATTAAAAGAGCATTTGTTACATGCTTACTGTGTGTTAAGCATTGTGCTAGGTGATGTATATGCAGAAATAAAAAATAGAATTTTTAATCTCAGGAAATTTACAGTAGTGAGAAGAAAGTTTATTTTGCGAGGACAAAGGCAGAAAAAAATTGACACTTAAAAAGAACTTCTAATGAGAATTCCATCAATGAATACAGACAGCATGAGCTAAGGCATAATAAAAAAATCATTGAAATCAAGAAGATTTGAGAGAATTGCAAGTAGGTCATTACAGCTAGAATTTAGGTCTGGGTAGGAAGGAGTAATGAATAGAGATTAGAAGCTGTATTGTAGAGTTTTCTTGATTTGGTACTTTTCCTATAGACATTGATAGGCTGTTGATAATGTTAATTCTGGGCTAATCATCAACAGATTCATATTCCTAAAGGATTACTAGGATTGTTAGAAAAAGGTTAACCATTGCATTACCACAAAAGAAACGTAAGTGTCTCTCCTAAACTAGGGATGTAAGTAGAGATGGAATGGAAGAAAGAATACAGATGAAAAATTCTAACAAAATAAAATCACCAATGACTTGTTCACTGGTTAATATAAATCCCAGCTTTTGTCAAGTATATTTGGGGTGGAGGAAATGTTTGCTTTATCTCTATTTCATAAGCTGTGGTTTTGATTTCATTTGAAAAGCTTGTTATATTCTAGATAAGTTAACTGTCATTATTGTGAAAAATAGGTACAGGAAAATCAATGTCTGGTCATAGATGTTTTGTTAGCAACCAAAGTAGGCAGGAGAGAAGACATAGATATTCTAAAAGATTTGTGAACCATATAGCATGAAGGGTGATCTAAAAATGAAAATGTGAGAAAAAAATGAAATCATTTTATTTAGAAATTATTTTAGTAAACCTTTATCTGAAGAAAATGAAATGATTCTATAGTGAGGAGTTTAGACATAATGTTTGAAATTTGTTTGAAATAACTTCTCAGCATATGTGTACCAGGCACATGAGATAGGGATTTCAAAATGAAATATTTTCTGCCTCAAAACATAGGAAAGTCTGGTAAAATATGTTTTATGAGAATGCTTTCAAATTGTCTGTCCAACCACCTTATGTGTATGAGTAATATAAGCCCATGTAGCTACCACCACAGTGGAGATATGGTATATCTCCATCACGCCATAAATTCCATAGTGCCCCTTGCCAGACTGTCCTCCCCCCCTCTCTCACCCCATTCCACCTTTCCCCATCACTTCTTCTGCCACTGTGGATTCAGTTTTACACTTCCTGGGTTTTTCTTTAAATGGAATCATATACTCTCTAACCTTATGTCTAGGCTTCTTTTGCTATGCATGCAGTTTTTGAAGTTTATGTCTGTTGTTAAATGTGTAAGTAATTTATTCCTTTTTATTGTTGAGGAATAGTCATTGTGTGACTATATAGTTTTTTTATCCATTTACCTATTAATGGACATTTAAGCTGTTTCCAGTTTTTGGCTATTAGAAATAAAATTGGTATGAACATTTAAGTCTTTGTACAAACATATGTTTTCATTTCTCTGGGGTATATACTTAGGAATAGAATATGTAAGTCACATGAAATATTGAACTTTATAAAAAAACCTGCCAGATTGTTTTTCAAATGGGTTTTGCCATTTTACCTCCTTACCACAAGTGCATGAATATGTCAGTTGGTCCACATCTTCATCGTTACTTGGTGATCTCAGCCTTTTATAAATTCTAGCCATTATAATTTGTGTGTAGTTTAATCTCATGGTTTTAATTTTTATTTTCCTAATTGGTTTTCTTGTGCTTGTTGACTATTGCTATATATTCCTTTGTTAACTCTCTCTTCAAATATTTTGTCCATTTTTATTCGGTTTATTTTTTAATGAGTTATGAGAGTTCATTACATATTCTGGATATAATTTCTTTGTCAATTATGTGTTGTGTATTATGAATATTCCCCATATTGTGACTTGCCTTTTCATTTACTTATTTGTGTTTTTCAAGGAGCAGAAAATTTTAATTTTCAAGTCCAGTTTGCAAATGTTTTCTTTAATATTTCTTGCATTTTGTGTCTTAAGAAACTTGAAAATGTCAAATTTTTTTCCTGGAAGTTTTGTACTTTAATTTTTATGGTTACATCTATTATTCATTTTCAGTTAATGGTGTGAAAACAAATTTGATCAATAAATATGTTTAAGAGAAGTCTGAAAGAGTTATCTTCACACATTTGAAGGGCTTTGAATATAGAGAAAGGACTATACAGATTTTCTTCTGAAGTTAAAGACAGATTTGGTATTGCTTTGTGTAAGAAATACTATTTATTCTAGCTTCTGTACCCATCCAGCAAATGAAAAGATGCTTTGTAAAGTAATGAATTTTCTGAGTAGTGGTGTTCTTTGCAAAATAATGAATTTTCTATGAGTATAGTGGCATTCAACAGAAATAGCTAACATTCTGTCTCACATGAATTTGTGTATTTAAATTACCTTATCACAGTACTTGTCAGGTAGAAAATATTCATAAATGTTGGTTGTTATTGCTAATGTTGCTATTGTTACTATATTCAGAATTCTTGAGAGAGTTTAGAGAGGATGATATTTAGATGAGACAGGTTTGGATTCTATTATTAACTTACACATAGTGATCATACTTTCTCTATTCCCTTCTCCAACCCCAATAGAGAGCTTAATTGTTAATGGATACCAATAAATAAAAACTAGCATATGCAATCCTTTAAAAATGATTTTAATCGTCTCTCTTAAATTCATGGGTAATGCATGAATACTTCTTTTTGTAAATTCCAAGTAATATAGATGTAGAATAAACATCGAAACTGCATTCTTACCTACTTACTGCTCCTGTCTTCTTGCAGAGATAGCTATTAGAGATTTAATGTATTTAACTTCCAATTATTTTCTTTCTTTTTTTATTGTTGTTCAAGTACAGTTGTCTACATTCTCCCTGCACCACTCCCCCCAACCCCAGCCATCCCAACCTCCCACTCTCGATCCTACCCCTGCTTTGTCTTGTCCATGTGTCCTTTATACATGTTCCTTGCTGATTATTTTCTATGTATTTGTACTGATATGTATTCATATATATATTTATGTAATATATATATGCCCATTTGTAGACACTTAATATAAGCCTAAAATGAACATATTATACTTGATTTTTTTTTATTTTAACAGCATATCTGATAAATCTTCCCATATTGGTACCTTTATTCATTTTTACTGCCACAGAGTATTTAATAGAATGAATATAGCATAGTTTTGTTTTTTTTCCCCAAGCATGCGTCAGGCAAACAAGAGAAAGGCTGCCACCTTGCTGAGAAAATGACTGGTAAAGATCATTAGATTTAGTCTATTTACATAGCTAACAAAAGGAAGAGAAACCAAACGTGCTACATCCCCAAGTCCTTGTCCCACTTACTAAAAGGACAACATGAAGATAAAAGACGCAGGGTGACTACAGGGTAAATTGTGGGACAACTCATTGTTGAGGAGCCAATTCTAGACTGCAGCTCAAAACTTTTTTGGTTTGAAGCTAAACTGTCAGGGGTTAAGGGTTGGGCAGGTTAAGTCAAGAAATGTCATAGCTCATCAGAACCTGGGAGACTAGGAGGAACTATTCCAGAATGATAATAAAGTATTCTGCCAAGACACAGGTTAGCTAGATTTGAAGCCACTGCCTGTGTGGCCTGTAAGTATACATACACAGTTTCCAAAGCATTATGGTGGATCCATTTCCCAACAACTCCAATCTCTAACATTCACATACACGGATAACAAATCTCAAGATACTACATAGTAGTTCAAGATATTCTACTTGATTGTCCTCATAGGGGCTTAGTTCAAAGATGACTCCAAGTAGATTGATCAGGCACCCTTGGAGGAAAGTGCTCAGCCAGGTTCATCATGTATAGCCAAATCAGTTAAACATGTCATTGTTCCAAGTGCAACAAGAGGTGTTGACTGGCCAGTAGGAAGTCCAGGGCAATGTGTTTAGTCATAACCACTAAGAGGGTTAGGAATAATCAGCCATAATCTGAAAAACATACAAATGAGTTTGTCTTCCCTTATTAGGAGAGGGAGACCTTACTAACAACAGTAGTAAGATTAGGCTAAAGAGAGAATCATAATGGTGTCTGAGAGTTAATCTTATTCTGTTGCTTGTTCACTCCTGAATCAGTAGGTTCTGGGAAGATTCTGAGAGTTCATTGATTAAAATTCTTCAATGGTCTGTAGTCAAGTTGAAAGCGATGGCTATAGTTTGGATTATATTGGCCAGATGCTCTGTGGATAACAGCTGAGAAAAATTAATGTTGCTTCTCTTCACGTCTGGACTGTTCGTGTCCAAGATGATCTCTTTTCCACAGCCAGTCTGTTGCTTGCCTTCACAGCCATGTGATTTAGTCTCTGCAGCTTGGTCAGTCCCTTCAGCAGTCACTTCATCCATTTCCTGATTCTCCCTCGGTCTTCCCCACAACGTATGGTCTGGGCTAACCCTAGGTAGCTCTTCAGAAAGGTGTCTAATGCAGTTAATGCTCAGCAGTATCTTTAAGAGAAAGAAAAGAGCCTATATAGTCTGTTTAACAGCACTAAACAGGCTATGTGCCTTAGAGTTCCCTTTTCTACTTGGCCATGAACCTGGCTGTCTGGACACATTTGCCAGGCTTCCTTGGCCTCATGTGCTGGAATCACTAGGCTTTGTTTCTTTGGCCCTGTCCTGAATTGTATGTGCATTACCATGCCCTGGACAATGGTGTATCCATGTGACTGTTGTTCTCATGTGGGCAGCACAGGTCTCATCAGTTTGTTGATTCTATTAATGTTCATCCTTAAGGCTTCTTTTCCCATGGGCATCCACATAGATCATGAACAGGAAGTGTGGGTTTTGTACAATCTGTAGCCATAGTGTCAATTTCCACAAAGACTGGGACTTGATTATTTAATTGTTCCACTCCAGGCCCCAGAGTTATTGGAAATGTGATGAATGTTGGGTTGTTTTCCAGGGTTAGCGCCACAGCTGGTGACTTTACTCACTCAGAAAGCATAGCTCCCTTTTCCGTGCATGGTTGTAAACAATGTTCTTTGGGCTCCACAGCTGTGGTGGCCCAGTGTACTCCAGAGGATTTTAACATCCCCAGTTCAGCTGGGAACCAGACCCAGGTGTCCCTAGGACCCTCAAAGGACCGAATCTGTCCCCCACCAACCCGCTCCCAACATGTCCAAGGTTCTAGCACTGACTGTATCTGGAATATGCCCATTTTGGTGATGACTAGTCACTGTTTCATGTAGCTGATATGGCTCTTATTTTTCTTTAATAACATGAAGTCTGTGGTCTGTCATGCATTTACAAGAGCACATTGTCTTAAAAGTAGAAATGCCCATAAATTATAGATCCCTTGAAGGCAGCATGTATTGTTGAACAATAATGACAATTTGCTTTATTTCTCTTCCCCTACATTCTAAATTCAGAGCAAACCTTAAACATACAATTTACACCAACCAATATTAGTGTTAGTTTCAGATAAATTGTAGCTAGTTATAAAGGAATAGAAATGAACTCATAGTTCATTTGCTAATAAATTGAGTAAGCGTATATATGTTTTCTAAAGTTAAAAATGTAACAAATTTAAATTTAAAATAAATTTTTAAAGAATTCTGTGGGTAGTATAGAGCTTTCACATAAATATAGTTGTTTCTGGTCTCATTTTATAGTTATTTCAGTCTAAAAATTCTACCAAGAATTTTACTTCCTTCTTTGAAAAGAAGAAGTGTTTTTAGAGGTTGCTAAGCAACACCAGCTTTGAAATGGTAAGAAGAATGACTGAATAAGAAAGCAACTGATCCAAATGTGTTACACTTTTGGAATTCAGTAACTGATGAAAAACAGAGCCATGTTAGTCATTGGTGAATCCCACCCAGTTTGCAGAGTTAAAACTGTGTTCTCACACTCAATGATGCTCAAGTTGGAGTTGTTTACTGAGCATATTTGGATTGATAGTTCAATATTCTTAAAAAGTTTAATTTCTCATTTATTAAAATATTGAGAGAATTTCCATTCAGTACACAATAAATTAGGCAGCAAGCAGTTTTTTAAAACTGAACTTTGACTTAAAGAACAAATAGTTGAAAAATAAAGTATGAATTATATAATATTACCAATATATAATATAATATATAAACTAAAATTAGGTGGAAGGAATGTTGTCTGATAATTTAAACCTCTTTAATTACATTTTGGATATTTTGAATTTCAAGTTAAATAATGTGTATTATTATCCATGACACTTTCATATTCAAGTGAATCCTGAATCCTCCCAGAACAAATATCTTCAAATTTTTTATGGCCTAGAGAGCAGAAAAAGAGTGGGGATGAAAATGCTGGTGAAACAATAAGGGAGACAGATTAAGAGATAAGAAGGCTGAGACTTGTAAGAGGAACCACTATAATGATCTCAAGAGAGAGAATTTTAGATTAGACCACTTGAATTTAAAGAGGTTGCCTAGTCCATATTAATCCAGAAATAAAAAATATTAAGTCACTAAAATGGGAGCCCATGAAACTGTAGTGTTTAACAAGAAAATCTCCTAATTGTTTTAAACACGTATTTCCATTAATGATTTGTGTTGGTATCTCTGAGATATATGATTTTGTGAATTAGCTATCATACTTTATTCCCAGGTGATTGCTAATCAGCTATACATTTATTGATAAATGCAAGTTATTAAGATAGTGTGAGAAAGGATGGAGAAAATGTGCACTTTTTATAAGCAGGAATAATACTCTAATGGGAAAATCTGATTTCATATTCTAATAACTTCACAAATAGCTATCAGATGTGAAACTGCTATAGGAACTGTGTCAGAATCATTTAGCAGAGTGTGACAAGATAGTATTTTTACAAAGGTTGTTACAGGTCCTTTCCTGAATTTTTTTCTTCATTGTAAACAGTAATCAGGTATTTGAATCTTAAACTAAGGCGGTAAATACCTAAAGAAACTTCCTTTTTACATGGGACATGAAAGAAAAGTTAGCAAATTATTTGTTGACCATAGAAAACATCTCCTGTAGGAATTGGCCGCATCTGTTTTGTTGTTTGAAACTGAGACATCCAGCACAAAATAAGTTGGCTGGTACGGGAAGTACAATAATTGCTAATGTAAAACAGACAGATGTTTTTCTCATTACATAGTAGTGGACTGATATATTTTGGTGACAGAGTTGAAGTTTTTCAACAAAATTAGGCTGGTCTTGGTTCTTAGAATTTGAACATGTTACTTTGAAATCAAGTATAAGTTTACTTTTGTAAATATTTTACCATTCCTAAAATATGTGTGTGAGATGATTTTTTTTTTGGTGTTATTTCTGCCTTGTGGTTTCAAGTACACATGAGACTAATTGTGGTTAATTACATTTTGGGTAGTAATATTTCTGAGAACAAAATAATCACCAGTGTCCTATTCAGGTTGAATACCCTTGTACACTATAAAATAGTCATACATTTCTTTGTCCTGTGGTTTTAAAAAAATATTTCCTCTAAATTCAAATCTTTACCTTTTATGCAGCAATTATTTGAGTTAAGCCCTTGGGTGTCTTCTTGGCTCTACCATATATGCAAAACAACGTTAAATAAAACATTTCACTTCAATGACTCCTTTACATTTAACATGGGGAGAATTTCCAAACACACCTTGAAGAACATACTAGGTATTCTTGGGTTTTCTTTTTTATTATTCTAGAAGATGACATACAACTGCGAGGGCATGTTGGCTGCCGGGTAAATTGGTTAAAGAAGGTCCTATGCATCTTCTTGAGGTTTGACAGATCAAAAATATGTGATGTAATTTTAATATTGAGTGTAATTAATACTAATATTGAGTGAAACCTTAGTGGTACATGTCTGTTGACTCATTTGTATGATGGATTTATGTGGGTTCAGATGAACCAAGAATAAAACTCTTTTGATGAAACCAGCAAGGACAGGTGAAGGTTTTCCTGCAGTTGTGGCTTATAGTCACCATTCAAGAAACAGTTGGTCTTATTTTCCCAAAGATATTTTATCCTGCAGGCAACAGATTTCCACATGTTCTAACTAATTAGACTGAGGTTACTGGTTTAGAAAGCCTCCCTGGTATTTTTGGGGAGCCTCTATTTTATTTTCACTTGTATACAAGGGTTGGTAGACTTCAGTCTATGAATCATATCTTGCCCACTCCCTTCTTTGTCCAGCCTACCAACTGAAAATGGTTTAAAATCTTAAATGGGTGAAAGTAGTTTTTTAAAAGGATGGTATTTCAGGGAACAAAAATTATATGAAATTCAAGTTTTAATGTTTTCCTAAAATTTATTAAAACACAACCATGCTGCATTGTCTGTGGCTGTTTTTGCACTACAGTGGCAGTTGAGTAGTTGCAACATAGAGCGCATCCGGCACTCTCATTACTTCTCACTGTTCTCTGTGCACTGCAAATCACAGTGACATTGTAATAACTCAACACTAGTTGCTGTACCGTGGCGTTTTACTTATTTGTTACTACTTATACATACTCATCACATTAAAACAGGAAAAGAAAAGCTATGTGAACTTTAAATGTTCTGTTTTTAAGGCACAATGGGTTGTGGGTTAGGATTATTTTGTTAGACATTAAGTGGAGCAATAAAACAGTAGCGCTGTGTTACCCACGCAGTGACACCAGAGCTGTGCCAAAAGAATAAATGTCAGCATTACCAGACTATAAACTCATCACAGCATTCCCAGTGTACAAGAAGAAGTGATCAGAAAATTTTAAATGAAATATTTTTTAACAAAAATTAAAAAATGAAATGAGACTGCAACCAAAGTAAGTTCTAATTTGTTAGCCATTTTCCAATGGTGAATAAATTAAAGCCTGTCCAGAGAAAATAAACTTTATTCAAGGAGTTAATACCAGTTGTTTATTCAAGGTATAATGTGATTGATGAAGAACATCTATGAATAGTCCGTTTGGAAAACTGCAAATGAGAATACTTTCCAAGAAAATGAAAAAACATGAATTTATAGCAACTTAAAGTAGAATCTGCTAAGATGAGTTATAACTGATGGTGGTAAAAGTATGTGTGGAACAGAAAAAAACATAGTTGCACAAATGTACAAGCTTATGAAAATGAAAGGTGTTTAAAACCTGTGGTTGTTTGTTGTGTATATTAAATCAGCAAATACCTGTAGAACATATTTGAATCAGTCATTTGTTATTGAGCCGGAAGTTTTAACAGGGAACTTATTTAGTCTCATAGACTTAACCATTGTCAAGTCTATGAATTTTTGTCAGAACTGAAAGGCGAATATCCTGATTGTTCTATCACACAGCAGTTTGATAAGTTAGCAGTGATAAAACTTAGTATCATTTATTGAGTTCAGACCAAGTTGGAAATTTTTCAAAGACCTTTGAAAATTAGCTTTTGCTGTACACTTGTTAGTGTTTGTAATGAATTCAACCCAAAATTACAGGGCAAAACATGTATGTGCAAAACTTATATTGCAGTAAGTTAATTTCAACAACTAAGGTTTTGAATCACAGGTATATTTCCCTTACTGTCAATAATTAAAATAAGAATTGTGATCTCCATTCCCACGCAAATTTGCAGCAGATGTATTTTCTGTATTCAAACTATATTTTCTTGCACCATATTTCAGACCTTAATAATGCAAAAATTAATGTAATGCAAAGATTTCCATATTTCAAAATCTAACTACGCATTGAGGAGCTTCCACCTGATCTTCAACTGGCAATGAATAAACTGTAATATAATGACATGCTAAAAGCAAATTTTAAAATATATTTCAATTCTAAAATGCCTCCTAAATAATGGATATGCCTCCAAAATGTCATATCCTGGATTGCTGTAACTATATTTGCCAGTACCTAGCTGTATGAATACATTTCACTTATTTATTTATTTTTATTAGGTATATTTTATTGATTATGCTATTACAGTTGTCCCCAAAAAATTATGCGTCATTTCATTTTCAGAACCTAAATATGAAAAATCTTATTCTAGACTGACATTAGCAGATGAACATTTGCAATTGATTCGATAGGAATGCTGACTTTGAACTCTAATTAAGAAAAGTGTCGATTCCCTTCCTCCCAAAAACAGAATTTGGTTCCTTTCATTAGTAGATCTGGGTGTTCTCTGTTGCTGCTGTGTTGTTGTTAATACTAATACTATGAGTATAATTTCAATTTTGTTAATTCAAAATTGTGAATATGTGTTTTCTCTCTTGTGATGTAGTACCTACATAATATCATTAATTCTACCTCTTGGTTTACCCAGCCTAAAATACTTACTTTCTAACATATTACCAACAAAGTTTGCCAACCTCTGCTTTACCATGCATAATCCCACTTAGTGGATTGTTTTGATATATATATCCATTGTGTGTCTTTGATTACTTATATTTTAAGAGAAGAAAAAAGATAAACAGTAAACTTTAAAGAAAACTCGTAAGTTTTTAGTAATAGAATATTTATGCAAACATTGACTACCTAAAACTAAAAGACAGATTTGATTTTCAGGGGAAAACGCCAGGGTACTAGTTCTCTTCCTACCATTTAATACAAACAAACAAAACCAAATACTTAGTCCAAAAGAAAACATTTTTGTGAGTTTTTCATGAATCTCCTTTGTTTCTGTTCATAAGAGTGATTGGTTAATCATTTAATAACTACAAAAAGTCAAAACAATATATCATTTTTAATTTTAATATATTCTTACACTTATACTTATTTTGCTAATATTACTCTTGAATTTATGGATAATTGATAGTTTTATATACATTAGAGTAACACATTCAATAAATTGTAAGGCAGGCAATACACATATTTGGCAGTTTGAAGCTAATTCTATTGCTGGGAAATTTTGAAGACATGGCACTTTTTCTTTGCACAATTTTCATCTTGTGATATAAAATACCCATGGTGAACTGTGTAAAATGGGCATTGATTTTTCAAATCCTGGTATTTGGAAAATTAGTATCCTTGGCTACTTTCTTCAGAATTACATTGAGACCAAACTTTTTCAGTTTGTTTTTTTCATATGCATAAAATTTACCAAATCTGTTAGACTTTAGGGTCTGTTCCAGAGAGCTCTAACAATAACATTGTCAGAACCTATTTGAAAATCTCATTATAGGAAGTTGTAAAGTGTACACCATGGAATTACATAATGTTTGAGCTAGAAAAGTCAGTGGAAATAAACATAGAGAGCCTTTCAGTTTTTCAAATAAAAAAATTTGTCTTGCTCCTTGATATTTATCCAATTATTTAATGAAAGAGAATTAAATTCAGGTCATACAGTCTTATTTCATTAAAAACACTCAATCCTCATTACTCATGGATTCCATAATGCTGATTTGCCCACTTGCTAATATTTATTCATAAGTCTAATATCAGTACTTGTAGGGAGTTCAATATCATTTGCAAATTTGTGTGGAGTGAGAAATTTGGGTCACCTGGCACACTCCTTCACAACTTAGGTCAAACAAGGCAATGCTTTGCTTTTTTGTTTCATCTCTCATACTGTAAGTCAGTGTACTTTTTGCAATCCAGTGCCATACTTTTCACATTTTTGTGCTTTTTGTTGACAACTTTCTTCTTTAAAGTTGCCTTTAAGCATAGTGGAGAAGTACCACTTAAGCCAGCAATTTTCAACCTTTTTCACTCATGACACATACAAACTAATTACTAAAATTCTACAGCACACCAAAAAATATATTTTTTGCCAGTCTGACAAAAATATAGGTATAATTTTGATTCATTCACACTGGACAGCTATTGTTGTGTTGGCTGTTGTCAATTTTTTATTTGACAGTCTAAGGGAAAAGAGTTCAGTGCCCCTGACTAAATAGTTATTGCATGTTTTAAAAATTGCAGCATACCAGTTGAAAACCACTGGTCTAGGCTGTCTAGTGTTCTAAGTGCAAGAAGGCTATGATATGCTTTACAGAGAAAATACACGTATTAGGGTAATCTTTATTCAACATGATTTTATAGGGTCATTGACCCTATAGTTCAATGTTAATGAATAAACAATGTGTATTGAATAAGGTGTCCCTAAACAGAAAACCAGGTAAAACAAGGTTATATATTGAAGATGGATGAAAATGTTGTGAACAGAGGTTCCCAGGAACCCAAACCTTTCTTTGCCCTAGGAGTTCTAGATCAGCATTTGTAGTGACTATAGATCATAACTAACAAATAATGAGAATTGATTACATATGTATATCAAGAGAAATTTTACCCATCCATCAATTCATGCATTATTTAACATTTTCAAGATTATACTGATGAGAATATTAATTAAGAAAAACATTTCCATTTTGCAGTTGTTTTAGAATATATTTTTCTGTTATTTTCCTGCTAATTTTGGGGTCATTATAAGGTGATATAAATTTTATTTATTGTAGTCATAGGATGATTCTCTCCTCTGGCACTGATTTTACCAATCCATCTCATTACTCACAAGGAATCCAGGGAAGAGAATTTGAGTCATGCAAATCCAATACTATCAGTAGAAAAACAACTCAAAGTACCTATCACCAAGACAAGTTTATTTTTAGTTCATCTTTTCAGGAGTTACTTATAGCTCCTTATTCTCCTTCATGTATTTGACCTCGTTTTTCTTAATACTTTTGCATACGTGTTAATATAAAAATTTCTAAAACAAACTTGAATGGTATTGATCTAAGAATTGATACATCAAATCCCAAATTTCAGATTTGTCTGAATTTCAAAACCGTTTATAATCTGTCCCTGGTTGACCTAGCCTTAATTTGCCCTATTTATTCATTAATAAATAGGACATCATTTGATACTACTGTGATGATTTTCTCACTGTTTATCCTCACTTGCTGTGGACATAAATCTGTTTTTGCTCATTCTGTCTCCAAATATCTGTCAGAATCTTAGAGGTTAGTTCACAAATTGTAGTATGAATGCTTCATTTGTAAATATAACTTAAAAAGTCTCATCTGATTACTTGGGCATTGACAATATATTTTAGTTTTTAAAATTTTACAATATCAAATTATGTTGGATGAAATACATGTTTTGAATACATTTTTAAAATATTAAATTTACATGAGAGTTAAGTAAATCATTTAGGTATGGAATAATATATTTTTTAAAAACATTTTATTTATTATTTTTAGACAGAGGGGATGGAAAAAGAGAGGAAGAGAAACATCAATATGTGGTTGCCTCTCATGCGCCTCCCCACCAGGAACCTGGCCTACATCCAGATGTGCCCTGACTGGCAATCGAACTGGTGACCTTTTGGTTTGCAGACCAGCACTCTACCCACTGAGCCATTAGCCAGGGCAGGGGAAGATTTTTTTATATGTATGTTAGTTAACCTACTGCAAAATTTTGATCATTATTTTAGCACTGAAATTATGTATTTCTTTCCATAGGTATCCCATAGGACATTCTATAGAATGTTAGACTGGTTTTATCCTCACCTGAGGACATGCTCACTGATATTAGAGGTGGGGGGAAGGAGAGAGAAGGAGTTAAACATCTACTGGCTGCCTCCTGCAGTGCCCCCATCAGGAGCAACCCGAAGTCTAGGCAGGTGCCATTATCAGAAATCTAACCCACGACCCTTTGGCACAGGACGACACTCCAGCCAACTGAGCCACATCGGCCAGGGCTAGAATGTTAAATTTTTGAACAAACATGAAAAATTATGTAAACTAGCACTCAGGTTTTACAAAATGAGAAATCTTAGCAATAATTCCTTATTTCCAAATACAATTAAAATAAGAGCTTTAATCTTTTTATACCAGTATATTTATTTTAAAGCAGTAAGTCTACTGGAATTTCAAGTAATTTATTATGTAAAAGTGGTAAGAGAGGTGGTTAATGAAAGATGGATGAATAAAATAAGATGACATCTGTGATCTAATTTATAAAAACAGTAGCATTTTCTTTTAAAATGGTTTTACCGTATGTACTGTAGGTATTTCTGAGTATCCTTATTCAAAGAAAATTTGAACATAGACACCTGTAGAAAGGAAAATAAAAATTTCCATAATCTCAACACAAATACTAGTAAAGTTTTCATTGTTTTGTTCCTCATCAGAAATTTTCTGTCTCCTTATCCTTTTTTCTCTGAACAGTTATTATTTTCATAGGAAATTATCATTTTTAATTCACATATTATAAGCTGCATAACATCCCGTCAGACATATTTGTACCTATTGTTGAAAGTTAAAGTTGCTCTGAGTACTTTGTTACAATGTTTCTTTGAACTCTTTTACCCATAAACATTTACATGTCTGATTCTTTGTGTAAATATCTGAAAGAAGGACTATTGTACCAAATAATATGAAAACTTAAAACTCTTAACTTGTATTGTCAAATTATTTCTTTAAAACATTAAACCTTTAGCTCTTTAATATGCCCAGAATGTAATATGTTCTGTGTATAAGCTGCAAATCCAATTTTTCTTTCTAAAATAGTTTTCCAATTTCATTGTTATGGTAATTATTTGTAATTTTTTAATAATATGTGTAATTATTTTATTTTCTGGAGTATGTTTCTTCTAGTGATTCATTTTCGTTGTTGGTAGTGGTGATGTATAAATGCCAAATACTCTATTAATTGTAAATTTAGACCCGATAGGATAGTCTACAATCTTATCTGTGTCCTTTTTCAAATATATAACATGTCTAATTTTCAATTGAGCGTTAAAATCACCTTTTTAATTTTCAAGATCAACATCAGTAGGAATTTTTAAAACATTTCTAGGTTTAACATAACTTGGAATGAATTTTGCCTTTCCATCAGGAGTAACAGTGAAGTGTTATAGTTTTATCTTTTTCTATATATTATACATTGTAATTTTTGGCTACTTATTGCTTACAGACAGTCATTTTTGGGGAGGTATGTTTTTTACCTGTTCCACTTCTTTTTAAGTTCTATTTGAAGTTAATTCTTGTGGATTTGAACATTAGTCAGGTACATAAATTTTAGAACTTTGAGATTATATTTTGCAGTTAGAATTTAGAATTTCAAAGAAAAACTTAGTTACTCAGTTTTGATCATAAATTTAAAGAATGCAGCATTGTTTTGGAAATCAATAAATATTAATTTTTGTCATTTATGATACTTGTCATTTAGGAAAACAATGATTATATTATTTATGAAATAATAAGATTTTCTAAATGTCTACGTTTATTTAAATAGTACATATGGCTTAAAATTTTTTTCTATTTACTACAGTTAAAATGGTCTACAGAATGAGCAATTTCTCAGAAATGAGTATGTATCTTCAAATATAATTTTTCTTTTTGTTTTGTAACCAGCATGTTTAATGGTATTCTAAGACAGAATAACACTTGATTTGTTATTCCTTTGAAATGACCTATTTAACATAAATCACAATATTGGACTTATACCCTGTTTATGATAGAAATTAAAATTTTGAATGCCATTTAGCTATAGTCTTATTTATAGTTGACATTATACCAGAATATTTGGTGTTTCCAATTCTCTTTGAGTAAACAGAATTTCCAATTCTCATTGAGTGTCTCCAATACACTTCAAATTTTGCATATTGTTTCAACAAATATTTCTGAAAATTAAAAAAGTGTATTGTCATTCTACAGTGTGGAAGACGAAATTGAAAATAGTTTGTAAACATCGTAGAATTCAAAAGATAACTCTTTTGAAATGACCTTGTGACTTATATACTGTAGTATATATAATGTGGTATGTATATGTAGCCTATTTATGAGTACATTTTTCATATATGTATTATTTGTGGTAAAATTAGTGTTTCAGTTTTATCTGGAAGGTGATGAACAGTAACATTGATATTTATAATAACATTAATAAAATTGTTAAATTGTCTTATTTAGCATTCTAAGTTACATATTCCATTTAGTTTTCCCAACTTAAAATTTTCTGTTCTTTTTAACCATATTATATAGCCTCTCTTAATACTACATATGACATATATTTAATGAGTACTTATTATATGCCCAGGTACTTGAAATAAAACAATAAAACAGGACCTATAAAAATCCCTGCTCCAATGAAACTTCTGGACAAGAAAACTAATAAACAACTCTATTATGAACATTATTTCAGAGGGAGAAGGGAATTTTGTGGATAGACCTGTCTGAGCAGTGATATTTGTAAAGAAGTAAGTGATGTAAAGATGGTGGTTTAAGGGGAAAGGACCTTACAGCAAAAAGAGCTAGGTAGGACATTTCCAGGAGGACAGTGTAGCCACAGCCTACAGAGGAAGGGCAGGGTTTTAGGAGAGAAAGTCAGAGAAGTAGAGCAGCCAGGAAAGGAGGGGCATTGTAAGCCCTAATAAGGAGTTTGGATTTTATCCTAAATGTGTGAGGACTCCAACCAGAAAAATGACGTGGTTCATTTTTTTTTAAAAACATCGTTGAAGATAAACAGCTAAATAAGACTGTGGTAATGCTGCAGAGATAGGCAAGTAGATCAATGAAATAGAAAAAAATGTTTAATAAAGAGAACAGGTGCAAACCCAAATGTATACAGTAGGTTTATTTATGATGAAGGTGACCCTGTAGTGCAGTTACGAAAATGCAGTCTGGGTTAATTGGTTAGCCAAATGGAACACATATATCTTGCCTCACACCACTGTCAAAAATCAGTTACACAGAGATTGCAGATATGAATGTCAGTGATCAGAAAATGTTGAAGAAAAAAGAGAATGTCTTCATGACCTTAAAGTAAGCAAATGTTTCCAAAGTGGGACATCAGCTCTAATGATACAGGAAAAAAAATGATAAACTGGATCATTAAAATTAAAGGCTTCTGTTCATCAATAGACACAATTAACAGAGAGTAAGCAGACAACACAAAATGAGAACATACTTATGTAATACATGTATCTGCAGGGACTTAAATTTAGAATATGCATTGAATGCATTTAAATCAATAAGGAAAAGTTAAAACTCGATATAAAAATGGGCCAAACAATTGAACAAGAAGTCACAAAAAAGAATATCCCAAAGGCCAATAAATTCCTCAATTATTTATTAGGAAAATGCAAATTTAAAAAATAATATGACCACTGTACATCCACCAGCATGAGCGAAGTGAAAAAGAATAATAGTGCTATGCATTGGCAAGAATCTGAATTAACTAACTCTCATACACCACTGGAAGAATGTCAATTGGCACAACACATTGGACAATCATTGGGGAGCATCTCATAAAGCTGAATGTACACTTATCATACATATGGCACAGCAACTCTGTTCCTACAGCATACCAACAGGAATGTGTACCTATATTCACCAAAAGACGTATGCAGAAATAGCAACACTATTAGCAATAGCTCCAAACTGAAAAGTAATCAAATGCTCATTAACAGTAAAATGTAAAAATACATCGTTATACTCACACAATGGGATACTATGCAGCAATAAGAATGAGTTAACTAAAAATACAATGTGACTAAATCTGGCAAAATAAAAAAAACAGGCATAAGAGGGTGAATGCTGTATGACTATTTACATCTAGTTCAAACTCAAGCAGACTAATTGCTGATACTAGCTGTCAGGATAGTAGTTAGTCTTAGTGAGAGTAGGCATACGCAGTGGGTTACTGCTTTAAATCTTGATTTGGGTGCTGGTTACATGGGTGTGTTTTTGAAAATTTAAGATACACACTTATAATGTTTCACTTTTTAAAATTACACATCAGTATGTTCAATAGAAATAATATAATTTGTAGAAATTTATGAATGTAAGAAGGGAAATATATAGACTTCATAAAGTATTTCAAGAAACAGCCATGATTCGTTTTTCTTTTTTAAAAAATATTTTTGTATTAAATTTATTTATTTATTTGTAGAGAGAGGGGAAAGGTGAGAGAAAGAGAGGGAGAGAAACATCAATGTGTGGTTGCCCTTCACATGGCCCGCATTGGGGACCTGGCCTGCAACCCAGGCATGTGCCCTGACTGGGAATCGAACCGGCGACCCTTTGGTTCACAGCCTGCACTCAGTCCACTGAGCTATACCAGCCAGGGCTTGATTCATTTTTCCTTACAGATAAAGATCTGCAATTATTGATATAGAAAAGTAAACAGTAATATAACCCTTAATAGTATTTGTAGCACTTGTTTTTTTATTTTATCCTTTATCCTTTCTAATAGAAAAAGGATGAGTGTCTAGGATCTCCTATTTTTTAAAAAGGTCCAATAACCACAATAGAAGTATAAATACATACTGATAAGTCAACTTTTTATAGATTAGTAACATAAAAGTTTGCACACCAATCTTTGAATGCAGTCATTTGTTAGATAACAGCTTACTTGGAGTCTCTGTTTACATATTTGATGAGTAAATTTTGAGTAATAATTGAGTGTGTATTTTGTGCCTGGCAAACTGACTACTAATGAACAGGAGAGAGAAAGTAAAATTTATATTGTTCAATTATTATCAACTTTGAGTAATTCACATATAATAAGGAAATACTGTCTATAATTAGGGTTTCAGAAAATTTCTAGAAAAGCATCACCTTATTTTAGCAACTTTTAGACTTGGACAATTTTTTCCTTTAAACATTGGTAAATATAAGCTAGAGCAATCATTACAGAGTTGCAGGGAACACATCAGGTTTTTGGGAATTGGAACCCTAAGCAGAGGCCCTGTGAACTGGCAAATATTTGAAAATGATATACCTAACAAGAGTATAAGGATTAAAATAATTTCCTTTGATATTTTTTTCATAGCTTTAAGGTAATAAATGCCCATTTTTATTCTTTGTTGGCCATTTTTGGAATGCCATTTAAAAGTGTGTAGAGATATTGCAAAGAAGAATAAGAAGATAGCTGGTAAGATAAAGGGGAAAATTATTAGATGTAAGTAGATAGATTAGAAACATAAAAGTAATAATGAAATAGTGTTTGAAGATAATTAGGGTAGAATGGTAGAAGAAAATGAAAAATACAGTGTCTGGATATGGGTTTGCTTCTGAAGACAAGAGCAAATATACTAGAGCATTGATTTAATACAAGTGGATATAGTTCATAACGTCCTTGTGTCAATTTATTTTTAATTTAGAAAATAAATTTTCTTCAGCAAAGGCTCATTTGAAATACTTGACTTAAACTTGTTTAAAAAACAAGAAAAATTAAGGCAGTTTTTATATAACAACGCCAAACTAGTATAACACCTTTTAATATATTTTTGTGGGAGCTTTATGATTTTATACTCTTTTGAGAGAAAAACACAAGGTACTATTTGTCAACTGCACACATTTCTGTCCTCAGAATGAAGAAAGAAATCTTAAACATTACCTATTTATCAATATATAATGTCATATTTTCAACATTTTAACTCATCATATTGTTTAAGCTTGTCTGTTGGAGAATTAGATCCCTTTATTTAACCTAAATGTGTTGGTGATATTACATAAAATATTAATTTGCAAGAATGCATATTTCCCATAACTGAACATGTAGATCATTTTTTTCATGGATATTATACATAAAAAAGTGTATTTAACAGAGTGGGTATATGAAGCTATTATTTATTTCTTAATTTTGAAAAAATGCAGATAAGGTGAGGGTCATTTCTCTATATTTTGGCCTGTACTTAAATTGATGACACAAATTTTTAACCACATGATTTTGGTATAATATAATTTGGCTAGATATTTAATGTTAAATAAATTCTGATTTCATGAATTTTCAAATTTAAATCTATTTTACTTAACTTTTTAAAATAAATGACATTATTAATTTAGAGCTATCTTTTAAACATTTTAATTCTCTATTGAATATTACATTAATAAATTATTAGAATGTTTTAGCTAAAAGCAGTACAGTATAATACTATACTATTTTAGTAATGGACATTAACTCTTCCAAAACATTTACTACTTGCAGATGCTATCTATTGTGTATACGAGGTCTGTCTGGAAAAAGTCCAGCCATTATTAACACAACAAGAACAGTTTGCTCAACATCCATGTAACCTGGCAGCCAAGGAGCCTGGACTAGAACATGCATGTGTAAACACTGACAACTTAACTGTACTAGTCAGTAGGGGCGATAGACACAGTTGGGTGAGCATGTGAACTGTGTGGCCATCACATTCAAAATGACTGAGCGAGCAGAGGTATGAATCTGAATCAAATTTTGCATTAAGCTTGAATATTCCTCCATGGAAACTATTCAGATGACTTAGAAGGTCAGAGCTATGGGCAACTGGTGATTGGCAGCTTCATCACAACAACATGCCTGCTCCTGCATCGTGCCTTCTGCAGAATTTTTGGGTGAAACGTCAAATCACCAAGGTGACTCAGTACTCTTACAGCCCAGAGTTGGTGCCCTGTGACTTCTGGCTTTTCCCAAAAGTAAAATCACCTTTGAAAAGGAAGAGATTTCAGACTGTTGATGAGATACAGGAGAATACGACAGGGCAGCTGATGGCGAGTAGCAAAAGTATGTGAGGTCCCAAGGTGCCTACTTGAAGAGGACTGAGGTGTCATTATCCTATGTACAATGTTTCTTATATTTTCTTCAGTAAAGGTGTCTTTCATATTAGATGCCTGGATACCTTCTGAACAGACCTGGTATATTAAGTTTAATATATATTGTAGTATCATATGAACAATCTAATAGTTTGAGTTTGAAGTTATTAAGCACAGGAACTAGTGTATTTGTTGTTTCTTTTAATAATAGTGCCATTTCCAGTTCCCTAGGTAATGTCTTATTGAGAATGCTTTTTATTAGTTTCAGTACTAGTATTTATCAGTATTTTTACTTGTTATAAAGCAAAATTAGCAGAAGGGAATTGAAAATTTTAAAACATTTTACATAATATTATACTTCTTTTTCATTATGTTTTTTTATTTCACAAGCAGCATTTTGTGTTCATTCTTTGTTCAGAAGCACTGATATTTTCTTTTGGGTTTATTGCCATTAGCACTGGCTTTTCCATGGCAACAGGTTTTTTCATGAATGCTTCCAGATGATTTTTAAATATCAGATTACTCATTATTATATGTTAATAATTTTTAAAAAGTATTGCCAATTGGTTAATCACATGTATCCCTACTTCAGAGAATTAAATTTAATGGCAATTGTAGCATTAGGACTTTTAAAATCCTATCTTATTACTAGAAAATTACTCACTTTGTGTGATTTTTTAACAGTTTCCTTAAATAAAATCTTTAAATTGACTAACCTCTATTAGACTTTACCAGAAGCAGTTCAAACCTATTATGATTTACAACATAAAAGTAAAATATCCTTCTTACAAAATGCTGAATTACTAATACAAGAGCATTTTAGGATCATTTTCTGTTAATTATTAAAATATGGAAGGATGGCAAAGTTCAACAAATTATGTAAAGTTCCCAATATCCTCTATTTGTTTTACAGATGGAAAGTTTAGACCAATCTGTAATGTTTAGCCTCTGTATATACTTTCTAGATGTTGAAACCAGTCTACATCACTGGCTAGTAGACATTACTTTAAATAATAAACATGTATAAAATATCTTTAACTATCCTTGAAAATTAGTTCTAGGTAAAAGTAGCCTGGAAGGTGAAAGTATTAATCATTTTTGTATTTAACATGAGATAATTATATTTAAAAATTTAATCGGTTATCTTCTGTATCATATGTAATTGGGAGTAGGTAGTGTATTTGATGCCTCTTCATATGATGTTTACTTATAAAAACTGCATACACATATTTTTCTGCTTTGTAAATTATGAACTATCTAGGGAGAGTAAACCCAAAATTTGAACAACTTTGCTCAAATATTTTTCATGTTCACCCTAAATTCAGACTTTTTAATGTAGTGTTTGAGGATCTCTGCCTACTATGCTCTTAAAATACATCTATAAATGTCTAAAATTTACTTATCATTTGCCCTGGTTGGTGTGGCTCAGTGGGTTGAGTGCCAGCCTGTGAACCAAAGGGTCACTCGGTCAATTCCTAGTCAGGACACATGCCTGGGTTGTGGGCCATGTCCCCTTTTGGGGCATGCAAAAGGCAACCAAACATTGATGCTTCTCTCCCTTTCTTTCCCTCTCCCTCCCCTTTCTCTAAAAATAAGTAAATAAAATCTTTGAAAATAAATAAATAAATACAATTTACTTATCTTTTGCCTTGGCTGGTGTGGCTCAGAGGATTGAACACTGGCCTGTGAACCAAAGGGTTGCTGGTTCAGTTCCCAGTCAGGACACATGCCTGGGTTGCAGTCCATGTCCCCATTTGGGGGTGCACTAGAGGCAACCACACATTGAGTTTTTCTCCTCCCTTTCTCCCTCCTTTCCCCTCTGTCTACAAATAAATAAATAAAATCCCTTTTAAAAAAACCTTTAAATTATTTTAAAAGATAATAATAAAATAAAATTTATTTAACTTGTAAGACCCAGCCAAATCTAATACCATATTCTGCATGAGTCCTTTCTAGAGATGTCTTTATCAAATTCTTTCCTACTATACTTATTTCTTTATAGCAGCAAGCCCAATGCCTTAGACATAGTAGGTATTCAGTCAATATTTGAACATGTGAAAGCAAGAATGAATGAATGGAAGGAAGGAATGGAGCAAGGAAGAAAAAATTTTCGTAGCATCGTTAAAGATAAAAATACTTCATGTATTTTTATTGAATAAAATTTATAGAACAACCTTTAAATTATATCATCTTTCTTTGCCACTCATTCAATTTAATTCTGACTCTGTCTACTTTAATACACAGTTCATTCTATTTTACAGTGGCTTACTTTGCTAATGTAGACAGATTTCATATCTTTAAGCATATGTACTTCTGCAACTTTTGCTCTTTCATTTTAAAATTTAAGATTTTTTAAAGATTTTTTAAAATGTATTTTTAGAGAGAGGGGAAGGGAAGGAGAAAGGGAGGGAAAAAAACATCCATGTGTGGTTACTTCTTGCGTGCCTCCTGCTGGGGACCTGGCCTGCAACCCAGGCATGTGACTTGGCTGGGAATGGAATTGGCAATCTTTTGGTTTGAAGGCTGGCATTCAGTCCACTGAGCCACACCAGCCAGCACTAAAATTTAAGATTTATTTTTTTCAATTTGAAGATGATTTGAAAATTGTCATTCCATTTACTTTTCATTAAATTATTTCTTTGACATTTTTCTTTGTTGTGAATAATGTATAGATGATTTTTAGGCAAGGAATACACCCTACTAGTCTTTTACTGCCTTGTAATTTCATCATCTCTATGGCAGTTCTTTCCATCATATTGAATATACTAAGTGTGCATAATATATAGTATGAAAATGTGAAGTTTGCTTAAGTGTGAATAATAAACACAGGTAAAAGAGGAATAAATGGGTTTTGTATGTGTTTACAAATTGAGTTTTAAAAATTTCTGTTGGTTAAATCTTGGTGCTTATCAAACGTAGGAAGGATACAGGATTGTTCTATTCTTAGATTAAGTCAACAATCAGAGACTTCTTAACTACAAAATCTTTTTACCTCATCATGAATATTTATATCACTTGATGACTTCAACTGAAGTTTCTTCATTATTTCTTTATAAGTCACTGTAATAAAGAACATACCACTCTGACTTTCAAGGAAGAACAAACTATTTCTTAACTTAGAAAAATTATATACTAAGTTCTTAAGAACATTTTACTTCATTCTCAATAAAGGAAATTAAAAATGTTTTTAGAAAAAAGTTAAGACATGATGTAGTCATCTTTATGAAAGAAAACAATGACCTTATCTTTTGCCGTCAGTGTCATATTAGTTATAATTAACTATTTATTAATTAAGGTAGTCTGAACAGCAGCTATTACTTTTTCCAAAAGCATCTGAATCCCCAAATATCGTCACTTGTAAGGAATAGAACATATTAGACATCCCTTACCTTATTAGAAGCTTTTTTCTTCCTTCTATATTTGCTAAAGACTTGGTCCTGTTTAGAGCAAAATTTTATCCCTTCCAGTAGCTTAATTTATATGTCAAAGGAAGGTATTTTTCTTTTCTTTCTTTTTTAAAATTTATTCTTGGATGGGAAGGGGGCGGGGAGAAAGCGAGCGAGAGAAACATGGACATGTGAGAGCACCATTAATCGTTTGCCTTTTTTAAAATTTGTTTTACTTAAAAAAAGTTTATTCATCAATACTTTACACTTTCATCCCATATCTGAAATTTAAAAAACAGGTAGTATATTTTTTATCTTCTATTATAAGTTCAGTATTAAATTCCAAACCACATGCAATGGCTAGTATATTAACAATGGTCAAAAATATGTATTATATGATGAAAAAACAATTTACCAAGAAAGGAAGTAATCTGTTCAGATTATTTCATAGTCACACTTGCCTTCTGTCCCATCACAATCACAGAGTCTGAATTCAGCAAGTGTTATGCAGAAGAGCAGTGTTTTTTTTTAATTTCATTTTATTTTAATTGTTGTTCAAGTACAGTTTTCTGTCTTTTACTCTCATCCCAGCCTACCCCCCAGCCCTCCCCACCTCCCTCCCATTTCCACCACCCCCCTAGTTTTTGTCTTTGTGTCCTTTATACGTGTTCCTGTAAACCCTTCCCCTTTTCTCCTGAAATTCCCTCCCCTTTCCACTCTGGTCACTACTGTTTACCTTTCGTAAGCACCAGTAGCGGGGGCGGGGTGGGGCGCAGGGGGGATGGACTGGTCCTGCACCTCAGGCACGGTGCCCTGGGTTGGAATCAACGGGGAGATCTTTTGGTTTGTGATTTACTGGAGGATGCCCAACCGATTGACTCACACCATCAGGGCTGGGAGGGATTTTCATCACAGATATTTTGTGTGATGTTTTTAATGTATGAAGTTGTAATCATTGTAAAGTATCACTAGTGCAGTTATGTTTTGTTTTTGTTTTTGGATGTTTTAGTGTAGAGGTTAGCATGATGAATATGAGGCTGTAGTATAATGGAAAACCAGCAGACAATATTCTCTTGCTGAATCTGCTGCATGATTATTTAGAATACTGGTTGGAGCTGACAAATCAAAAAACGTAGTGGTTTTAGTATGAAGTGAACCAATGCTATTTAAAAATGTCCCCTAAGGATAGAATTCATGAATTTCAATAAATTGTGGCATATATTGATTAATCAAACATTTTGTAGCATCTATTATTTTACTTACTACTTTCAAAATTACTTTTGGACAACTACATAAGAAACACTCTTTAAAAATTTGAATCAAGCTGGGATGGCTTTCTTTAGACATAGTACTGTAAAAAGTAGCAGGCTAACATGAGCAAAAGGCTGCCTAGCAGGAAACATGCTTCAGTCATCAATGCAGATCTATTAACCACTGTGACAGTATTTGTAGAAATCATCAGGCATTCCACTTAGAGCCTAGTTTGGCCATAAACCTTTTTTTTCAAGTTAATATAATGTATTCCACTGAGTATTCTTCTGCAATCATCCCAATTAAATAGGTGTGCCCATTATCTGACTGTTAATTAAGTAGGTTCCATAAAATTTGGAAATTGTGCTAAGCTCTTGTTTATATAAAACAAATGTAATTTATGATAAATCAATACTTAAGTTTCATATCTCTCATGCTGTTTACTCTAGCACATAGCAACGGGGATTGCTCTGCAGTTAAGAAATTGTGAACTGCTAGTTGGGAGATTCATTGCAACATTACCTTAAAAATCGAAGGCATCCTAAATCACTAATATATAACTGGAGTTTTTAAAACATTTCAAGAAATCTTTTTATATGAATAATCTAGCTTGTTTGGATTAGTATGAAAATGAAATTCAGAAACTTCAGATAACTATTAGATGACTAAAAATTATTTCAGATTTTAATTTTATTTAGTGTCAATTATTTGATACCAAATATGATATGTTGACAGTTCCTTTATCTGCAGAAGCTGTTTAGGTACAAGGTCAGCACTGGTCAAAAAAATTTTTTTAAGTCAGTGAGTAGGAGAAGACTGTGATTGAAATCCAGCAATGTGGCCTTACTTTGTTTAAGCAGGAAAAGTTCTTGGATTTCTTAAGGCAGATTTGTTCCCCAGGTCTCTCTTACCGATGTTGAATTTATTTCCCTTTATTAACTCCATGTTCAAACTGTTCTTTTAAGACCTACTGGAGTAATTTTATACTCTGAAAAATTACCTATCTAATTTCAAAATTTCCATAAAGTCTTAATCTGTAAGAATGTTTAGGGCTGAAGAAAGTATAGAGTTTATTCAAGTATTGGTAACACAACACTGTCCTGGAAGTAAGATTTCTAAGAATGAGATGTGTTTTGTAACAGTTGATAAATAACTTGGCATTTACTAGAAGTCTGTAATTACTGTATTATAAATATTATCTTCCATCTACTTTAACATGGTTTTATCTGATAATATTGCTTATTAATGTTTATTAATGTTCTTTGATCACTTGAGCCAGTATGCTTTAGATGAGTATCTATTTTTATTTATAACTAATTTTTTAAAAGTTTTTAATATGAATGTCCAATTTTTAAATATTTTAATATAAGTAAAATAAGAAAAAAGATTTTTAAAAAGGTTATTTAAACTTGAGTCCCTGAGTCCTGTTTATGTAAGTGAATTATAAATTATAAAATGGAATAATGTAACTAAAATACTGTTTTCATTACTGTGGTGTCTTTTCATTAATATATTATGAATTTCAAGGATACATGAATATTATAGGAAAATTTTAAAGTGCAGTTTGCAAAGTAAAAATTTAGACCAAATCATACTGTTCAGAGATAATTACTGTTAAAATTTGGTATACAGTATATTTATTTAATTTTTTATGCATATGTATGTGGGTATATTTTTTATTTTTTACTTAAATTAGATTTTGCTTGGTAGAAGTGAATTAAAGAATGTTCACTTTACTATTCAGCTCATTCATAACTCATGTATAGATTAAACACTGTTCAGCTGTTGTTATTTTCCTCAAATGCATAATGATGCCTTGGTTCTCTGCTTATCTTTATATATGAGGTTGACCGTTAGCCTGTCTGAGTAGGATTTACTACAGACCTTTCTTCAGTATGTTTGTGGTCATCTGTTTTAAGTGTGTCTAGTAAAGCACTCCCTGAATCTCAAGCCAAAATTTCTGTAGTCACTGCTATACCACCTTCTGATCAGAAGCCCATTTTTTTGCTACTTAGCACAAGTGGAGGAAGGGATGATGCAGGAATTAATAATACTGTTTTCCTTTCCTACATGTTTCAAGTAACCACCCTGTCTTTTTCTAGTCAGATCCCTTGCTTCTGTTTGCTGCCTAAGAATTTGAACTAACTTGTGTTTTCTGTGAATTTGGGATGATGTTTTATTTTTTGAATTCCATTCATTGTCATTTGTCAATTCAACAGTTATTTATTGGACACTTACTATGTATAAGACATACTTTAAAGTACTGGGATGTGGCAGTAAAAAGTCATGCAAACTCAACTACCCTTAAGGGAAGTGAAAGAATTTAACAAAAGATGAACAGTGTGAGTGGGGTTTTACAAAAGCATAATGCAGAACTGGACTAAAAGGTGCGTGTGATAGGGCCTGCTTTCATAAGAATGGCCATCTTTGTTGTTCAGGAATTTTTTATGAACTCGGATTTAATAAAGTAGTCTTCTAAGATTTTGAGAAAAGCTATATTTGTTTAATATGTAAAACTTTGCTGAAAAGATTGAAAATATGTTTCTTGCTAATTCAGGTTTTCATATACACATATAAATAATGTTAAAACAGTAAGTAGTTCCACTGAGATAGTACCCACTTAATGGAAACAAAATCTGTTGAATATTTTTGTGATGCCTATGTGTAAGATGCATAGTGTAGTTATAAATTGTGTTGTGGACCATGAGGTAGGTAGTTGATATTCACCTGATATTAGAAAAGTCAACTGAAATTCTACGAGTGAGTAATGCATACTATTCTGCTATTTATAAGTAATAAGTAACTTACACTTAATCTAGATAAGTGGTTCATATGCCTTCCAGAAAATTCTGGTACAGAAAATTTCATTTTATACAATACCTTAATTTGAATATAAAGAGAGATTTACCCTTCCTGAAAATTGAAGCACTAGTTACAACATGCTACGAAAAAGGGGCCAAACATGCTCAGGATGCTCCGTGTTTCGGTTTGTCCCTGCTCTGCTGCTGTCTGATGTTTCTTCATTTAATTTATCATCAAACTTGTTTCATTCTAGTCAAGAAAGCTCCTCATCATAAATTTAAGTATTTTTATCATAAGGAATCACAATTTATTTAACCAACCTTCTCTTGTTTAATTTAATTTTTTGCCATTTAAAAAAAATGTCATGAACAACTCAATATTTGCATCTGTACATATTTCTAGTTGTTTCATGTGGGTTTTAAATGTTTTATAAAATGAGGTTACTGTATCATACTACTTTTGAAACTTGTTGCCAAATTGCCCTCGGAAAGTGTGGTGTGTGTCAAACTATAAATATAGCAGGATTACACTGGAGAGCCCATTTCTATATATCCACACCACACCTTTAAATTATTTTTCAATCAGAGCTCTATAGTGGTATGTGATTATTGTTTGATTTGCTTGTTTGAATACAGTGAACTTGAATATTTTCTCTTTGATTAGTAAGTCAGTCTTTCCTCACTTCTTCCTCTGGCTTCCCTTTCTTTCTTCGGCGTGATCAAGACATGAGGGTATGTGTGGGTATGTGTGAGTGTACGTGTATGTGTACAAGAGAGTGAATGGTCTTTTATTCTTTTCAGTTAATGTGTATTTTTTTCTTAAGGGTTTTAGATTTTTATTTCTTTATTTTTAAAAAGTGGGGAAGAGAGGGAGAGGAATGTTGATGTACAAGAGAAACATCAATTTGTTGCCTCTCGTGCGTCCCCAACTGGGGACCTGCCCCACAACCCAGGCATGTGCTCTGACTGGGAATCAACCAGCGACCTTTAGGTTCACAGGCTGGCACTCAATCCACTGAGCCACACCAGCCAGGGCTTTTTCTTACGGATTTTAAAGCACTTCATATATTAAGGAATAAGTTCCAGATATCAATCTAGCGTTTATCATCGTGTTGCACATTCCCCCAGTTTGATTGTAGCCTGCTAACTTTGTATTTGATTCTACAGAAACAATGAATTATAAACAATTAAGATCTGTTGTGGAGAGTCTATATGAAAACAAGGGACTCTTATGTATTTTTGATGGGGCACTAAGGGAGACTAAGCAGACACAGCAAGAAATATAATTTATAATCCTTGATTAATCCTCAGGGGGAAAAACAGCTTGGAAGAACATTGTTTAACATAGCACTTTACATAGAATTAAGTGATTTATCATGTGATTTTAAAATGTCATTGTAAGAATTATATAAAACTTGAAAACAGTGTTATCATTGTACATATCATATTTCAAATAAGGTGAGATGAGGTTTTTAAGAGTTTACTAGAAAAGTTACATATTTTCTCAGAACTATTTAATTTACAAAATGTAATTGTTTATATTTGAACTTTACTGCACAATAAGTTTTTTAATGAGCCTATAATGTAGTTAACTGTACATAGTGGTTTTTAATTTCTGGAAACATACTTACTTTAAAGTCACTTAACATGCATAACCTGTAATAAAATTTACATTTTTGTGTGAGTTCATATTCTCAATACCTATATTCTCCTGAAACTATGTTTTTAGCAAGTTAAAAGAAATCTAATACTATGTAATGCTGACTGTTGTGTACTTAAATACAATGAAAAACAGTGGAAGTGGATTTAATTTTTTACTTAACTAAGGTTTTAATAGCTGGGATGATTACATGCAAATGAACAGCTGTGTCTTTAGCACCACAAGCTTAAATTAAGGTCCCCAAGTCCCATAGCTTTTACATTCCATGACATGTTAGCAAGAAACTTACAAATATAGAAAGGCTCATGTTCTAAGATGGAACACAATCCATATAATATCCGTGATTAGTAAAGCAAATGAAATCCATTCCAACAGCAGGCTCTGTAAAAGAAATAGGAAATGATGAAAGAGTAAAAAGGGAAGAAGGAACTAATTTGTTTCTGTTAAAGCTGAATAGCAATAAAAACAAACCATTTTCATCATTTTTAGCAGTATTGAAAAAATTGATGTGGAGTTGATTTTAATTCTCCTGTGTAGTTAATCTAATTATTTTAAATTTCTCATTTTGCTTTAATATGAAATATTTTCACATAGCCCCTGCTCAGACTATTTCTTTTACAACACTTAATGGTACAAACTTCTAAGCCAGGTGAGTTTTTTTCCTTTTTTTCATTTTTACAAATGAGAAATAGAAAAAATGATTGAATACTTCATATTTATAAGAAGCACTTCAAATTAAGATTTGGTTATCACTGTCTTAGGACAGCATAGTGAATGTTTTGTTCTAATAAAAATAATTATTAAACTTTATAATCTGTTATATCAAATATAATTTCAGTTTTTGCTGGAAGTTTGCTGAATCTAAGAGTGAAGAAATCTCAGTATGAAAAGGATGATGTACCTTGATACTTTACCAATAGTATCAGTATCTTTTTCTTAATAAAATAACAATTTAAAAATAATTTTCTAATTATATTTAGAAGATGTAATAATCAGGCCATTCTTTCCCTATACTTAAAAATTGCATCAAAATTTAAAGCACATTTGTTGATTGCTTCAGTTAATCATACCTCCCGTGAATTGTTCATTAAAAAGAGAATCATATAGTTGGCATACATCTGCCCACATTACTGTGTTTTGTGCACATACATATATTCTACTTTTTCATTTGCAGGTAAATTCTCATCTAGCCTTTTGTCCGTGGTACTTGTATAACTGTGTGCCATTGTGTGCCCTCTTTATTTTTTCTGGTCTCAGATTAGCAAAATAATAATGATATTAGCAACTTCAGGGCAATGGTAATAAGAATTATTTCCAACATTAAGGTGCTTTATATCTTTTTTTAACATCTTGGTTCTCTATTCTACAAATAATAGTGAATTGCCACTTTTTAAATTATAAGGTGAGTACTTCTAATATGAATGTGATATGTGATATTTTAGCTTTGGAGAGGATGTTCTGAAAAACTACTTGGTTGGGCAGGATATTAAAAGGTTTTACATGCTAAAAGGTATCATGGTAAAAAAATTTATACAAAAGTTAAATGGGTTTCCTTAATATAAGACTTCATATTTTTAATGTTCTGTTTAGTATACACTGTGAATCATTCAGAAAGGAGGATTTTAAAAGTGGTGTTTTCCCCCCTCAAAAGTATTTGACCAGATATTTCTTTTTATCATAAAACACATTGTAGGGAAAGTGTTATGTTAAATATAATTAGAGAAGCGCTAGACTAGCATTTGGGGGTTTAATACTTTTTAAAATATCTTACATCTTTTGCTTCAACTTATCTAAAACAGGTTGCTTGTATAACACAATTATGTATTTTTATTTCAAAAAATATTTCTCCCAATTTCTAAATTTTCTTGTAAGTGGAAACTTCAAAATTTTTACCTATATAGTTGTATTATTCAACTCATAATAATAACTGGTTTTCTTCTAAATACTTTGTATAATCTGGGTTCTTCCTGTCTTTCCATTTTCCCTTTGAACTTTTTTTCCAATTATATGGAACTACTTACAGAATGTGGTTTTAACAGACTTTTTTTCCTCAAACTTCTTTATCTTTACACACATAGTTCTCTCTTCCTGGAATGCCCTTTCTTTCTTCATATCTGCTGGTGAATTAATTCTTGCTTCATATGATTGAGAACTCAGGTTAATGTGACCCACTCAGTAGAACTTCACTGAGCTAGTATCTGCCATCTATTTATACATCTAGGCATCAGTTATTAAATCATAAATGTTAAGTATTTGACAAGCATGCATATGTATGCCAGGATGATGTTGGTTAAGGATGAAAAATAAAAAACATAAAAACAAAGATCTCACATTCTTATGGACTGAACAGGTTAGTGAATAGGCAAATAATTGCAATTATGAGTAAGTACAGAGTGCTGTCTGTACCTCTGGCATGAGCACTTAACTTAGACTGGAAACAAGGGAACACTTTGGGAAACTGATAATTGTCCTGGAATTTGATAGATAAATACGAGTTACTGAGGCAAAAGGATAAGTGCAAGTAGAGCATCTAAGAGAAGAGTTAAAAACAGGGACAGACGTACACGAAAGTAGATGGATGTCAAGCAGACTTTGATAAATATGTGGCATAGTAGTTATATAGTATTATCATAGTGCTTTATATTACCAAATACCATGGCTTCAAGGAATGTAAGGCTGAACTCTGAGGCCATGTTGCAATTGTCTGGCTAATAGGATGGTGACCTGGTATGTTTTTAACACTTTATAAGTCACACATACTGAGTTTCTCTGTAATGTAGCCATATGACTATACAATATAAGTGAAGTCCTATCTGTATTTTCATGAGAGAGTAAATTTTCAAGACTCTGAACAGATCAGTTATGGATACCTCTTTGGCTAACGTGATACCTGACGGGCACAGGAGTGTATAAAGTCCATGTGTATTTTACTCTCAGTATTTGATTGCTGAGAGTAGTCAGAGTCCTTGTGAATGTGCTTACAGACCACACACCATTGTTACCCACAGACTGTATCACTTTATTTTCTTGAGTTACACACAAAGAATAGTAGCCTGTAGACTAAAGTTGCATTATTAGAAAATAGACACAGAAGGAAAACAAGTTGTTATATCTTTCACATTCACACTTTTATGGATAGTTCTAGGTTCTCCAATTTTAAATATGCTCAAATGATTTACAAGAAATAAAGTAAATTTTTAAGATATTTATTTCTTTTAAATCAATTCACAAAAATATTCTATATTTGTTTATTCAGTATTCCCAGCCAAACTGTCTTTTCTTTAACCTTATTGAGTGACACTGGTTAATAAAATTATATAGGTTTGAAGTGTATGATTCTGTGATATATCATCTGTATATTGCGTTGTGTGCCCACCACCCAGAGTCTTCTTCCATTACCATGTATTTGACCCCCTTTACCCTTCACTACCTCCCCAACCCCCCTTCCCTCTGGTAGCAAACAAAAACTCATAAAGACACAGAAAACAGTATGTTGGTTAACCTGTCTTTATAGGTCTTATTCAGAAAAAAATTTTTGTGATTTAGACAAATTTACTCTTAGTGTCAAATTTTTGTTGTGTTTATGTGTCTTTGATATTTCAGCTTGATAATATACTGTATCTTCTGAAAACCTAAGCAAATGTCTATAATCTTTTAGAAAATGTTTCCTAGTAGGAAAATACTAGGGATAGTTTTACTCTAAATTAAGTTATTTTACTATTATGTAATAAATGACACTTAAGTTGTTTTCCAAATAATTTGATTACAAATGTTTATAAAATAATGGTTCCTCTGGGCCTATTGGAGACTCATCTAGTAAATAGAAGTTTTCATGGCCAGTTAGAAATACCCTATATGGGAGGACCCCCCCAAAAAAGAATGTATTTATAAAAAAATATATAATTATTCTTATATATTTTAACTTCAGTCACCTTCAAAATACTCTCCATTTGAGGCAGTATACCTGTTGAGACATTTTGTCCATTGATTTCCTTTGAGAACTTTTTTCATCCAGGGAAACAAAAAAAAAGTTGCTTAAGGCAAGAATGGTGAATAGAGAAGATGGGGCCACAGGGGTCATGTGGTTTTTGGTCAAAAAATGCTGACCACTCAGTACAGTGTGGGCAGGTGGGCTTATAAATCAGCCATATGAAAAGGGCAAACACAAAAAAATTCCCTGAAGCTGAATGCAGCCAACCTGTCACAACGCCAGGTGATAAACTGATATATTTGGGTTCCTAGAACACTCACCTAATGGGGGAAACCTGTACTACAAGGGGCTTGCCATCCAGAAGATAATTTTGTTTTTTTAGAGTCTCCTTTTATATTAGTACTTTCTTCTTTATCTATTAAACAGAGCCAAATTTTTAAAGTCATATATTTTATAATTATTAATAGACATGGTCCTAATCAATATATTGAATTTGGTTTTGTTCTAATGTATCTAGCAGGATTTGGTCAAATAATTTAATTGATAAGGACATTTATTTGTTTTCTTGGCAGTGAGTAGTTATAGGCATTCTAAGATGCCAAACCTAAAATGTCATGCTTTTGTATGCAGCAGTATTGTGGGAAAGCCTTAATTTCTGGTCAGGATTTGATGTCTTATCATTAAACGATTAAGATTAGTCAGGAATTTTCACCTATACTCCTTGGTCATTGTACAGAATTGATTTACTCAAATTTTTTTCCTCTGGGAAAACTCTTGTAAAATTATTCTATAGAATCGAGTGTACCTTAGAAGGAGTAAAATAAGATAATTGGTTAAGAAGGCATTAAGCTGAGCTCTCATCACTGGGTGTTACTGAAAGGATGGGTAGAAGAGGACATAATCTTAAAACCGAATATATGGTGGATATATTTATTCATTAGTAGATTTCAGTAGAAATCATTATGTGATAATGATCCTTAATAAATAGAAAATAGTCTGGTAATGGTCCTGGGGCATAGATAATTCACCTGTTTAATACTTCTCTGTATAAGTTTTCCTTCTTTTGGCACTTACAATAGATTTTAATATAATCTATCTTGGATTAATAGCATCTTACTGTAATGTGGCTCATCCAAGGCCATACTTTTAATTCATTTAATTAATAAATCATTATTAACATTCTGCTAAGTACTGGACTGGGGATACAACTGTGAACAAAATAGTCAAGGTTGCTGCCCCCTTGGACCTTTTGTTCTAGTGGGGAGAGAGAATCAATGAAATAAACAAATTACAATGAAAAAAATGTTCAGATTGTGTGATAAGAGTCATGGAGAAGGGAAATAAACATACAGTGATACTGATGGAGAGTAGGTGATTTTATGGTTGTCAAGACAAAAGGGCCACTCTGGGAAAACCAGGAAGAAAAATGCACCTCAGTAGGGGAAAAAGGCCTAAGTGTGAACAAGCTTGGCATGTTGGAGGAACTAAAAAAGACTCAACTCCCTGGAGTGAGGAAAAAGAGATGGAGAGTAATATGAGATGAGTACTGACGACTCAGCAGAGGCCAAATCATGATGAGTTTTGAAAGCCAGAGTAAAGGATTTGGATTTAACTCTAAGATGAGAATACATTGATTTTAAACCGGTAAATTGCATATAATTTCCATGCTCAAGAAATTTGAACAAACGGTTGATTTGTAGAGGTATAATAAGAGAAGCAGGCTATTGTAGTGGTTCTTTTAGAGACAGTGATGGCTTGGACTAGCGAGGTGTCTGTAGACAGAGCGTGAATGAATTCATGGTATATTTTTGTGGTATTTATAGCTGTGGAAAAAGAAAGCCAATGAAAGAAAATGTTTCCATAAGGGGGAAGTGATTAACTGGGGCTACTACATGAAGGGGAAAGTAAAATGCCATTCTATACCACTTGCTATTTTTTCATCATTGATAAAATTTGCCAGTATCCCTATTCTAATGCCTTGTGGACTGAAGACTTTTCTGATTTACGTCTACTTCTCTAAACTCCTCTTTAGCCTTTGTTTCCAAAAACTTTGAAGGAGTAAGAAGTGATGGCAAAGAGGGTAAGGAAAATATCTAAACAGTTTATGGCCCTGCATAACCTGGTTTTGAGAGAAAAACTGCCCCAGTTGAGAGGGCTCCCAGGACATAAGGACCTAAGAGTACAGCCAAATATTTCAAGGGGTGAAACTGAAAGGAACATTTATTAAAGCAGTTTTGGATATGGACCTTATGTTGAAACTGAGGTAACAGAGGCACACCGAAGAGGTTTAGGGAAGTGTACGGGGCGGGGGGGCACAGAGAAGGGTAGGGAATTAGATCAGATTCTGAGGCATAGAGCCTGTAATAATGACTGAAGAGATTCAGACTTTTCTACTTGCTGGTAACTTAGGTGTGTAGGCATATAAGGAATGGTTATCTTACATGAAGATGGGCAGTTTACTTTACAGTCCAGCTTACTATTTTAAAGGTATGATACCACTGACCTTTGTTTTATTCTCCTTAAAATGATGTGGTGGTCTTTGAGGGGGGAGGAGCAAGGGTAGTGAGAAACCGAGGTGTTGTGGTAGCCACTTGTCAGGGGATCAGTTGACTCAAGTGAACTAAATAAAGGACACATACTCAGGGACTTAATCACAGGGCCAGGATAATGAATCAGGGCAGGAGGCCAGAGACTGCTGAGAGTGGACAGCAAAACAAAGACCCAGAAATCCCTTCCACAGGAAAGGAAGCCAGAGGATGGTAGAGAGCCAGTCATCTGTCCTCACATGGATCAGAGGCCAGTGAATGACCGGGAGTCCAAGGATCTGTCTTCAAGTAGATCAGAAATCAAGAGGACTATCCAGAGGGTCAGGAGGTTTAAGCCCATGGACAGTTATGTATTCCTGTGATGTTGTGTGAATATTTCTGACAGGGAATCACTCTGTTACATCCAGGTAACATCTAACCTGGGACTCTTCCAGTTGACAGGCTTTATTCATAGCATTGTAATAATTCAGAATAACAAAGACAAAGCTAGGAAAGAGGCTTATCTGAAACAAGAATTGGAGTTAAGGAAAATCATTTTACAAACCGTTTTCCCATTTTCTGAGACATATTTTTTAAACCTAAGGATGTAATAGGTCAGTTAAATTTAATTTGAAATATAACAGAAACTCAACTGAAAAGTAGCAACCTGTTGAGCTGTAGTCAGACTGTTAGATATAGTATCAATTTTCATATCTCACCTGTAACCCCTGTAACTTTAATATATTCTGACATTTTTAGTTTATAATTCTTTAATACTCCATGTTGGAAAAATGAAGTGATGAGATACTCCATTGTCCGTTTATATGAGAGAATACAAAAATATTTTTTAAGCAAGGAACTGAAACTTTGAAGAACTGCTCAGCTTCACCTTCAGCCCCTGAGTCACACTTTTCTCTGAATATATTACTACATGCCGAGGCTATTTATTTAAATAAGATAATTTGCATCATGTTTTAGCACCCTTTTAATAGGAAAAATATAATGTAGAGGGAGAATATAGGTTAGCAGGATGTGTTAGGTTTGTATTTTCTTTCTTGATAAAATATTGCTATTTTTTCCCAGTGTGAGGAAGAACATTTATGGAACCCACAGCTAACATCACACTTAGCAGTAAAACACTGAAAACTTTTCCTCTATGATCAAGATCAAGACAAGGATGCCTGCTTTCATCACTGCTATTCAACTGTTATCGGTAGTTCTAATCAGAATAATTGAACAGGGAAAATTCTTAAAATGTATCCAAATTGGAAAGAAAGAAAGAAAGAGAGAGAGAGAGAGAAAGAGAGAGAAAGAAAGAAAGAAAGAAAGAAAGAAGTCTCATTTGCATATGACAAGATCCTGTGTATAGAAAATGACAAAAAATCTACACAGAAACTACTAGAGCTAATAAACAAATTCAGCAAAGTTTAGGGTATAAGATTAACACACAAAAATCAGTGTGTTTCTATACACCAGCAATGAAACAATCCCAAAAGGAGATTAAGAAAGCAATTTCATTTGCAGCAGTGTATAAAATAATAAAATACATAGGAATAAATTTAACCGAGGAGATGAAAGACTTAAGACCTAAATAAATGGAAAATCATCCAGTGTTCATGAGTAGGAAGACTTAATATTGTTAAGATATTAATACTAACCAGAGCAATCTACAAATTTAATTAAATCCTTATTAAAATTTCAACAGCCTTTTTTTTCCTTTAAAGAATGGAAAACCCAGTTCTCATATTCATATGAAATTGATGAAGGGTCCTAAATAGCCAAAGCAATCTTGAAAAAACAAAGTTGGGGACTCACTTTCCAATTTCAAAAATTACTACAATGCTATAGTAATCAAAACAAAACAGTGTGATAGTAACATATAAGAATAGATGTATAGATCAATGGAATATAATTAAGTCTAGAAATAAACCCTTATATCTGAAGGTACTTGCAAATCATGTATATGATGTGGCTTTCACAACTAGAATGTATAAAGAACTCCTAGAACTCAACAACAAAAAGACAACCAAAGGGCATGTATACACATTTCTCTACATAACATATACAAATGGCCAGTAAGCAGTGAAAACGTACTCATCATTAGTCATTGAGGGAATGTAAACCAAAACTGCACCTGAGACCCATTAAGATTTTTTATTAAAAAATAATAACTTCAGTGAGCATCTGGAAAAAATGGAACCTGTGTGCATTAATGGTGGAAATATAAAATGGTACAGCTGTTCCTCAAAAAGCTACATATAGAATTACCATATAAACCCTCAGTCTCCCTTACATGTATACCCAAAGGATTTGAAAAAAGGGACCTAAGCAGATACTTGTACACTACTGTTCATTGCACCATTATTCACAATAGCCAAAAGGTGGAAACAACCAAAGTGTTCATCAACAGATGATTGGATAATAAAAATGTGGTATATTCATAAAATGGAAAATTATTCAGCCATAGAAAGTAATAAAATTCTGATTTATGCTACAACATGAAGAAAATATTATACTAAGTGAAGTAAGCTAGACAAAATAGGACAACTAGAGAGTGAATGATTCAACTTACATGAAATATCTAAAATAGGCAAATTTTTAGGAACAGAAATTGGAATTTACAAGGGAAATTGGGATAGAGATTTTTCTTAAAGATATTTTTTTAAGAATTTTTTTTTAAAGATTTTATTTATTTATCTTCAGAGGGGAAGGGAAGGAGAGAGGGAGAGAAATATCAATGTATGGTTGCTTCCTGTGCATTCCCTGCTGGGAACTGACCTGCAACCCAGGCATGTGCCCTGACTGGGAATCGAACTGTGATCTGTTGATTCACAGGCCCGCGCTTAACCCACTAAGCCACACCAGCCAGGGCAGGGATAGAGATTTTTCTTAATGGTTATAGACTTTCTGTTTGGAGTGATAAAGTGTTGGAAATAGTGGCGATATTTGTACACTTTGTATATACAATTATTGCCACTGAATTGTACACATAAAAATGATTTAAATGGCAAATTATATAACTCACCACAATTTTAAAATATTTTTGGCATGTTAAGTTCAGCACATGTAAAGTTGCTCAAAATTAATATTTTAATAAAATTTTAAAGTAAAAGTTTACATATTCTTTTGAAATTTTTATCATTTTTCCAACCTTTATAAATTTACTTTTCCATATTCCTTCTCCCAGCAAGTTAATGGGTCAAAATTTTTCGTGCTTCCTCTGCATTCATTTAGTACAGTGTATGAGCAATAGTATGACATTTGTTATCATTCGCTGACTCCCTCTTACATTCTATGCAGATGTGGGCCTTGCCTTCATATAGGACTTATGGGCTCAGGATAAGGATGGTTATTTTTTAATAACTCTATTTTTAAATTGTGGAATAAAGGCACTGGTTAAACTTGGCTAATGCATTAATTTATATTGGATCCCAAAGGTGATAGCTTGTGTTATATGTCGAGAGTAGGCTATCTGCAGAGATGTTCATCTTCTTGCTCTCAGCATATAGTGACAGCACTCCTCAGGTTTGTTACCCTGCTGCATGTCACGTGACACGATTTCTCTTTACCTCTGAATGGCTTTGATTAGCTATGCATGCCACTGCTTGTCTCACTTCTGAGTTTTTGAGCTTAATTTGATATCACATTTGTTGCAAACTGTTTTTTCAGCTTCCAAGCACGATCCACAAAATTCTGCAAGTGAATGAATTCCTGTTATATAAGTTGTAGCTACAAAAATTCCAAGTGCCATTTTTCTTAATGCAGATATTTAAGAGTGTCAAAATCTGTGTCAAAAATGGTGACACAGGGAGTTCAGGCAAAGTGAGGAATTCTATTTTATATATTCATACAAAAATGTAATTAAATTTTAAGTGAAATATAGTCATGGCAGTTTTATATTTCTATAATCTATGATGGAAGTTAAAAGGTAATAATATTGACCAAACTCAGATTGTTGTAATGCTGAAGTTAGCATAGAGCTGTGCTAAAAATGAATGAAAACTTGTCATCATCATAACTGTTGGTAGGACCTTTGGCATCACCTCATAATTTAAAAACTGGGAATGAATTAATATATATATGGACTTATATAAATGAATTAATATATATGTTAAATGAATGTGTGTGTATATATCTCTATATATCTGCAGTTATCATTGTTATGTAGAATTTTCAGATATCCCTGCTTTCATACCTGAAGCTTCTTCAAAAGGTCCTGGTGCTATTCTGTGGGCACAGCTATTGTAAAGGAAATAAATATGTCATTTGCATTCATGGGACAGAGAATGTGTTAGAAATTGGACACCTAATCTGATTTCCATTCTCTCATTTTAAGTTCTTTGGAAATTATGAATACTTTTAAGAAGTTATTTTTATTTAAGTATGGTTGGTATACAGTATTGTATTAGTTGCAGGTGTACAACATGAGGATCCAGTAGTTACACATCTTACAATGGGATCACCACACTGTCTGGTAACATCTGTGCACACTAATTGTGGAATTATTGGCCGTATTCCCCATTCACCTTTTTAACACATTCTCAAAAATATGAGTTCTTTTAGATTTTTCTGAAAAGTATATTTTGGCTTCACTGAGTATATTTTAATGTTAAATCATTCTTTATAAATGGAGACTAAGCCTTCAAATATTGGCTTGGAACTAAAGCATGTTATAATGGCCCTTTGCAAATTTTTAGTTTAGAAGTAGAGACAGGATTGTGTAAAGATTTAATCACCTGGAAAACAAAAGCAATTTTTACTTTTATCATGAGTTGTCAATTCCTATGATTTCTTTTTTTAAACCTCTCCTTGAAATAGTGTATTTCCCTCTTAGTAATAATTATAGGGTGGGAGGAAGCATTACCAAATGTGCATAATTGCAGAACGGTATAAAAGCTGCAATTACAAATTGAATTTACTTTTGGTGGCCATTTCCTAAGTGCTTTTGTTGATCTGAAAGCTTACTCTAAAAAATTTGCTAATAGCCCACACAGTTAGTAACGATCTCATTTGGTGGTATGTTCTTGGCAAAGAAGGGTCAATCATTTATTTTATGCCAACTTTGGGATAAATCTGTTAAGTGAAGTTAATGATGTGGCTCTGTGTATTTTTTAAAATTATCAAACTTGGATCAAAATTCTTTTTCCGTCATTAAGCTGAAACATATGTGACTTTCTGAAATGGATACAGTTTGGTAGCTGACCTAACATTATATTTTCGGAAGTTATGTGTTGTAATGGAAAGAATACGGTATTTGACAAAACTTTAATTCTCTCTGCATTTGTTAGTTGTGTCCTGACCATCTGTTTTTGAAATTGGAGATAATGTTATCTGCCCTGGTTATTGTAAGCATTAAATAGGATACTGTATTATAAATTATATAATACATTAATTACATTAATATATTACATGTGTATATTAGAACAAGTATTTTCATAAATCATAAGTGGTTTGTATAAAGAAGTATAATCACTGTTTAAAGCACTCAACTTAGAATATTATGAGACATTATAAAATTGTGTACAATGTTAAGTAGCATTTCCCTATGGATATAGGGACATGGAAAGAAACCAAGTCAAGGGAAAGGATGTGTGGGTGTGAACTTCAGAGGGGACCTTTAAACTGGCTTCATTTTTTCAAAATGGTAAAGCATACTCTCCCCTGAAAGAATGTAATGCTGTATTTGTATACCTAGCAATCCTTAAATATTCATAAATGGGACTTTTATTAATGTATTACCCTAAATACCTTTAAATAGGTCTTTTACTGATGAAATTACATCAATAAATATAACCTAACAAATGCATGTAAATCATCTGTTTATAGAGGCATTAATAAGAATAGAAGTTTCTCATCTGTAGATTATTACAGATGATACATATTAAAGAAACAGTAACATCTGTTGAAAGGTAATACATTAAAAGACGTATTTTTAGCATTAGAATCTTTCAAAAATTTGATGTTAAATTTATCATTGCTGTTACTGTTATTCTCAACTTTTAAAATAATTTACATTTTGTTCTTTCTAACCATGAAATTGTAACATGACATCATTAATTGATATTCTGTACTTCTAAAAGTTAAGCTAAAAGAAAGCCAATGATCTAATGCTTATGCTTTTGTTAAACCACAAAGACATACAAGTAATTAACCTACCTTGATTATAGATTGGAAATAGTGAGATACTAATGCAAGTTGCTTTCTTCATTTAAAAATGATAGCTCTCTTTTTTTGTTTTAAAAATAAAAATGCCAGCATACAGTTTTAAACCTTAAGAGTGCATTTTAAAGGAATGTTTTATCTATTGACACTAACCTCAAATTCAGGAAAGGAAAAGATTTTTCAAATCTTTTTAATCACTTTTCCTATAGCTATCATTTGGAACCTATTTGCTGGTAGTTTATATAGTTTCAATACCCTTGCTTAGTTAGTTATCAAGCTGTTGAGGAATAGAAACAGCAAAGTAAGAGTAAAGAAAGGAGCTGCTAGAATCAAATATACCGACGAACAGCATGGATAAGTGAGAGCTGGAGAAGAATATGAAAACTGATAGAACATGCACTAATCGCAGAGTGCCATTGGTGTAAGGATAAGCAGACCCAAAGAAATCTTGGTGTTACCACTTATTACTGCCCAGAAATATATAGTTGAACCCAAGAATTATGGAAATGTTAAATGTACTTAAAAATTTGTGACAAAATGGGAGATATTTCTTAAAATGATAGAAACTAAATGTTATGTTGAAAGAAATAAGTTGCATTCATTCAGAAGAATATTAGCCAAAAGATGCCACAGGCGAGAGTCTATAGGAGCTGAGCAGGGCTGTTGAGGACAGGCCATGGCAAACCTCACTCATCCATAGAGTTGGAGCTGACTCAATGGCACACAGTACACAGAACTAGCTGTTTTCTTGCTGTAACATTTTTCTGTATGTCATGCTTTGTTTTAAATCTAAGTTTTTGCCTATTACATTATTAAAGGCCTCTCTCAGTTCTTTTTGAGGTCAAAAATGTCTATAGTTTGTCATGTAATTATTAACATTCTATTAGGATTTTTGGAATTTTTCATTTTGAAATGTTTCACTGTCACTCATCCAACCAACTTTCTTACTTATTTGACATTAGTATTTCTTAAAGATTTACATACTTTCATTCTTATCATAAGACACTGAGTTATAATCTCAATAAGAGTATATATTGATGTATTTTCTTACCTCGGAAAAAAGTTCACTAATATTCATTATAGTTGACAGTTGGAAAACTGTGGATCAAGTCATTAGTATATGCCCATTATTCTATACTAGATTCATTCTGGTTGAAATAGGTCTCAGAAATATAAAAAGTTTTAGAATATATTTAAGAGTACAGCAAAAATTATTCCTTTTTTTTCAAATTTTTATTCTGAGTTAGATTACATTTTTAGAGTTGGTCTATTTTTTTCCCTATCCTGGGAAGAAAAAATTGAATTATTCATTATTTCTGCTGTATCTTTCTTTTCATTGAGTATTCTTTTTTATAGCCATGGTAATTTATAACTTAAGTTTTTGAAGTTATTTCCCAAAATGTATCTTATTTTGCATATATTAGATCTAAATGATCTTATAAACCCAAAGAGGATTACTAGTTTTATGGACATTTTATACATAAAAGATCTTAAAACCTAATATTTTATTTATTTATTTATTTATTATTTAGTATTTATTTATTATTCTTATTTATTATTCTTAGAGTGAAGGGAAAGGAGGGAAAAAGAGAGGGAGAGAAACATCAATGCAAGAGAAGAACATCAATCGGTTGCCTCTCAAATATGTCTCTACTGGGGACCAAACCTGCAACCCAGGCACGTGCCCTGACCAAGAATCAAACCAGTGGCCATTAGATTTGCTGTTCCATGCCCAACCCACTGAGTCACACCAGCCAGGGCTAATATGTTTTTAATATAGTGAGGAGAAATTTAGACCTAGAGGGTTTTTCTTTTATTCAAAAAATACTTCTTGAGTATCTGCATTGAGGACACAGCAGTGAACATGACATGTAAGATTCCTTTCATTCTTCAATTTTATTTTCATTTTTGTTTATCCTGTTATTGTCCCCTAAGTTTCTCAATAGCACTGATTGCACTGATCACATATCTTCTAGATATTTTATTTTATGTATAGTGTTTGTCTACATGCGATATGAACCCCACGAAAGTACAGGATTTTCCTGTTTTGTTTATTGCTGTATCTTCAGCTTGTAATATAGTACTTCACAGTTGGTAGGGACTCAATACATTTTTGTCAAATAAATGAATTGAATAAAAGGAAGACCAGGAGAGTGTAGTTTCTTGAAAGTCAAGTGTTTTTAGCACAAAATGGCCAACTGTCAAATGTTGCTGAAAAGATTAAACAACATAAAGACGTGAAGATCAGATTTACCCAGGCATAGCTATGATGAATGGTTTCAGTGAAGCAGTGGGACAGAAACCTTATTGCAGTGTGTTTAAGGAAAAAGGAATGGATGCTGAGGCAGTAGAAACTGTCTGCATGTATATAGAGAGAAGGAATTCTGAGGCATATGGAAATTGATCTCTAATTGATGAGGGTTGAGGTCAGCGAGGGCTTGAGAATGTTATGAAAATTTTAAATATACATAAAAGAATAAACAGTACAATGAACTCTTTATACACTTCATATATAGCAGCAGTGTCAAGATCTGGGTGTACCTGTCTCATTTTTGTTGTTGTTAGAAATCTTCTGAGGCAAATCCCAGTCATTTTAACTGTATATACTTCAGTTTTCATCTTTAAGAAAAAACAGCACTTTCTTATACAACCTGCTGTCATAATCACACTTGTTAAAATTAACAGTTATTCTTTGATACAATCTAATACCTGGTTCTAATCAGATTACCACAGTTGTGTTGGCTTCTGCAATGTGGCATTAAATTTATTTCTCTGTTTTCAGTATTACTTGTAAACTGTAATGCAAGAGAAATATTTGGTTAGTTTTAGGTTTCGCTATTTTGGGACACACCTTTTAATTGGCGCCCTGTGCTTCATGTTGTATTGCACCCAGAAGCCCATGTTTGATTTTCACATTCTACTTATGCTGATATTGATCAGTGAAGTCAGATGGTGACTGACTCATTTTTTTCATTGAGAATTTCCCATCAACCATTCAGCTTATTTTATTTGAATCAGTTATTTTATATGGTTTGCCAAAGGGTAATTTTCTAATTCTGTCTTACGGAGGGGCCTTTAAAAATTGAAGAAATTATAATGTATTTTTCTCCTGATGAGATGATCTACTGGGAAACAAAAGAAAAAATTGTGTAAGAAAGAGCTCTGATACAGTAGAAACAGTGTGCTTGGTAGATAATAGTGAATAGGGTCCACTGCACAAATGAAGAGGAGCGGGGACAGTTTTTGTAATTCCTACAAGGCTATAGTAGCACACGGTCAATATATTTTATCTAATTTCTATCTAAATCTTGCTACGGAATTTGCTTGATAATTGTACCTAATTTTAGAAACATATATTTTCATTAGATGGTACTTCATGTGAAATCAAAACTTAAAACCATTTTAATTTCACTGCCTAATTTGACATTAGCCCTACTGTTTGAATTTTTGTAGTCTCTCCCTTAAAAGTGCAATTTTAAATTGATGGTGTGTTTATACCTGTACCTTTACATTACAAAAAATATTTTATGTAACTTTTTTAGCTTTCGTTGCTAGTCTTTTGCAAAGAGAAGCAAATGTTACTGTTAAATAAAATGATAGATAACTGGCAGTTTAGTTTAGACACTAATGGAGCCTAAAGGCCTTTAAAATGACAAAAACAGCAACTTTTATGATTTATAGTCTCATTTTTGTTACACAGTTTGGTCATATACCTGACAGTCTTCCCTCTTTGTGACTTTTTCCTAAAAATTATAGTTTTGTGTTATCTAAGTGAAAAGGCCATTAGAGTTCAGTAAAAGAATATGACTGCATCTTTTCTGAGGATTGTAGCAATTCCCATTGGAGATACACAATCTCTTTCTTTTTATTTTTAAAAATAATTCTAACAGTAGTGATATAATGCAATCCTCAAAGAATATGTACTAGAACTTTGAACCTATGAACTCTTCAAATTGTCTTATACATGCTATGTGATCTCTAGTTTTAAACAGTCATTTCTAAATGGCTCACTGATTTCCATTTAATACCTGTGTACACAGTCTCATCAGTATTGAGGTTACTGTTGTCTAATATGATATGCATTCTATTAAATTAGCATTTTAAATCAACATGGATTATATAATCTCTTTAGCTACATGATGCCATTTTTTATTTTTTAAAAAATTCCTGTTGTGGTTCGAGTGATTTCCTTTTCTCTTTGGCATACCCAGCACTCTGTAGTTGCCTCCGAGAGCAGGAATGCCGTCTGGTCTATGGGTGGTTAAGTTTGCTGACTTAGATGAGAACACTTTGCTCGAACTGCATTGATGCGTTCTCCTTTCTGTTTGTTTATTGAACAATTAATACAACAGTGTAAAAACTCCCTAGAGTATTTCTATAAATGAGATTGTTTTATCCAAGAAACACACTGGTACATCAAGATAAACAAGGATGAAAAACGCTGATTAGGAGAGGTAGGAAATATTAAGCCTTCAAACTCACATTATGGAAAGATTCTGTCCATCCTTACAAATGAAAGATATACCTGCTCTCTACTGAAATATTTTGTACAATTTAGGAAGCTTAGCTTTTCATAGATTTAAATCTCCATAGTTTAAAACATAAAAAAATTAGTTTTATTCGTATGATAAATCTTTCATTTCTGCTCTTAATTCTTGTTATCTAAGTCTTTTTTCATTAAGAATGATAATCTTTTACTATTCTTTTAAAATTTAAAGCTACTAGAAAAATGGTTATGTGGCAAATAATCCTTAAAACAACATAAATTCCCCATGATTTTCAAATATTTGTGATTTCACAACTTTGTCCTTCAAAATATACTTTAAAAATATAGGGTGACTTTAGAATTTCTAAAACTAGCATTGAAAGGGAGTGTAAATAGGTAGGAATTGGAAGTTTTCATATTAGTTCAAAAACAAATATTTAATGTTTAAAAATACCATATTTTTATATTTTTGATCACTGTTTAGTAAGGTAATATTTATTTCTGAGAAGTAAGTTTATGTGTCATGTTTGGACGCTGAAAAGATTACAGTTCAATACCAGTCTGCAACAGTGAGAATAAGCATAGTCCAAAAAATTAATCATTTATTTTTATTTCCTTTAGGCTTATCTGTAAAGTATAAAATGGATGATAGACCTGTGTGTTAGACCCAACCAGTTTTGTTTTAGTGATATCTCACACCTTATGTCTACATTTTATTAACTAGATATGAAATAAATACTATTATCCTTTCCAATTATGACTTTCAAGTTTCATAAACTAATTTGAATTTTAACTGATATTATCTCATTATTAAAATTACATAATAAAGGCAGTATAGATGTAGTTATCCAGTAGATATTTATGGTAATGTTCAGAGACTGTCTAGGCTTTGAAGAAACTACAGCACCATACAGAACGGGCTAATTCACTATCTTTTGGAGTTTACATTCTAGTGGTAAAGTAAAAAGTGAACATAAAATGTTAAGTAGTGGTGTTGCAATCTATAATTAAAAGAAGAGCAGGGTAAGTGAATGGGGTGGTAGAAATTCTAAAATTTACCTTCTATGTAAGCTTTCCAAAATTCTCTCTACCTACTGATTTAAATGTTCTTTTTACCCTAGACCATCTGTGTATGCTATCCATGTAGGTTTCTCCATTGTTTTTCACATCATACTGTCTTACCATTATCTGGCTTGATGTCTGTTTTCTGCCTTTAAGAGAAATGTTCTTTGAAGGATGTGCCCATAAGTCTCCATTTGTGTGTTACCAGTTTCTAACCTTGAGTTCTTTTATAAGTGCTCATATTTGCTACGACAATGAGTGAGTGGTACTCTCAGAATTTCTAAGGTTATCTGGCTCTACTAGAATCCAAAGGCCCTTTTTGAGACAGTTAGGAAAAGAAAGTAAAAAATAGTTTTTTAAAAAAAAGCATATGTATACATTCTATTTTGTTCAATTGTAACATTTCTAATTAATTTTGAGTTCTACATTTTACATTATTGTCATTACTATATCCTGTGATACAGCTTTTTTGAAAAAAAATACAAAATAAGAAACTTTTCTGAAAATTATTTTTTTTATCCACAGGTACTACTGAACGAGTGTGCTTGATCCAGGGAACTGTTGAAGCACTGAATGCAGTTCATGGATTCATTGCAGAAAAAATTCGAGAAATGCCTCAAAATGTGGCCAAGACAGAACCAGTCAGCATTTTACAACCCCAGACCACCGTTAATCCAGACCGCATCAAACAAGTGAGTGTTTAGTTGGGAAATCAAAGAGAAATAGTCACAGCATAGTGTGAATTCCTTAGGAAAGAAGCCTTATAGTCGTAGCATATAAAGTTTTTTTCTATACATATTCAAATAAGTTGTCATTTGTTTATTTAAAGACTATCAGAGTCTCTTAGATTGATCAGTTGATTGCTTGCTTGATTGATTGAATTACTCATTTATTAATGTTACCACTGAGAAGCAATTATGTGACTCATTTCTATTGTGATTTATAGATACAAATTTGATAATTTATGGGATTTTAATCTATTTAAATTTATATTACTTTTAAAATAAAGTATAAAAATTGAAATGAAACTATATGCTCAAAATTTCAAATATCACTTTTAGTATTAGTCTTCAGTATATTTACTCGATTATGCATATATACTCCTGTTTTGTTAATTTGTCATGTTCAAAATTTTTATCAACAAATATGTATAATATACTTTTGTGCCTAGAAAACAGTTATTTGTTACAATTCAGCTATTACATTCTGTATAACTTGTATATAGCACATATATGTCATGAAGGGCCAATGTTCATTTTTAATGTGTGAGATTTTCTGTAACAAAATTTTTACTTGATAAAAGACAATGTGAGTTTTTAAGAGTGAATAATGGCTGACATGTAGGAGAGAAATGACATTTTTAAAAATATTAAATGAGGTGGTTTCTTCCCCATAAATCCACTTAAATTCTCAAATTTATTTGATACTTTATAATTATTGTTTCTGCACTTTCCCTTTTATATTAACTACTAATTTGTAATTATATAGTAATAGACTGTGTTTTCAAAAAGAATGTATTCATCATTAACTCACAGAACATTTAATTTACAGAATATTTATGTTCACTATAATAAATTGAAATGTAGCTTATTATTAATTTCATGTTTCTGAATTGAAAAAATTAAATAGTGTTATGAATCTAATAACTTTACCAATATATAGGTAAATATAAGGCTGACCAAACACATACAAATGTAGAAATTATCAAATAGACAATAATAGGATAATAATTCTATTTTCTCCTAGTACCATTCTAAAAATTCTTTCATGTTTAAATTATGAATATTTTTTATCCATATAAAATCATTCATTTTATACTCTTTGTTAATGTCAGAATGGTTCCTTTTTTTGTATAACCTTCACAATTTTTCAGGGAAGTATCTTTTAGTCTATACATGGCAGAATGTAAATATTTTGAAGTTCCAAACATCAGTAGATTCTTTTATTCTTACAGCCATTATAGTTTTGGAATCTTTATTTTATCTATCCTTAGTAAATACATAGAATATTTTTTAAAACTTATACTTTGAAAGTGATAACATCACTCCATTTAGATTCTAAAACTGGGAGTTTAGTTAAAGATTAAAATCACCAGGGGATAAGAATTTACAGACACATCCATAGGGTTATTTGACTTTGCCTTAATCCAGCCTGTCTTCCTTTTCTTTTGTAACTGTTGTGAGAAAGTTCAAACATTTAGAGATGTGGTGAACATCTTGATTTTTTTTTAAAGTAAAACATACAATGTATCAATAGTTTGAGTAGTGTGATATCACTGGCACTATATACAGGGCAGTGATATGATTGAATTTTTATTATTTTTGTAATAATAAGTAGCTAGTACCCTCAAATAATTGTCTCTGAATTAGTATTAAAACTCCAATTTTCTCTATGGCAATATGAATTTTATTGGCTACCATATATCCAGTGCCAATACAGATTAATGAAAACCAAAATTTAAAGATGTTTGGTTTATTTTTACTTGCCTTTTCCTGATAATATTATTTAAATTCAAGATACATGTTAAAATAGATGCTGGTTTACCTTTGTACATTTACATTCATTATAAGCCTTGTAGATACTCATGGAATTAAAAGTATTGTTGATTATTTAATATTTTCATGTAATTAATAATGTATGAAAGAAATGGAGTATCATTTTAAAAGATTTATTAGTCAAGTACACTAAATCTAGTTGGGCGATATATTTAACACTTAAACACTTTTTTTGCAAATGTAAAAATTGAAAAATCTGGAGGAGAGCGCAAACATATTTCTAAGATATCATATGAACAGAATTTTTTTATGCTGTAAATTTAGGACTCTCTAAATTTGTAGGTATCCTATCTTACCAATATAAAAACTTTACTGGATCATTCCCTAAATAGAATTCCAAGTATATAATTTTAAATTACCATGATTTTGTTTCTGAAGAAATTATGTTGATTATTCATTATAAAATAATTATGTGTAAAATAAACTACTTTCCACTAAAATAGATAAAACTATATTTCATATGATGTTTATGTATATTTTTTATTTTAATACACAGAATCCTAATAAAATTTATTTTAGAATGGTACACTTCCCCTTAACTAAAGATATACCATTTACATTTATTTTGGGCTTCAGTTCTCAAGTTAACTTTTAATATAAATTCTTTGAAACTTTTTTATAATTTGCTTCTAGTTAACGTTTTGCAAAAATTAGAGTTTTAAAAAGGGTAGAGCTAAAAAATGTAAGTTTTGCATAAAAATGAATTAATGTTGAATATGAAATTATAGATTTTCTTAATGTAGTATATTTGTTATTACATGTTCATTGTTTTATGACTGATAATTTTAAGGTTTTACTTGCTAAAAAATAATTTATATGTACTTTATAAGTAAAAATGATTTATATGTAATAGGAAATCAGAGTTAGTTCCAAACAATTAAAACTTGCTTTAAAAGTCAAAATTTTATGCCATATATTATAGACTTTTAATAAAATAGTATATTCTGAGTTATACAATCTATATATAGTTGGAAACTGAATAAATTGCATGAACCACCATACTCTGCCTAAATGGAACCCACCCTTATCGACTGAATCAATTCTCAGGCCAGAATAGTTCTTTTTAGAAAAGTATTGCATAGTGGTTTTGTAAGTCTTTCATACAGCGGAATGGTGAAACCTGTTAATGACAGCTTTACCTCCAGCCTCAGATATAAGATACTGTGAAATATTTGACTCTTAATTCTGAAATTTGTACTGAAAACATTTATTTGCTAATACAGAGGAATCCAATATTTTATATATTCAAAATGACAATAATAATAATACTTATTGAATAATCAAAATCCTGTAGCCTGTTCTTTAACCTTAACGTCAGGAGACCATCATGAGGTACACAGTATCATTGTGCTTGTTTTACAAGACATCGTACTAGAAACAGATATGCAGCAAGATCCAGTAAACCAAAGTTAAACATATTAATTTGCATGAAACATAGTATTTTTTATTTTTAGGACACACAGATAACTGAAACATTCAATAATTTTCATGGAATTTAGATCTTGTTTGCCTTGAGCTCTGAACTCATTTCTGGAGCACTACTTAACACAAATTATTTGGTATATATTTTATTTACACCTTTTAATGTTTTGAGCTTTATGCTTTTTACTTTTTATCTCATGGGATTATTGAAACTTTTCCTCTTGTAAGCTCCTGAAAACCAATAATCAGGGGTGTCCAACCTGCGGCCCACGGGCCACATGTGGCTCAGGATGGCCATGAATGCAACCCAACACAAAATCGTAAATTTACTTAAAACATTATGAGATTTTTTTGTGATTATGTGCCACAGTGTATTTAATGTGTGGCCCAAGACAGTTCTTCTTCCATTGTGGCCCAGAGATGCCAAAAGGTTGGGCAGCCTGGATATAATGAGCCAATGTAATGAACTACCCCAAATTGGTAGCAACCACATTTAAGTATTATAGTTAGCATTTGTTAACTTCCTTTGTTTATTACAGATTTTCAGGAATTTCATTCCTTTCTGGCTCAAATATGTTTTTAAGAAAAACTACATTAAGAAGTGTTATAGGCATATAAATAATTATCTTATATTTAAAAAGTCAAGATGTCAGAAGTCTGATTTACCCTAAATAATTTTACATTCATCATGAAAAATTTGCAAAAACAGCACATAATTTGTTCATTATTCAGTCATTCAATCATGAAGTTATTAAATGCCACCTTAGTGAATTGCAAAATATATTAAATTTTAGTCCTTGCTCTCCAAAATTATTTGTGAGAGATAAAAATTCTTTTAATAATTTATAAAAAGGTAAAACTGTATTTATATACCAAAACTACAGTATAAACCATATACTGTAAAAGTTCAGAGGACTGTAAAAGAAATGTAGGCTAGTGACATTTGGTATTGTAAAACAGGTAAAGACTTGAACTGAATCTTGAATATTGTGTAGGAATTGCCTAACTAGAAAAAAAGAAAAAAGCTTAATTTTAGGGATGTGAAGCAATGTGGATTTGAGTAGAAAGATGCCATAAGTGTTTACTAGTATGGAGACTGTCTTGACAAAGATGCAATGTTTGTGTTGGAGTTGAGAGAAAATAACGTTAGGTAAGGTGGGATCAGGTAATGGAGAGCCCTGGATGTTCAGCTGAAGGGCATAGTACAGATTCTTTGTAATATCTCCCAAAAGAGCCCCTCTAATTTCTCTGGAAGGTTATGAAAAAAAAAGAGATACCTCTGCATTTTGTTCTGTTCTGTGCTGAAAAGCCAGACAGAATCATACGGTTCTTGTAGATAAAGCTTGTAGGAGAAAAAGAGAGCTATGACGATTAGCTGAGTGTTCTACAGTGCAGATATTCAAATTTGAAGGTTTGTAAGATAATATTTTCTAAAGTTTTTTCATGTAACATTCACAAATCCAGTGGATGTCAGGCAAAAAAAAAGTTTTGTGGGCGAGAATGAAGAACTGGTAATAATGGTAATAGTGCTATGTATGTGGTGCTTACTCTGTTTCTGTGCCAGCCATCATGCTGTGCGCTTTACTTGAATTATCAACTTCACCCATCCTCACAGAAATCCTATGAGACAGAGTCCATGTGATACTTCAGGATGCTGATGCTGAGAGGAAGTGAGTGACTTACCCAAGGACATATAAGTGTAATTAATTACCTTAACACTAGGCTTTATGGCCTCTAGGTTTGCCGGTGAAACAAATTTCAATAGATTTCTCTCTTCTGCTACTTTCCAAAGTCTTGAATAAACTTCTCTAAGAAGAGGACCTCATTTAAAATAGAATGTCTTGTATCAGGGTGAAGGTAAGAGTCTAGGAGATATTTTAAGAATAAAATGATGAAACACTTCATCTCACTTTTGGTTGTGAAAGTTGAGACAAATACATGAAGTTAAAAGATATTTCAAAGTAAAATTTGTGAGGCTTTGAGACTGATTTGTTGTAGTTCCAAAATGGTGATGAAAGAATAAAAAATGACTATATATAGTTTTGAACCTAGTAGCATGGTGAAACCTGAAAGCAAACAAGTGACTTTTAATCAGGCACCTACTTGAGATACTTTAGTTTGTTCAGAAAAGTTAATTTGTAAATAGTATTTTTTTTTCTTGAAGTAGTTTCTGATAGAAGCATAGGTGAGAATCTAAAACTGAAAATACAGACCCTGGATTGCAATAGATGAGATCATTTCACTTGCATTTTCATAGCAGGAAAGAAAAAAGCAAATGAATGAAAAAAGAAGCAGTTATTGGAAAAAGTTACAGGCGTTGTAGCAAATTGCGCAGGATCTGGAGCAGGACTGCCAGGATTCCAGTCCTGGGTTTTTAAATGACCAGCTGGGTATTTTTGGACAAGTTGTTTTGCTTCTCTATACCTCTACTTCTTTACCTATAACATGGGGATAGTAATAGTGATCTATTTCATTAGGATATTGGGAGTATTATGTAAGTAAAACTGTACTTTTTCTTAGGAGGTACTCTGTATAAATCCTAAAGGCAATAAGAAAATCAATAATTTTTCCTGTCACAAAATAAAGAAAGATGCTAAAAAAGGATCAAATACGCAGAGAAAAAATTGAGAATAAGTAACTTCTTTAAATAGGAAATTATTGGAAACTTTAAAAAGTTAGTTTCAGTTCACATGGTGAGAGCAAAGTTATTATTTCCTAAAGGAAAAATAGGCTGGTTAGGTAAAAAGGAAAAAAATGGTGTGGTGTGGAAACTGCTGATTTGAAACTTTGGATGTACAAAGGAGAAAAATATAGGTTAGATCAGAGAGGTTCAGAAAACCCTGCTACTCAAGAGGGAATGACTTATATTAAAGAATGAAAAGGAGCTTGAAAAAGCAGAGGAACTGGAGATGAGATTACTGGGCGAACAAGATGACTGAGGAGTGGCTGAAAGTTCCAGTTTAGGGTGTTAAGATTGTAGCCTATGAAGCAGTTTGAGTAGGAGATCACAGTTTTGTCTCAGTGAAAACAATGTGAAGAAGGGGTTTGGGGGAGAGTGGTTTGGAAAACTGACAAAGTGGTGAAGTCAATTGTGGTAGATAAGGAAGCTCATTCTGGGAAATAATGATTTATTTCAAGTAATAAAGAGTATCAGTTGAAAGATAAAATACTAAATGGTTGAAAAGAAGGACAAAGTATAGAATAGCAATTATGGGGAAAATAAGCTCTGGAATGTATGTATATATTGTGAAAGACCTCTTGAAATTGGACAACGTAAATTTATATTAGGTCTTAGTAGTTGCAGGTAGTTCAGACATTGCAAGAGAGGGAAGATATCTGTCAGGATAAAAATCCAAAGGTGATAATTACATACTTAAATATTTATCCATTATTTTTATAGAGCAGTATACAGGTTTATTTAACAAAACTTGAAACAGGTTTGGGAAGGTAATTACTTAAATAATGTTACTCAGCTAGTGATAGATTCCAAGTTACACCTGAGATTTGTTATTCATTGCTGTGCTCACTGTATCTCCAAATATCAGAAGTTCTTGACAATCTATTACTATAGATTTGCTTGAAGGTAAGCTTTATTTATTATAGAGTTTATTTATAGTAATATTCTTTGGCCCAGCAAAAATTTCACTTGTTAACAAGAACACATTTTATAATTTGCAATTACTTTTTATTTCTATTCCCAAAAGCCTAGTTAAATATCTATATTTAACTAAATGTCTGTTGTCAAATCTTGAATTTCTAAAAACTATTCTCCAAAGAATCCATTATTTTAAAATTATAAAATACTTCAAATTTTTCTGCAATAAGTTATTAAGCCTTCATTGTTCAAAGCAGAATCTTTAAACAGCCACTCAATTCATGTAAACAAAATGTTCTTTTCCATTTGAAAGATAAAATTGTGGTAAAGAAATGAGTGCTCTTCAAAATCACTATTTGATAAATGTAAAAAATAAATTTTAGAGGAGTGTGTCCTTTGTAAATGTTTTTAACAGATATTTTAATATATTATTACTACATGGATATTTAGTTGCATCTTCATGGTGTATAATAGAAATTTTATTAAATGATTTTTAACTAGAAACATTTTGTTTATAAACTATTAGGGAAACAAACATTGTATATTTATATTGAATACTGAAATACTTCTTTTGGATTTTTCCATTCTGTTTATTTGTGTGGTTGAGAACAACTATCAAAGCTGTTTCATTAATTAATAGAAACTTACCTGTTTATTAAAATGGTTTTTGCAGCTAGTATTCAAAAGATAACTGAAATGTAGGCTTTCCAGAATCTATTATAAGTTAATTAGTAAAGGCAGAAGACTTTTGTGCAGTGTCTACATGAATAATAAATAGCTGGAAAACTCATCTCACGTTTATTTCACTATATGTTCATTATTTCAGAAATTTAAACCAAGAAAATATATTTAGAGACAATTTGCTGTAATATTTTGACAGTCTTATTATCCCTTAAAGCCCAAACTTATATAATTTTTACCTTTTTAGTTAAAATATTAAACTCTATCTTCTTATGTTTACCTAATAACCAAACCTTTAATCATTTTAAACACATTATTATTATTCTAGAAGTTTAAAATTATTGTCTTTATTTACCTGGTTAAGAAACAGCATTAGAATTAAGGACAATGTTGATGAATCTGAGTTGTATCAATTAGTAATAATACATGCCCAATATTTCATCTATGTGCCAAGCAGAAATAAGCTATTAAATAAATTGATAGAAGGTAATATTAATTCTGAGCCACTTGATATTACTACTTTTTCCAAATAGTTCTTTGTAATATTTCAAGACCTTGTTGAGAATTCATCTCCAGGGCAAGTTAGATGCACTTCAGATTGATTGTACCCTGATAGAAACAGAAGAGCCCAATACACACACTTGTGCTTCTATAAGGTTAATGAACTTGAATTCTAACCTATATTGGAGAAAATGGCCTCTAGATTTACTTCACATCTATTTAGTCAGCTTTCTCATAATTAGTATAAGATTTATACAGAACAGATTTTCAGAGGTATGCTACTCACAGGAATTATTGCAATACAAGTTGTAACCAGAGATGAGAAAAACAAGACCTTTACTGTTTAATTAATAATAACATGAAGTTAGTATCATATATCTGTCCATAGCACAGTATTGCAAAGAAAAGAAAATATTAGGGCAAATTTTAATGACAGAAAATTAAAGTCCCTTGAAATGATAGTAATTTATTGCAGAAAACAAAGGATTTGAAGAATTTTTTCTTCTTTTATGATGTTTTACCTTTGAATGTGGCTCCTGCCCCCTCTTTATATATGATTAAACTGTGGTGTGACTTGATGTAAAGTCTAGTTTTCCTCAAAGTATCTGATGTTTTAACTTAAGAAGAACTGGGAATCCCTTAATGCCTGGACTATTTAAAGCATGATCTGATGTTAGACGCAATCTTAGTTTTTGGAGAACAGTGAGTTAATTAGGAGCCTGCAAATATCTTATTATTTTCTTTTACTTTTAACTGCTTTATTCTATCCAAATGACAACTTTTGAATTAAAATGCATGAATATAACTATATTAAGTAATTTCATCTACTTTTCCCTGATACTGCTGAACCTTTAAAGTTATGCTTTTGCTCATATCTGAGTAATTTTGATGGGTACATATTAATATTAAACATAATGTCATATAGAACTGTTGTGTCTATACTATAAAATTAACCCACTTCACCTATTAAGAAATATCATGTATTGAGGGAACCATTTAACCAATGCTATTTGCTTAGTGAAAGTACACATTTTTATAAAGAAAAATTCTTGATATTTTACACTTTAAGGTTATTCTTTTAGACATGAGAAGTTTTAAAAATATTTTAATGAATTATTTAACAAATATATTATGTTCTCATAAAACATATGTATAGTATGTAAGTATGTTTAAAAGTGAAGTCAGTAATAAAAATGATTCCTAATATTTTGATGCTTACTTTCAACACAGACTGATGATACTACAATATATTGTACCCTTCATCTATATTAAATTTTAGTGTTTAGCATAAGTGGTAAAGTGTTAAAATGCTATTAGTTACTTGTTTATTAATATGAAGTTAATGTTTACATTTTCAGACGGGCTCTAAATTAATTAAAAATTAATACTTTAGAAGATAATGTGATATTAAGAACTCAGAACTACAAATTTAATTGCTTTTAAGTATGGATCCCTAAATTCATGTGGAATCAACTTGTTGGTGATGTTCAACATATTAAGTAGGTGGATACTTTTTGCCAAAGTAAACTTCATTTCACCACTTCTTCCAATCCCCGACTGTATTCATTGATAGGAAAATGACTCTTTCAGTTTTACTCATTGAATTTCTTGAGTTTTTGTTTGACATCTCTTTTTCCCCAAGAAAACAAAGGGAAAGAAAAGAGACTACTATTCATGAATATGGTCAGGATACCTTTAATACTCATGTGAACTTTTATCAGTCACCATCATGATTTCAAGTCATGAATTTATTTTTACATGCTTATTATGCATGCATATTTACATGCATTAGTTATTTAATTGATCTTAAATTCCATTAAATTTGAATGACTAGGAGAAAGATTTGTTTATAGGATTTTGTTCTCGTTATATTACATTTTATTTTATTTTGATTTATTTAAATAATCAGTTTAAGGCTTATAAAGGTTGATTTGCTCCTGAACTGCTTTGTTCCCAGACATTGCCATCTTCCCCAACTACCACCAAGTCCTCTCCATCTGACCCCATGACCACCTCCAGAGCTAATCAGGTACAGTATCATCCTGTCATCTACACCATACTTTTCACGGGTGATTGCCTGCACACTGGAGAGAAAACAATGGTGGGTTAAGGATGTATTCGTTCATTCACAAAAGTGCACCACGATCAGATTCCAAAAAACTGAGAAATAAATAATTATTTCTGAAAATTTATATGAATTTTTAACTTTAGGTAACAAAAATATATTCAGGTGGTAGACTATTAGACTTTTGGATGTTCCCCTTAAAATTATGATGACTTTATGGAGCTCTGAGGGTTATTTATTAAGTTGATGTTTATGATTTCCCTTATTGTTTCCTCCTAGAATTCTTGGTATATAGCTTAAGAATATCATATATGTAAAAAATATGTTTAAATATGATTTGTTGAGCAAAGGTATATCTTTAAAAGTGGATGCATTTTATTTGCTTTTTATTTCAGATATTCCTTACTTTGTAAACAGTTTTAAACTTTGGTTGAAAAACATTTGTAGCAAACTAAAAGTAACTGAAATTTGGTATCTGTCATAATTTTAATGCTGTTGAACAACATAGGAAATGGTATTTTCTTAGAATTTAATACTAGCATTTTCTTTGGTGGAGTGGCAAACTGCAAGTATAAATATATCTTAATAGTTTGATTTGATGATTGTTTTGGTACTGAATATTTGTAGGTCATTCTTCAAAAGTGTGGTTAATTTTGGTATATTTAAGGAAATTATATAAAATATTTTATGTAATTCAGACATACTGTACTTTAACTTCACAATTGTTAAAAATATATTTATTAAAATGATTAAACACATACTCATTTTGTCTGAGTTGAGCTTCATTTAGGTGAGAAATGTTTTCTTTAATATTTCTAATTTTTTACTAATACAAGGCACCATGGGATTATTTAAATATTAAAAAAGCTTATCTTTTAAATATATTTCATAGAGTTGGCTAATAAATTATAAACATTGAGCTATATTTACTAAATATATTAAATTTAGCTTTTGCATATTATCTAATATAAGGCTATCAGAATTATTTTGCTCATTATTGATTCTAATACTTTTACAACCTCAGGGAAAATTTAAAAATAATAACTTGAAGCAAAACTAACAGATGTTAGGAGCTTGATTTTTATTTTATGCAGTAGCATTCCCTCAGACAAAAATACTTTATAATGCTTACATTTTAGACCCAGTAAGTTGTTTTAAAAGTATACATCTCTGGTGATGAAACTGTACACTTCTCTTTAAAGGAAATGATACTGTATAAAGTGAGAACCAAGCTAGTATTATTGATGTATGAAGTTCAAAAGTATGTGTGCATGTATGTGTGTGTATACACATACTTTCACTTTATATACCTTATCTTTTTTTATTTAATCTTTAATATATTTTTCCATGCCCATTTAGTCCCCATTTAATCCCCTTATGCCACCCTCCCCTGAGCAATCACCACACTGTTGTCCATGTCCATGAGTCCTTTTTCCTTTTTGCTTAATCCCTTTACCCACTCACCTCCTGCCCCCTTCACTAGCTGTCATCCTCCTCTCCATCTGCGTCTGTCTCTATTTTGCTTGTTCATTCAGTTTGTTCATTAGATTCCACATATGAGTGAAATCATATGGTATATATACCTTATGTGTTATATGAGCTTCAATTATATGATATAGAAAACTATTGGGAAAATAACTGACTTTATATTTTTGATGTTTCTCTCATACTTCATCCTTATTTCTTTTCCAAACAAAAACAAGAAAATTGAAATAAAAACAAAACTTATGCTTTTCCTCAATGTAAAAAAATTCTGGATCTAGAAAGAAAAATTTTGTCTATTAAATTAGATTTGTGCATTTTTTTCACTTATATGAACATGTGAATTTTGATTTCTTTGAAAAACTAATTATGTTTAAGTTTACTAACATATTTTTACCCTTTAGATAAGTTATGGCATCCACCTCTGCCAAATCTAATGTTTTTTTAATTCAAAATAATAAGTCACTTGTTATTTTATCCTCTGTCCATTATACCCAGTTATATTTATTAAATGTTTTTTATTTATATTTGTTTCATTCTGTTCTTGTACAAACAAGCGTAGTATCTCCTGCACAACATGAGGCAAAATAAAAAGAAGAACATAACAAATTCTGTAAATTCATGGAGGAAAGTATACTTATCACCCATATTGATGTTATTAGTAGTTTTCCCTACAGTATTTCCCAATAGATTCTATTTAGGTAATTTGGTTTTTGGTGTTCATAGATCACAATTATTTTTTGTGTATAGTCCTAATTAAATCAGTATCACTTTAATGTGTAGACTTACATCCATAAGGGTAATGGGGATAGATAAATGGGTTCTCACATGCAATTAAATTAGACTTTTAAACCTGTAAAAATAACTTTTATTATTGGTTTAAGTTTGCTTTATTCTTATCCAGCAATTTAGCAGATGTGTTTCCAATTTTATAACTAGAAGAAATGGAACAAACTCAGAGCATTCCAATTTAAATTAAAAGTTATTGTTTAATGTGTCCTAGCTAATATAATACCCTCTGCTGTTAAAAGTAGCTATAAACATTTTTCCATGTGAATTTTTATAGACCATTATAAAATCCATCAAGAGTGTGTTATTTTCATTTTTGTTGTTATTTTAATAAGCAAATGAGTGATGATTGAGTTCTATTTCCAGAATACTTTGTCTATGATTCAATAAAAATAAATTAGGGACTATTAATATTTATTTAAACCCCAAAATAAAAAGGTCAGAAAATACATCATAAAGTTAGTTTTATCTACAGTTTCAACATTTAAGAATATTTTCTAGTCTTTCAAAAATGACTGTCTCTTTCACATACTGAAGTTTACTTTTCTGTCCTCAAGTTTTCACAGGTCATACTGACAGACTATAACTAGTTTTGTGGCTCTATAATAACTTGCCTCTGAAAATTAAAGGATTATCATATGAGAAGTCTTATAGAATGGAGGCTAAAAGTCAAGAAGGGAATCAAATTGCCTATGATCACATCCTTGTTCTGCCACTTACTTGCTGAGTAAATTCAGTTCAGTTTTCCTTTATTGAAATTCAAGCCCTGGCTGGTGTGGTGGCTCAGGGGATTGAGTGCCGCCTGGGAACCCAAAGGTCACCGGTTTGAATTCTAGTCATGGCACATGCCTGGGTTGTGGGCCAGGTTCCCAGCTAGGGGTGTGTGAGAGGCAATCAATAGATGTTTCTCTGTTTGTCTCCCTCTCTTTCTCCTTCCCTTCCCCTCCATCTAAAAAATAAATAAATAAAAACATACAAAAAATTCTTTACAGAAAAAAATTCAAATGATAATAGCACCCTATAAGATCAAAGTAAAAAAAAAGTCAAACTCATTATTCTTAGAACAGTAGTTTCTAGAATGTAATATTCTCCACATTAGATTGTTATACTTATTTTTTCCTGAAATATCTCATAAGTAATAATGAAAAAGAAAAATTATTCTCTTTTTACATAATTTTTTTAGATTTTATTTATTTATTTTTAGAGAGAGGGGAAGGGAGGGAGAAAGAGAGGAAGAGAAACATTGATTGGTTGCCTCCCACACACCCCACCGTGGGGACCTGGCCTGCAACTCAGGCATGGGTCCCAATCGGAATCAAACTGGTGACCTTTTGGTTCACAGGCCCACACTCAATCCACTGAGCTAAACCAGCCAGGGTAGAAACATTGTTCTTTAAGAATCTAAGTGATATAGCATATAAAAACTGAGTTTTATCTTTAAAGAAAAACTATAAGATAATATTGCTGCTTTTTCAAGTCTAAAATATTTCTGTAATTAAAATCTCTATTCTTTTCCATTAGTAATTATTTTTATTTCATTTTTATTGAATTTTTCCCATTACCATTTATCCCCCTTATACCCTCCTCTCCCCGGCAGTCACCACACTGTTGTACACGTCCATGAGTCCTTTTGCCTTTTTGCTTGATCCCTCCACCCTCTAACCCCTCCCATAGCAGTCATCCTGCCCTCCATCTATGAGTGAGTCTCTGTTTTGTTAGTTCAGTGTGTCCATTAGATTCCACATATGAGTGAAATCATATGGTATTTGTCTTTCTCTGACTGGCTCATTTCACTCAGCATAATGTTCTTCAGTTCCATCCATGCTGTTGCAAAGGGTAAAATTTTCTTCTTTTTTAACAGCTGGGTAGTATTCCATTGCGTAAATATCCCATAGTTGTTTTATCCACTCATCAACTGATGACACTTGGGCTGCTTTGATAACTTGATGATTGTAAATATGCTGCTGTGAGCATAGAGATGCTTATGTTCTTTCAAATTAATGTTTTGGATTTCTTTGGATGTATTCCCAAAAGTGGGATTGCTGGGTCAAAAGGAAGATCCATTTTTAATTTTTTGAGGTATCTCCATACTGCTTTCCAGGCTGCACCAGTGTGCACTCCTACCAACAGTGCTAAAAGGTTGCCCTTTCTCCTTATCCTCATCAGCACTTTTTTGTTGATTTATTGATGGTAGACATTGTGACTGTTGTGAGGTGGTATCTCATTGCAGTTTTCATTCGCATTTCTCTAATGGTGAATGAAGTTGAGCAACTTTTTATGTGTCTATCAGCCATATGTCTTCTTTGCCCATTTTTTATTGGATTATTTGTTTTTTTCAATGTTGAGTTTTATGAGTTCTTTATAAATTTTGGATATTAACTCCTTATTAGATACATTGGCAAATTTGTTCTCCCATTTCAAGTGCTGTCTTTTTGTTGATGATTTCCTTTGCTCTGCAAAAACTTTAGTTTGATGTAGTCCCACTTGTATATTTTATCTGTTTTCCTTACCTAAGGAGCTATATCAGATAAAATATTGCTATGAACATTGTCCTAGATGTTATTGCCTATAGGATTTTTATGGTTTTGGGTCTAACATTTAAGTCTTTGATCTATTTTGAATTTATTCTTATGTGTGATATAAGAAAGTGGTCTAGTTTCATTTTTCTGCACTTATCTGTTCAATTTTCCCAACACCATTTATTGAATAAGCTATCTTTAGTCTATTGCGTGTGCCTGCTTCCTCTGTTAAATATTAATTGACTATAAAGTTCTGGGTTTATTTCTGGGCTTTCTATTCTGTTCCACTGATCTATGTGTCTGTTTATATGCCAGTACCATGCTGTTTTGATACTATGGCCTTATAGTATAGTTTGGTATTAGGTAGTGTGATTCCTCCAGCTTTATTCTTCTTTCTTAGGGTCACTGTTGCTGTGTGGGGCTTTTTGTGCTTCCATATAAGTTTTTGAAATATTTGTTCTAGTTCTGTGAAATATGTCATTGGAATTTTGATAGGAATTGTGTTGAATGTATAGATTACTTGGGTAGTATGGACATTTTTAATGATGTTAATTCTTCCTTTCCATGAACACAGTGTGTGCTTCCACTTATTTGATCTTCTTCAGTTTCTTTTTTCAGTGTCTTATAATTTTCCAAGTGCAGATCTGTTACATCCTTGGTTAGCTTTATTCATAGGTAATTTATTTTTGTGTGAATTGTGAATGGGATTGTTATTCTTTAATTTCTCTCTTTGTTGGTTTGTTTCTGGATATTAATTTTCTATCCTGCTACTTTGCTGAATTCATTTATCAGTTCTAATAGTCTCTTCGTATATTTTGGGGGTTCTCTATATCATGTCATCTGCAAATAAAAGAAGTTTTACTTCTTCCTTTCCAAATCGAGTGCCTATTTCTTCTTGTTGATTGCCATGGCTAGGATTTCCACTACTGTGTTGAATAAGAGGGGTAAAAGAGGACATCCCTGTCTTTCTCCCTATCTTGAGGGGCATGCTTGTAGATGTTGCCTGTTGAGTATGATATTGGCAATCGATTTGTCATATATGGCCTTAATGATGTTTAGGTATGTTCCTCATATTTCCACCTTGCTGAGAGTTTTTACCATAAATGGGTGCTAGATTTTATTAACTGCTTTTTCTGCATCTGTTGATATGATCCTGTGCTTTTTTTCCTTCATTTTGTTTATGTAGTATATCACATTTATTGATTTGTGAATGTTGTACCAACCCTGCATTCCTGGAATAAATATCACTTGATCTGGCTTGTGATCTTTTTGATGTTTTGCTGTATTTGACTTGCTAATATTTTTTCAGGATTGTAGCATCTATGTTCATCAGGTATATTGGCCTATAATTTTTTTGTAGTGTCTTTATGTGGTTTAAGAATTAGGATAATGCTGGTCTTGTAGAATGTGCTTGGGAGTCTTCCTTCCTCTGGGATTTTTTGAGTGTTTGAGAAGGAGATGTGTTAGTTCTTCTGGGAATGTTTGGTAAAATTCACCCATGAAGCCATCTAGTCCAGGGCTTATGATTGTTGAGAGTTTTTTTATTGCTGCTTCAATTTTACTAGGTGTAATCAATCTATTCAGATTCTTTGATTCTTCCTGATTTAGTTTTGGAAGATTGTATATTTCTAGGAGTTTATCCATTTTTTCCACGTTATCCATTTTGTGTGTTAGCATGTAGTTGTTCATTATATTTCTTACAATCCTTTGTATTTCTTTTTTTGTTAGTTGTTCTTTCTCCTTTTTCAATTCTGATTTTATTTATCTGGGTCATCCCTCTCTTTTTCTTGATGAGACTGGTTAAAGGTTTGTCAATCTTGTTTATTTTTTCAAAGAACTAGGTCATGGATTCATTGATCTTTTGCATTGTTTTTTTACACTTTATTTTTGCTCTGATATTTATTATTTCCTTCCTTCTACTCACCTTGGGATTTGTTTGTTGTTCCTTTTCAAGGCCCTTTAAGTGTAAAGTTAGATTTTTTATTTGAACTTTTTCTTTCTTTCTTTTTTTTTTTTGAGATAGGCCTGCAATGCTATGAATTTCCCCCTTAGGACTGCTTTCCCTGTGATTCACAGATTTGGGGTTGTAGCACTCATTTTTTCAAGTTATGTTTAGATTTCTTCCTTGATCTCTTTGTTGACCCATTCATTGTTTAATAACATGATATTTAGTTTCCATGTCTTTGTGTATTTTTCAGTTTTCTTCTTATGATTGACTTCTAGTTTCTTTGTATTGTGGTCAGAGAGGAATGTTGATATGATTTCAGTCTTCTTAAATTTATTGAGCCTTGTTTGTGTCCTAATATGTGGTCTATCCAGAAAATGTTCTATGTGCACTTGAAAAGTATGTATATACTGCTGCTTTGAAGTGAAATGCTCTGATGATATCAATTAAATCCATTTGATCTAGTGTGTTGTTGAGGCCACTCTCTCCTTATTGATTTTCTTACTGGGAGATCTATCCATTGAAGTCAATGAAATGTTCAAATCCCCTACTATGACTATATTTCTGTTGATCTCTTCCTTTATGTCCATTAAGATTTGCTTTACATATTTAGGTGCTCCTATGTTGGGTGCTTGAATGTTTACTAGGGTTATATTCTTCTGTTGGATTGTTCCCTTTATCATTATGTAGTGTCCTTTATCTCTTACTATAGCCTTGGTTTTAAAGTCCATTTTTTCAGATTTAAGTATGGTCACCCTAGCTCTTTTTTTTCCTTTCTATTTGCATGAAGTATCTTTTTTCCATCCCCTCCTTTTTAGTCTGTGTGTATCGTTCAATCTGAGATGTGTCTCTTGGAGGCAGCATATATGGATCTTGTTTTCTTATCCATTCAGCTACCCTCTGTCTTTTGGTTTGAGCATTTAAGCCATTAACAATTAGGGTGATTATTGATAGGTATATGTTTATTGCCATTTTATTTTTTTAACTATTTTTCTGTGTGGTTTTTTCTCTTTCTTCTTAAAGCAAGCCCTTTAGCATTTGTTGCAATACTGGTTTGGTGGTAACAAAGTCCTTTACCTTTTTCTTGTCTGGAAAGCTCTTTATTTCTCCTTCAGTTTTAAATGATAGCCTTGCTGGGTAAAGTAGCTTTGTTTGTAGGTCCTTGCTTTTCATCACCTTGAATATTTCATGCTAATAATTTCTGGTCTGAAATTTTTCTGTTGAGAAATCAGATGCCAGTCTAATTGGAGATCACTTGTAGGTAACTGCTTTTCTCTTGTGGCTTTTAAGATTGTTTTCTTATCTTTAAGCTTTGCCATTTTAATTTGATGTGTCTTTTGTAGGTCTTTTTGGATTCATCTTTTTCAGGACCTTTTGTGCTTCCTGGAATTGTATATCTTTTTCCTTCACCAGATTATGGAGGATGTTTTTGATCATTATTTCTTCAAATAGGTTCTTGAAACCTTGCTCACTCTCTTCTCTTTCTGGTATTCCCATGATGCAGGTGTTATTACACCTCATGTTGTCCAAAATTTTTCTTAAGCTCTCCTCATTCTTTTTAAATTATTTTTTTTCTTTTTTGCTGCTCTGCTTGGGTGTTTTTTTTTGTACCTTGTCTTCCAAGTCACTGATTATATCCTCTGCTTTATCCAACCTACTGTTTATTCCTTGCAGTATATCATTTATTTCAGATATTGTAGTTTTTATTACTGACTGGTCACTTATTGTGGTCTCTGTGTCTTCATGGTGTTGAGTATCCTTATAATCATTACTCTTAACTCTGTATCTGATAAATTGCTCACCTCCATTTTTTTAGTTCTTCTTCTGGAGAATTCTCTTGTTCTTTCATTTGGAGCTTTTGCTTTGTCCTTCCATTTTGGCTGCTTCTTTGTATTTGTTTCTGTGTGTTAGGTAGATCTGCAAAGACTTTGCTGAAGGTCTGTCAGACATTGCCCGTAACTGGTCCTGGGCAACCTGTTTGGAGCTATCAGTGATCCACAGATTGTGTCTCCCTCTGCTGGGCCTGGGTGTGTGCAGAAAGAACCAAGCTGCACACCAAGGCCAACTTTTACCAGCACTGGGCCCGGGGAAGCATCTACTAAAGTCTCAGAGCTCCTGGAGATCTGCCTTTGCTGTTAGGCTTAATCACTGGAATAGCCTCCAGCTGTACTCAGCAGCCTGGCTTAATCTCCACAGGGTAGGGTGAGAGGGATTCCTGCAGGTGGGGCTATTGCTCCCCCCCCAAGCTGTAGCCTCTTGGTGGGGAGTGAGATGCCCAAGGAAGCCATATGGCTTCTGCAGTATGAGGAATGCATAGTGATCCTGGCAGTTGATCCTTCAGCTCTCTTCCCAGAGACACCAACCCCAGACTGTCCTCACATATCTTAAGTTCACTCTGCCCTACTTCTGCCAGAGCCCAGGGTGAGTGCCTGCAAGAGAAATTTTCTTCCTTGACGTTTAAAGAGGTCTTTGTGTCTGTAGCTGTCTCTCCTTGGTGGACAGAAACATCCCTGCCTTTCATAGCCAGATGATATTTGGGTTCCTTTTCCAGTTCTGCTGCACTAGGCTGGGGAGCGCAGCTTGGGGTTCAGTCCCCACACTCCTCAGGGGGAATCCTCAGGCCTCTGAAATATCCCTCCAGAAATTCAGCTCGTCCATGGAAGCCCAGTCTGCCCTCTCACACGTCCTCCGCACTTCCTACCAATCTCGTGGTGAAGTAGTTTCTTCTATATGCCCTTGCTTATAAGGCTTCAGCTGGTGTTCAGTTGGTTATGTAAGATGGTTTTTCTTTAACTTAGTTGTAATTCCAGTTGGTTCTGGTTATTCACACTCCTGGGATTTTTCTCAAATTTCAGGAAAAGATAAAAGGAGAATGATTTTACAAATATATGCTTTATGGACATGTATTTATTTATTTATGCACTGATAAATTTGAAATTATATATCTAAATATGTAAAGAACAAATCAAAAATAGGTAACTCATATATAGTGCCCTTGCTATAGCAACAGAAAAACACAAATAAAACTCACTGGTTTCACTTAAATTCATGAGCACTGGTCTCAGATGGGCCCTTACTGTGGTCACATAATCATAAGCCCATTCAGTTTTTTACTCTCTACATGTCTGTCTCATAAGTTCTCTTCTCTCAGTTTCTGTGTTACTTTTCTGTTGCTGTGTAATAAATTATCACAAACTTAGTGGCTTAAAGAGCACATGTTTATTATTTCATAGTTTCCATGGGTCAAGGGTCCACGCACTGCTTCATTGGATTCACTGCTCATGATCTTACAAGACCTTAATCAAAGTATTGGCTCAGGTGCGCCCTCATCCAGAAGCTTGACCTGAGGCAATCCTCTTTTAAATTCATCCAGGTTGACAAGCCGCATTCGGTTTCTTGCAGATGTGTGACTGAGGACCTGACTTCTTAACTGGCTGTTGGCAAGAGGCCACCCTCAGATTCTAGAGGCTCCCCAAGTTACCTGCCACGTGACTGTCTCTATAGGCACCTCACAGCTTGGCTCTTTGCTTCTTGTAAAGCTAGCTGGAGACTCTTTTCAGGGTGTGCTAGCAAGATGAAGCCTTATATATTGAATCTAATCACAGCCTGACTTCTCACCTACTTTGCTATACAACATAATCAGTAGTGACATTCTATCCCTTTGCCATATTCTGTTGATTAGAATCAAGTTAATTTACACCTATACTCAAAGGGAGGGGATTGTATGAGGTGTAACACTAACAATTGTCCCTCTCAAAATTCCCCATTATTTCTTGCTTCTTCCTCACTCCCAGCTGATGACCTTAATTATTCCTACTTCACTGAAAAAATGAAGTAATCAAAAAAATAGAAACTCACAAACTCACACCAACACGCATACTTAATCAGCCAGCATTTATACCTGCATTTTCCAACTTCCCGTCTATTGCCATTGGTAAACTGGTCCTGCACCTATCTAAAACCAGTAATTCTGGTTGTACACTAAACCTTGCCCTTTTTATTTTACTCAAGAACATCCTTCAGCAATTCTACCTTCTCTATCCTTGACCTGTCAGGGGTTTTGTTTTTTTTTTTTTTTGGTATCAATGGGATCACTTCCATTAGCATACCTACATCTGTTTTTGTCCTGTCTTAAAAGACAAAACAAAACTTTTAATCCTATTTTCTCCACCAGCTAACAGCCTAACTTTTGTACTGCTTGGTAGCAAAACTCACAAAAGTATTTTCTCTATTTTTCAGTTTCTGTCTTCTCATTCTTCCTTAATTCCACTTCACTCAGGATTTTGCCTCCACTGTCCCACCAAAACTGTTTTTCCATGGACATCAGTGATGACCACATTGCTAATTCCAGTTGTTTATTCTCAATCCACATATTAATTGACCTATCAACAACACTTGTCGTAATTGATCACTTCTACTTTCTTCGTATGCTTTCTTTACTTGACTTCCAGGATGCTACATACTCTTGGTTTCCCTCTTGTGTCATGCCATGTGCTTCATCTCAGAATCCTTTGCAAGTTCCTCCCTTCATCAGCTCACTTAATGTTGTGGTGCACCAGGCTTTAATAGTTGAATCTTCTGCATTTTTACTTTTCATCTAATACCTTAGCTTTTATGTGCTGACATCTGCAAAACTTACATCTACAGTGAGAGGCAAGTTTTCTGTGAACTAATAGAGCTTAAGCCTTAGGATTCTTTACCTTCCCTGGCTTATTACAAGGCCCTGCACCAAATTTTATGTTCATAATTTTGAGTGTATTTTCTGCAGATATCCCCTAGAATTGTATATTATTCAGGCTGTCCATGACTTGGGTTCATATTTATCTCTAATCCATATCTCAGAATGAAACTACAGACTATCCAAATTGCCCTTCAGCATTTTTACTTGCATATGTAAATGGGCATCTTAAAGTCAACAAGTCCAAAACCTACTCCAGCACTGCTCCGCCTTTAGCCTTTATCATCTCTGTTGAAGGCCACTCCATACATCCACTTGTTCAGATCAAAAATCTTGAATTCATAAAATCTCTTTTCTTTTTTTAGCATCTGAAATCTAGTGTGTGCATATATATATTTATTTACTGCTTCCTAGTCCAAGCTTGAATTAGTGCAGTAGCCTCCATTTAGGTTTCCTGCCTTTCTACCCTTGCTTTCCAAAGTCTCTTCTCCACTGAGCAGACTGAGTATTCCTTTTAAAATGTCATTTAAAAATTCTTTGCCTATACTTGCAACAGTTTTCATTTCATTCAGTAAAAGCCACTATCCCCAAAATGATATCCATCGATTTACAAGATCTGGCCCTTGTTTCTCTTCATTTCCTACCACTTACCCCCACTCACTCTGCCCCAGCCAATTGATCTGCTTTTTTCCTTGTGGACATCAGGCATGCTCTCACCTCAGTATTTTCCTCTTGCTTTTCTCTCTGGATGAAATTCTCTTATTTCAGAAATCTATTTGGCTAACATCGTCAAAGCCTGCAAGTCTTCGTTCAGAATTCACTTTCTCAATAAGGTCTACCTGACCACTCTGTTTAGCATGGCAACTTGGCTTCCCCTTACCTCAGTGCTCCTGATTCCCGTTATCTTGCTGTATTTTTCTCATTGCCTCGTAGAATACTATGCACTCTATTATCACATTTTCTATGTATTATCTGCCTTGCTTTCCTAGAAAAGATGTTGCTTGAGAATAGGGATCTTTGCTTTTTTCTCTGATGTCTCTGATGTATCAAAGCAATAATCTGGAACAAAGTAAGTTCTCAATAAATCTTTTTTCAATGACTAGTGTTAGACTGTAAGCCTATATGCTTTAAAAGTTATTTTTTATTTTTGAAAATTAATTCTTCAAATGAAATTTTGCACAGAAGTTCTCTAAAAATATAAACCAAGTGGAAAAAGAATACTTTTGATGGAATAAGTAGGTTACGTTAATGGGACATAGCCTTTTATGTTATACTTCTATTTTGTTCCTTGTAATAGTCAGAGCACAACTGAAAACCACTCAGGCTCTTGTCTCAAGTATTGTTATAACTGTGTAACAGAATATTAAAATTAAATTTAATTTTCTTCAGTGTATTTGTGTGCGTTATGTATATTTGTGTGTGATGTCAGGATAATGTTGTTTAGAAGTCTATTTAAGAAAGTCCTAGAAAAATAGTGAAATCAAAAATGTTCTTTATAAATGAACTTATTGACTTTACTATATACATTAGATTTGATGTATTTTGCTTACTATTAATATGAACCTTATAAAATTGCTGATATTTGAGTACAATTTCTTATGGCTCAACTTAGTGTATATTACATACAGATCAGAATCTCCCAAAATTCCCGGGAATAAAATGAACCAAAAAAAAAAACCCATGGAATCTGTATTAAGAGGGTGTACAATTTTCATGTACATTCCCTTAATAAATAGACTTTGTTACAATAACTTTCAAAGGGAAGATTTAATATCAGAAATACCCATCTCTTTCAGTCAAAATATTAAAATTTATTGCACTTTGATTTCTCTCCATAATTTTTCTGGTCTTCTGGGAGAAACAAGAGAAAATGATTTTAATATTAAAAAATAAATGCCTGAGAATTATTATAATATGAATCATAAAATAATTACCAAAAAATAGTTGTGTGAGATGATATACTTTCCTCAATATTAAAATTTACTATTAAATTATTATAATAAAAGCATGTGATATTAACACAAACAGATGTAATTGTCAGTTAAACATAATAGATATTTCAGAAATAGATCCAAGTATATATGGGAACTTAACTGTACTTTGTCGTGCATTAAGAAAGGTAGTATAACTTAAGGAGTAAGACAACTATGATCTCAAGCCATAATTCCAGGCTTTAAATCAAATATTTGCCATTTCCTAATTTTCCAGTTTGACAGAACAACTTTACCGTATGTATTTTCTCATTGTAAAATGTGAATAATAGTGCCTACTCATAGAGTGGTCATGTTTAAATGAATCAATCCATGACAAGAATTTAGAACACTGTCTGATGCAGAGCAATACTCAAGCATCATTTTAATGTATTTTAAAAAGGATGTTTTATTTGATAAACAGTACTGGTACACTTGACTACCCACCTGAAAGAAAATAAATTTATACATTCAGCCTATACAATGTGTGAAATTAAATCACAGTGTGCTTAAGACGAAGTTACAGTGTGTGAGATCAACTTGAGGATGGCTTTTTTAAGGAAGAAGGAAATCCAAAGCATGAAGAAATAGGTTAAAATATTTGAATATGTAAATATTTTCTATATGTTTGGTATAGCAGAATACATTACTAATAATAACATGGTAAGACCCTTGGAAAAATATGTTGAACAGATAGATATGACAATGAATTGATAACTATACAGAGAACTTCTAGACTGATATAAAAAAGGAGAAAATAGTTAAAGGTTATATGAAGTAGCATCATGAGATAATGCTTTTTTTAACCAGACAGACAAAATTTTATGTGACATATACCAGAAATGCAAAAATTAGTCTGTGTGTTTACAAGTTAAAACTGCTGCAAATATATAGGAGACAGTCATTTTCATACAATGTTAATGTAAGAAATGTTGTAACATTGCAGATTTTGAGAATCTGTCCAGTAAAACAGTGATCAATACATAAGAATATAGGGACAAAGATGTGTAAATTGCAGTATTATTTAGAGGTGCAAAAGTTGGAAAACAACTTGACCTCTAACAATAGTGTGACTGAGTAAATTGTGGTATGCAGAATATTATGTGGTGAAGCTATTAAAAATAATGAGTTAGAGCCAGATAAATTAGCCTAGAATAGCACTCATAGTTTACAAGATCTGGGGCAAACAATGCCCCTTTTTAATGACAAAATCTTTTATTACAAAATCATAAGATATAATTCTGTAACAACAATATCACACTCAAGCACATGGTATGACATTTTAGGTGAAAAGTTCAAATTGAAACTATAAATTATTACACCCCTATTATCACCCTACCAACCACACTTGAGCAGACGTCACTTCTGCCGGACCCTGTATTAATTACAGGAAATCAAGTTGCTAGCATATGGCCCTATTTTTAATAGTCAAAAACCAGTTTGTGTTCATGTATCATCAGGGTGATGACAAGAAATAGGAACATTCTTAACATTTCTTATATATCTACTTTTTAAAATTTTATCTTTCAATTAGAGTTTATATTCAATATCTACTTTTTTAAAAAATGTTGTCTAAGATTAAAAAGAGGATGGAAAAAATAATGACTTCAGTTGTGGTATATGCAGTGTTTTAAGGAATATGAAGAGGGACTTTCCCTAAAGATTGGGAAAAATCGGACTGTCTTTGACATTATAGATGTGTTTCAGCTGTTTGACCCCTTCATTTCAGCGCTGTGGGATGCTTTGTTACAGGCTGTCAGCAAGGGTCAGAAGAGAGAAACTTCAGGCCTAGAGGAAGCTAGCATAGGAAATGGCAGATGTTTCACATTTTGAAGTTATGCCAAATTAAATGGTTTTGTAATATTTATATTTCCTTAACATGTCAGAGGTTCTCAACCCTTGCTTCACATCACAATTACCTATGGCAATTCTTATTTAATAGGTTTAGGATGAGGATAAGCATCTGTATTTGAAAAGTTAGAGAAATGTTTCCTGAAGCCTCTTGAGATGTTTGGGAAATACTATTTACTGTATGAAAAATGCACATTAGTTTAATAAAAATAACTGTATTCTATATAACACTGACTCTTCTCATAAACTTTAATTCAATGCTTTTTTTCATGAAATAGCACCCTTTGAATGTTATTTTTAAAACTCTAAATTAATGAAAAATATTTGATTTGTACAAAAGTTGAAGGGTAGGTGTTAGCTTTATCATTGAGAACAGTAATGGTTTACAAATTAATACAATTTAAATCTATGAAGGGATATTATACAAAATATGATTATCTTTTCAGGGCATTGCTAGTCTTTTGGCTATTGCTGACTATAGTTAGGTTCCTTTCCCATGGAGATCTTTATGTACAGATCAGTATTTTTAAGATTGCTTAACAATAATCTTGCAAAAATTATGGAAAATGGTTAAACAAGTGCTTTCTAATCATATTCCTTTTATTGCAATTTTCTAAGTTTGTTAGTGTGCTATGCTGTGTAGATGCTATGACCCTCACAACCAGGGGTAGAAATCAGAGGATTTCTCAAGTTAAGAATTACTCCTGAAAGCAGCATACCGTTAATATTTTGAGGTTAAAATTATAATACACCATTTGGTAAATACCATGACCTTCTAAAGTCCTTTTAAATGTATCATTTTACATGAAGATATATTTATGTTTATGGAAAGCCTAGGGCTTTTCATATTTTCAAGTTGAAGAAAGTGGTACACTTCAGGGGAAAAGAGTTAATGAAATAGTCACTCAGTAATGTTTTTTATTTTATATCCCCAGTTTGGCTCAGATATTGCTAAAAATGCATAGAATGATTTTTCTAGTATTAGCTGTTATGTAGGCAGATTTGCAATTCTCTGTCTTGTTGGACTACCTTGTAGGTAAATGTGGTTGGTTTGTTTCATCAGCATTCTCCTGCAGTCATAGCTGTGGTGGGTCTTGCATCGGCACATTCTCAAGACAGACGTTTTACAGGCCTTTGTATGACCCAAGCACGCAAGGCCTCTGCTTCTGAGCGCGCATTAGTCGTCTTGCTCTATGTGCATGTATATACAGTTCAGTTAAATTTGTTTTACCTTTCCAGTAAAGCCATATGAAATCATGGAAAGTTTCTAAAATAGGAAAACTGGGGAGTTATCAAGTTTATTTTCAACATTTTGATTTTATTTTTAAATGCTTAGAAATAGGAACATCTTTTGCATATTCACTCAAATAAGAGTACAGTAGTTTTGCCAAATCAGAGACTTTGATTTCTGCTCACTGTGGGATAAACAATTGATTCATGTCATTTATTTTTCTAATTTGTTATTTTTGACTCAGAAATATTTCAGGAGAAAATTGATCACTTTCATCTTTACTTCTGAACTTAATATCTTACAATTCATTCTTTTGGTGTTTGGTTTATCTATTTTTTCCATCAATTAGATGATATATTTCTATTACTCTTAAAATATTTTTGAAAAAAGAGTTCTATTTCATTAACTAATTTCAAATTGCTTTTAGCCCAATAATAGTAATTATAAAATTGATATATTTTTATTTGTGATTCATTAAATATTATAAGTGAACTATTTTCATCCATATGTAGGAAAAATACTTACTGTTTTGACTAATAATACATTGTGTTAAGTTGCAGGCATTGCTCTGTAGCCTCATATATTAAATAATATTTCTTTGCTTATGCAAAGTAATAATATAATAGGAGTAATTCATGAAATTTTTATTTTCTTAATGACAGTCATTTGTGGTAATTACCAACATCCCTTTACTAGTGTGACTCTGAAATGCCATCACCTATTATTTTTTTAAAAAATGAGTGTTGCCTTCAGAAAAACTGTTGGTGAAATTAAAACATAAGAACTGTTGAATTAGATGATTAATAAATATAAAACACCTACAAGCAACTATAATTTTATTCAGTAATATAAAATCTGTCAGTCTTTTCATTTAATAATATTTTATTTCAGCGGTAAAAATGACTGAATAAAAAATCTGTAAAAAACTCCCAAAAAACCCAAATTGTGAAAATGTTCTTTATATTTATATTTTTAATTACTTTTGATAATATCTAATTAGTCTAGTTACATCACAGTGTATTAAATCAATCTGTGAACAAACTCAGAATTTTGAAAAGCTCTATATTCCCACATTATCTTTGTGGTTTTCCTAAACAAGCATTTAGCTTAATTATATGATTCTTGTTTAAAATTATGATTTAAAAATGTTTATTTTATAATTTAAAAGTGTTTTTAAATCTGCTTTTATGTCATGTATCCATTCATGTTTTATATACATTTAAATATGCAGTAGTCTTTGTAATACTAATGGGCTGTAAGCTTCATGACAGCAAGATCTTAATCCTTTTTATTTAGCTGTGTATCCTCAGCATCAGAAATAGTAGCTTGGGCACAGTAGGTACTCAGTAAAAAATTGAGCAATGAATACCAGAAATTTACTAAATTTATTTTAAATGAATTATTTTTAATGCTTTTGCAGGATTTAATCATTCAGTAGCCTAATGTGGCAATAATTTTTCCATTTTCTTTTGTTGCACTGCTTTTAAAAAATTAAAGTGAGATAGATTATATGATTAAAAAAACATGCTTATGTGTTGAAATTTAATGTTATCCCCTTAATTTCAATTTTACCTACTTATAATTTTATACTGTTTAATCCAAACTCTACATACATATTTAAATTTTGCACTGTTTTTATAGTCCATGAATTTTCTAATTTCTATTTTATAATTTATAATTTTAAATATTATAGTTTAGTAATTTTATAATAACATTAGTTTTCATAGGCATACAGTGTTCTGTGTTATATGAAATTTTCTATTTTTGCATTATCTCCCCAGTGGATTATAGGAGAGAAATTAAATTAAAGATTATGCTCATTTTATAATTTAACGTATACTAAAATGTGATTTCGAAAAGGCAATATGTGCTACTGCAAATGTTATTTAAAAGAAGGACATTGATAGTTAAGCCATTTCCCCATCTATGTTTGGTTCATGCATTTTGTGGGGGGGTGATTAATTTTGCTGTTGTACTTTGAATATCTTTGATCATTTTAGAACTTAAACATTTTGTTGTCCACACAGTTCTTTACTGTTTGTTATTTAAAATTGTTTTTTCACTTTTACCTTCCCCTAGATTACTATGTCCATACCTGTGTCTTTAAATATTATCTCGATGTTAACTCTCAAATGTCTTATCTTCAAACCCATAGCCAGTCACTTAATTAATGTCTTTACTTGGATGTCTGAAAGGCATTTCAAACTTAAAATGTCCAAAATAGAATTCTTGCTTTCTCAGTCTTTATATTTCACCCATTTTCTCATCACTCACTTCAGTATACACAGCTCCTGCTTTTACATTCATAGTTGTTTTTCACTTTTTACATAGATTGTTATGACCTTTAAAATATTAAACTGAGAAAATAAATTTTCATGTAAAAATCCCAAATATTTCAAGTACAATTTATTACTTATATCAGAATTAAGAACTCTGAACATATATCTAAATATACATATACACATGTATACATATATATATATCCTGAACAAGGTAAGAAGAGAAGGTTAAAATAATAATAACAATGATAACAATAATCATAATAGAGTTTTGGATAATTCCATGCATAGATGATGTCAAATGGGACTTGTGGAAAATTTAATCTTAATAAAATCTGGTTTAGTAAGCATTTAGAAAACAATACCCCAAATTATGTTCATTTACAATGATAGAACTGCCCTATGATAGGTTTTTTTTATAATTACTTCAGTTCTAGTCATTTTCTTTTTTGATATAATTATGTCTAGAGTGCTTATCTCAAAATAACAGGAATGGTTGAAGTCCTTTTCTTCTATTCTTTTTTGTTACCTATAAAGAATAGGTTTTTTTTCTATTTTTTTATTCCTATTCAAATCCTCTGGAATGTAATGTGATGTATATTTAAAATATGAAGCAGTCATCAAAAAAAACCACTTTGAATAATGCTTCAAGAGGTAAAATGACAAAATGTATTACATTAAAAATAGGTAAACTTTGCCTTTAAAAATTTTTTGAGGATTATCATTCATTATCTTTCAAGACACAATAAAGACATATGTTGTCTGTCATTCTCTGTTACACCTTGCAGCCAGAGGGAAAAATATATGTGGGTCTTTGGAAAAAGATATAAAATGAAGTAAAATCTCCACAAAACTTTTGAAGCAAATTATTTTAAGGTAAAAATGCAGTTGCTTGAATCAAGGCAGAGGGTGGGAAGTAACTGCAGCAGTTATGAATTATGATCATAACTTAGTAGACTCTGTCATTTGATCCATCTTATGAATTGATCTAGTTTACCCCTTCACTGAGGAAACACTAATATATTTGTATTCTAGACTTTTAGAACCAACCTGACCACAATTTTTATGGTAAAATAAGCCAAGCCACAAGTTTCATGTGTAAGAAACTACAAAATAACATAGTAAATACATCAGTGAACATTTAAGAAAAAGGCATATAGTGCTTATTTAATTATTTAATTATTACATTATTGGATTTTAAATGATCATAAACTGTGAGTATTATTACTATTTTACTAATTTCATAAAATTAAAGCATCTGTCCTGACTGGTGTGGCTCAGTGATTAAGTGCCAGCCTGCGAACCAAAGGGTCGCTGGGTCAATTCCCAGTCAGGGCACATGCCTGGGTTGCAGGCCAGGTCATCAATAGGGATGCACAAGAGGCAACCACACATTGATGTTTCCCTCCCTTTCTGTCTCCCTCCCTTCTCTTCTCTCTCTAAAAATAATTTTTTTAAAAGGCATGTGCACAATTTTTTTATATGTCAGTATGGTTGTAGTACAATCACTGAATTTTAGACTTCAGGATGATAAAGATAGTTATTTTTATTTTAAGAACCCAAAGTCTTATTTTACACACACACACAAACACACACACAAACATACACAAATGGACATGATGGAATCTTTCACATAATTTACTACTCAGTTATTATACAGATCTATATTTTATTTTTTGGCTTTATTTTTTAAAACATTATCCAATTGATAACTTCAACCAAGTGCAAATAGGAAATGGAAACAGTTAAGTGATAATTTAATCTGCAGGAAAATAAAATATTTTAAGAGTTAAATATCTGTTGCACTCTCATATAAGCCAGCATAGGGTAAGCAGCATAGTAGGAAGTGTATAAAAATACTTGGACACTTCTGGTTTTAGGAACCCAGGATTAAGTTTACAAAGTATGAGTATATTGCACATGAACTGCTCTTGCAAGTCACAGAAGATTTCAGAAGTCAAAAATGTATGAGTTTTAAGGGGAAGAACAGTGTGGAGATACTGGTAACATTTGTCAGTTGGAACAAACAGATAAACGAAGGCAAAGACATAGACAAAAACCTAACATAGACTATATTCAGGAACTTGCAGGTAAAGTTTGTTACTTGGAGGACAGCAGTCCTCAAAGGTGAAGCTGGGAAGACAGGTCAGGACTGGGTACGGAGAATTTGGAATGCCTGTGTAGGGAGTCTGGATAATGCAGTGGGGAGGGGACGGGATGGTGCTGAAGGTGGTTGTAGAGTTTTTCATAATGGTAACATGAAAACTCCTCAGCCACAGTGTAATCAAGCTCTCTGATTTTATAAATGATGAAAATGAAGTGATTTGACACAGGTCACCCAGAAGAGCCAGGTGAAAGCCCATATCTCCTAACTGCCAAATCTAGATACTTTTTATTATATTATATGTTAGATAGGATAAAACAGTAGGGCTGGGCAAGAAACGTTCAAGGAGAGGAAGGATAACACTGCCTAACAGGAAGCAGGGATCCAGGCAGCAGGGGAAGGCAGGCACAGAGCGATCCCAGCTCTAAAACCTGGTGTTGGCAGTGGGTTGGGGAAAAGGATTGGGGGAAGACAGCATGGTACTTCACGGTAGGTATTAGACATGTTTGTGAAAACTGCTGCCTTTGATTTGGTTATCAGAAGTAAGGAAATTAGAACAGTACAGAGTTAAAAGAGCCACTTTTTTATACTTTTTCGATACTTGTATTCATATAGCTGTGTAGTATACATACAGGGTAGGGAAGAAGTAGGTTTACAGTTGTTCATATGGAAAATAATAAATAATACAAGAACAAACCTACTTTTGCCCCACTCTATATTTTGCCAAATTAGTACTTTTCAAGAAGACAGTAATTTATGTATGTAAATCTATAATCAAAAGAAAATGTACAAGATTTTCTATTTATTTTTGTCAGCAGTTCAATATAGACCCCCAAAATGACACAAGCATTCCCATCAGACACTACTGTAGGCTGCCTCCACAGCCTAAGATGTAATACATTACAGAAATGAAAGAGACTTACCCTATTCGGTCTTTAGGTATATTTTGATAAAAGGTAAATTCATTTATCCACTTGTGTCTCTTTACCAGAGCTATGGCATCTTTTAGAGCATCAAGAGATACAATAAAAAATATTAACATTTCTTTTGGATAGGCAAATAATGATATTTGACATAATTGATATGTGATATAACAAGATATTTGATACATGATATAACAAGAACATAAAAGTATTTTCAAAGATACTCTTTGGTTGATTACAAATCATAGAAATCCAACTCAAAGTGGCTTAAACAAAAAGGGAATTATATTGATTCTGTGTTGGCTTTAGACATGTTAGATTCAGATGCCAAAACGCTATCAGAAATTTCTCTCTCTTCATTTCTTGACTTTCCTTTTATCTAGGTTAATTATTTTCCATCTGGTTCTTTCTCTTGTCATATGGTGAGAAGATAGTTGCTAGTAATGTCTGGCTTGGGTTTTACTAAATTAGAAACACAGGTATCTATCTCAACAGTTTGGCTAAATTCTCAGGCTAACTCATATTGGCCTATCAACTAGCTGAATGAATGAATGAAATAACAGGTATCTACTATTGATAGGAATTGCTTTCTGAATGTAAGGCCATACATATGTAGCAACCCTAAATAAAGTAGACCATACTATTAATTGGGATATTTTAAATTATAATGGAACTTGTTTTGCGTTTATTTTAAAGTATGGTTTAATGAGGTAGTTCAATAATTTTCCTCCCATGATGAAGAAGCTGTGATGCCTGACAGGCACTGGCAGACTTTTCTTTGTAAGACCATATGAGTTGGAGTTCTTACGTGGCAAAGGAATTTGTATGCCTTAATGTTTATTTTCAATCAAAAACACATCAGTATTAAAACCTACTTACCTGTTATTTTTAATACTTTTCATAGGATTCCCATAGAGATTCTTCTTTTGTGGTTGCAGATTATCACTACTAAAATGGGTCTAGGTTTGAACAGGAACTTTACAACACAGAGATAACAGAGCAAGCTTATGGGAATATTTGATAGTAAAGAACAGGATACTGATAGTACAAAAATGCGAAAGACATTTAGATAAGTGCAGTCATATCTCAAAGATTTTCTTATCCCTTCTCCTTCCAATTAAACTTTGTTTCTCCTTTGTACCCTTTATATATTTTTTGTACTAGTTCTTTTAAGACTATTCAGTACATTTACACATCTGCTTTCCACAACTCATCCAGAGGTTTCTTAAAGGCAGAAACAGCGTCAATATATATCCTTTATCTCCACTCCCACATAGGGCCCTCAGGTCACTTGACATGCATTTCATAAAGGGTGGATGGATGGTACAACTATAGATCATAGTTCTAAAGGGAAAACGAATGTGTAACTATCAAGAACAGACCTGATTTAGCTGATACATGTTACACCAAATAATTTGTGTGCTATTTAGGATCCCAGTTCTTTTTTCTCTCAATTCCTTTCAAAATAAGAATCCATGTATTCACATGTCAGTGTGTTAACAAACTTCACCAAAGAAAATGAAGCTGTACATATGATTAAAATTTGATATTTATAATTTCCATATGCAAATGATAAATTTCATTTGCATGGAATGGGGATGCAAACACTGTTAATGCACAGACTTTTCCTTTACTAAATGCTGTATTCCTGTATCTAAGAAGTAAGCGAGTGGACTATCTCACATAATTCTTCACGCTCCTTTTCTGCCCCGGCCCCTCACTCCCCACCCAGGGTTCGGTTGCCCACCATCTCCAAGCTTCCACACAGGTGTCGCACTTCCTCTTGACTTTGGCTTAACACATAAAATGGAAGTGGAGCACTGCCCTCTCTGAGATATTATACAAACAAGTTAATTTTTTGTCTCAACTTCTTAGAAGGCCTGTTTTCTTTGTCCATATTAGATTAATATAGATATGGCTATGTTTTTAATTCTTTATTTAAAAAAGATAGTGTAAATCTAAGAGGTTTTAAATGTCCTTGTGTGAAAAATATAAGTTGAGTGACATTTTTAGCTAAACTATTAAATATTTATATTAATTAAATTTGTAATTTAATAACTTTCTATTTCCTTGAATTTCTAATTTAATTTCTAAGATAAGTAATCTTATGCAGAATTGTTACTATCTAAAATTAAGTGATATGTATTATAAATATTAATATGTAGTCATTAATATCTTCTCTTAATCATAACACACTTTTAGTTGTATGTGGACAAATGTCATTTATACCAACAAAACTTGGGGACCACTTCAGTATTTGATAAAACAGCAATTATGAATGACAATATTTTATATAGGATTATTTTAAATAGTTGAAACTAAATTCCAGTTTCAGCTGTAATAGTACTTACTACATAAAGACATCTTTAGTATAAGAAGAGATGATATGGTATAGTTCTTTAATTTACAAAGATGTGAATTTTTTGGAAGATGTTTACTTTTATGAAAAGTCCACACAGTTTCTAAACTACATTATTTCAGAATTTTTGAATATTTAAAAGAAAGAAAATTATTAAAGGGAGAAATAAAAAAGAAAGATTGGTAATGTGCAATTATGTAAGTACTAGGCATACTTGTAAAGTTCTTTTGAAGGACAGAAGTAGTCGTAGAGTTAAAAATAAATTAGAAACACTGGATGCATTAAATGCAGTAGGAGACTGGTGTGCACTGTGGTAGAAATAAACACCATACGATTGTCACACATCTCAGAGACGCTTCAGGTGCTTTTAGACTGGATGTTATAAAGTTATATATTTCATTACCTTTTATTGATAGTCTATAGTTTTCAAAATTAACCTTTCATGTTCTGTGTTCTTCCTGGGGGTTATCACACAGGTAATCAATGCATTGCGCAAAATAAAAGTGATATTAGAATTTAAAATAATTGAAGAACCACTCTTTTGAAAGTTTTGGTTGATTAACATATGTTTCTTACTAAAACTTATGTTAAAACCCTATAGTTTGTTAGTATATAAATGTTTTCAACAGTACTTTATTGTAAAATTATTCTGATTTTTAAAAGAAATATTTATAAAGTATAATCATATTTGATATTCAGGATTTAAATCCTTAAAAGTAAATTTTCTCAATATTTTGTGTGCATAGGATAAAATATAAGGATGATTTTAATTCATCTTTATAATTGAGTTAAGATGAGATTATGGTTTAACTTTCAAATTATAACACTTAAACATACTTTAATTCAGCATTTCAGACAAATAATTTTCCACAAAAAAATCTGTGAACAAAATTAACATGTTAAAGACTTATTTCTCAGTCTACTTCTTGAAACTGGATGCATTTAATCATGGTGAATATGAGGGATGTATTTGATATTCCTAAGAAATATTTCTAGAAAATTTAGATTTCTTTTCACTAAAATGAAATTATACAGACAAATATGAATAAAACAAAGCTCAACTGTGATTATAAATTACATGTGTGGAAAGGAAAGTATGTGTGTGTATTTGTGTTTGTCTGTTCATGTGCATAATGTGTGTGAGTATATTTATGAGGTGACACAGT
>CM052538.1:125004483-125151331 GCA_028533065.1 Trachops cirrhosus
TAGTCTCTGAAATTTATAGACCATGTAGAATTGATTTGTGATGTGATGCTTTAATTTACTGCAAGAAAATTAGTATGGCTTCAAACCGCCACAGGTAGGCACGAAACAATGGCTGTTCAGCTATACTGATCCAAAATGGAGAAAACTGATGATACAAGGGCCAAACATCTTATGAAATGCAACTATTTATAGACTTGTTTTGCTATAGGGAGACTGGTGAACATGCTGAATACGAATTACCTCAGTTCTGCAGCTTTCTATGTCTTTTTAATGCATTCTGTTTCAGGGTCACTTTCAATCAATATTTCATTTACTTACTGAGATTGAATGGGCGCTCTGAGACACAGTGTGCTGTTTATCATACAGATTGGACACCTCATTCTAGATCCAAGATCTTTTCCTCAACACTGGGAGCTGTCCTTTCAGCACCACAAAATTACTGCTTGAAGTTGCATTGCAGTTTTTTTTTTTTCCTTTATCACTGGGAGCTTTTCTTTCAGCACCACAACATTGCACCTAGACTTTTTAAACGGCTGCCTTCCTCTTTGCAATGAAGACCAATTTCGTCTGCACTTCCAGCTATTGCTATTACCTGTAGGAATTTCAATCCTACTTCACTTCACCCACCCCTCTCCTGAAACAGTTAAATGTATCTATTTCTGTGGAAGTCATTTTCTCATTGAATGATCAGAAACAAAGATAAATTCTAACCTGTAACGGCTCATTTTGACTCATTGCTTACAATAGATCTAAGCTCTTTTTTCTGCTTATCCGACTCCTTTCAGCTTCCCATCACATCTGTAACAAACTTTTAAAATATATTGCCACACCACCATGCACAAGCCTACCTGCACAGTAGAGATAGATTATTCCATCGTATTCAGATGGTTAACAGAGGTTAGCAAGTCCTGTATTATATATTTATATCGCTTTCTAAGAAAGTGCATATTAATGTTTACTTTAAGAATGTGTAAATGGTGCTATCAAGAATCTGATAAATTTTATCCCCATTTTTTGTGTACCACTTCTAATGTATGAGATTTATTTTTCTATTGGAAAAAAATAAACAGTGTGAAAGCATTGAATTGGTAGATTTTAGTAATTTAACAATGAATGGAATCCCTATATTACAGGCCCTATCTTTCCTTGGAAATTTTAATGGTGGTAATAGATTTCAACAAAGGTACTGATAATCACATTTCTTTTAATTCATTCTTTTATTGCATTCTTGAATCACATGCTAATCCTCACTGAGTTCTTAAGTAAATTTTATTTACTATGTCTTCTTCAAGAAGGGAATTCTTGCTTTCCAAGGCAGCAATTGAAAGGAGATGAAAATATAATTTAATACTCTTTACATCCACAGACACAATTTGAGACCAGTTACTCTGTTAGTAGGAGAAATCCATCACTCATTAAATACAGGGCAAGCATGGCAATCCATAATCATTTTGAGTGCAATGCAGTCTTACAAATTTCGTGTATACACTTTATTGAAATGATACAAACAGCCATATGAAATTGCACATGATTAGAAAACAGGATGAACTTATTTTGCCTCCTGCTTGGTTTCTCATAAACATAAATACATAATATTGTTATGCACTGTCGTTCATAGATGTCTTATTACATAAAGGGTAAGTATCACATTAACAGATTATTTTGTGGAATTTTGCATGTTATTTTTTGTTTCATCAGATATGTGCCCCAATTAAATAACATTTTTTTAAAAATTATATGAAAGTATTAGAAAATTTGTCTTGTTAATTTTGAAAAAATTGAAGTGTAGTGCATATTACTAGATAGGATGTCATTCCACTGGTCTATATTTAAAAAACTGTTTTTGAAAATTGAAGCATTACCTTGTGTAATTAATAAAGTACATCAAATCAGATTTGTAAATAAATATTGTTTAAATCTAAAGTATTCAATATTTTGATTAGATTATTTTTTTAAGGAAAACTATTTGACGTGTATGTGCCGAATTTTTTTTAAATAGTTTTTTATAATTGCAATGGAAGGGCAATTGTCTCATTACAAGTGGTACAGAAGCCAATACTTGGGTTACCATAGCTATATAAGCAAGTAAAAACTGTGGAACAAGTTTTAAGCTCATTTTGGAAAAAGAAAAACAGTTCTGTAGAAATGCATATTTGTATTTGTTTCTCTAATAAATCTGCAAATAGCTTTAAACACAAATTAGTTTTAATTATTTAAATTATGAGTTCTGTTAAGTAATTTAACATCTGTTTTGCCTTACATTTGTGAAAACATTGTCTCATGGAAATTAATAGAGGCTTGTTGTGGAAATCAAGGTAGGTCTGCATTTCTTCAAAAAGTCAGGTATTTAGCTTTTCAGTACATTTACCTCTATGAAATGATTAAAGAGTTTTAATGAAAAACAACCCTTCTTTTCCAAAATCACATCATTGTCCACTGCCCAAAGACCAATTTGCATCAGCTTTAACTTAGTATAAGATGAAAGAACAGCAAATAAGTGAAAACATACATTCAAATGGTTGATAATCAAAAGATTATTTGATTCAGCTGACTTCTTTATAGTAAGCAACGAAGAAGTATGGACTCTTCTGAACCACAGTGCCTCAATCTTAAAGATGTGATTGACACATTACAATTAAAATTGTTAAATAAAATACATTTCTTGTGAATTGTGAATTTATAATAATGCATGTTGAATAATAATGTTTTAGGGCAAAATATGGTAATTTCTATTATTAAACAATGTAGAATCTTCATTTTATTTTAAAAACCTGCTTTATGGAGAATACATATACTAAATTTAAGCTGTCATTCTACTTGAACAGAGATGCTAAGCTCTTGATTAAGGACTCAGTTGAGTATTCCAATCCTCTTGGACTACAATGAACATTCAAATTATAATGAAATCTTTGGCTTTATGCATTTATTTTTATTACTAAAATGTTTTGGGAGATATGGCATAGAAAAACTTGAAGCATTTTCTAAAAATGTCATTCATTGGCCTTTTGTCAACAATAAAAATACTATCTCTTGTTAGTATTTAAGATGTTGGGTAATTATATGATTTTTTTCTTTAAAAAAATATTGTAACCTAAATTTCAAATTAATGGCTTCTCAAAATTTTCATAATTTTAATGCTTTATCATTTTATCTAAATACTAATATAGATCAAGTCCTTAGTATATATTGTGTTAAAAATACCTCAATATATTTACCAAAACATCTCAGATAAATTTGATTTTTTTGATATTTCCATATTTTGTCTATTTTAAGAAGTAAATATGATTTAATTTTAAAAATGTTGAAAATAGCTTTGATTAGATGAAGCCCATAGACTTGTAGTGAGACAAATCCATGCTGAAATTTTATCTTAAAATAACCATTAATTTTAGGGTTTAAAACCTAGACAACAGTTGAACTGCAATTTTAAAAAATGTCAGCTGGATACAAAATAACTTATATTGCATTTAAAAAATAAAAAAAACTGAATGAATTTTTTGAATCTAGTAAAAACCTAACCATCACATTTTTCAAGATATCTTAGAATCAAAAATAAAAACTGTCTCTACACAATTATGTATGGGATATATTTTGTGGGGTTCAAGTTCCTAGTAAAAAGTGTTTGTATAAATTCACCACTCAGGAGACACACTCTTAAAGGTCTTGAACATTTCTATCTTAAGATTATGGTTTGGAGGGGGTTGAAGAGGGAGCGTTTATATGCAGTAGAAAGAGGAGTTAAGCAATTATCAGGACTATTTGCTTCAAACTACTTGTTTTATTTAAACAAAAAAGATTCAGAAGGCCAAATACTGAATTAGCTAGTTTTACTTAGATTATCTCATCACCTTACCAGTAGAGGGAAAATCTTTAAGGTTGAACTTCTGTAAAGTTTGACTTTATGAACTCTAGAAAATGTTACTTCTATATACACTGAAAATGCTTAATCTAAAGAACTTTACAATATTTAAGTTGATGGTACTGATTTTTATATGTTCTGGGAGAAAGCTAAATCATTGTTCATTGTCTTAAGAACATGCTCGTAATTTCAAAGCTTTAATTAATCACCAATATGATTATTTCTGAACATAAAAATACTTACTTTCTGTGAATTTTTAAAACCTTTTTTTAGGACTTTAATAAAGGTTTCCTTATAATTTGACCCTTTTAGGAACTATTTCATTTAAGATAATTGACTGGCTTTAAAAAATTATACCAGCCATTTCTTTTAGTTGGCATCTCAATTTGTCTTTACCTCAGACATTAACTTGCTTATTACAAAACAGTTTTTCTCTACATATTAAAGATATTTGAAGGTTTTATAGTTGGTTATAATGATGGATTTTTTTTTAACTTTCTGGAAAGAATTTTAGATACTGAAGGATCCAGTCATCATCAACATGCTAAAATATATCTCCCATACAAAACTGAATCTGTTTGGCATCAGTTCACGTGGATTTCTTCATTGTGAACAAAGTCAGGTATTCTAAATATGTAGCTTGGACAAAAGACAAAAAATGGTGCAAGAAGGCAAAGCTCTGGAGAGAGCTTTCTTTTTTTCAAAAAGAAAACCAAGTCAAAGAGCTGAGCCAAACAGGATACCTCGTTCTGAGAACTTGACTTAAGTATACAGAGGTTAATGACAATGTAAGATTATCTCTGTGGAGCATTTTCATATTTTGTGGGTTTGTCGTAACTTGAGTATTATTTGAAAAATAATACTGTCATTGCTGGTTCTTTTACACTGATAGCCAATGATACACACTAGTTAAATTACCAATTAAGTAATTGGTAATATATAAAATGTAATTATATATATGTAATGATACCACAAAAACAAGTTACTACACTATGCTGGAATTATGCCCCCATGTCTTTATTACACCAAATATTACAGATTGACACTTTTTGGGTATTTTCTTTCTCAATCCTACCTGAATCACATTTTATTCCAATGTGAAGAAATCATGTTGGAATGAAGAGACTTCCACCAATTTTTAAGTTTTGAGCACAGTATTGTATCCAAGAGCACAAAATTAATAATAAAAGTACAGATACAGAATTGCATATTGTCAATTTTAACATTAAATTGAGATTACATATCTTATGTATGTACTAATTCTAGTTTTGAACTAATTTTTTGCTAACAGTGTTACACTTGTCTGTAGAAAGACAGACTAATAATATATTAAAGTTAATCACACCTCTTTTCCTATCACTTCCAATGTTTCAGAAAAGCAAAGTTAGTTAACTATGATATTTTCCTTTTCTGTACTATAAACTTCACTTCCACTAAGATAAGTGTATTTTAAAAATTGAACTTCTAAATTTAAAAGTTGCAGGGTTTTTTTAAATATAGAAGTAGATAATTTTTTCTCAAGTATCGAAAAAGTAGTTTTACAAATGATTTCCCAACATGTGATGAGATTATAAAACTGATACTTATATTTTCTTCTGCTAAGTACAAAGTGTACATTTGTTCTTTATTTAATTCTCACAATATTGTCAGGTACAGGTATTAGTTTTATTCCTATTTCTCAGAACATGGAATTACTGCTGAGTCTCAAACCACTAAGATAAAGTTAATAAATTAAGGATTTATCCAACTTTACTGAGAATATAAAGATTTTAATGTGTAAATTCAAATTATAAGAAAAACATATTAGAATATTAAAGTAGTAAGCAACATTAATGCAAGTTAGTGTTTGGTTTCCAAAAAGTTTCAGAAGTCTGAAACTTTCAGAATTAATAGTTATCATATAGAGCAAGATACATACTTAAGCATGTTTTCATTTAAGTTGCACCTGTTAGGCCTGTGACAGTACATGTTGCCTCCTTAGAGATACCTTGAAAATGGGAGAAATAACATCATGATCTTTATGAGAACTAACGCATTTTATGGGAATAACATGTTTATGCAACTGGAGTTGTGTGGTAGAGATATATGGGGTTACGGGGAATAAGCATGTGCTGCCTCATCCGCCTGGGGCATGGTTAACCATGTGGCCCTAGAGAAACGTCATTTTATTTCATTTTTGGTGCTTGCAAGATGCAATGCACTACAGCGTTTCCAAGCAGTTCCTCAGTGCTATTTTTGGTCACCTTTGTTCTTAGAAGTTAATATGAAAATATTTGCCACTTGATATGACATGTATTTTCTAAAATTATCAAAGAATGTACATGGTACTGAAAAACCGAATGCTGAAAAGTCCAATGACATTTCCACTCACAGTTTAACTTCTAAAACTGCTGGAGGAGGAGGTGAATGATACATATTCAGAGAGTTTCCTTTTTTTTTTAAATGCACATTTGAAAACAAAAGAAAATAAGTCCACATCAGTTTTAAATTGTATAAACAGCATATATTTGGAAGAATAAATGATCTTATATGGAAGTTATATGATACAGCATGTCAATTTCTTTTAAGATGCATGAGCATACTGACATTTTTTTCTTGACAATTCTATTGGGGGTCTAAATTTTCGAGATCTTTATTCATTCATAAGAGGTATTTGGTTTATTTTATAAATGTACGAAATCTTTTAGTGTACTACATTATAAAGATTGTGTAAAATAATTATCAAAACATTATTAATGTGTTTTTAGAAATAAAAATGTTATAAGCTCAGGAGTGACATTTCATGAGACTAGTTTTAAAATATCAGATCTAAAATAATTTTTTAAAATTCTGCAATAATAATTCTTTATCATTTCTTGACCTTCATCTTTCTGAGAAGCAGGAAAATTAAAAATTATGTGGGCAATCTCCATATCTGGTATTAGGTGATCATTATATAGTACATAGTTTATTTTTTTCAGTCTCCTTCATGGTCAAATGCACTCTTTATATGCTTCGTCTTTCCTTATTTATTTGATTCTCAAAACAGTTACAAGACCAAACTGACTCTGTCATCACATTTAACATATTCAGAGGTCTTATTGCTTTGTGGAATAATGACAACACTTAAAATGTCAAGTCCTAGAAGTGGTTCAATGATTTTAATGAGAGTATTTTCATCACATATTCCCTATACTGTTTCTTTTTAATTTTCCCCCAAAATGAATTAAAGGTTAAAAAAAACAAAGTATTTCCTAACTCATTAAATGATACTATTCCAGTTGGAAAAATGCCTTTGCACATGGACTGTTAACAATATATTTATCTTATTTCTACTTTTTTCAGGAAAAGCAAAAGTATATAATCACTGAAAATAGTCTTTATAAAATATCCTATTTGCTTTACACTTTAGACTGATAGAAAAAATTAGGATTAGTGTGGCCATTCCATAGTAGAATTACTCTTTTATCTAAAATAATAATGATCAATCAGTAGTATGTCCCAATAGGAAAATTTATAACTATTTTAATCTCAAATGTTTAAGAATTATTGCCTATGCCTTGCTCTCCACATGAAGAAACATAAATAATGTGATTTTACTAGATTTTTATTCTACCGTAAAGCAGAATCTAGGCTGTCCTGGCAAGAAGTCTAATATGTTTAAAGTATAGCCTAAAATAAATTGTTGTTAATGTCTATAATAAATGATATTAAAAATGAAACATGCTAAGAATTTAAGATTTATAGATATTATTTCTACAGTCACAAAATAAAAGTGGCAAATTTCAGGGTACTCTCATAATTAGGAAAACTATTTTGTGACTAGCCTTAAGTAGTTATGTTTATTATCAGAAATTTTAACTAAAAACATCAGCTAGAGAATATAAATCCCGCAGATAAAGCATGGCATAGAAAAAGAAGTGAGCCTCGGAGTAGACACACATGGATTTGAGTCTGAGTTCCACTCTTGCTGTTACTGAGCATTTTGTAGAGTCCAGTGTCTTGTGTAGGATGGGGATCACAGTTCCTTCAGCATGTAAGGACTGCAGGAGTCATCTTCATTTTCAATACCTAAATTTCAGCCCCTAAATTCAGTCTCAAGTAGGCAAGAGATTTTCAACAAATATCATCTGCCTCTAAAAATTAAGAGAAAAAAATTAATAAACTATCTTAAACCAGAGCCAGAAAGGTTTGTGAATGTTTACAAAATATATGAGCATGAAGGACCCTGAGATAAAGACCTATATTTGAAAAACATGCACCTCATAGAAAAATGCTACATACAACACAAACACAAAAGACATTTGATAAATATTTTATCATACCCACATATTTATTACAGCTTCATCTGAGTGATCCCATAAAGATATCACAATACATGTTTATTAAATAGTCAAAAGAATTCCTCATATTGACTAAAACAAACAGCAGCAACTCCCAAAATTAAAAACTAAAAAAAAAAATTATGTAAAGATGTGGGGTTTTAATCCTGGTTGATTCAATTAAATTAAAATTCTAATTATAAGTACAAGAGAATGTTTATGAACACTGAAAGAAAACAAAACATTTATTTCCCTGTGCCCACAAACTTCAATGAATAAGTAAAAAAAACTTAATACTCTAAAAGTTTATAATAAAAATACTAGCAATTAGTGAAACCTGATGAAATTAAATAATATTGGCAAGTATGACTATATTTGAGACAAATTCAGGGAACTGACAAGTTTGTCAGATTGTCCATTAACTAGTCTTATTTTGATTTAAGTCCCCCAATAAATCTGCTGCTGCTTTATCATGTAAATAAAAATAAACTGAAAAACTAGAAATCCATCCATTGCACTATGTTGAACGTTAATAAATTATGACTAATGTTATCTCAGCAAAAGCTTTTGTGTTTAGCACTTAGCGTTTTACATTTCAAATAATTTCCCTTAATTTATTATCTTTAGTAAAATTTAATATATGATAAAATCAAAAACACCATAAGCCTTTATATTTAAAAGGTCTAGTGTACATGCTTTATTAAAAATAAAAGAAAATTTGATTTGAAATTTTTAAGGGTAATAAGTATTCCAAGAAAGAACTCTTGAAAGATAATGGAAAGTGTCAGAGGTATGTCTGTATTTTTTTTGTTTGTATTTCTTGATAGAATTGTAGAATAGCACATAAATATAAAGATGGCAATGATCAAGATAAGTTTGCACAATAAGGAACTTGAGACGATATTTTGGCCGTCTTTGCGGGGTATATTCTGTGGAAAACTTTTAGCGGTACCTCATTCCACAGAGTGTATTCACTGCTCATGCAGCACTTTGAGGTGTAAAGGAGTCAGCAGGTCCCTGCACTTTGTCGGCAAGATCATAAGAGCACCCTAAAGTTTTCAAAGTCCTTTGACATTGCATCAGCATTAATGATGTTTTTTTCACAACAACCCATTGTAAATAGCAGAATCAGTATAAAATTTAATGTTCTTTCCTAAGCCCTGATCATGATTTACCCAAGTTTCAGTTTGGGGGAGAAGGGCAAGGCAGACATAACTCTGTTTATTGTGGGAATTTTAACATACACCACATTGTACTGCTGGGAAATTCAAAAGATAACTTTTGGGCAGTTAAGGATCCCACATTAGAATTTAAATGTTGTGGTCAAAGTTTCTTCACCAAGATAAAAACAAAATGAAACAATAATCCCACAGGAAAAATTGGCATTTCAGTTAATATTAAATGGGCTTATGAATCCTCAAAATATCTGTCATTTTAGTAATAGCACTGGCCATGAGACATTTAAAACTCCCATGAGAATATATTTTTAAAGCACTCATTCTCCTACCTAATTCAAACAGTCAGTACCTTTGCTGAAATTGGCTTTTAAGCTGAACTCCCGTATTTGGCTAAGCAGAGTTCACCATTGCGCATGTGACAGTATACAGGCAAAGATTTAAAACACCCTAGAGCCCCTTTTTCCCTGCTAAAATATGTTTAATTTTGTTCAGGACCTAATACATTACTAGTTTTGTCTGAGTATGTTTTTGAAAGGCATACAAAATAGAAACTCAACGACATAGAATTGCTTTTTCACTCTGGTCAAGAGTTACTCATTGTAAAGAATGTGTTAACCAAAATGACATTCAGTGTAATATATTAAATAAGAGCCTAGCTCCCTGGGATAAAAGTGTATTTGCTGCCATTAGACTGTTTCCTAAGACCAACTATATTAGAAAAGGGGGAAATATTAGAAACATGAGGTAAGGTCAAGATATATAGCCAAACATAACCTAAGGCATTGTTATTAACTCTCGATGTTTGAAAGCAACAGGATTTTAATAATTGAGTAGGTTTTCATTCTCATTAAACTGAAATATTGGCAATAGTAATCTCAGGAAATTTTGCTTGCTATGGTCTTGAAAGCATTAAATTGAATATTATGATTAATGTTAAAAATACACTATTTTTCAAATGGTAACAAAGGTTCTCTGAATTAAGAAAAGCCTGAGGATCAAGTTAATAAGTAAAAAAAGGAAATGAATCATTCCCAAATTAAACCATAAAACCTAGTTTATTTGTGCTTATTATGATTTCTGGTGTGTAATAAGCAATGGGAATCATCTTAATCATTTTTGGTGAATGATTGTATTTATTAAGAAGATAAAATAAGAAAATGAATATTCTACAACTGAGATATTAAAATCAACACATTAAAATGATTGTAATGGCATGAATTTAATATAGTGACCAACTTGTTATTACTACCAACACAGCTAGCTCTAAAACAGAATGGTTTGTAAACCAAATTTTCTAACAGTGTGGAATGCTAAACCCAGTGTAAGTGCTGTGAAAGTGATGACCAGCCATGACCCCTAAATACATGAAGGCTTATTTTATCAGAGTTGATCAATATTTATGAACTTTACCCATACGATAGGATCATCATACCAAACATTTTTAAAAACTAACTCTCAATGAAAAATATACATTTTAACCCTACTGATTTTAACAATACTTTTAAAAGAGGCAGGTAATTTCTATGTTTTTGAAGGAATTTATTTACTCATGATTCAAAACGCTTTTGTATCTCAGTCTCTGGGTATTTAAAATGGAAAACCTCAATGTAACATTTAGAGACACTTTCCTTAATTTATGAGAAATATATTTTTGCTACTAAGGCTTAGAAGGTTAATAGCATTTCACTTGAAAGACCTATTTTTACTGGTCTACTTAGAGAAATGTCTTATTTTTATTTGCCAAAAATATTAAAAATTATATGTCAAGTTGGCTACTATACAATGTAAGAAGCACCTTTTCTGTTAATAAAAAGAGAAAAGGTATAACATAGAATGGACATAAAAAATAATTCAACTTCATTTTTCTTGCCATCCAATTTTCTCTGACTTCTCTGTCTGAAAATGACGTGAACAGTCACTAGAGAAAATTCCTTGTGCACGTGAAGTAGGAAACCTTGGCCGGGCACATTGAGAGAAAGGAGCTCCCTCTGCACTTTGGGCAGGGAGAAGACCGAAGATGACCCTGCGCCCAGCAAAGACGAAGATGACAGTATCCCCTTACATTTGCATCTTACTATCCAAAGTTCCTAACACTTTCAAGCAGTTACGTCCTTTGATTTCTCATACCATACTTTTTAAATACCAAAATTCACTAAATTCAACAATATGAAATTTTAATATGTACCATAGATTATTTAAAGCATCAAAAATATTATAATATCTTTCAAATCTAACCCATAGATTTGGTTCTCTCAAATATGCATTGCAATCAGTTATAATTGTTTTTAGAGAAGCCTGAATAGGAAAGCCCTGAATTTGAAAAAACTGAAATGTTTTTTTGTTTATAATATGCCTTGCAAGTACTCTTGAACTTAAAATATCAGAGGAACCAAATCAACAGATACGAATGCTTTATGCAGACTAGCCACCTTTCTTAGTATGAAGATCAAAAAAAGTACCTGAAAAATAAATACAAATAATCATACACATATAACCTACCTTTCCCCCAACATTTAATCCTAGAATAGGTTGTGTATTGATGAAGTCCAAGAGATAATAGGTAACCTTGTTTTATTTTTATGTTTTGTAAAATATCATGTTTTATTTTGATTGTCTTTAAAGTGAAAAGTAAAAACAAATCGTGTATATTTATAATGTGAATATCAACTAATATAAATTATACTGAATCCTATACAGGCCCTCACACTATAGTATATAGTATTCCTCAAGAATACTTTTCCTTGTATTTTTCTAAAAAGCAAGTAAAATGTAATTTTAAGTATGAATCTTTACATTTCACCTGAAGTTCTAACATATATGCAGGCTACTTGACAGTTAAGGCCAGTTCTTTGAGGGTCAGTTAACTTTCAGTGTATGTGAAGAAAATGCCACATGGTTCAGCAAAAAATGGCAAAATTAACATTTAAATATGTAACATGTTAAATTTTTAACCTGTTTGGTGCCTATCCAGATTAGCAGCTCTCAAAAATAATCCAGAACTTGAGAAGGTAAGTTAAATACTCTTCGATTTCACTCTTTATATTCGAAACTGTTATTCATGATAAAGACTTGACTTTTCAATGAGTAAATATCCACGATTGGCATAATAAATCTCCAAATGGCTATTTGATATTGTAAATTTCACAGTGCTCAATTAAATAGATTAAGACATAGCAGGTGGGAAATGTGTAGGATCCATTGTAAAATCTATTAAGTTTTTTTTCCTTTTTACATTGAACAAACCTATATTTGGGAGCGTGCGGCTGACCCAGAGAAGTATGACTGATTGAGGCCTGGCTCCACCCTTTTTTCCCTTAATTCAATCTTAAATGATTTTCTTCTGAAAGACATAGTGAAGCATGCCTGATAGGATAGAGTCCCCTGGTTGAATTTAAACAACTGGCTCCTAATCAAATCCATAGTTAGAAGGTTTCTAACTGCTCTTATTTTCAGGGTAAGAGATACTGGAGATTGCTTACTGGTAATAACCTGTAAAATGACTACATAAAATTAAATAATACTGCAAAATACAAAACTCCTGCTCCCTGTGGACATTGTTTGCAATCCGCATTATGCACAAATGTATGGCGGTTCTATTTCTAAGTACAAAGATAATCAACTCTCTTATCATGTGGTGTGTATATAATTGCGATCTTCACATTCACATATCTCTCCACAACATCCTCATTGATTAGGTGTGGAAGTGAACATGAGAAATGACTGTCAAACACTGATGGCAGCAGCAAACCAATACACGTCGGTAATGGTAAGTTTTCACATGAGTGTCCTTAACACACAGAGGGCACAAAGGACCAATACTAAACACCTTCTTTTAGGAGCAGACTATGCAATTACCATTCCACAATTTGCCATCCACATTCAGATTTACAAAATATCAACACTAAAGAAGAGAGAATTCACCTACACCTGGGTGTTCTTCCCTCAACTACCTTCATGCCACAATGTAATGTTACGATTAAGTATGGAGTTGAGATCCTCATACTGATAGAAATGCACATATGTTTAATTCCTGAAACACAGGCTTATATTTTCTCATATTAAATATTATCTTCTAACTTTGAAAAATGACTTAAGCATTCAAGAAATATTCCTTAGTCCCTTGAGAAAAAATCTAAGAAATTGTAAGAAAATAAGAAGTTGCATGTAAAAATAATCCTCCCAAATTCATAATCCTTCCAAAAATAGTTAAAAAACTAAAGATAAAAACATCAAATTAGATACTTTTATTCATTTAGCATATATATTCTCTTGTTTTAAACAAGGGATAAGTCTCAGAATAGGTTAATAATGATAAAAGCATCTTGCATTTTCATAGCAATTTTGTTGCATAAAAATATAGAGAATTTACATTTATTGAATTAGAATCTCATCAGTATCACATATGGAAATCCACTGTTTATTTAAGTATGTGTTGGGAACAAACTATGTGTGTTTCTAAAAGGAACAACAGATCCTAGATAGAACAAGACAGATAAGGTACCAGCCTGATACAGCTACCATTCCAGTGGGGAAGTCAAAACATAAGCTATAAAGATAATAAAACAGGATAAAAGAACAAAGTCACATGGGACAGATATGTCACAAGTAGGGGTACCTTTAAACAGGGAGTTAGAGAAGACCACTTAAAGAAGGCAAGACCCCCTTTCTGGAGTCACTCAGTCTGCCCTGGGAATTAGGAAGAGCCAAAGGAAATTAGTTATTTCCCATCTGCAGATGAGAACAGGAATGCATAGCAGAGACTGTGATTTTTATTCTTTAATCCAATAAACATTAAATGTCTGCAATATATCTGGAATTGGGATAAATCTTGGGTTTATTAAGATGAAAAAGAAATAGATCTAGCCATGACTTTGGAAGAAACATAAAAGGAGACCAAGGAATATAGAATACTATGGTTCTTGATATATAATAGAGGATTCTTATAGAATAATTACAAAATGCATAGGAAGGCACAAAGGAGGTATCGGTGGTAGGTAGAGATATACCCAGGTAAGGCAGGCTTTGGGTTTTTTGTATATTTGTAAGTGATTGCCTGGCAAACACATGGCAGAGCTGTGACTGGAATTTGGGCTTCCCGATCCTCAGCCAAATTTGCTTCCCAGTAATCCATATGATGTCCACAAATTTAACTAGGAAAATTTTTATTTTAACATAATCTTCTATTAAAAGTAACCTATTTTTAATAGTCATTAAAATATATTGTAATCCAGAAAAGAAATGACTGAAAAAGAGTCGAAAAGAAAAATATGCATTTATTTACTACTCTTATATTCAGAGACCAGAATTTTAAAAGTTCAGGAACATTAATACATAAACCCCTACATTAAGATAATTTCACGATCAGCCTTAACAATGGTACAAACTAAGCAATACTATCTTCTAACGTTTATGAAATCCAGGTACAGACTGAGAAGCGTAATTTTATTTTCCAAAGCTAGATAGAGTGGGGAGTGGGAACGGCTCTTACATATTGAAGTGGGTAGTGATAATTCAAATTATTTAAGTTTTTGGAAAGAAATATCCTCTCAAAACTAACAATAGCAGGAATCATCAGTCACAACACTATGAACAATTAGACGCAGAGCTGGCAAGTACCTTGTGTAAGAACTTAAGAGTATGTGCAGTATGAAGAGGACTTAGGGTGTGAATTAAAGAGTCAACAGTCAGTGACTCAAAATATCTTTTCCCTTTTTTTCCCCTGCCACTGCCCCTTACATAACACACTCTTGGGTAGGTTAACAGACAGTGACGGTCTCTGTTAAAAATGCATGTTTACTGGAAAAGGCACATTAAGCCATTCTAATATTGATACAAATTAATTATTTGACCCTAACGGAAGCAGAGATTTGAATAAATAGAATCTGAAGAAAATTTAAACCAGGAGAAAGGACCAAAAAGTAAGTAAGCAAACTAGTGCCAGAACAAACACCTCGTAGAGAGAAACAAAATGTTGGGGCGGTGATAACCTGCTTCCATCTGACTGGGGAAGTGGGAGGGTGCATGTCATTGGAGAAATGATGGTGGAAGAAGTTCTGGAAGAGCAAGACTACTGTTTGCCTTTTTCATAGAGTGCCTACTTATATATTTTTGAGTGTTCTGATCTTCAATTCCTTCTTTCCAAACTTTCCATCATCTGCTGCTTTCCCATGTTCTCTACTTTGTTTACCAAATTCCTATTTTGACTTTATCTCTTTCTGCTGTCTTCAGTCAAGAATGTTGCCAGTGAAGAGCTCCAATCCCATGTGTGTCCTGTATCAGAGCTCAGCTCAGCCTGATGACTGGCAAAAAGAGAAGAATGCTGGTTGCCAGGCAGAACCTCCTCAAATGGTCAAACCATCCATCATGGTCCCTCCCCCTCACTCCTCAGTGATAGCTCTGGCCTCACACAGGAGGCTATCACAGGGGGGAGGAAGAGGAAAGAAACTGCAGTTAAGACTTTCATTTATTGCTGTCACAAGTCAAAGGGTGAGCCATGACTAATTAACAGTGGTACAAAACACAAGACCAGGATTTCCCAAGCAAAGCAGAATATTTGGTCACACTAGGCCAGTAGCTGCCAAGAATCAGCTCTGAATCACAGCTGTAGTCACTGAAGTGAAGGCCTGAGAATATAAAACAGACCACTGAAGCCAAAGAAAACTGAGGGAAAATATCCACTTTTTTCATTGTGGTGACAAAGTTTGCCCTCCTGAGTACAGAATTTTAAAACAGAAAAAGATTTGAACAAGCAAATCTTGAAAACACTGGTATGAAGTAGATTTATTTCATAAAAACATCCCAACATAAAAAATTGTCAGGTTCTGGGTATTTTAAATAAAATTTATTGTTTTGATAGGTAAGTCCTAAATTAAGGAACTCCCTAACAAAATCTCTTTGGCTCAAGTTGCAGTGACTATTCATATTTGGGAAAAAATTGGGTCAGAATTCTACCATGTACCATTTCACTGCATTTCATTGCCTTTGGAATAACTGATGAGGAAGCCTTATGTAAAAATCATCCACACTCCCACTGAGTTACTATGGGGAGTGTAATATTGATAGAAGCCTAATGAATTTACTGAGTAGTAAGCTTGCACATTCACACACAATCCTTAGAGTCTATAACAAATCTCTAACATGTGGACCCAATGGCCACCATTGTCTTCTTAAACTACTTCGGTCCCAGCCACTTCCTGAGGTGCACCCAGTCCCTTTTAGCACTTACCTCTGGAACACGTCGTGAGTGAATTGCCTTTCTTTTTCTGTCCTACTATCCCCATGTGCCATTTTTTACTTTCTCTTTAGCTGACTTATTTTTAAAAATTTGTCATCACTAAAATGTAATATAGGAAACTTCTAAGAAGGCTTTTCACAAAAACTGGCTAATAATTCAGAACTAAAGTCCAAGCTGGAAAAGGTTACAAGATAGCTTGGGGAAGAGAGGGCTTACAATAACTTAGTGACCAGCTCTACCTTTAGAAGGCCAGGTCAAGTAAGTTACTAAATAGTTGTATTCTATTTCTACTAGAATGGAGCAAGCTGGAACAGTTTATATTTAAAAAAGAAGTTCACTCGTTCAGGGAACTGGTTTGCTGTCACACACATACGATGATTTCTCTAACTATTTTAAGAAAACAGCAGTCCTATCTCCTCCTGAGTTACCGTAAAGGCAGACTTTCCACGGCAGCACAATGATGCAGTGGCTTTCTAAATTTTGTTCCCAAGCAGATATTCTGGCACCATGATAATTTTCAAAGTGTTATGTTGAATTTAACACAAAATCAAGAAATTAAAGTATCTGCAAGAAGTCACTTTTCTAAAGGATTATTTCCAACCATCAGTCTATTAGTCAACAAAAATATAATGAGCTCATATGGCAACATTTCTCCTTCAAGAAGGTACCCACGTCTCTGAGCCTTCCATGCAATGAGTACTGTATGCCATTGCTATTGGATGACTGAAGTATTGTGAAGTTTGAAGTTGTGCTTAGGAAAAAGCAAGATTTTCATCCTAACAGAGATTAGAATTCATTGTGTGTTTTATAATCATGGACTAAGTTTATGCATGTGAAGCTATTCTACAGTTGACATTTCTTGCTTTTGTGCTGGCTTACACTCCTTATATAGTAATTCATTTGTGCTCACAACAAATCCTCTACCTAAAGCACAAATAATCCTGTAATCAGGTACAACTGTGGTTTTCTACAGAGGTCAGAATTAAAAGAGGTTTTTAATGTTCTAATAATATAATCTTCAGATTCTTGGCAAAACCCATGGAAGAATTTCAGGCTCACTATTCTAACATTGCTAATAAATATACTCTCTGTCCCTTCAAGGGCTTCTTGGTCCTTAAATTACTACTATTTTATTAAAGAATTTTTCAATTAGGAAAATTATATAATGATATAGGAATTTTAGAGTTAAAAACATTTTAAAACACATTGCTAGAAAAAAACACATGTTAAAAGAGTGAATGACTTCACAAATAAGGAAATCAATCACAGATTGAGATAATACAGTTTGCCCAGGGTGGCATCGCTTGCTCTTGTAGTAGAAAAAAAGGCAGATTTCCTTTAGAAGATCAGCTGATACCTAGTCCAGTGATTCCTCTTACCTTACCACTTTGTCCAAATGTGGCTTCCACATTCTATTATGTGACAGGCTATAGAACTGAGAAACAAAAGTTAAGGACAAACCCTTCTTTTATGTTACTGGGAGGAGTCCTCTAACTTTTCTCTTAAAATAAGAGAAAATATGTACAATTTAGGTACATTCAGAGATAGTACTAAAATACATGCGGCAGAAATGGAAATATTCAATCCGCACTAGAGGACACGATAACCAACCCAGCGTTGTGTCGTGTCATGCTTGCCTTCCATCGCATACTACATTTCTCTTCATTGTTATGAGGATGTAACATTTTCTTGCAACTGATAGTAATAGAGCCCAAGAAGCCAGGCAGCATATAAGCTGCTGCCACAAACAATTCAAAGAATGGCCAAGATGCGCACACACGGATTTTCAAAAGAGTGAATAGGCTGCTTCTGAATATGCTGCTCAATGAACTGCAAAGCACTGACACTGTGAGCAGTACCCCCAAGCAGAGTACCTGTCTGACCTGTGCACAAAGGTGGATCAGGTTTGCGTACTCACAGGGAACTCCCTGGCATTTAATCTAACTTACTGGTTCATCAAATATGATTGATTTCTTGTCAGCCTAATGAAGTATAAGCTTTCATATTCCTTATTCATTAGCTTATGTAAACCCCTGCTAAAGACCACTTATAGGTTTCACTTTGCTAACACATGAAAATAAGAGGTCTCCTAATGCATTTTTGTTTCCCAGAAGAGATTCCATTCATTGGTATTACGGTTCATTATCTCTTCAATCACTGCCTTGTCTAAAATGCATGGTACACAGTATAGATCTAAGTTTTTGTGCAGACTTAGTGTGTGTATATGGTCAAGACCTGTTTCAGGGGAAACATATATAAAAATCATGTTCAAAGTACTTTCATATTTGTTGAATTTCAAACTAAAGTCTACATTTTACTTAAAATACATGTTTCTCACTTCACTCCCTGACTTCTTAAAATGATAAGTCCCTTAATAATGTTTCTTCCCTCAATAGTTTAATTCCTGAATCTCCTCAATCTAATTTAGAATATAAATTAGTATTAAACGTTACTAAATTGCCCTTAAGGTTTTTTTTCTTCATTTGTTTTCATCCTTCGGATTCTGAATGCAATGTAAGTACATGACCACACGCGGTAGGAATTGTCTTTGTCGTTGTCAGCAGTCCTTTCCTGAATTCAGAAAGACCACACAGATCTCACTGTGGATAGTGACTGACTTCTCTGGTCGGCTGTCCGGAAGCCCGGGGTTCCCGCTGTGTCCCGTCAATGGAAAAGTCCCTCTCCTCACTCAGTGCACCGTCAGGACTGCCTGTGTCAGACTGGAAGTGAAACCTCACAGAGCAGCAGCACTTGTTGTGAATCAGTTTGTACCTCTCCTTACCTTTGATTCCCTCAGGTTTTCTTTTTTTCTTTTTTCTGGTTGGGATCTATTATAGAGAATGAAATGTATAAGAAACCTTATTTTTTAAAGCCCCCCTTTCTCAGCGAAATGAATTTCTTAACAAGACTGCATCATGAATACATTAGCCCTGTAGCAAAAAGGAGCTGAGGGAAGCTTTGCCAAATGAGCCCTTCATAGCGCAATCAAATAAGCATTATGCATTTTATTCTCATACATCGAAGGCCTGCCACCCATGTTCTGGGGACCTCGGTAGCCTCTCTTAAGGAAGTGTAGGTGTGTTTCTCTAGGGCCAAGTAGTAAACTTGTGGAAGGGCCTCTTTTCAGAGGAGCTACAGGCGACAAATAAAAATAGGTTAAGAAGACCCAGAGAAAATCGTGATTGATAAATCCTAATAATTAAGGGATACTAAGGGTTTGTACCATACATGTCAGACCTTCTGAGGCAAATCTTATAGAGTGTAATTACGTACTTCCTTGAAGTGACCTTTGGTGCCACTGACTGCCAAGCCTCTTCAGATGGAATACCCTGTCTCAGTTCCCTTTTTAACCCCAGAGATGACAGCGGTCCGAACAAAGAGCCAGTGCTTCCCAAACGAATGAATGAATGAGCAGATGAAACATCCACTGTGGTTAATTTACTGAGGTTTAAAAAAAGTGTAAAAGAACTCCACAGAACACAGCCAGATGGATAATTGGTCTGACAGCAGTGGCAGTTATTTTGTTTTGAGGCCAGGAACATGGAGATAAAAGAGCAAATATGTTTAGAAATGAAATTGAGACACAAACCTTGAAAAAAATCCATGAGTTTAAAGGCATGTAGATCGATTTTTTCATCTCAAAAGAGAAATTAATAATTCCAATTTACATTAACTACATAGGAATCTCCCAGGGTGGAGGGGAAAACAGACCCAGGTTTTAGAATTCATGCCGGAGGAACACGACCTGAACAAAACCGCAGTGGGACGTGCACGCTCTTTCCGTCTCTGCGTGTGGCTGCCAGAAAGCAGGTCACCAAAAGAGAAAAAGTAATTTGCTTTGAAAATAAAGTTTAACTGCAGTTTTAACTCCAGTTAGTGGTTATATAACCTTTCAAAAAAATAAATTGTATTGTTTACAAAATATTTAGCATTCTCCAAGCGGCACAATAAACAATGAGTAAAAAAAAAAAGATGTCGACAAGTAAATGTTAAACCTTACACCATGTAACATCTCAATAATTATACATGTTAGTGAGAGCAGCCATAAACACAATCCATCTGTCACATTCTGCTTAATCTGTTCACCGAGTTGAAGCCTCTGTGAAAACCAGCTTTCCTCTCTCAGCTGTCAGAGGGGAATTATGATGCATATATTCCGGCCCCAACTCTGCCAGGGACCATATGACAGTCATCAAGCCATTTAACTTCTGTAAGCTTTAAAGCCTGGTCTCTATAAAATGAGAGAGCTTTCATGATTTCCAAGATGCCTTCTAGATCTACACAGTGTTTTATGTTTTAGTTACAGAAGTTAATTTTGAGACCATCATGCTTACAGATTTACAGATAGTTACCAAAAATGACTTAGCTTTTCACTTCATGCTAGGTTTCCTCGTGTAAATTTTACCATTAATTCATCTGTACTCCAGACTCACCGTTGAGCCATTCTCATCTATCTTTCTGGCTTTCCAATCATAGATGAAGTGGCCTATCATTTATCTACATTCCCCTTAAATTTCCCCTCCTTCCCTGATTCCAAGCCCAGTTTCCTACAGGGAAGTAAAAAGAGCGGGAATATATTGATTTTCTACCAGCAAAATTTATTCAACTTGCCCTAATATTTACCAGGGGTTCTGCCATAGGGTCATTATTGCTTTTGGTGATAGTATATCCCAGAAATACAAAAAAAATTAGGGTTCATATGATAGAGGCTTATAGCTGTTATTATAATCTTTTTGTAGATAGTGATTTCAAAGTATTAAGCACCGTTGTCATCATAGACAGCATAGTCACCGTCATCACGTTTGCCATTATTCTCTGCAGGTCCCACTTTATTTTCCATGCTGTTTAAGAATACATTATGCAGATTAAGCAAAAGCCAAGGCACTTTTCTTGGCAACATAAATCTCTCCTTGGGAACCAAGTGTACACCGAAGACTAAGTGGGCAATCAAATGCCATTTGCCTTTGGTTTTGGCATATGACTGCCCTTGACCTGCTGTGATACAAATGTAGAAAAATGACCTCATCCCAAACAAGTCAGGTCACAATATTCTACTCTGAAGACTTAACCCAGATGTTTTCTTAAGTATCTGAACATGACAGTGTACAACTATTTACTTTCCTCTAAGGAAAAAGAAACAAGAAATGAAATTGGCCTATATTAGGTTTCACATAAAAGCTTCCAAATTAAAAAGGGTTAGGAAAATGAAGGAACAAAATTTTTAAATGAAGAAGAATTTTTAAAATGAAAAAGTTACCAATACATCTCATTCTTCCCCTCTTTCTTCCAATCGTATTCTAGAATAAGACTATCTTTGGAAACACATTAAATTTAAATTTCATCTGATTCTTAAGTCCACTAAGGCCAGTCATTTTTTTTATTTTTATTTTTATTTTAGTTTATTCAGTACAGTTTCTATTCTTTACTCCCATTCCAGCCCACCCACCCATCCCTCCTCTCCTCCCTCCCATTTCCAACCCCCCTAGTTTTGTCCCACTAAGGCCAGTCTTGATTGAGGTTTTCCAAAACCATTTCAAAAGGCATCTTTGGAATTCACCTTCCAAGCTGCTGATCTGACTGCCAGTCTCAGTCATTATACCAAGGTCTCCATTGGTGGAGATATGAGTGCCTGAGTGACATGACTCAGAGGCTCCCTAAAACCATCTGTTCCATCTTAGCCCCTGCCTGATATTGTATTGAGTTTCAATTCTTTACTTTTTAAAATATTTTATTTATTTAATTTTAGAGAGAGGGAAAGGGAAGGAGATAGAGAGGGAGTGAAACATCAATGTGTGGTTGCCTCTCACACGCCCTCTACTGGGGACCTGGCCGGCCACCCAGGCATGTGAATCAAATTGGTGACCCTTTGTTTCACAGGCCAGCACTCAGTCCACTGAGTCAGTCCAGCCAGGGCAAGTTCCACTTCTTTAATAAGATTTTTATCCTTAGCCATTGAAATAAGATGAGAAAAAGAAATGGCATAGAGCATTGAAAGGAAACGATAATACAGCTTCCTTTCTTCACTTTTATTTAGTCTTCTAAAGGTTAAGAATTTTAGATGTCATTCGTTATTTAATCCTTAGTATTTGTTTCCCCAACTAAATGGCAAAAACTTCTTAAGGATAGAGAACGTGTCTTATTAATTGTACTGACCCCTGACCTTTTCTGTTTCTAACTGCCCCTTCCTACTCTAACCAAGAAGTGTACCTGACATATATGAGGTGCTCTACAAATATATACAATAGGATCCAATTAAATGGAATTCAGTTTTTGTTTCTTTCAGTGCTGATTCTCACCCAGTACCTGAATAACAAAGAATGTGAAATAGTCTAAAACTCGCTTTGGAGATGAATAACGAAAGACGTACGGTAATCTGATTCAGCTTATTGCTGCCAGCCTGCCTTTAGTACCAATTCTAAAATTTCTCCTATGGCTAGTGAGAACTGTTTCTTACTCAACTACTGGTTGCCCTGAGGCATAATCTATTTGGAGAAATTCTGAGTACTTTACATTTTACATTTTGAACACTGCTTTTAGGAGTGTACCGATAGAAGAGTGCATCAGGCTGTATACCTTCTAAGTATTCACAGGTGCTTTCTCTACATTGTCAGAATAGTATAAACCCAATTTTGCCTGTTATTGATTGGCAAATATAAATTGCCTTTAATATATGTTTGGGTATTATTTCTCCCTAGAAAAAACTATTGAAAAGAATATAGAATAGTAGACTTTTAAAATATAAATATAACCATTTATTCATAACTCTCTTTAGTATAAATGGGGTCATATATTTTCAAACTAATAGTATTAGCATATGAAAAGACTCAATACCAAAAAGAGAGGCCACTTCTTTGACTTCCCTCGCCATACCTTTTAAGTTTATGTGTTTATTTTTAGCATACATTTCCATAAGCCCCACTCAACATTGATCCTTCCCTTTTGTCCAATAAAGAAGACAAAATGACCAACTTCACTCTTGCTGTTAGAGTGAGGTTCTCACTAATTGGGCCCATCTAAACTTTTAACAATCTACTTGAAGAAAATTTAATTGATAATTAGGAGCACTTCAGATCATCACCCCAAAGGACTTTTAAAAAATACATGAAAAGCATATGGCTCTTTGCTTGGATTAAAAGAAAGAGAAAGAGAATTTTTTTAAATTAAGTACATAATTAGGTAGACATCTTGACCTCTTGAATCAAGGCTCACTGCATTACTGAGCAGAGTGAAATCATGAAGTCTTCTTTCATGGTTAAACTACCTTTTACACACTAATATTGATCACCCCACCCATTGGAGCAATATTACCTGTGATTACTTTTGTCTATCCAAGCACACAGGGCAAATACCAAAGACTATACTGCCTTACAGAAAGGCCAATTAGACCTTCCTTTATTTTTAACAGTAAATGTACAACACACAGCCAGGCACTTCAGCAGGCAGATAAATAATTCCTAACTTTCACATACTTTGATCCTCAATAGTACCACAAAGCATCTGTTTATAAGTTTAACACATCCTTTAAACTCATAAATTACATGTGAAATATTATGTGTGTATCTATGTTCATTTATCTGAAGTTTTCACCAGATTCTATAAGGCACTGATGACCATCAATGTTGAAGTATCACTTCCCTCTGTGAATACACTCCAGAATCCGGCCAGAAGAGTTATGCCCCCACATCATGTTGGTCAGAACTCAGTGGGAAGTCCCTCCTTCCTAACCAAGTGTTGCTTCTTAAACTTTACAAATCACTGAATTTTTTAAATCAGCAAGTTGGAAACAGGGTCTAAGATTCCAAATTTCTAACAAGCTCCCAGGAATGTTGAGGCTGCTGGTCCACAGACCACACTTTGAGTAGCAAGGTCTACACTTCCTGTCACACAACCCCTTAATCAGTCAAAGGCTAATCAACTGCAAACACTTATCGGGCATCTATTTCTGCTTTATAGTGCTGGGTGCTGTAGGAACACAGAAAACATAAAGTGTCTGCATAAAAATTATCATAATCTAAGTGCAAATTTTAGCTAGATGAACATAAATCAGCAAGTTACACCTTATTGGATTTAATTAAGTGTGAAATTCTGTGGAATAAATTGTATGTTTTCAGGGTTTAAATTAAAGGAAAGAAAAGCATAGTGTCTAGAGAGAAGAATTAATGCAGTAGAGGTAGAATTTGAACTTGAACTTTGAAGATACATATGATTTATGGTCAGGAAAAGAAAGGCAATTCTGAAAACAAACAAACAAACAAATATACAAACAAAAACCCCACAAGCCTGATTTTAACACCACAAGTGAATTGGGGACAATAGAGAGAGCAGCCTGATTAGAGTAGGGTTAATTTGGTGATAGGGTAGAACATAAAGATAGCTAATAAGAACATCTAAAGTTTTAGGACTAACTGTAATTATGTATGATATTTCTCACATAAAAGTTGAGCTGCATTGCATATAGTGTCTAGTTAGATTTTAACATTTGGCTCATGTTGGAAAGATTAAAGCAGTTTTTCACTTTTATGCATGTGATAGCCATGGCGTATCTGAAAGAACAGGGATAAAGCACTGGCACGAAATTCATAAAGGGCATGATTACATTTCTGTTGTCGAGTGTGGTAATTGCCTCCATTGCTTTGCTTTATTTTACTTGTACTACTTTCCAAAATGTTTCACAAATATTTAGTAGAAATAAATTAGTGAGTTGTGCAACATTAAATTGCATAGAACTTTCTTACCAGAGGATTAAAAATAACTAGGAGTGGGGAGCTTATGAAAATTCTCATCAGAATAGACTGCATTTATGATTTTCCTAAAGTAAGCGAATGTGGTACAGAAAGTGAACAAGTCTTGGTTCTAGGCTCAGCTTTTCCACCTACTGAGTCTCATTTCTCTAAGCTTTAAAATAAAACAGGCTTAATAGGTGGTCCCTGAGATGCGATCAAAACCTAAAAACACCAGAAGATATCACTTAAAAGTGTTTTTTAATATTTTAGTGCATTATGGATGGGCTTTCATTCCAAAAACAGACACCAGAGGGTCTGCTGAGTAAGCAGGTGAAGTTTCTGGTTTTTCGTTTCTACGGTGTAGTCCAAGAGAACACTCATGATGAAAAAAGTCTAGGCAGAGTTTCCAGGGGTGGCAAGCTCCTTGCTTTCACTTGACATAAGAAAACACATCAAGGTCATCCCTAGACTTGAGATAAATGCCTCATTGCTCTGTCAGGAAATCCACATCCAGCAAGGTTCTGGGTTATCTTGCCCGCAGTGTTTGTACACACACAGGTTATGCTAGGCCCACATGTGGCCTTCCAGTGTGTATTTGTTGTGTTCCCTGCTTAAAGCTAGGAACGGGAAGTATCTCTCCAGTCTACAAACTGCCTCACCTACAGGAAGTTTTCCCATGTTAGCTCCCCTTAAACACAAACTCATCCTTCGCCCCGATGACAACCCCTTGATTGGGAGGCCCCTTGGGGATGAAAAGGAGTGCATATTTTGCTGTCTGTGAATGGTGTTTAACAGCAGAAGGCTTTGTTGTTTCTCACTGGTGAGCCTGGAAAACCAGGGGACAGCCCGAACAGGTGGGCTCCTGAACAAAAGGCGTAGGAATGTATCCAAATGTGAAAAATCCTGGACACAAATTAAGGTCATCCACTTTACAGCTTCAACAGCCTCAGACTTGTACCTCTGTGTATCTCTATGCGAAAGGCAAGCAAGAATTCAGAGTTTTTGCACAGATGTGAAGAATATGCAGCTAAGGAACACAGCAATGGCAAGCACCTAGTTCTGTAGCCTGTGGGAAGAAGGATTGATTTATTTATTTTTTATCAGAATCACTGTTGTGCTACTAATTAACCCTTGTTAGGGTTGGCATTGTATTCATTTGGGTTCAGAGGAAAGGAATGTACACACGGGTGGCTTGTGCTTTGTAACGAACGTGTTTACTGTTTTTATTGCTATTTGAAAGAACATCATGCAAAACAGAGCTATAAAAATCACAATCCAAGCGGGACAGATCTGTTGTCCTGAGATTTTGCCCAGCATTAGGCCAGCACCTGGCCACGAGCCGATTGACGTCAGCTGTAATATTTGACTTCACTAGGAGCCTGGCCAGTGAAAAAACTGTCAGATAAGCCCCAGAATTTACTTAGAACTCCGTCAGGGGAGTGTTCTCTGGGCAAGAGCTATTTCTCCTCTTCCTCTGCATCCCACAGAGATGATCTGAGCCCAGAGCCGGCTTTGATGTCAGTAAGAACTTGGCAACCTTATCGGCTTCACGGGGAGCAGACAAAGACAAGCAAGAAGCATGGAGAGGAGTCCCTGCCAACTATGAAATTTTCTAAAACGTAACTAAAACACACACAGAGATGCAATACGCAGCATTCACATACACATTTTGCAGATAAGAAATGAGATCGCTCTAATGTCAATATCTTTGCCTCCCCCAATATACAGATCCCATCAGAACTATAGCAGAGTATGGGTTGGAAATGAGTCCATTCCACCTCACCAAAAACAGAAATAATTTCAGCTGTGGATGGCGGGAATGAAGAAGAATTTAAAAAGAAGAAATGGTACAAACCCATTAGGAGTGCAGTGCTTGCCTTCATTCCTGTTTAGTATTTCTTAAAGGTAGAAACTGTATTATGTTAATATAATGTCCAGGCCAAGTAATAACAGCAGCTAATGTGGCTACCTCTAACTGTGCAAGAAAGCCTTCAGTAAAGCTTCTAACCCATCACATGCCATTCAGCAAAGCTTTTCATGACCCATGGTGGCTTTGGAGCTGTGTGCATGTCACAAGGTGACTGTGGCCCCACCATCCACAGAGACTTTCTCAGATCCTCAAGGGTAGCCTGGTCTCAGGCTTCAACATTAATGTAGCCAGACCCTGCTTTGAACCAACCTCAGGAGCCCTGATTTATTAAATAGAAACTAGGAATATCCATTTCGTACAATACTCCCTTTCAGCTTCCTTCCTTCCTTTCTCTTGTTTAACCCTGTCTCCACAACAAAAGACACAGCCAAGCCTACAGTACAGGGAAAAGAAGAAATCATTGCAAATATAAGTTGACAGTGAAGCAGGGAAAATACTGTAGAAGGGCTTAAGCACCAGGCAAAGAAAAGTAAACTTTACCTCGGAGAAAGTGATTTTTGATGGAAAGAGAAGTGGAAGTGTCATTTTAGAAAGATTAAGAAGGGCTCTACATGGAAGACTGATTCAAAAGGAGGAAAGTTAGACCAGTTTGGGGGCAATTACCTTAGATGGATGGGTGAGGTGATGAGGATCTGCAGGAAGTGAAAGCAGTGAGAATGGAAATGCGGTCAGCATTCAGAGGATGTGTGTGTCAAGACTTCCCAGTGATGGCACAGTGAACGCACATGCGCACGTACTATACTTCTCAGTATTTTATGCACATACACAGATTTAATCCCTTCATCTCTATGAGGTGAATACTGTAAGGAGGAAATAATGGTACAGATGGCTTAAGAAACTTGCCAGGATCACACAGGTGGTTAGCAGCAGAGTGAAGAAGAACCAGGGCCGTCTGAGTCCCTAGTCCCTGCTGTTAGCTAGTGTACTATATATACACTGTACTTCCCTGCATGGCAAATAGTCATCCCCATATGATCTTGCCAGCTTTTACGTGGTGGCACAAATAGACATTATCAATTATGTCACAGAGGGCAATCTGTGGAGAGAGACAATCTTTGTCCTCATTATCATGAAGCACATGGCTCTCAGTCAGGGTATTAGTTCTTTTGTGGAGACGCAGCCTAGGTGCTGGCAGAACATGTACTCTTTGTCTTTCCCATGTAATGAAGAAGCCAATCTTGAGGAAAATTGTTGATTTTTCAGAAGAGCCAGCTTGTTCTTCAGTGATGAGAAATACTGACCCCACTGGCTGGTGTGGATCAGTGAATTGAGTGTCAGACTATGAACCAAAGGGTTGCAGGTTTGATTCCCAGTCAGGGCACATGCCTGGGTTGTGGGCAAGCTCCCCAGTAGGGGGCGTGTGAGAGGCAACCACACATTGATGTTTCTCTACCTTTCTTTCTCCCTCCTTTCCCCTCTCCAAAATAAATGAATAAATAAGTGAAACCTTAAAAAAAAAAAGAAAGAGAAAGAAATAGCGACCCCTTTGAAGGCACATTTTGTAAGTGTACTCCCTGTGGTTGAGAAAAAGGAAATATCCACCAAAGGCAAATGCAATATTTCATTTACTAGCCATATAGCAGATTCCATAGACCCATGATAAAATAATAGTTGTTCCCCCCGGAGAATTTATATCTATTGTAGCCCTTTACCCGCATCTTAAAAGTACTGCTTCTGACTTGATTCATTAATTCCATTTTATGTATCATACAAACACAAAGCAAACTGGCCTCTTCCTGTTTCAATAAGAGACTCTGGTTCATTGTGGTTTGCTGGGTATCTGGATAGGTTTGTGAGAAAGGCAGATGGGCCCTGGTATGGAATCAGTGAAAACCTTAATTAATCATTTGGGTGTTTCATGATATTGGTGAATTTATAATGTATTCCATTTGTGTCTTAACCTGGTTAGGATTCACTTGTAGCCAAAAGTGCTAATTAATTCGGATTTTATGGTCTTAAATCACTCCCTTAACCTGGCCCAGATTTGCAGAGGCTCCTACACGCTCATTCACTAGCAGTTAAATAAGAACTAGGTACCCCAATATATTCTGAGGCCAAAAGCTTCACCCACAGGGTAAAAGTTCAGAAGCCCATAACAGAGCTATAAACAGGCAGCCATCACACAGTTAAGGCACCAGTGGTGTGGTCTAAGCAGAGCAGAACCCATTGCAAGGGAAGTCAAGTCCTTCTTGTGTAATGGAGAGGTACCGGGACATGAGGGTTGTCCAGCTTTGGGACTCGTGAAAAGCCAAGAGGCACTAACAAGCCAGGAAAGAGCAGTTCCGTCTTATTACTGCTCAAAGTGCATTTGCATAGTCTCTGCCCTCAAGGAGCATTTAACCCAGTTGAATTGGGGCAGAAAGGAATGTTTGAGAGTTGTCTAGCTCTTTTTCCCAGGCTGCAGGCAAAACCACCTACTCCATTAGAGAAATTTTTTTAAACCTTAACACTGAGCAATATATTGCTTCCACCTAAGAAAAGGAAAGTGGCAAATATATGTGTGTGTGTGAAAGTACAGATGTAGGTACTTAGATATGAATACCCCTCACCTCACAAGGATATGTAAAATACTAACACAATAAAGTCGTATTTATCCTTCTGGAGTCTGAAGTTAAACTACCTGGGTTTTTATCCTACCCTTACATGACCTTTGAGTTTGGAAAGTGATTTAACTTCTCTCTGCATCAGTTTTCTCATCAGTATAATGAAGATTATAATAGTCTTTATTACTAATAAGTAGTGCTGATGATAGATAGTACTCATTATAGTTGCCATGACATAGAGTTTTCCTGATTTTAATTAAGATAACTCACATAAGGCGTGTGTTGCGGTGGCTGTGCCCGGCGCTGCCCCCACACCTTTGTTCCTATGACTGAGAGCCTCGCTGTAGAGAAATCTCAATTCTGCCCCTAATAGCTGGATGAAATTCGAAAATGTGCTGACCTTTTGTGTGTGTATATATATAAAGATATAGATATGAAAATCATTATCACTAGTGTTTTGTTAGTATTAATTTAATGCTATATACTAAGCTATAAGTATATATCCTTGCAGGTAGTAAGTATATGATAAACAGCAGTTATTATAAATAGTATTACTGTTATAACAGAATGACACATGGATAAACACATAAAAGTTCGCTGGGAAATTTGCTGCAGTATATTTGCAGTGTCTGGGCATGAGTGTACCACGAAATTGGACCTGGGTTTTCTAGTTGTCACCATAAAATGGGCAATGTTGCTGTTTCACAATCACTATATCTATTCAGCAAATACTAATCACTATCGAAGGTGAAATTACCCTGGTTACTAGGACCTGGGAGTCATTTCTCTCAGGGGTCTTTGTATAGAGTAGACTGTGGGGAGCAGAAATCACTAATCTCAACAGCACCCTTGCAGAAGACATTGGTATGAGTCAATATCTTATATATCATGACAGCACCACAAAAAAAGGTATAATTTAGTAAAACAATTCTATAGGGGTCGAGGGTGGCAGCAACTGCACATATTTCAAGTACCTGGCTCCTTCCATATCTTATTCGACCCTGAGGAAACTGGATATAGAGAGAATTTCTTCATAAAGAACTTCACTTTCTGCAAACAATTTGTCCTCAGCAGTGTCTCTCTCAACAGAATTTTTTGATAAGCATTGAGCAATGAGATCAAAAAGGTAGTCTGAGAGAGAAAGAAGATGAGAGAGAGAACAGTGTTTTGTATCCCATTGCAAATTCTAATGCCCAATAACTCATTATCAGAAAGAAAGTCTAACCTGACTTCCCTTTAGAGAGTATAAGCCCACTGCAGTTATTCTGTTCTCAGAGAAGATGGGGACTGTCTGGTCAATGTTATTGGTACAATAACATTACATACTGGAAGACAGTTCAAAGTTTCCTTCTGGTTACTTTGATGCATATGGTGACCATAAGTTACTATAGTTTAGATGGATTTGAGAGCTATGGTTTATCATAATACTTGTACTGGACTTTGCAAAATGAACTCATCCTATTAAATATGATTTGTACAGATTATTGAGTCAAACTATTTTCCCAGGCATTCCTGATAGTAAAAGCAAAAGCACACATACTCCCTTCCAGACACAGTAATGAACACTTAATTTCCAGCATAGGGATTGCAACTGGAGAGGCAAAGCTCTAAAGAGTTATAGCAAATACATACTGGTAAAAAAGCAAGAGGTAATTCTTCTTAAACAAATATTATAACTGAACACGTTAAATTATGTTAAACTTAGTTCAAGCTTGCTTAACAGTATTTACCTTGGGGGCTGGATGTATTAAATTCTGAGATGCAATTCAAGTCAACAATTCAAATTCTAAAAGATCATGCTTGAAACTGATGTTCTCTTTTTATAACATAATTTTTAAAACTATTTTTAATTATCCTGCAGATTTCAAATAACCACTCCCTGAAAATGTGATAGAACTTGAGTTTTCAACTTGCTGGAAAAATAATTGTGATCTCAATATGCCTATTCATTGGCTACGTAAGAAGGCAAGTCTGGGTGGGTCTTCTCAATTTTAGAAAAATTAGTCTAATTTCCATGAGACAATGTGAGGCACTGTTAGTAGGCCTGTGAGATAAAAGTGCGAAAGGAAAATAGTTACTTTTGTTTTTTCCCATGCACATGATAGGAAGGAGCACACTTCACATGCACGTCGCTGATGTAGGGCTCAGGTGTGTGTAGATGTCCCACTCTCCTTTCCAAGGTCGAGGGGAAGGCAACAATGGTACTGCTTCCAACTGAGGAAGGAAATGGACAGCAGCCCAGGAAAGAAACCTCCATGTTTTATCTACATGAAACAAAATATTCCTGATCCAGCATGGAAAGAAATAACACTGATGCTTTCTGATGCTCACACTCATTCTGCCAAGCGCGCTGGGATGCACAGATTCATTTCAGGCACAAATCCCGGTAGGAGTGGGCTGGAGCTGCTGTTCCAGACACCTGTTTGTTTGACTGTCTTGAAGAATGGGACATGGTCATTGGGATTTCTGACCCTCAGCATATATGGGGGGCAGGGGAAGCGATGTAGAAAAGTTTTTTTTTGTTCTTTTTTTGTATTTTTAAATTTTAAGTTTGTATTTTTAAGTGTGTAATTGTCATGCAAATCATTTAGCAAGTCATAAAAACCTTCTTTGTTAACAAAAGCATGAGGCTTTTATTAAAATCTGAGTGCTGTATAGGTATTTTTGACTTATGTTGGGCAAGGTATGAACACAACATACCTGCATCCTTCACAGTGTTCAAAACGGGACTTGGCACAGAGGCTCACAACCTCTACCCAAGTAACATCTGAAGTTATAATAATGTCATTTCTAAGGTTTTGTTCAATTGCTTTTCCATCTGTGTTCCTTCTTTTCTGGAAATATAACTCTAGATAATTAATGAACATGTAATTTTTAATTTAAACCTTTATGAGGTCATGTAAAAATCCACAAGTATTTTCCAAGAAAAACTAGTAAATACAAAGAGAACAATGAAGAGTTCCAGCATCACTTTCATCTGAAATATTTAATCTCATCAGGTAAGTACACTCTATCCAACTTGGGGAAATGGCTAATTCATAGATGGATGAGGAGCAACTAGATCCGGTCAGAGAATCTGAACTCAGGAATGGCAAATTTAGTGGCCGTAGGTATTTCATAAATACCTCCCATTCCAACTATCTATCGCTGCTTTATAAACCATCCATTTACTCACAATTCTGAGGATCAGGTGGGCCGTGTTTCTGCTGCTGTCACCTGGGATCAGTCACGTGGCTGCAGTCATCAGGCAGCTCGACTGGGGCTAGAAGGTCCCAGATAGCTTCCCTCGCAAGTCTGGCAGTGGTACTGACAGCTGACTGGGGCACTTCACTGGTCTTCTGAGTGGCCTCTCATTCTCCAGGGGCTGAAACTGGGCTTCTCACAGCCTGGCATAGTCTCAGGGCTCTCGGATAGTGAAAGAGGAAGCCTTAAGGCCTGCCAAGATCTGGGCTCCAGAATTTGCACACCAACATTTCTGCCACCTTTGGGTCAATAAAAATCACATGTTTGGCCTAGATTTAAGGGGTAAGTAAAATAGAGTTCACCTCCTGGTGGGAGGAGCAACAAGAAACACTGCAGAAGGCATGATTCATTAGGGGCCATTATGGAACAGTCTACCACACCTCTGAATTATTTGATTGAAATAAAAAGCATCCTATAAAACAAGTTATTTGGATTTTAAAATATTTTATTGCAGTCATTTGAGCAGTAGGATAAAAATCTCGGTAAGGGAGACTGTACCAGAGTCACGGAGGTTATATATAATTCCTGAGAAAGCGGTGCTTTCTCACTCCTGAACGTGACTGTTACTCGGCGCTCTGCCCGAGAGCTCCCTGGCACTTGGCAAAAGCTCAAGGAATGTTTATTGAACAAATGAAAGAAGAAATAATGACATATAATGTACTAACAAATATACAAAAAAAGTCAAATAGGTACATATTTGAAAAGCAGTTCTTTAACTCTTCGTCAGGAGTTTGAATTAGACTTCTAGCCTATCTGTGAGTTCTCTTCTTTAGCCCTTCACCCCTAGATATTCGGTATTGAATCAATGTTTGCTCTCCATAAAATAAAGTGATGAATGCAGGGCTTTTCTCGGAGTACAAAGGAGTCCTTTAGGACAAAATTGTTGATTCCCATGGACTCTTGATGATTAATCCATGTAAGGTTAACACATTCTCTCTGTTTAAAAAACAATGGCTTAAAATTTATCACAAATTCCTGACTTTTTGTCACATCCACTGAAAAAATGTTTGTTGAAATTGTAACCACCATAAAAATCGTTGTTAAGTTACCTGCAAGAGAATTAGAGAAAAGAACATTCTTTTCAAAATTATCTTATTAATAGAAACAATACAAAGCACTAAGTGGTTAGGGTGGGACCATCATTGGGGATGTCATCTGGATGTACTCATGTGCATGTTTGCACGTGTGTGTGTGCTTGCTATCTAGCATCTGAGCACCCTGTGATTCTTGAGGCCTCCCCAGTGAGCTTGGTGACAGAAAGACAGGTACTGTCCATCCTCACCTGTGGCAGCTAAGATACACATCTCTGACCCTTTTTGGCCTTTAAATCTTGAAACACTTATGCAAAAGCACATGGATAATTGAGAAAATATTTACAATAAATGGCAGCAACATTCTAATGAGCCCAGCAGGGCAAGGGGGAGAGGCCAGGAAGAGTGGAGCGTTGAGTGGTGTTCCCTCCCCACACAGCTGCGATGCTCTGACTTCAGCTCCTCCCTCCGTGCTCAGACCCTGCGTTCCTACTCACCACGAGACCCTGGCTTTCAGTTCATGAACTACCTACTCGACCTCCAGGGAATTTTTTTTTCTACTGAACTTTATGACTCTCTGCCCCTGAAAATTCGCTGATACAGGGAATCACACTTTTGTTTTCTTCATTTAATTTACCCCTTCAAACGGATATTAAAGGGAATCAAATGGATGAGTTGAATGAACATGTGAAATCCCACCTAATTTTGAAATCTTTACATTGGAACTAATAGGATGTAATGAATTCTGAAGGGTTAAACATTTTCCAGAGGATTTATTTTGACCCGAATTGGCCATGTTATGAAAAAGAGCTGTTGCATCTATACTTACTTTTAGAGATTTGAGGACACCAAGCATTAACTCATAATCCTCAAAAGGGCCTGTTCCAGTGAGAAGAGACCAAAGCATCTGCTTCATTACTCAAAGGAGAGAGCTCAGTCCTCAAAAAGTAAGGTGTTCTGCCCTGGCTGGGTGGCTCGGTTGGTTGGAGCATCATACCATACATCAAAAAGCTGCACGTTCGATCCCTGGTTGGGGGACACATACAGGAGGCAACTGATGTCTGTCTGTTTGTCTGTCCCTCTCTGTCTTTCTAAAAGCAATAGACGTATCCTTGGGTGAGGATTAAAAATACAAGTACTGTGTCCCCTTACCCAAAGTGCTGGGCAGCATTGCACAGTGGAGTAAAGCCAGATTCTGAAGCCAGACTGCTGGGTCTAAATTTTCATTTTGCCACTTAGTACCCATGTGCCTTTGATGGAGCTACTTCCCATCTCTGTACTTAATTTTTGTTGTCTGACACTCTGTAGTCAAGGGGTGCATGAAGGTTAAATGACAATATTTGCAAAGCACACAATCTTAGCACATGTTTATCACTATAGTGTTTATTATATAACTAAGGTGCAAAAATAAATGCTATAGAACTGTATAGCATTTTACATAATTGTATCTAATCTCAGAACATATTATAAATAACAACAATGACAAAACTGTTTTCAGAGGTGTAAAAGTTAGGCATTAAAATAAGATGAAATCCTTCCTCAAAATCTGTAGGCATTCATTCATTTATTCATTCAACCACAACATGGTTAGGCGTTGTTATGTGCCAAGTACTATGTTGCCCCTGACACTGGGCACAGAAGACAAATTCAGAGTCACTGCCTTCAAGAAGTTTTAGTTTGAAGCACTTGAGCATTCTCACCCTCAAATAGTTGAGATAATAAAAAAAAAGTACAAAATTTGTTTTTTTCTTTGTGCCCATCTAAAGCAAGTGTTGGCAAAATTTTCTTTTCTGTCAGGGTCCAGGGAGTAAATATGTTATCTTTGTGGGTCACATGATGTCTCCCTGTCACAATTATTATCCTCTGCCATGGTAGCACCTGTGCAGCCACAGACAACACATAAGTGGCAAACAGACAGAGGACCGGATTTGGCTCATGAGCCATCATGTGCCAATCCCTAAGCTAAAAAGTCTTATGATTGTCATCCTTACAAAGCATCACTGACTCCTTAAGGCCAAAAGAAGAAAACTCACTGTCCACTTTTATTTACTAACACACTTGTTCCCAAGCCTTAGTCACTGACTTGGAACAGCCACAACACAATAGCAAGCAAGGAAGCAGAAAGCCATGGATACCTTTCAAGGCTTCAAAGGTACATTATGAGCAGAGAAAACTTCAAATTCTAAGCTGCACATTTCAATATGTTGCTAATCATGATTAATTCCTTTTGTATTTATTGTAGGAACATTAATCATGATTACTGAATTTGGTATGAATGTGGATATAACATTTAATTTCTCCCAAATTTCAGAGGAGCCTATTTCAATGAATAATTGAACAAAAATGAGTTGCAGAAGGAAGGAAGGGAAAGTTTGCGATGCCAAGCACAACAGGCAAGACAAAGCAGTAGAACTGACACTGTGATGCCACGGTAATCAGCAATACCTCACAGTGAACGGTTGTTCGAGGGAATTCAGGAGACTCTAGAGATAGGGAATGACATACCTCAGACTGATGCACAATTGTTGCTGGCCCTCTGCTCTTCGCCTCTGATCCTCTTCCCAGAGTGAAGAAATGACAGAGTGACATTTCTCAATCACAACAGGAAAAAAAATTCTCAGTTGAAGCTACAGATGTCTGAAATTATTTATAATGCTTTTTTTTGCAAGGTCAAAACAATGGTTTGTCATTCTCCCTTTCTCTGTTTAATATGCATATATTACTGTTTTGTCAGAGTATCAGTAAGTGCAAAAATAATGTCATTGACTGATCTGTCTTCCATCCCTAGTGCCAAATCCATGTTTCAGTTTTTAAAAAATGTCCCTTCCCTCTATGTAATACCACAAACTATATCAGAAATTGCCATATAGAACAAGTCAAGGGTGGAAAGATATGAAATGTATACAAACTAAATTCTATTACAATACCCAGAAACAACCACATTCTCTTGCTCACTCTAATTGTAAATGTTACTTTAGTCTTTTCCATTTTCTGCTACTGTTGGTGACATTTTAACTGAAAAGTTTCGAAACAGAAAAAGAAAAGGTTTGGACCTTCTTTTTTTTAATCCTCACCCAAGGACATGCTTATGGATTTTAGAGAGAGAGGAAGGGAGGGACAGAGAGAGGGAGAGAAACATTGATTAGTTGACTCTAGTATGCACCCTGACTGAGGAAGGAACCCACAACCTAGGCATATGCCCCAACTGGGGAGTTAAACCCACAACCTTCCAGTTTGTTGGACTACACTCCAACCAACTGAGCCACACTGGCCAGAACCAAGGCTTGGACTCTTAAACCACAGGACAAACTAGTGCAACCAGGCAAGAAAAAAACATATTTCCCTCCCACCTGCTGTCTTTTCCTTCCTTTCTGCTTCTTTTCTTCTTTTAAATAGACTTGTCTTCCCTGTAACACAGCTTAGCTAGGACACACCATTCACGTTCCCAAGTCACATGTTAATTAAGGTATAGCATCTCCAGTGAGGACTTCTCATATTCCTTGAGGGTTAGTTGCTGTTCTTCTGCACCGTATGCTCTCCACCATGTTGTGTTGCAAATGATATCTACACATTTACCTACACTTTCAGACGGTGAGCTCCTTGAGGTCTATGCCTGATCCATCTTTGTGTCCTCTCTCCTAGTTTTGTGCTTGGCACACAGCCTGACACATGGTCTAGTGTGTGCTTACACGTGTTTTTTGAGATGATAACTTCACATCCTGGGCACTGGCTCACCTTCCTTCTGCTTGTTTTTCCCTTTCATTGATAACCTTTTCTTTCTAACCCAAGGGATAAAGAGTAAAATAAAATAGAAAAATATGACTCTAATTATATTTTTGTCATGTTAATTTTCAGCCCAAAAATTTGCAGCAGTTTGATATTTAATATTATTAGACAGCCCAGCTTGTTCAGCCTTTTGCTCTCTATCACTTAGTCTCACTATAATAACTTCTCTTGTTGCTGTACCCAAAGGAATATGCACATGGTCCTTTCTTCCTCCTGATGACTGATTTCTCTACTTTTACACTTCAGCTCTTCTCTTCCAACTTGTAGCTATTTCTTACTAAACAAAACAGAACAAAATAAACCAACAACAAAAACAATAGAACTGCTCAAATTTTCTGTTCTAGGATTCTTCTCTAATTTATTTCTTTTCTGACAAATAATTCCTTAAATTGTCTTTCTCAGCTCTTGTTTACTATCCTTGTTTGAATGCTGCTGTGTGAGTACTCTTAAATCCATTGCATAGATATGTCATTTGCTTCATAATCCTTCATAGTACTATCAGCAAAGAAGTAGCTTGGGGGGCAGCATCTCTCCTGCCCATTCTTAGACAAGGGGTTTGGGTGGGATCGATCCACACTCACTTTCAGATGTGTGCCCTAATTTGCCCATTTCCCCTGGCCAAGGAATTGGTTCAAGGATGGGAATGTAATCCTATCAAACTCAATGACTTAATAAAAGATACTTGTTGAGATTTTAAGAAAAAAGAGCTCCTTTCATCTCTAAAAGTTAAGAATCAGTCTTCCTTTTCTGATTGGCATGTGGATGATGTGCCATCCAGGACTACAGGGGAGGTGTTCTGGTGTCCTGTGAGGGGGACAGAGCTGCTGCGACCAACATGACCCCTTTATGGAAGACAAGACTGGATTGACCACAAGAAATTATGTCCTAAGGATGGCATTTAAACTGCCAAAATGAGCTGCCACTGAAGCCAACCTCTGCTTTTTTGGTTATGTGACACAATAAATTTCCTTTATTGTTTAAGCCATTCTGCATTGGTTTGCTACTACTGAAAGCTACAAGGTTCCTTACTGATGTGTCTGGCAGAGACCATGAGTCAGCACAGACCCATGTTGGAATCCTGAGTGTATCTCACATCATCCCTAACAGTCAAGTAAACTCAGTGTCTCTGTCTTGGTTTTCTCATCTGAAAAATGAAGAGAATATCTATTTTGCAGAGTTTATATAATTATACAAGATATCTATAAATCTCCTGACTCATAAGGAGGCTCAACCAATGTCAGCAACTGTTATCGTTATCAATTTGGGTTAATCTACAAGTCCTAGTGCTTCACATATTCATAGATACTCAGCACAACTGTCAGCACTGATTGTTAATGAAATACACGTATGTGTGTGAACATCTGTGTATGTATGCACTATACACACATGTATCAGTATTCTGTGCCACAGGGCTGGAATGAGTCATGATTCACCAGAAGTAGGTAGCGAATAGCTATTTGCAAAGCTGGATTATAAATCTCTGATTTAATAAACCTTTCTAGAGCTACAGAGTTTTATTTGCACTTGACAGAGATCTGTGGAACTCTTTCCAAGTTGTGACAAGAAGCCATTTTTCCCCACTTTGATGAGCTCATACTGTTGCTGGACTGTATCTTGTAAATCAGGGGAAATCATCACACAAGTTCTTCTGGAGGAATTGGATATGTCAGCTGATCTCTGCACCATTAATTTCCAGTTGCTCATTTTATACAAATTATATTAGTTCCTCCCTGGATGGGAGCTGGAGGAAGAATGATGGAGAACCGGAAAGGGAGGAAAGGTTAATGGAAAGGCACACTGTTTTTTCTTGGGTTTCAGGTACAGCAGCAATAGAAGAAAACATCTTACTATGATAATTGATTCAGATATATTTCTATTTGGGAGTCTAAAGACTTTTATCTAAAAATCAAGACACCTGATTTTGATTTCTAAATTGTATTGGTAATATAGCAAACACAAGCTATTTCTCTTATTTCCAAAAGGAGGGAAATGTAGTCACTCTTTTCCCGGTGATGAACCAACACCAATGAGGGGAAAGCAGTATCTGAAGTGCTAAGGGGCAGGTGGTTGATTGCACAATCATCTAGATCCGGGACCTGCTAAGTGTTTACCATCCTGAGATGTGAATGGGGACAACGTGCTGGGGACATAACTTTAGGTTTATCTGATGGCTTGTCAGCAAATGCTGTAACATTTTCATCACTCAGGATGATAAGTTTTGCTGAATCAGGAAATAACTTGTTTTGAGGCATGCAGTTGTCTGTGTGTGTCTTGTAAACAATCTGGGGGGTAGGTGAATCGAACAACAAAGGGCAGCTTTGCAGATCACAGCCCAGGATGATTGCTTGACAAGCCTGTGCCAGCTCTGCTGGCGAACAAATAAAATGAGCCATTCCCCTTCTCTGAGGACTCTGTATTTTTAAAGGGGGATAATAAATGCAAAGCTGTGCAAAGCCTGGCTGGGGGAAATGTGAAATCCATCTCTCCTAATTTGCATAAAATAATCAGCAGGGCTCTGATAATCAGGCTGGGGGAGGCAGCTGGAATCTGTGTTCCGTGGAGATGTCCTGAAGCAAGGCCCAAAGTACCTGCTGTACATTCCTGAGCTAGACCCCAGGTGCCTGGTATCCCCTGAGAGACTCCCCTCCCCAGGACTGAAGAGCACTAGAGCTGGCACCCTGTCTTCACTGGTTCTTCCGCGACAAGCAAGGACCACACCACAGTAAGGCCTGCCGCATTATCTGTTCCTGTCCTTGGAAAAAAGCCTGACATTTGTCCAACTCATAACTGTGTGCATGGTGACATGACTGAGTGGGAGCGTTTCACACGATTTCTTGCTTTGTGCATGAATGACTCATTTTTCAGGGATATAAGTCTGGCCATTTCAGAAGGTGTCTCAAGACTAAGGTAATTCTTATCATTGTAATTCTACAGCACAAAGTGCTACAGGGTCCACTTTGCATTAATGTTTCCATGGCAATCAGATACTTGACATTTTATTTAAACTATTAATCTAGAATGGCTCACCAGCCTATGAAATTCAAACCCCACGATTTTACTTTTGGAACCAATACCAAACCATTATGTAAGGCGCATAATTAACTTTCAGTGTCTCAAAAATCCATAGGCAGGACAGGTGCTAAACACATCACAAAACATAAGCTCACTCCAATTGCTCCCTTTGGGGCCTCCTTTTGTTACTTACATTCAAAAGAGATGGCAAGGGCTGGGCTTCCTTCCGCCCGCCCCCTCCTCCCTTGCCAAGGCCCTCCACACCAGCCCCTGCGCACTGCAGCTCTAGAGTCGATTCAAACTGTGTATGATTAAAAGATGGAAATATTCCCCATGGACATTGGGCAATTTATTTGTGAAAAAGATTTAATGAAGAATTTCAAAGCAGCCAGTGCCCCTACAAAGAAAGCTCATTTGTGAATCTCTATGTTCTCTCTGCTGCCCTGAGTGCATCTGAGGGGAGGAGGAGGAGCAGGTCCCTGCAGCTATTGCCAAGCGTATCACATGTGAGTTTCTCAAGATATAAATATTCCCAGGCAGCCAAAGGCATTAGAACAGGCTGTTTTTAGATGGTCACCTCTAGTCTGGGCCGCCCCCGCCCCCGGCCAGTTTGGGAGAGAGGCTGTCTGCCTTCAGTCTCCTTGAGGTCCTGAGGGCTCCAAGTCCCCACACCTCAATGGTATCCATCCGCTGACCCTGGATATCTCCAGATGAAGCTGCCCAGGCTCACTCCTGAAAGACTCTGCTGCTTTTATCATCACAAAATGGCTTTGTCTCATCTTTCTATTACTTAGTATTTGGATCTTAGCTGATATAATTGCTCCCTCGCCCCACTCCTATGATGATAATGGTCAGTAAAGAATAATAAAATTTGTTTCCTGGAACATTTAAGCTTCAGAGTAGGAGGGACGTGAATTCAAATCCTTCCTTATGAGCTGTCTGACCTTGTACAAATTGTTTACACTCCTTGGGCCTCAGCCATCTTACATATAATTTGGAGAAAAATAATTGTTCACTTAAAAGATTTGTTTGTGCATGTGAATAAGATTATGAATATAAAACTCTTAAATGCCATCTAAATTGCTGGTTATTAATTTGTAGCAGAGGAAACCCAAGGACACAATATTTTAATCCAAATAAATAAATTCAAGTAAATTTAATATGCAAGAGAAGACTGGTCAAGCCTTTGGGGGCTGTTACAATAGCATCAGAAAGTGATATCCACAAACTCAGTATAATCCAACCCAAAATCTGTGCAGATTTCGTATAGAAATTGACAAGTTCACGCTAAAATTGATATGGAAATTCAAGTGCCCTAGAATAACCAAAGCAGTCTTGAAAAAAAGAGCAGAGTGAAATTTATTATAAGTTACAGTAGTCAACAGTAGTACTGGCATAAGAGTCAACACATAGATCATTGAAACAGAACCGGGAGCCCAGGAATGAACCCACACGTGGATAGTCATTTGATTTTTTACAAAGCTGCTGAAGCAAGCCAAGAGGAAAGTCATGTTTACAAATGTTGCTGGAACATTTGGATATCCATATGAAAACAAGAGCAAAAATCATAAACCCCATTCCTACCTTGTATTACCATACACAAAAATTCATTCCAGATGGAACATATCTAAAGGTAAGAGATTTTAAAGAAGAACAGGAAGATATCTTCATGAATTGAGAAAGCAATAATCAAAATTAGAAACTTCTCTTTTGTTTATTGAAAAACCCAGATAATAAAAATAAGCCAAAGACTGGGAGAAAATGTTTACAAAACATATTTGAGGAAGACTCATATCCAGGGTATATAAAGAAATCATTATATACTGCAATAATGAAATAGAAAATGAAAACAACATTTGAAAACTTGGCAAAAGAAGATATACAAATGACCAATAAGCAAATTTAAAAACGCTCAACACCAAGGTTGGGGGTGGGGAAGAGTGTAGAGGGATTGAGCAAAAAAGAAAGAGGACTCATGGACATGGACAACGGCATGGTGATTGTGTGTGTGTGTGGGGGGGTGTATAAGGACACTAAATGGTAATGAAAAAATACAATAAAAAAAATAAAAGTGCTTAACATCTTCTTTTATTCGGGAAATGTAAACTAAAGCCACAATGTGATACCATTAAATATCATGAGAATGGCTAAAATTAAAAGACTGATGAAAGCCCTGGCTGGTGTGGCTCAGTGAATTGAGTGCCAGCCAGTGAACCAAAGGGTTGCTGGTTGGATTCCCAGTCAGGGCACAAGCCTGGGTTGTGGGCCAGGTCCCCAGTAGGGGGCGTGCTAGAGGCAACCACACATTGATGTTTCTCTACATCTCTTTCTCCCTCTCTTCCCCTCTGGCTAAAAATAAATACATAAAAATTCAAAAAAAAGTAAAAGACTGATGAAATCAAGTGTTGACTATAAAGAAATTTATACATTTTGATATGTTCTGTAAGACTCTGATAACACTAAATTTATATGCTATAACCCTACATTACCCATAATCCATGATCCACACATCACATAGCTATTGACCCAAGAGAAGTGAAAACTATGTTCACATAAATACTTGTACAGGAATGTTGATGGAAACTTCATTAATAATAACCTCAAACTAGGAATAACCTGGGTGTCTATCAACAAGAGAATGAAAAAACAAACTATGGCATAGTCACACAATCAAATACTATTCAGCCATAAAAAGAGATTAATAACCAATACATGCAACAATATCAATGAATTTCAAAAACATACTTGAGTGCACGAAGTCATATACTAAATAAAATATGACATGTGATTCCATCAATATGAATTCTAGAATAGGTAAAAGTAATCAATGGTGGATAGTACTATAAGTTGTTGGAATTGGGGATTGGCTATTAAGAGGCATAGTTACAATATTCTTGCCTGGATAGCAATTTGGATTACATAGATTTGTATATTTGTTAAAAATTAGTGAAAATCCCATTAAGAATTACACATTTTAGGATATCAAAACTTTATGCCCCCCAAAACTATAAACAAGTATTGAATTTTAGCTCATAATGTACATGCTGAAGTGTCTGCATTGGCTCTGAAAAGTGACAAAAATCAGATGGATATAAGTATTGATAGAACACTGGATAGGCTGATGAATATGTGATAAAGTAAGCAAATTAAAAATGTTAATGGTTGAATCTGGAGAGTGTTCACTATAAAATTCTTTCATGTGTATGTTTGAAAATTTTCAAAATAAAATGTAGGAAAAGGGGTGTTACTGCCTCTGTTTGCTTGCAGTTAATCAGAGAACTCTCAAAAGGCAGTATCCACATTACATGGTTTTGTCCTTTAGATTAAGTAGATTCTATTTATTCATTTATTTGACAAACAGTTGTGAGGTCCTGTTATATAGGTCTGTCTAGAAAGTATCTAGCCATGTACTATGAAAAATAGAGACGTTTATTGAAGAGGATACGAGAAACATGGTACATGGGACAATGATGCCTCTGTCCCCTTCAACGTAGGCGCCTTGAGACTTCACACATTTCTCCCAATCGTCATCAGCTGCCCCATCATATTTTCCTGAATCTCATTGACAGTCTAAAATCTCTTCCCTTCAAAAGTGATTTTAGTGTTGGGAAAAGCCAGAAGTTGCAGGGCACCAACCCTTGGCTGTACCAGGGCTGAGTAATCTGATGTTTTGCCAAAAACCTCTGCACAAGATGTGATGCATGAATGGGTGTGTTGTCATAATGAAGCTCCCAATCACCAGTCACCCATAGCTGTGGCCTTTTGAATCATCTGGATCATTTCTACAGAGGAATGGCCAAACTTAACACAAAATCTGATGCAGATTCATTACTCTACTCAGTCATTTTGAATGTGATGGCCACAGCACACTTGCTAACTCAATGACATCTACTGCCCCCACTGACTAGTACAGCGAAGGCATCATTGTTCAGTCATGACCATACCAGTCCACTCTCCTTGGCTGCCAGGTTACATTGATGCTGCACAAACTCTTCTTGTTACATTAACAATGGCTAGACTTTTTCTGGACAGACCTCATATAGTGGGCACTAAGATAGGCACTAAAGGTCCACTAGTCACTTACAATAGTCATAGAGTCTGCCTCATGTAGCTTACATTCTAATGAGTACCTATACAAAATGAAAAAATAGATGGACTAATAACAAATGGTGATCTGTCATGAAAGAATCAATCACAAGACTGAGACTGAAGGACTGAGGAGACAACCCATCTTATGTAGGATGGTCACAAAGGGTCAGCCATGTAAGCTGAGGCTGTTTGGAGAGCTGGGAGAAGAGCAATCGAATGGAAGGTATGAGGCATGCATGAGTCTGGGTTACTCAAACAGCTGAAAGGCTAGTGAGGCTGGCTGGGGAGTGGAATACAAAATGAACCTGGAGATCCAGACAGGAACAGGATCAGATGGGTCTTATAACTTGTGGCAAGGAGTATTCTAAATCTAACGAGAAGGCACTGAAGAGGTTTGGATCAGAGCATGATGTGAACAGATTAAAATCAGCGTCCCTGTTATGGTGAGCGTGCATAGACTGAGTGCCAGAATTCAAATGGAGAGACCTGGTGAGAGGTAGCAGAGCCCAGGCCAAGGTGCTGGCAGTGGGACTGGGCAGAAGTGGACTGATTAGCGATGCATTACAGTGGGTGCTAAGCATGCCTATTTTGGTTCTAATTCGCTGCCGAGCTATACATACATACATACATACATACATACACTTACATACATGAAAACCCAAAGCAGCTTCTTAACTAAATGTCATAATCGTGCCCTGAAGTCAGGATGGAAATGAGTTTGTAAAAAGTCCTTCAAACCTCCTGGGAGGCAGAACAGGGCAGTGCAGGGGAGGCCTCTTTGCATTCCTCTTCCAAACAAACAGGGTTGGTATCTTTTGTCATCCTGTTATTAGGTTAGTTGACTGAATATTAGGGGCTTTTAAAAGTTAGTTTAAAAAAACAACAAAGAGAGTCTTGCTTGTGTCTGCATGGGCTACATTCTGTGAAGCATTTAAAACTATCAATATTATTATCAGTGAAATTCTGTTAAAGACCACTGCCATTGGAGAAAAACTCTTTTTTGTTTTGTTTTTAAACTAAACCTCCAGATTGCTTGTCAGTCTGTATTAATCAAAATCACCAGATAACTACTCACTATGTTCCGCTTTGCTCGCGTGGAAGCAGTCATAGAATTTCATCTTTAAAAAAATGATGAAATAGAAACATCACGGCAATCTGGCTCCCACATCTGTCACCGCCCTGTCTGCCAGGGCTGATTTGGCCCATTTGGGTAGGCTAGCTGGCCAGGCAGCATTCCTACATGGCTCCCACTTCATCTTCTACTACCGTTCTCTGTGTGTTCCGGTCTGAGGACAATCTCCTCTGATAGAGAAGCTAGCGTAGCTCTTCTTCCCTTTGAGACCTCCAAGCAGTATTCTAAAAACCAGTTTTGTTATGGTTACAAACAAAGGCTGACTGCTGTTTGTATACAAAGAACAGAACTGAACTTCTGTTTACCTTTCCACTGTGAGGAGTATTCATGTTTAACTGAAGTAAAAAACCTATGTCTTAATTGGATATGTCAGGAAAGGAGGATATTAAACTGGGTTAGATATGTCAACTTGTTTTCATTAGGTAATTGCCATTGGAGTCTTAATGAAGGTACAATAACCTTTCCTCAAACAGGCAAATGATCATTCTTAATACCACATGCAAACAAAAGACTAATTCATGGATGTACTTACTCTGCCTTTATGACTCACTGTGCTTTTCCATGGGCCCAGTATACTTTTATGCAAAGCACTACCTTATAGTTCAAGGCGTTCAATGTCTTTATGGAGAAAGAGCGACCAAGTTCTGCCCTCCACCTAGAGGGACTCTATCACCCCTCCCCAGGAAGAACCTGTGCTGCAGAGCGGTTCCTCTGACAAAATGTAATGCATTCATTCTGAAACCTGTGAGGGTGCCTCGTTTTCCCTTGCAACCCCTTCACTGGGTGGTTTAACAGGGCTTTGGAGAGAAGTGGTGCACGCAGGGTTCGGACAAAAGTCTTTGGTTTCCTCTTCCTTGCGGTCCAGGAGAGGCAGCAGAGGTCATCCCTCCTCCACTGTGCTTGTGTTCAAGGAAACTGCAAAGTTAAGAAAGAACAGGGACCAACCATCAAGCAGGACAGCGGGGGCTTTCCTTTTTAACCAGAGCTGGAAACACCGGGGCTTGCAGACCTTATCGGTAACTCTTTAAACAGGAGTCAAAAGGTTCAAAAAGAAAAGGCAAGTCTATGAAATATATACCAAAGGCAGAAACCACAGTGAGAGAGAGGAGTAATGTGTGATTTGGGATAGATGCCTTTGACATACTCATTGATCTCAGTGACTTGCAGAGTGCTGATAGCACTCTGGCCTCAGGGTGAGGCGCCTTGCCAGCTTCCAGATCAAAGGAGCGCCTAGGTGCGGAATCCCTGGCGTGCTCCCAAGCAAAAGTGCCTGGAGCCACATTTGCTAATTACAGGTTGTGTTCTGCTGTTTCCAAACAGGGTGAAAGTGACAGAAGTTTAACTGTGAATAATTACACACTTGAATAAGTATGTGATTAGCACTATTTGTTGTGTTGGGGACTGGAGTGACGGGACAAGAATGGAATGATTGCATTATTTATAGCTTAATTGTAGACAAGTAATTACTTATGTAAGCTGATGGTGTGGGGTCAGAGAGGACCTGCAGAAGAATGTAGATGATCTGAAATTCAACTTCTCAAACCAGTCACCCCATCCCCCACCCGCTCCGAGCTGGATAAAGAGAATGAACTCTGCCTTTCTTGAATGAAATGCTTTGGAATGTTAAATGTCTTGTTCAGTCTAAGCAAAGGATCAGCGGAGGCATTTTAAAATCTCAGCTTCGAAAGTAATAAATCACAAATGCCACCTAGTGGTTCTTAGCATCTAGTGGCTGCATTGTCTGTATCCTGTAGCCATAGCCCAGTCAGGTGAGGAGGGTTTTTCTAGTGGTGGAGGGGGGCTGCTCAGTTATGGACATTGACTTGAAGGGACCACGAGTCAAAGTCCATCACTCCATCTCCAGTTTCTCTCCTTAGCCCTGCCTGCCTCTCCTTCATTCAGCCTTAAAACCTTCCTAACCAGGTCATCAGGGTCTCAAATTTGCCCCGAACGTTCACCATTGTAACTTCTAGAGATACTGTGGACATTTGACTGCAAATCACTTTGTAGCTTTTACTTTCCCCAGGCCGCTAAAATAGTAAACGAAAGTCAATAGTTTTTCTAAGCCAGGAGTAGACTCATGGTTTTGTTTCCTTGGCTGTCACATCTCATTCACCAGGTGGTTGAAAGCGACTTTCTCAATTACTTATGTTCCTCTGTTTCAAGTGTTCATGTCTAGATTTGGATCTGGAGGGATTCTGTTGCCACGAACTCTCCCAGGCAGAGTGCCTATTTGATAATCTCTTTGGAGGGGAGGGGCAGAGAGAATAATTTTTTTGTGACCTATTTATTTTCATACACTTCCTTCCACCCCAAATGTCTTCTCATGATTTTTATTAAGTAATAAAAAGTCATTTTTTCTTAACAGCTCAACACCGTACAAGTAAAATTCTTTTAGAGGGCCCCAGAAAGTGTTATTGGACACCCAACAGTTCAAAGTCAGGTGTAAGCAGCCTTGTTGTGTGGTTCTGTGCAGACACTGCCTTCCCCAACCAACACGGTTACCTTTGGAGCCTCTGTTTCTCTGGCGATAACATCAGAAAAAACGTAGTAGTGATTCTCCTAACTGGCCCAAGCCATGGACTCACAGATGCTGTTTGAAGGGGTGCCTACTTTCCATTTGAGAAAGCTACAATTTCATATATGGTTTGTCACTTCCTATTGTGGCTCCATTTCCCCATGTGTTTATAACTCTAAGCAGAATACCCACACTGCTTCCTTTTAGAACATTTTCCTTCAGAGGACCACTACTGCCCACTTGGGGCAGCCTCTTCTCTCAGAACTGCCCTCACACTATTTGATACTATTACCCCTCAAAATATGTCTACTTAGATCAAGCACTTTCTTTCTGCATAGACACCACTTTTGGGTATGTCACCAAAAGTCCCTTTCCTTCCCTAAGTTAGGGACATTACCCTTAGGTGATTCATGCTTCATTATTTTCTATATTTCTGATGCTTTGGTATCTGGGACTTTGCTGATTCTGTAGCCAATTCCTAGAGAGAGCAAACAACCTACCTTCTGGAAGGCATTTCATATGCAAACTAACCAAGCCAGTCCACATCCTGCCACCTCTCTGTGAGGTTCTTATACTCTAGGCCACACTATTCCCCCATCTTCTCACTCCAGGACCAGATACCAGACAGCTGGACACAAGCCCTGCACCCTGGAGCACACTACGATTACTTAAGTGTCCAACCCTACACCTGCTTTCCCGGCCTCTCCAGTTCCTTCCCTTGGAAACCACATATAGGCTCATGCCCAGGCTCACCCCTCTCCCCCTGTGCCTGCCTCCTGCTCTGGTGCCTCCTGGCTTGCCTCTCCTCATGGGAACTGTAACAAACTATCTTTTTAATGGCAATTCTCTCCGATCAGTTGGCCTCACCGTACTCGAGCAATTACAAAACCCACAATTAAAAACAGATAGCCCTTGTCTACACCCAGCCGTCCTTCCTTAGAATGGTTACTGTAGGATATTGTAACTTTCTCCTTCTTCCCAGAGCTCTCATCCCAAATGCCCACTGAACAACACACTCATCCTATAGTAGAAAAGCGTATTTCATCAGAACGCCCGTTGTACTGGCTGCCACTGCCAAACTAGTCTATGTTCTTCTCCTCACTCTGTCACAGACGCCACTCTGCCCACTCAGGGGTATATTTCATTCTTTAAATCGGACAACTGCCCCACCTCACCCAACCCCATACCTCCCACTGAAGGGCATACCCCTTTTTTTAGAAACAGTCGACGCCTCAGACATACTCTTAAATCCCCCGCTAATTTGGAAACAACTCTTTTGAAAGTATTCTTTATCTCCTTCATTTATCCATTCTGACTTTGTACTTATGTTTGCTTTGAAATATCTAAAATGGGCTGCATATTTTAAAAAACAGAGATTAACCTTTAGTCAAACAGCAATGGGTCGAAATGGAAATATCAGCATGAAAGAGGATGTTCACTGGAAGGTCGGCTTGGAGTGTGGCCCCAGCTCTTCAAAGGACTAACGGAGTGGGTCGGGCCAAGTCACAGTCAATCAAACCTTGTGTTTCTAAATGTAGACTGAAAGCTGCATTAGATGATCTCCTCAGGATCACCAGGACAATCTCCGTAGGAAGCAACCTCTCCTGGGATACCAAGTCCAAATGAGTGAAGAAGATGTCCACTCCTGTCCTGAATAAAAAGTCTCTTTCCAACATTCTCTTTGCCTTTTGTGTAGTGATGTCTTCTGACTTTCAACTTTTATAGCCCGTATGTCATTGATTCTACTACCCTCTCCATTACTGCACCTTCTTCTGAATCTGATAGACACTTGGGCCCCAGGAATGACCAGCGTGAAGACGACTTGAATCCAGCTGACTTGTGTAGCTGGTTTGAAGAACCCATGGTAGGCAAGCAGTCTCCAGTCAGCCCATTTCCACAGGGAGATCATTTGGGGTTTTGTGTCATTCATACCACTGACAAGAGTGCCATTCATGTACAAATTACTCTTTTCAAATAAGTCAGTGAGAAATACTTTTGATCTTTCTCTTCCATCCTAGATCTTCTCCAGTGAGCATTTTTCTACGATACAAACACTGGCTCCATCTTCCATGTTGCTCCTGTCAGGACATTCTGTTCTAGCCTCATTGCTTTCCCTCAAAGCCATGGTTTCTAAAAACCACTGAGAAGGTGTGCTTTGACTGAGAGCACGTTGAAGGTTGCCGGCCATCGCATGCCCCTAGTCATTGCCACATAAGGTCACTGAGTAAATCAAAGATGGTTTCACTTTCTTTTCTTGACTTTCTCAGTTATCCCAACAGTGGTAAAATAAACCTTCCATCCTAAAGGAACTAAGCATACTGTATTTATTTATTTATTTATTTATTTATTTATTTATTTCTCTCTTTGTCCAATGATATGTTATTGATTTGAGAGAGAGAGAGTGAGAGAGGTAGAGAGAGGTCAACGTGAGAGAGAAACATTGATTGGTTGCCTCCCAAATGCTCCCCAACCAGGGACAAAACCCATAACCTAGGCATGTACTGTGAACGGGGATCGAACCAGCAATCTTTTGGTGTACAGGTCAGCACTCCAACTAAGTTAGACACCTGGCCAGGGCAAGACTATTGCATTCTAAAATTAATATATTTTAGCTATTTTTGAAAGGCAAGGGATGAGCGACTTTGGGTTGCCTTTTACTTTCATTTCATAGCCACGAGTGTAAGATATTCTAGTCATCAGCACTTGAGCAGCCAGCCAAAATACATACCAATCAAAAGAGAAAGCTAAATTGCTGGTGACTGCAATGCATAAGCTATGTTTAATCATTTACTTTGAATCTCTTTAAGATGATAATACCCTATCCTATAAGAGAATCAATATGTTGCATTAAAACAGGATTTGATGTCACATAATACAATATTTAGAAGAACAATGGAAAGATTCTCACAAGAGCAATTCAGCCCTGAGTAGAAATGGATAACGATGGCTGTGATTTCCATTTTCCTGTATTCAAAGGAGAAATAATGCATCTTTCTTTCTTTCTTTCTTTCTTTCTTTCTTTCTTTCTTTCTTTCTTTCTTTCTTTCTTTCTTCTTTCTTTCTTTCTTTCCATATTTTTAGTATGTTTTCTTCTATCAAAAGTTATAGACTATGTGAGTCCACTGAGCTTAAATGCTTTGGATTAGTTTTTAAAGAAACACATAATATGCCTAGGAGGTAGGATAGTGTGATCATAATCCCCATTTCGGTGAAGTAGCTCAGAAGGCCATGAGGTGCTATGCCTAAGCAACAGGTGAATGTCCCAGGGTACTTGCTGATGGGAATTATCACTCTTCCTTACTCATTTTCTGTCTCCAGCAAAAACAGCAGGGTCTCTGGCTTGAAACCAGGCTAAAAAGAGCAGCAGCAGTTTGGAAGAGCATGAAAGAACTAGGAGCGAAGTGGAGATCGGGCCACCTCTCTGAGAGCTTTTAGGTGGTGAGTCAACATGGCTCTGCACCAAGCAAACTGAGCTCATTGAGGGAGTTTCTAAGGCATGCATCCTCCAAGATCCCTCTAGGTACTGCTCTGACATTGCCAAGTGTTTGCGTTTAGTAAAAAGAGAACTTCACTGGGATTCAGAGTTGGCCACAAATTCGCTGACTTTAAGAATTCAGATCTTTCAGAACTGTATCCAAAGCCATTTCCTATCCCACAAGGACTTCCTGGTGTTAGTGAAGCAATGACTCAGATGTGCTTTGAGCTCCTTGGCATGGTCCTAATATTCCAAAATGTTACTCTGCAAGATTTCCACACACCAGTTGGTTCAACAGCAGTTCTATCTAATGCCAATCTCTTTGAGCTGGGACAGGTAGATAACTGGGATTTCCTTTGTTCAACCCCCCTATGACTTGAGGCAGTTTGGAACACAATGGTTTTGGGGACAGGTGAGCATCTCTGCTTATTTACATGGAGGATACAGAGGACTGCCACACTTGTTTCTCACATCCTGGGATTTTATGAATTTTATCATGATTATCCCAGAAATGCACCAGAGAAGACAAGAGCTTTGGAAGTATAAAAAATAGTGTTTGCCAGTGACTAACGTATTTTCAGTTTGCTGCTTACTTTAAATTTGTGACTTCCTTCATCATGGAATTTATAATGTGCTTAGAATGTGAAAGTTGGTGAAACAAAGCATCTCAAAAGTATTTTGATGATTTGAAACAATTTTATATTGTTAAAATCATAAATGTACAAGCAGCTTGCGTATACTACCAGTGCACGCACTTTTACCGTGGTTCCCGTCAGCTACGATGCGGTCACGCCCCTGACCTCTATGCTCTCTCTTTTCATCTGCCTTTCCCTGGGAAATCTCTACGTTCATGGCTTCAGCTGAGCTCCAGATCAGAATATACACCATGATTTAGAAACTAAAATTTCTATTAATTCTTCCTAATTTTCGAATTGTAGAGTTACACTTAAGTCTTCTCTCTTTCCCATCCCAACATCCATTTAATGACCACATTCTGATATTCTTTCTGCTTAACATCATAAATATCCATTTTGTCCTCTCTGCCCATGCTCCCACTAATATGTGAGATGTTATAAAAGCCTCCTGACACTTCTACTAACTCAGTCTCACTTACTTCCAATCTCTCAGCTTGCTGTCAGAGTGATCTTTCTAATATGAATGTCTCATCATGCTTAAAATCCTTCAATAGTTTCTCATTGTTTTAATGAAGAATCTTTTCTGATGCTTCTGTCCATTTTTATCTCTTCTAACCTCCTAACACACACTTTATACTCCCAATCATACCAAAGTACGAATTTTAAAAACAGCCAAGCTCTTTCATGCTTCTGCCCTTGGGCCAGCTGTTCTCTAGTTCTAGAATGACTTGGCAACCACCTTGATTTTTTTTTTTAACCTAACTGACTGCTAATTATCCTTTAAGATTCACTTCAGTTATTTTTTGGAGAATCAGGTCATCTCAGAACCCCCTGATCTGAGAGCTACATGCCTCTCAAAGTAGCCTGTGCATGCCTCAATCACAGCCACTACCCCTCACTGTTATTTCAGTCTGGCTTACCTGCATCTCTCTCCCTCCACTGTACTGAGGACTCTCAGGGTCCTGGTTTCCGCTTTTGTTAATCTCTTTATTTCTGAGGCCTAGCCTAATGCCTGGAACTCAATAAGGGAACAAAATAAGAAGAAACAGATTTTGAGGGGACAAACTTCATTTATCTTTGATGAAAAGTATGTTTTACCTGTTGTAAAGGATGACAAACACAAAGCCCATTTAATAAAAATACATGGAGATAGGATTCTGATTTCATGCTCTGGAGGACTGAGCATATATACATCATTCAAAAAAGATTCCTGTAGAACCTGGACAAAGCAAATCTGGTCATCTCAGCTAAGAAGTGGATTAGAATTGTCCATACATCAGAAAATAGAAAAATGTTTGTAGGTCTAAATAAAGTGTGGCTGAGAGAGGAATGCGCACTCAGTGTTCCATCAGCTGTCCCACATTTCCCAGCACCCTTGCTGTTAGGGAGGACTTGTAACCGGTCCTGACCAATGAAATGTGGCATGTGTCACTTCCAGGATAAGGCAGTGAAAAGCCCATGCACAAGTCTTTCTCTCTTCTGATGCCAGGACAGCTGAGGAGATGATGCTGTACATGTTGCATCTACAAGATGGTACAGTTCTATCAGTTTGGGTGGTGGCATGGAACACACCTTTATGCAGACTAATATGAAAGAGAAATAAAGTGTGTTGTATTAAACCTCTGAGATTTTTTGGGGGGAGCTAGGGGGAGTGTTACTGAAACATAATGTATTCTATCTAGAGCATACTAATACAGAGAAGATTTAGTAAAAACAACAATGAAATAGGAGTGGCCTTGTTAAAATTGGATGACAATAATTTGATGTCGATAAATTGATATTGTCTTTCTCCAAGGACGTTTAGCCTGAATTCTTCTATAGAGTACTGTTGGAGAGACAATTCTCCAGGGATCTCTCATGTGTCTGTATGTCTTATGAGGAGAGGAACTCACTGTCTTTCCTCTGTACAGTCTTTTCAAAGATGTTTGTATACTAAACATCCTTGAAAAATTGAAGTAGTGTTTTTGTTTGGAATGCAGGGCAGGGTTACTCTGGGCATTAGAAGATACAAGACAGTGTGCTTATGTTATATCCATGTAAGAGATTCAGGTTCCCTAGCCTCAGGGTTCCTCTTCTGTATGCAATCTACTGCGTGTACAGGTGCTACTGGCACCTTCACGTTGTCCCCTGGGAGTGGGGCTTGAGGATCAGCACAAGAAAACACTGACATGCTGGCTAGTGTGGTTCCTGTGAATAAGACCTTTGTTTCTGACCCAGGATTGTCACATATCTTTTTTAACAAAATTTAATTATATTTTATCTACTATGCAATTACAGTTGTCCCAATTTTTTCCTCTTTTCCCACCTCCACCCAGCCTCCCCTCACTTCCTCAGGCAATTCCCACCCTGTTGTCCATGTCCATGGGTCATGCATATATACACTTTGGCTACTCTATTTCCTATGCTGTACTTCACATCTCCATGACCATTCAGTAACTACAGATTTGTACTTCTTAATTCCTTCAACTTTTTCACCCATCCTCACACCCCAATTTTGCAACCATCAAAATGTTCTTTGTATCTATGATTCCATTTCTGTTCTTCTTGTTTATTTTGTTTTTTAGATTCAGTTGTTGATAGATATGTATTTGTTGTCATTTTATTGTTCATATTTTTTATATTTTTAATGAAGATTCTTCAACATATCATATAATGCTAGTTTGGTGATGATGAACTTCTTTAGTTTTTTTCTTATCTGGGAAGCTCTCTATTTGTCCTTCGATTCTCAATGATAGCTTTGTTGGATAGGGTAATCTTGGTTATAAGCCTTTGCTTTTCATCACTTTAAATATTTCTTCCCACTCCCTTCTTGCCTGCAAAGTTTCTTTAAGAATCAGCTGGCAGTCTTGTGCGGGCTCCATTGTAGGTAACTAATTGCCTTTTTCTTGTTGCTTTTAAGGTTCTCTCTTTGTCTTTAACCTTTAGCATTGTGATTATGATGTGTCTTGGGGTGGGCCTCTTTGGGTTCATCTTGTTTGGGACTCTCTATGCTTCCTGGATTTGTATGTCTATTTCTTTACCAAATTAGGGAAGTTTTGTCATTATTTTTTCAAATAGTTTTCCAATTTCATGCTTTCTCTTTTTTCCTTCCAGCACCCCCATGAAGCAAATGTTGTTGGTGTGCTTGAAGTTGTCCCAGAAGCTCCTTACACGATCATAATTTTTTTTGGATTCTTTTTTGTTTGTGTTGTTCTGATTGGTTGTTTTTTGCTTTCTTATATTCCAAATTACTGACTTGATTCTCAGCTTCATCCACTCTACTGTTGATTCCCTATAAACTGTTCTTCATTCACTTAGCGTATTTTTCATTTTTGACTAGTTCTCTTTTATTCTTTCCATGTCCCTTTAATGTTGTTGAATTTCTGAGTTCATCTGCTCTTCCCCTATGTTCCTTGAGCATCCTTATGACAAGTGCTTTGAACTTTGCATTTAGTAGCTTGCTTGTCTCCATTTTGTTTACTTCTTTTTCTAGAGTTTTGTTATGCTCTTTCATTTGGGCCATGTTTCTTTATCTCCTCATTTTGGCAGTCTCCCTGTATTTGTTTCTATGTACTGAGTAGAACTGCTACATCTCCCAAGCTCGATATAGTGCTCTAATGCAGTAGGTGTCATGTAGGGCCCAGTGGCACAGCATCCCCTATTACCCAAGCTGAATACACAATGTGTGCCCACTGTGTGGGCTGTGTATACCCTCCTGTTGTAGTTGAGCCTTGATTGTTTTAGGCACTTTGAAGATCAGCCACCATCTGTGTTCTGTCCAGGGTCACACAGCATAAACTACAAAGCAATCTGCAGGTGGCTGTTAATTGTGGGCTTGGAGGTGCCTCAGTAAGACCAAGTTGTGAACCAAGGCTAGCTGTTGCTAGTGCTGGGCCTGGGGCAACTTAGTGAAAGTTATGGGACTAACTGGGGCGACCTGAAGCTAGATGCTGCTTATTTGAGAGAATTTAGGAAAATCTGAAGCCATTCGTACAGAAAAGCCACTGGAAACAGCTTGGGTTGGCCTGAACATTGGGTAAGGTGGGGCTTCTGGGAATCACCAGGGCAAGGCAAAAAATGTGAGACAGGTTGGTGGAGTCTCAGATAAGTCACTCGCCTGCTGGCTTTGTGGCTTCTGTCTGGGAAAAAGCTGCATCACAGCTCTGGCCGTGATGTTGGGTAATTCAGTTTCTCCCCATATACTTCTGGTAACTTTCAAGCTGCTGCCCTGTGCTGGAGCTCAGAGCAAATGATTCTGAGCAAGTCTATACATGGATCCTTTAAAAGGAACTTCCAGGGCTTCCAGCAGTTTCTGTCTTCCACAACCTCAATCCCCCTGGTTTTTATAGACAGAATTTATGGTGACTTCTCTCCTTGGCACTGGAACCCTGGACAGGGGGGCCTGGTGCTGGGCTAGGACCCTTTGTTCCTGAGATACACCTTTTGAGTCTTATCCACCACATGTGGGTGTGGGACCAGCCTGTTCTGTTCTGCATCTCTGCCCCTCCTACCGGTTTCAGTGTAGTTTATTCTTTAATTCCACAGTTGTAGGACTTTCATTCGGCTTGATTACTGATAATTCTGAATGACATTTGTTCTATAGTTCAGTGTGATTTTAATGTGGTTGTTCAAGGAGGTGAGCCACGTTTATCTGTTCTGTCATCTTGACCTGAAGTCCAGGATTCACATATCTTTTACCAGCATCTGGAAACTATGATATAGTATCTTGTTAGCTTTCAAGTCAGGTAAAATCTCAGGCCTTTTGCAGTTCTTGGCAAATACTAAGGAAATCAAATAGAATTTAGGGACAGGACTTGACTTAATGACAGTGAGTGCTATGATGATACCCTTCTGAAGAATCAAACAGATCATGGGTAAGGGAAAGACTTCTTGAGGGATCAGGATTGCTGATGCCTCCATCAGAACGCAAAGGGATTTATCTCAAAGAGAGTGTTTCATAGCCCATGTATAAAATGCCTGTCAAGTGCAGCAGATAAATCTTTAGGAAGGAAGCTTTAGGGTCAGTGTCGCTTCTGAGTATAAGTGCAGTGCTGTGAATTGTGGGGCATGATGTGTTTTCTGGGTGTCTTTGGAAGGAGGAGAGAAGCAAGTACACAAAAGAAGAAATCACTTTAGAAAATATTTTAATGCTATCATATGTAACAACATGCACATACCCTAAAATCTGATCATTTCATTTCTAGATATATTCTCTACACAAGCTCTTACACAAGTGCATCAGGAGACCACAAGAATTTTCACAGTAGCACTTTTTGTTATAATAAATTATTGGAAGCAACTCAAAGACAATTAACAGAAAAACATATAAATAAAGTCCATTTTGGAATTTGAATTCTATACAATAGAATATTATTCAACAGTGAAATAAAACCTACATTGATGAATCCTAGACCATAAAGAACAAGTCACTTCAAAACAGAATTAATTATATATTATTTAGGGCAGTGTTTTTAAAACTATTTGATAATTGACTGAGGAAACAAATGTATTTTACACTGTGATTCATGGATTCCGTAGTAAATAATTTCATACATGTACACACACAAACACACACAATAACACATGCACATAAGAGTGAAATAAATTTTCTTGCAACATTGCTTACCTTTACCATGTCCAGCATACTCTGGTGTTTTTCATTTTATTTTATTCTATATTATCCAATCAAAATACTCATAGTGACCTATTAATTTTATTTCATGATGACCTGAAATTGGGAAAACAGTTTAAGGGTACTTATATGTATGTGGTAAGACTTTAAATAGAAGCAATAGAACAGTGAACACTAAATCCATGATATTGTAACCAAGCAAACCAGGGCTCATGCATGTGGTGACTTGATGCATAACCCAACAATTAGTGTTCAGGGAAACAGGTTTTTATTTACAGGATCCCAACCTTGGAGGGGCTGGGAGCACTACTGCTCAGACCCCTGTTCTCCCATGAGAGCCAGCACTTCCCTTGCTCTCCACTAGGCAATAAGCTGAAACCATGCCCAGAAGTTCCCCATAGCCTTATCTGTTCTTAAGCCAACTGGGCAGACAGTTTTTCAGCTGTCTGGAAGGCACACTTGTAGGTTTCAGAATTGCCATCCTCTTGCAGCAGCTCTCTCCTTCAGGATCTGAGGTACATTATCCTCAACCTCTATGTAATATTCCAGGAAAATATGTGCTGTATTGCATCGGATCATGGTGAAGTCTAGGAAAGCACACTTCCCAAGAGCATGGCTTCTCTCTACATCTTTCAGAGAAGCAAAAGTCAGCATTCCCTGGTCACAGTGAAGCTTTCCAGGCATCTCACACTAATCTGTGCTTGGTTAGGCAGGCCCTGGCAATTCCTAGCTCCATCAGCTTTGTGGCTATACACCCCAAGCACATTTCCCAGCAGGTCTCCTCTTTCTTACTCCAGCTCCTTCCTTACTACAGACTGCATGCCCCTTTCTTTACTAACTACAGCAGGCTGCAGGGCTGAATCTTGACTCCCGGCTGACATGACTGCCTCCTCAGAGAATCAGAAGTAGTTCCTCTCTCACTACAGACAGCATGGCAGAACCTCTCTCACATGGCTGCCCTCTTCACTATAGACCGGCATGGCTATGTCATGAGTCATAATACATTCTGAAAGTCACATATGTCTTTTGCCCAGGGTGGTAGCACAACTATTAACTTGATTTTTGTTATGCAAAGTATCATAAGCACGTATCACTTCCCCTAGTCTCCAACCATGGGCTGTGGGGAATACACTCTTTTTGGGGACCCCCACTCTGCACCCTGTTACAATTGTGATGAATGGTAGAAAATGAGATTGTTGGAAGAGAAGTCCACAGGCAGTAAGGGTGAGATTCATAATGTTCTAGTTTTAATTATAGTGTTGAATTCATGAATAGTTATTTTATTATTTTGCTTAATTATATATTTACATTGCATTCATAATGTGCATGTATCAGTAATGACAGAATATTTTTACAAAGTGAAGTGCCAGAGTGAATGGAAGAAGGGAAGAGGGTCGGAAGAGAAGGAAACAGGAGGCAGGCCCTGGAGGGGCCTAAGGACCCCAGTCTTTCAGTGTCATGATGGCCCAGGGTTGTATAAATCTAGGAGTCTGTACAGGTTTGTGAACTGTGCGAATGTTTGAACCCAGAATTCTGTCTTTGACTGCATGTTGGACTAAAGCTGTCTAGAGTATCTAGCTTAGTGCTTCTTATCAGAAACCACCTCTGCTGGTAGCCAGCTGGAATCCCAAGCGCTCCACCAGAACTTTAGGAAAAGGAAGACAGGAAGGGCAACAGACCAGATAAAATATAGGGAGCTCTAAAGAGAAAGCACTGTAGCCAACCAACCATAGCCATGGGTCCCTTCTGGCCTTGGACTGCTACTTACAGAGAAAAGAAATTTACACTTTATCTAGGATCACACTTCTAAGACCATACAAAATGAAAAAAGAAGGGGCAATTAGTTTGCAGTTAATCACTTCAGAAAATTAGTCCAGATAAGTTGAGATTACATTGTGGATTTAAAATTTTTGAAATAGTTAGTATGAATTTCTATAGCAATCATGCTGGTTGAATCACTTTCATGGTTAGCCTTCAACTTTTACTCTTTAATACATTAAATGAAACAGCAAATATCTGGATGCTTGTGAGTTGTGGGTTAAACCCAATCCTCTAACCACCAGGTTGGTTCCTCTGGCAGACAGCCCTGCTCTCATTAATATAAAAAGGAAACCATTTATCACTCTCCTCACTCACGAAATCCCAAGGGTTTCAGGAGTTCTATGCCAGAAATGAGGATGAAGATCAAATATATATTTCTTACTATAGATCACAATATCCCACGATTATACTTTCAGTGGCCTGAAGTCACCTTGGCAGTTACACAGTGGGAATGCTACAACTCCTCTATAAGATGGTCATGGTACACCTTTCTGAATGATTCCTGCACAATTTCCTGTCAAATCCCATCTCTGCATTTTATCTTTTTCATTATGGCACTCCAGGCAACCAGTATTAAGAAATCCTTCTATTTGGCCCTGGCTGGCGTAGCTCAGTGGATTGAGCGCGGGCTGCGAACCAAAGCATCGCAGGTTCAATTCCCAGTCAGGGCACATGCCTGGGTTGCAGGCCAGGTCCCCAGTGGGGACCACATGAGAGGCAACCACACATTGATGTTTCTCCCTCTCTCCTTCTCCCATCTTCCCCTTTCTAAAAATAAATAAATAAAATCTTAAAAAAAAAAAAAGAAATCCTTCTATTTGAATGGAGGCAATACTTTTGTTTTCATGAACCCTGAAAACAGGTGGTGGGAAAGGGACACATAGTAGAATACTTAATGGAAAATTAGAGGGGGAGGCATTTCTGGGATATCTACTCTTAGGTCCTGACAATACCATAAAAAGAAGATATTGACGAGGTTGAGACTGTGGCAATGACAATCCAATTGGCTATTTACATGGTAAGGTTTGAGACTGACCTTGATTAAACCCTGTCCCGTGGGTACATTGAGTAAGCTTATATGATATTTGTTTTTACATATGTTAAATAGAAAGGAAACAGACATCTTTGGAGATACAAAAATATTATGAAAGTAGATAAGCTAAGAATATTTATTTGCAAGACCACTAACCATTCAGTGAAAGAGAATGTAAGGGTCCAAGTGAATCATAGAGTTTTGGAGTTGGAAAGAATGGTGGACATCATCCGGGTCACTTTCCTGATTTCACAGATGAGGAAATTGAAGTCCCATAAGGTTAACTGACTTTCTTGGAGTCCAGACAGTTATTTGATGGGAGAGCTTGATTTAAATCCATTGCTACTTCCCTTTATATCAGACAATTTCAAGGTTTTCATAAAGATAAGATTGCTGTCTGCTGATATCGCACCTAGACCAAAGCCACCCAAACAGCAGTTCAATTATAAATGACACAGAAAACGTCAAGAAAGAATACGTCCTTGTACATGATTGATAGCACAGATATTACTCATTTTAGATGAACTTGAAAGATAGAAAAAAACTATAATTTATTTTTTATATCCTGATGCCTCAATATTAAAGACTTCATAGACTGAATACACTTGTTTCAGAGAGCAGAACCTCCTGGTCAGGGGTGACATTGTGGCCAAGCATTAACTAGATACTCTAAGTGTACAGACGAACATTAGGTTGCCATTTTTATTTGAGCTTTGAGTGAGATCAAAGAATCCCTCAGAATGAAAGAAATATTTCATAACCTTCAAAGCAATGGTGAGCTGATGATGCCCTACACTATACTTTTGCCACTACATCTAGTTACTTCCAGAGTCCTGTTGGTTTTTCCTTCAAAGGCCTCTCCCATTTCCCATTTCTTTTCCAATGGTTTGTTTGTTAAACCCCAAATACTCAGTTCATTGTTTATATTTCTCCATATTTCTGCTTCGCTATAACTAATTCATATAGTTACAAAATGAATCACAATGATCAATTTTGCTCAAACTGTTCTTGTCTTAAAATTGTCTTTGTCCCCTTTTATGTCCATAGAATCCTTTGAAGGTCTTTTCTGAAAACTACCTTTTCTCAAAGTCTTCTCAAACTCTTCTGCTGCACACTAATCCCCTCTGTACTTCAAGTGCTGCTCACATATTAGAATCCTGAGGAGCTCTGATTAAAAAGTTCCTATTTAATAAAAATACCAATGCCTGGAACTACATCATTTCAATGAAATCCTTTCCATCACCTTGTTTAAAAGCTCTTCAGTTGATTCCAAGGTAGAGAATCAACACTGAGAATAACTATGTGAGAGAATTCATGAACCATGTCATTTATGTAGATTCTCATGTGTAATATGTATGATAATACTCAATACCTTCATGAGCGTAAACCTGTGGTTTTACAAGTAAGGTAAGTATCACATATTGGGTTTACTTTGAACTCCTGTGAAACTTGGTCCCGAGATGAGCACAGCTAAAATCCCTAAAAGGTGAAGTCCTGCATACTGGCTGGGTCACTCAGTTGGTTGTAACATTGTCCTATACACCAAAAGGTAGCGGGTTCAGTCCCCAACCAGGGCACATACCTAGGTAACAGGTTCAATCCCCGGTTGGGGAGTGTATGGGAGGCAATCAATTGATGTTTCTCTCTCTCTTTCTCCCTCTCAATTCACCCCTTCTCTTCCTTCCTCTCTCTCTACAAATCAATAAAAACATATACTTGGATGAGGATTAAAAAAACAGGTGAAATACTGCTACTAATATGGTGTTGACCACAACCTGCATTTTTTTTAACTTTCTCTATATTTAAAATTTTTCAACTTGTTTAAGTAGTAGGTTTCTTTCTTTTGGAAAGAACATCTTTTATAATAACATTTATTTTAACTCAGGAGTAATTAAATTGTTTTTGGGTTAGTACCTTAACTAATCTTTGTTTATACATGACACAAATCCTTTGAAACAGTAGGCATCAAAGCTTCCCTGCCGCTACTGTTAGGGTTTCTCATTTGATAGTTTTAGTGCCCAGACACCACCTTCCCTTAGTTGCAACATTCTAGAATCAACAAAATAAAGGGGAATTAAAGATAATTTATAGATCAGTTATATTTGCTTTCTATCTTATTGTGACCAGGAAGGCAAGATGTGGTACACAATCTGAGGCCAGCCTCTCGAAAGTCTTGTGCACCATACACTTGAAAAAAGTTTATGGCATTATGAATGTCTCTCACACCCACAGCCTCTGGCTTCCAAACAATACAACCAAGGAACAATTCTGTGGGTGTGATTTTTCATGCTTTATACTGCAAGACTTTACACCGAGAACACAGATTAGAGCAGGACGGGTGCCTGCATTTAAGACTATGAATAGGCTAGGTGGGGACCAATGGAGGCTTTGGACTGGGAACTCCACCCAATGAATATGCAGTCTCCTACAAAAACAAAGCAAACAAAAATAAAAACTGGTAGAATTAATCAGATTCTTTTTGCGAGGGGAGTGTGAATACAAGAAATAAGAAGGGTTTTTAGTGGAAAAAGTAGAGAGAGCGACATTGGAATTGGAACAACTGAATCACGAGAAAAGACTTCTCAGTCACTGCCCTTTTCTGAATGATGATCCAAATCTTCATAAGCTCTGGTTTTCTAAAGTTAGATGGCTTCCTGAGCTACATTTCTTCCCTTTATTCCTGTAAGATTAACTTCTATTACCTTCAGTAACATGAGTATGTTATTGCATCCTGAAAGAACCAGGCAAGCTCAAGTTTCCTCTGTTGGGGACATCCTATAATTTCCCCAGTCTTGCTCCCCCAAGCAAAACACCAACTATAGCTCATAATATATATGCACAAGGTTCCTTAACGAATTATTTTTAAAATAATTTATAATACAACTGGGGGTGAAAATTGTCTAAAAAAGAAAATGCTACACAGATATTCTGCAATTGAGACCTTAGCACATGATTCAGGGCTATTTGAGTCCCGAAATTAAATTATGGGATTATTCTTCTTGCTGTTCTTGGTTCCTCCTAAAGACTTTTCCTTGTGTTAATTGCTTACACACAGTACTTAATATGTTCCAGGCACTATTTCAAACACTACCCCATAGCAGCTCATCTAATCACCATAATAAACTTATAAGTGCTATTGTTAATATTACCATATATAAGAACACTAATTTACATTTGAGAACAGTAATACCCAGGAGTCACATACCGTGCCTAAGTCACATATCTAGGAAGCAGTGGGCCACGTTCAAAGCCAGGTAGACCCACTTCAGTGTCCATCCTCTAGTCTGCTTGCTATATTGTGGCAGTGACTTACATCACCAGTATACCCCATTTATCTCCAACAAGGGAAAATTATGAATTCCATTAAACAGTTATCACCATCACATAACTGCAAACAGATACATTTCTAATCAGGAATTTGAACATTAGACCCCTGGACACAGGTAATAGCCTTTCATTGACAAAGATTGTGTTTAAATATTATGTTTCTGGATTACTTAGGAGTTACTTAGGAGTAGAGAAGGGAAGAAAATATATTCTTAACTGACAATGAAGAACACAGAACTGATTACTTTTTTGTTTCTATTAAAGCATAATGTGGGCAAAAAACAAACAAACAAGCCCTTTGAGATTAAAAACACTTCATTTTTTCTCAGGATCCCATGGATTTATGAATAAGCATTATAAACATAACAATTCCCCCTGGTCTCTGATCAACTGGTGTCTCCACATTGCATAAAGGCACTGCTTTTCTTTATCATGTTTTCTTGATGAAATGATTTGAATCTCTAACAGCCCTCATAGAGTCCTTGCTTGATGGACCCACGATCCATGTTCCATCCATGTTTCAAGAACATATGCTTCCTCTTTCCCTATCCACAGATTAGCACCCAGCTAACTTCTGTTCGAGGCAGGATCAGGTGAGTGAAAAGCCACAGATGGGCAGAAAGTGAAGAGTGAGTCTGAAACGGAAGCGTATTGTTATTCACAGGGGCTGTCTTATCTGTGTGCAGACTGCCTTTTTTGTAACCCCAGATAAGGGACAACTGTAGCCAGGAAAAGATGGAAAAAGGGAGATTCAACCAAAGCAAGCATTTGTTCTTATCTTTTATTTTTATTAAGCCTAACAAAGGATCCCAGCAGATAAAATCAATGCTTCATATGAAACCCGAATTCACAGTTTGTGTAAGTGCATTTTTTTTTTCCAGAGCCACTAATGCTGTTGTGTTGATGCCCTACATTTCCATTCCCTTCCATGCCCAGGAGGGGAATTTAGAACTTGAATAGACCTTTGAGATCCTGTAGTCTAACCCTCCCTCCTGGCCCCTCCTCTCCTAATAAGGAAAGCGAGGCCCCAGGAGGTTAACCGACTTGCACAAGGTCAGATGAGCTCAATTGTCTCCCCACTCCTCATGGAACTTTCTTCATTTCCAGCTTTAAATTATTTATTCAGTTTTTTGCCATTTTCACTTCATTGAAATGAACTCTCTCTTCTTGCTATTATATCCTGGAAGCTATTTATCCAACCTGATTTAATTGCATTTTCATGCAATTGTATTACATTTTGGAATTGCTATTACATTTTATATTCTCTGTGTTTTTATGCCCTAGTGCCAACTGTTAGCATCCTCTGTGTCCTGCTTTATTATTAAATTACCCCAGGTGTTTCTTAGACTACGTTTACTTATATTGCAACATAGAGTTAAACATACTAACATAGGCAGAATATTTCGAATCCTAATTTAGGGTCCATGAGGGAAAGAAGGAGAAAGCGAAGGGTTATTATTGGCACTATTTCAATGTTTGCCATATTACGGCTACAATAAATTAGCATCCTTGGTCTCTCTCTGTGTTTCCAGATTCCCCTCCCATCCTCTCTATTTTATAGGTTCTTTCAGAGAAGCTCTCTGCTGGAACCGCCCCTGTCTTCTGAAATTAGCTTTAGGAAGTCATTGCAGACATCGAACATTAAGTAAATGAACCCCAATTTAAAATGGATTTACACAAATTAGACGGAGAAGCTCAAGGGAAACCAAAGCGATCCTCATAGGTCAAGAAGTCTGAGAAATTCTTTAAAACATACTCTGTTTTCTCAGTGCCAAGTTGGTAAATACAAACTGAGGCGAAGTTTAGGAGCTTGTTAGAGCGGAAGATGATTTTGAGACATTGAAAACAAAACACCTTCAAAAGTAAAGAGATATTCATTACAGCGGAAGTTGATAAAATATGTAGCCAAGAAAATGTCCTTTTTTTTAAATGGCTCTGTAGAATAATAGCCCTTGCCAATTATGGGGAAGATATTTTGATGCCTGCTCAGGCTTGGGCTTTATTTAGATGGACTCCAATCCAATCCACTGTCAGCTGAATTACATGCACCATGGAATTCAAGACTTTGTGCTCAATGGGTATGTCCAGGATGGAGTGCTGTGAGAAATAAATGATTGTGCTACGGTGCAGGCTGCCAAGCTGTGGCGATCACTTTTCAGTCACTGGAAAAATGCGGTGTGCAAATGGGCATCACACTGTGATAAGGAAAGTCCAAAAATACAGTTGCAACACAGTGAGCAAACTTAATGGAGGCAGACCTTTCACTTCCCCGGAACAGGTTTGCTCCACAGGCAGTTGGTTTTCCTGGTGGATGCAATTGTGAATGTGGATGTGTAAATACACGTGCTGTGAACACTTCTTTCTTAAATAGGTATGTCAGAGTTAGAGTCACAGCAAAACTTGAAAGAGCTTGGGTGAAAGCAAAATTTGCTCTAGGTATTTGCTTTGGCAGTTGCCATGACTCCTGGGTAGGATGGGGTTATCCATGGGGACACTGATTGCTTGTAACTGCTTCGGGGGACAGTGAGTTCCCCTCTAATGTCTTCTTCTGAGAGGAGACATGCCCACAGAAACTACCAGATGGAGGATGAAAGCTGAAACACCGCAGCTTTTCTCTGCACACCCCAGTTTTCAAACTTGAACCTGAATTAGGACCACATAGAAGTCTCCTTAAAGTGGATTATTGGGACCCACTCCCTACCCTGGGTTTCTACTTCCATAGGTCTAGGATAGGCCCCAAGAACCTGCATTTCTAGCAAGTTGCCAGGTGACAGCCCTGATGCTGGCCTGGGGACCCCACTTTGAAAACACTAATGTGTGACCTGCCCCCATCCAGTTTGGATGCTTTCATGTGATTGCAAACACAATTTCACCTTAAATGAGCAGGTCACCTTTCTCCATGTGCCCAACTTCACATGTTATGTGAATGCCAAAGTGTTAACAGGTGAGACCTGGTTCTTCTTGCCCATGCCGTAAAGAATACAGACCAACAAATCTATTAGTGTGCAAGCAGGGTTTATTGGTGATATGTTCTCATGGAAGAAAATAGGTCATACCAAGGTGGGGGGTGAAAAGTATAGGTTCAGGGCAAGGCAGGGTAAGGGACGCCAAGGGTAATGGCCGGTAACAGCAGCTGAAGGCCGAGGTGGCAAGCGCATGCGCAGTCCTTTGTTCTGAGGACTTACATAGTTGGCAGGATAGCAGTGAAGAAGTTCCTGTAGTTTTGCCTTATATAATGCTCACCCATGTTTTTGGCCTTAACTTTCAGGAAAAAAATATGTCATTTTAATTTTTTAATTCATTTTTGTTTATTTATATTTAGATACCTGATTTTCAATTTTAGCATTTATTTCTGAACATATTATGGTACAAGAAGTTTTATGTAACAAATAATTACAAAACACAAGAACAGATACTAGGTGTTTCAGATACTACCCACGTATAATGCACATCCTTATTTTTCCCTCAAAAATTTGGACAGAAAAGTGCACATTATATTGACAGAATGCTGTACATATTGAATGACAGGTGAAGGAGGTGCCAACTTTGGGGAGAAGATGGTGTGAATACCCAAAGGTGTTAATGGGCTACTTCCTTTGCTTTCAACCTCCTGTATTAAGTTCTTTGTTAGACTGCAACTGCCTGCCTTTATTCCCCCTGTGGCCACTCATTCCACCTTAACAAAAGCACATGATGAGAAATGCTAAATTACAGACATTGTTCTTGAGCTGGTGAAGACTTGCATTACTCATCTCCTCACTTCAGAAGGTTGAAAAAGCACAAAATTTTGATGCTTGGATGGGTTTTATGAAGGAGTCACTTTCATGCAGTACTATTGACCGTCTTTGTAGAGCTACATATTAGACTTAAAAAAGAAGTATCATTTTTCTTCTTTCTCCAACTACTGTCAAGGAACCTGGCTTTTAACATACAAGGTCTGTCCAGAAAAAGTCCAGGCATTATTAATATAATAAGAACAGCTTGCATAACATCAATGTAACCTGGCAGCCAAGGAGAGTGGACTGGAATGACATGTGTGAACAATGACAACTTCACTGTACTGGTCAGTGGGGGTGGTAGATGCCATTGAGTGAGCATGTGTATTGTGTGGCTGTTGCATTCAAAATGACTGAACAACTAGAGCAACAAATCTGCATCAAATTTCGCATTAAACTCAAACATTCCTCTGTGGAAACTATTCAGATGTTTCAGAAGGCCACAGCTATGGGCGACTGGTGATTGGCAGCTTCATCATAACAACACACCCACTTCTGCATCACTTCTTGTGCAGAAGTTTTTGGTAAAACATCAAATCTCCCACGTGATTCAGCCTCTCTACAGCCCAGATTTGGTGCCCCAAGACTTCTGGCTTTTCCCCAAACTAAAATCACCTTTGAAAGGGAAAAGATTTCAGACCATTGATGACATTCAGGAAAATATGAGGGGTAGCTGATGACAATTGGAAGAACTGTGTGAGGTCCCAAGGTGCCTACTAGGAAGGGGACTGAGGCGTCATTATCCTGTGTACAATGTTTCTTGTACTTTGTATCTTCTTCAATAAATGTCTCTATTTTTCATATTACATGGCTGTATACATTTCAGACAGACCTCATATACAGTAGTTCCTGACTTTAAATCAATATGTTCTTGGTGACACTAACTTAAAATAATTACTTTGGGGAAAGATCCTCATCAGTGAGAAGCTGTGGTCTTCTGTGCAATTTCAAGATAGCAACTTAGCACTTTTCCAATAAGGGAGTAGGTTTCAGGATAGAAATTAACTGTAGTGAGGCTGCATTTTCACCCTACTTTTCAGTTAAGTTGAATTTGGAACAACAAGGAGCCAGCGTCATGTATCAGATTGGAGTGTGCCTTGGGGCAGCATTTTGGAAGTCCTTTTGGTGATAATTATCAAAATTACTAATGCACGTGCTCTTTGACTCAGAAACGTTGCTGCCATGAACTTACCTTATGGAGATAATTGCAAAATTATGTACAAGGATGTGCATTGAAGCATTACTCTATAGAATCACAATCACAAGGTTAAGGATTGACGAACTTAATTTTGGGAGAGCTATATAGCATACACCGACGTAAAAGCAAAGGGGCATCTCTTTACTGGAGGGTTGTATTTTTTTTCTTTGCACAACATCTGACCCACTAATTACAACTGGGGACTGCCGGCCTTCAAAGTTGGGCCCACATTCACTACAGAAGGGGAAGTCCTAAAACACTTTTCAAAGCTTCCCTTCCCTGTGGCGTGGGCATAGGCCTTAAACTCTTTCATTCAGAATGAACTTCCAGAGACTATCAAGTACAAGCTCATGATGGAAAGACACTGGGCCACACGGAGTCCATTCTGATGAGGGTGGTGACAGCAGCAGCAGCAGCTCATTCTTCCTGCGGGGGCTGCCGGGGCTGCAGGGGCTGCCGGGGCTGCTGGGGCCGGGTTCTGGCTGCTGCCTCCACGAGCCTCTGATGGCTCTGACGTCAGCTGAGGAAGCCCAGTGGCCACGCCCAGTGGCGGTACCTTCTGCAGAGGGGCTTGGCGATGAAGTTTCAGAATAATCCCCCGTTGTGAGAGGTCTCGCGCCTTGTTCTTAGGCCATTTCAATTCTAAAAGCAACCGTTTTACTTTTTATAAATGTCAGTCTGCCTCAATCAAGCAGATTTCTGTTGCTTACAACTGCCAACCTTAACTGGTGCAGTCTTGAAGCACTCATACTGCAAAAGCTCAAAGACAGACTTAGTGAAAAGACGCAGAATAATGAATATGGTATAAAGGATCTATCCTTATAGATGATTACAAAATTTCAGATCCAAGGATATACAGAAAAAATGTTTTACCTTTTCATTTTGTACACATCTTCAGTGTTGTGTTTTCTTTTTGATTGCCATATAACAGTGTTATGCAGTGAAATAAAATTTTAAATAAAATAACATTTACTGGTACTTAGTGTCACAACCAAAGAATTCCAAATAATTACTTTATTCCTGCTTTTAACTCTTTGACTTCCTCACAGGGCTTTCCTGGGAAGCCCTTCCTGGCGAGTGTGAACCAGAGCTGGGGATTGGCGGCGCCCCCGCGGGCACCTCACAGCCTTTCCGACTGCGCATTTGTTTTCCTGGCATTGCTGGAGAAAGTCTTCCGGTAGAGTGAAAATTCTGACTCTGGCTGTTAGAGCCCGAACAGTGGCACCAGGCAAGCTGTCTTCCCTAAGATGTGGGGACCTCTCCTCAAAGAGCAAGACTCCCGGACACTGGCTCCAATCTGGCTTGATAATATGGCCCGAATAGCTGGGAAGAAGACATATCTCCTGCTTGGCTTCCCTTAATCCACCAAATGCAGTCGGGGTGAACAGATTTACAATGATGAGGACAACTTCAGGACAGATGGGCAAATTCTAGGCCCAGAGAATAAAGCACAAGTACCCGGGATGCTAATAATCGCCAGTCAGGTGCTTTGTGACAGATACTGTGATGAGTCCTCCCCCTTGTCTGTGTAGTAAGGGACTGGGCGCGAGGAAAGGACTTTAGGCTTTGTGGCCAGACTGCCCTGGGTTTGAATACTTGTTCTCCCCGATTTGGGATTTGGGTTACTTCATCTGTTTAAAAAAAAGCGGGGAGAATAGCACCTAGCTCGTAGAATAGTTATAAAATTTGGAGATAATGTATGTAAAGTTTCTAACACCTAGAACATAATAGGAGCTCCATAAAACGTAGCCCTTATTCCCAGTGCTATCTCTTCCCAAGAAAGTCTCTCAAGAGGCTTGGGAAAAATCATAATTTTATAGTCTAAGTTTCATATATCATTACTCTAAAATCATTCACAGTCTCTTATCCCAAATACATTAGATTAATTTCTGAAATTTAAAAATTTTGAAAGATTTAAACATGACAATCTAAGCTATTCCACCCCATCATAATCAAATAATTTTTATCAATCTTAATGTGAATGGCAAAAAAGATCATAGATACTTTTTTCCAAAACTGCCTATCTCTGAAAAATATTTCATTTATCAAGTCTTCATATAACTTTTATTAAACATATTAATAAGGCATTTTTAATAATTTGGCTTTCATTCTTATAATCTTGCGAAGTGGTTTTAGGTAGAAGAGAAAGCCCATCTTACAGTCCCTGACAGTGCACCTTGCAGGTAAAACAACATTGCTTCTTAACAAACAGCCAGCAACTTGAGTGGAAGTTAATCCAGGTCATCTTTAGAATGTGGGGATTAATTAGGATGGGATGTTGTTTGACCATATTTAAACTTAAGCAGGAATCAATTCAAATGTTAGCTTCAGTTTCAGAACAGAGGATCTGCTGATGCTGCTTTGTGCACTGGGAGTGGCGGCAGTATCCTGTTAGGAGGGTGTTAAGTAGTTTTCTCAACTTCACAAAGTGTCACAGCTTTGGGCCTCTAACATGCAACTGAACTGAGTAATTGATGTCTTCTTATAACTTGCAAAAAAGCTTTCTAACTCTTAAATTACCTTATTAAGAATATGTGTCACATATTCCAGAGCAAATGGAAACCAGAAAATCTGCATTAGTTTCCAAAAATATTGAATTTTTTATCTTTGTATACATTAATTGTATACAAAGATAAAAATTGTATACATTAATTTTTTTAGAAAATTGTATAGATTAAAAACAAAAAATTATAAGAGGTATAGAATTAAAAAATCTCTCTCGTCCATCTTCCATCTGTCTTGCAGGTCCTGCTGTAACTCACCTTCATAAATAATCACTATGTTTTCATATAAAAACAAATACACATTCATATTCTTTCCCCCCTTCATTTTAACACAGCAGGTTGCACATTTTACATACCATTCTGAACCTTGATCTTTTTTTTACTTGGCAATATGCCTTGGAAATTTTCTGGTAGTATTACATACATTACATATTTTTGTGATAGTCTAGATCTTCTGAGAAGTGGATGCCAGGACAGTACTTAACAGGAACTGCCTGTAAGTAAAAGGAGGAAGGAGCCAAGAGGAACTAGACAGTTATCAGACCACATTACAGACCACAATACAGGTCTGACTCCAAGTGAGAGAAACAGAAGAAAGCTGGATGAATCCATCTTAGCCTGTGGTACAGTTGGTAAGACTATCAGGGAGCCCTCATCCAGAGTCACCCATCGGTTAGCTGCATCCCCTGTAACTGGAGGCCTGTAACGCAGTGTCATATCAGGTGAGCCCATTTGTTCCCAGAAACCTTCTGTTTACATCTTGTTCAGAACTGGGTCATATAGTTTCCCTACTTGGGAAAGAGGCTGGGGAACTGGAATTGAGCACTCTGTTTGGGACAGAGGATAAGATGTCACAAAAATATCAGAATACCACGAGCATCAGGATACCATGTGGTTTCTACACAAAGCCAATTGGTGTTGGTGACTGCCACACATTTAATAAAATTTTATTGGGTGAATTAATGAAGGTTTTGGGAGCTTGGTTTTATTGTTCCACAACACCTTTAAAACTCCTCCTTGGAATAGTGTACCCTCCCACCATCAGCCAGTTCAGTTTGTGTGTTTCCTTGAGTGAAAGAGAAAGGAAAGAACAAAACGAGACAACAAAACAAAACAAACATTAACAATAATAACTTAAACTGGTTTAACACTAGCTTTCCCAAAACATTTCAGATTCATCATCAATCAATTTCTATCTCTCTATGTTTCAACCTCAGAGACTTTTTACAGGAATCTGGTCTTTCTAGTTTGCATTGGCAAACTGAGGGTAGTAGATAAATATTTTCTGAAACAATAAGATGGAATACACTTGAATCCAAACTCCCCAGAATAGCCGCCAGAAACCTATAGCCTCAGGTCCCTCACCTTCCTACTCCAGATCCTGTTCCAGTCACAAAGACACTTCCTGTTTTGAGGGCTTTTGTACATGGTATCCCCACTGCTAGGAATAGTCTTTTGGGTAGCTGGCCATCCTACAGTTCAACTAAATTTTGACACTGTCTACCAGGAGATAGTATCAAATTGTTACTGACAGCCTTGTGCTGTTGCAGAACAGTCAGTGAGGTTCTATTGTTCTCTGCCTACAGGCCTAACTATGGAGACAGGAGTTTGGTGAAAAGGAAAGGGGTTGTTTATTTAAAGGTTATATAGTTTTGGAATGGTGGTAGGTTTCTGCCTCACAGCCTGCTTCCTTTGAAATACCCAAAGACAAACAGCCCTGCCTCCTTCTTCCAGTTCAGAAATGCACCTGAAATCCCTTTTGCCACTCCTAGAAGTACCATCTTTTATGAAAGCAAATAACTGCAGCAGGTTTCTGATCGCAGCGGTTCGGCTAGTGCTACCGTTTTCTGTGCAGGTGGGGTGCAAGGGCTTGGAGCCTGGCTATGTGGTCTCTGGGGACCGTGTGGGTCTCAGGAACTCAGGCTCCCTGTGGCTGGCCAGGCTATCTAGGGGAGGGGAAAGAGCCAACCTCATGCTTCCTGGTGTTGTCTGTTTAAAAGTCCTCTCCCAGACTCCCACAAAGCAGGAAGCCAGTGGGATAGTCTGGCTTTCCAATAAATGAGGGACAGTGTCGGCCTTGTGTGCCTTTGCCCCTCTCCTGGCCACCATGTTCTGTGAGGTGGCAAAGCCTCCAGTCACGCATGCCCTGTACAAGCTCCTTTCTGCCATCACAAGTTGCCCAGCTACCTTGGGCAATTCCCTTCCTCTAGTTGCCCCTCTCTACAAAGGGAGGGCAAGCTGCTTCTAATCTTTAGTTCTGTCCTGGGTTTTTTTCCCCTGCCCTGCTTTCTCCGGAGATTTGGCCTGACCACTCTGTTACAAGATCCCACAGGTTCAGGGCTCAGTCCCTCAAAACTGCCCTCAACCTGTGCTTCTGAGATGCTGGCTATAGACCAGAGATTCTAACAAACCCTGCCTTTGGTTTATTAATTTGCCCGAGCAACTCACAGAACTCAGATAAACATTTTACTTACTGGATCACTGCTTTATTATAAAGGAACATAAGCGGAAGAGCCAGATGGAAGTGACCCATAGGGCAAGACATGGGGAAGGGGCTGAGAGCTTCCATGCTCTCCCCAAGGTGCCACTGTCCCAGCAACTCCCTGTGTTCACCAACCCAGAAATTCTTAAAATCCCACCATCTTGGGTTTTTTATGGAAGCTTCATTGTGTAGGTGTGATTGATTAAGTCATTAGCCATTGGCAAATGATTCAACCCTTAGCCCTTCTTCCGTCCTTGAAGGTCAGGGGCATGGGACTGAAAGTTACAACCCTCTAATCATATGCTTGGTTCTTCTGGTGACCAATTCCCACCCTTAAGTGATCTAGTTGTTTTTCAAATGTCACCTCATTAACATAAAAGAACCTTATCACTCTCTTCATTCTTATCTTTCTTTCTTAACTCTTTGTACCATTCCCTCTCCCTCTCAGAGATTTAGTACAACTTTTTGAAATAAGAAGAAAGAATGATTATCCTATTCAGAAGGCTGAAATTCAGAGAGATTTTGAGGGGACCAAGTTTCTACACTTAGCTAGTGGCAAAGTCTTGTTAAATTTAGTCAATAGAATATGCTATGAAAAGCATGAACTTTGAGGTACACTCTCAAGGCTGGATTCCCAGCTCTATTCCTTACTCATTGCATATCCTTGAATAACTTCATTTCTCAAGTGTCAGTTGCTTTCTCCTTCAAATGGAAGTAATGGTGATACTCCCTCATTAAGATTTTGTGATACTTAAGTGTTGACATGTGGTCCAGTGCCCAGCCTGCAGTGACTTCTCAAGAAACATGAGCTGGTGTTATTGAGTGTTCTGCCTCTGTAGGCCAGTTCTTTCTTACCCCAGCTCTCTCAGACCAGAAGTGCTGTGTCTTCCTGTTGCTGGTGGTAGTAGGAGTAGGAGTAATGTGTTAGGTTAGTAAGGAGCAAAAGCTGACTTCAAACAAGAAAGGGCCAACATAGGCAAACTCATTGTTTGGGTTCTCTTGGGCAGAGGGCTGAGCTTCATCCTATTACAAACCCCGGGTAGTCAGATGCCCTGCCTGATGTCTTTTAACCCATAGCGAGTGCAGAATGCTAGAGGCTGGGCCAAGTTTGGAGGTATTTCCATCTTGCATGGACCTGTAATAACCAGTCAATTCTGTTCAAACTTGGGCTACTTCCTTGGTAAAAGTGTCCTTGTGTAGACAAGTTGGATATTTTCAAATACTTCTGGAAAAGAGATTCCATCACTTCTGTAATAATCTCAAAAATTCCTAGTAAGTTATCAGTTATTTCCAATAAAGTGCCTCTGATTTCTCTATTACTTGCTTGGATTTCTTAAAAAGATTTTATTTGTTTTCGGAGAGAGGGGAAGGGAGGGAGAAAGAGGAGAGAAACATTGATGTGTGAGAGAAACATCAGTTGGTTGTATCTCACATGCCCCAGGGTGGGACCTGGCCAGAAACCCAGACATGTGCCCTGACCAGGAATTGAACCAGTGACCTTTTGGTTCACAGGCTGCCACTCAATCCACTGAACCCCACGAGCCAGGCCCCTGTTTGGATATTTTAGGCCTGGCTATCCTGATGAAGATTTCTAGGTGACGTTTTATTATGGTGTTCAGGTTTAATAGGTAGTTTCTAATCCGACTATTGAATGCTAGTGTTAGTGGGAGAAACAGGGCAGTGTTTGCAACTCATCTCCAGTGCGGCAGCAATTCTGAGATGCACCTGCAGGTTGTGACATTGATTTCTATGAATTGTTTTATTCTTGTCAGAATCGATCCATCAGTCAGTGGCCACCTCATCCCTGGGTGAGACTTCATCATGTTTCCATCTTCTCACTTCCCCAGCCTCTCCAGCCTGTCAGGAAGAAACAGGTTACCTTGGAGACAAGACATTTGGAAAATGTATGAAACCGCTACCTCTGATTCAGTTATTAGGTATCTTGTGTATTCTCTATGCTTAATTTAAACATGCTTTAGAAAGGGATATGATGGGTTTTAAATGAAGAACTATTTTTTTAGACATGGAGATATGTATGTACAAAGAAGTTCAAAAGTAGTTTTTTCCATTTTAAAAATAATAATGTAAACAATTGCTTGCTTGGGTTGCCCTGAAAATCCATTTTAATGCAGAGAAGAGAGAATGGATAAAAGAACTTTTCAAGGTTTCTTTCAGCCCAAAGAGCCCAAGAAAGTGAATTTGTATTGGGACAGATGTCTATGTGAGTTAAGACTATTTTATTTCACTATTTTGGGAAGTACTATATACCACATTTTTTATCAGACAAAAAGTAAATTCTCTTTAATTAAAAAATCTTAAAGCATTTAGTTGATCATTTTAGCTTCTGTATATAAAACTGCACATATAGGGCTTCTATATGTATCTCTTAAACATGTGTATTCATTTGCTCTATACAATGATGTCACACTTTGGCTTTACAAGTTTTTTTCCTTTGTCCTCTCTCTCCTTCTAAAGGGTAAGACACACACACACACACACACACACACACACACACACACATCTCACTTGTACATTTACAACTTACCAACCACTGGCTGTTTTCCAGAATTAGGGACTTTACGGAGTCAAATGCTTATGGAACCATAAATATCAGACAGTGGCTGCCTTCCAAGAATTTCCTGGCATGACAAAAGGCGGGTCAAGCTTGCTACTACAGACAGCGTTGTTTATACAGCCCAGGGAGTGCCTAAGTTAACTCGCTTCTGCAAGGAGATTGACCCTGCAGGCCGTAAACTATTAACCACAGTGCTCCTTGAACCACAAGGAATAAGCACAGATCTCATTAGGGAGCTTTGCGCTTTAATTCTTGTCATTGAAACTGCAATTGACCCTACTGCGTGTTCCATTCAGTGCTTCAAAGTAAGGTCATTAACAACCAAGGGTGAAAGGCCTATGCCATGATCTCCTTAAATAAGTGACTTGAGCTTAAACGCAGAACCATGGGAACTTTCTCACCTACCTTTTTAATGGATACTTTGGTGGAAACAGAAGCCCTACAATTTTCTCTATAGTCTGCATCTTTGTTCATGCCAAAGGCATTTAATCTCTTTTCAAAATTAATTTTACTGAGATGAAAAGAAAAAAGACTGCATCAGAAGGAAGAATTCAATTCTATCCAGTGAGTTAAGATGTTATACTTCCTACACAGACTTTATTGTTCTCACTGCTTAGAAAGGGCTTTACCATTCTGGGCACTTCAATGACATTTTACAGACCTCGACACTTAGTCTTCACAGAGCACTTTTTGTTGAACTTAATCTGTTTTATAGATGGGTAAACAAAGTCCCAGATTAGCTAGTCTATCCACATTGAAAGAAGCTAGAATTAAGTCCACCTGAGCCCCCGCACCAAACTCCTTCCACCAAAGCACACCCTGCCACAATTAGCATGCAGGGCTGTCCGTGGCCAGAGACCATGTGGATCTTCCCTGTCCCTTCCTCCCCTCCCCCTTTTCCTTTCCTTCTTTGTCTCTATTTTGTTTACCAAATATTTCAAGCATACTAAAGATTAGATGGTAGTGTATCAGATACCTGTGTACTGCCCCAAACCAGAGTTTTTATATGTTAACATTTTGCAATATTTCCTTTGGACTTTAAAACTATAATCAAAACATATATTTGATTAAAAGCACCTCATTTCATTTCTTGCTTACTTTTTAATAAATGAACATTATCCTGAAGTTTGTATGTATTCTTCTAGTGCATTGCTCTATCATCAGAACATATGCATTTATCCGAAAAATCACATATTTCTGCAATGTTTGGTATAGTACTGTGAGATTTAAAACCTTACCTGGTGATACTATGCAGCATGAATGCTTTACAGCGCCCTTTAAAAATCATGTAAATGCAGTCCTAGTTCATTTATAAATATGCAATTATGTAAGTATATAATAAATATTCAATTATATAAATATACAGCAATTTATCCGCTCCTCTATTGATGGCCATTTAGATTGTTTGCAGTATTTTCCTATTACCAATAGTACAAAATTTACATGATTCCTTATACCCCTGCTTAAGTTCCTCTAGGACAGACACCTTAAAGTGCATTGGCTGGAGCATAAAGACGCACATCTTTAACTTCACCAGATATTGCCAATAACCTTACAGAGTGCTATATCAATGTTAATAACAGACACTGGCCATGTATGAGAATTCTCATGTGTCCGTGTTCTAGCAACTCATCGGCATCATCAGAATCCTTAATTGTTCCTAATCTCCAGGGTATAAAATACACTTTCATGTATGTAAATGTGGTTCTTTAAATTAAACATAAACAAGGTTTAACATCTTTTCATAAATATGGTGTCTTTCCTCCTATGTGATTTACTTGTTCATATATTAGTTTTTTTCTTTTGAATTATTTATCTTTTTTACTGATTTATAGGAATTCTTTAAAAATTTTGGATATTAATCTTTTACAGGGAATACATATGCAAATGTCTTCTGTTGCTTGTATTTTCACTTTGTTTATGATGTTGTTTGTCATACAGAATATTTTAATTTTAATATAGTCAAACTTATCAAAGCACTGTTTTAGGGATTTTTGTATTTTGCTTAGGGAATAATTCTTTTAGAATTAATTTTTTCCCTTATATAGGCCATCAATCCATCTAGGATTATTTTTTTATAATGTAAAAAATCAGGTTCTAACTTTATCTTTTTCCACATGACTAGTCATCACACTTTATTGAAAAGTTAACTTTTTCATAGTAACTTGTACTGCGTTCTCTCTCCTCCGTAAAGAAGGCTGCTGCTCTGCACAAGCGTAGGGGGGTATCATTCACATTACATTCTGTGTGAATGGCACAATCCCAGAGCACATAGAATATAAAGTAAATGGTGTCCCCTGGAGCTGTACAACTTGGCAGCCTTGTATAAATCTCCAGTATATGTGTTTGCTGGTGTATTAGTTTTCTGGGCTGCTGAAACAAATGACCACAAACTATGTGGCTTAAACCAACAGAAATGTATTGTCTCAGTTCTGGAGGCAAGAAGTCCTAAATCAAGGTATTGGCAGGGACTGTGCTCTCTCTGAAGCTTCTCAGGGAGGATATTTTGGCCCCTTCCTAGCCTTTGGTAGTTGTCATCAATCTTGGTGTTCTTGGCTTGTAGATGCTTGACTCCAATCTCTGCCTTCATCATCACATTCTCCCCTGGGTGTCTTTGGTCCTCAATTGACCTTCTCATAGGACACTAGTCATTGGATTAGGGCCGGGTCTAGTGCAGTATGATTTCAGCTAACTATTTATCTCTGCTAACTATTTCCAAATAAGTTTGCATTCTGAGGCTAGGTAGGCATGAATTTGGGGTGGGTGTGGAGCACAATTCAATCGGGTAAAGTTTGTTTTGGTGTAGTTTCTGTGCTGTTGGCCTATTTGTCTACATCTGTGCCAAAGCCACCCTTTTACTGTGGTTTTATGGTAAGTCTTTCCATATGGTAGAATGAGTTCTCAACTGTCTCTGCTCTCACTCTTCTTCAAACATGGCTTTGCTGTGCCCTTCAGAAACTATGACATCTTATTTTGGAATTTTTGGTTGAATTTTGAGATTGATTTGGGAAGAATTGACAAGTTTGTGATAGTATAAGTGTTGATAAGTATTTCCATTTATTTAGGTCTGTCTACTTGACCTTTTATATAAGTTTCTAATTTTCTCCATATATGTTTTTCATGCTTTTTTTGTTAAAAAATTTTCCCTACATACCTAATGGTTACTGTTTCTCTTAGGAATAAAATACTTATTAATGTTATTTTCTTATTTGGCTATTGCTGATATTCAGGAACGCAATTGTTCCATGTGTATTTATCTTGTATCTAGTATCATTGTTGAATTATCTTATTAGTTCTAAACATTTATCTCTAGATTCTCTCTGATTTCTGATATAGGATATCATATTGTCTATAAAGGATCATTGTTTTTCTTTTTGAAACCTGATAATTATTTCTATTTTCCCTCATCTTTTTATATTACTTGGATGTCCAAGAAAGTTTTGCATAGAAGTAATGGCAACAGCCATTACGTTATTGCCTATCATACATTTTTACAACAATATTTTACTGCCCAAAAGTCTTGTGTTGTCACAGTAAGGATTTATAGTCAAGTCTTTATAGTGTTTGTCCCTAAGTTTCTGCCTTTCCTAGCACTTCTCAATATTCTCAATTTGTAGAATCAGTTATATCTAGTTCTCTACAATCAAGTCCAGAAATATATTAGAAGGCCCTTTTCCAACATTTGGGGAATTGGGAATTAAATGTTTTCCTGAGCTTGTGGTGAAAGCCTCTGATCCTCAGTCTTTCTTCTTTAGTCCTTTGTTTCCTGAGTAACAAACTGCTGGTAACTCATCCTGCCTATGTCAACTTATTCTGGGCTTGGTGTCCTGTTCATCTTTGCCAATTTTTCCTTAGGGGATAGACTAAGAATGTAAACCTGCTTCAAATCAGAATGATTTTTCTTCAGCCTGGGTGCTACTACCTATACCTCCCATCTGGCTACACATTTCACCAGTGACGAGATTAGTAATAATCAGCTTTATTGTTTTCCTCTCTGACATACCAGAGGGTTAAGAACAATGAGTCTCTATGAAAATAAACAGCTACTGATGAATAGCTTCTGGCAGGGAAGTGGGTCCTTAGATGCTGTGACTGAGACTACATATCATTTTCCTGTTCTCCTCACCAAGCTTATTCCTGATATAACCCATCTCCGCTTGGATCTTGTGAGGCATCGAAGGTCTTATGGCCAAGCTTCTGCAGGTATTGGCAATAGCTAGAGAAGTCATTTGAAAAGTCTCTATTTGTAAGAAATACACTGAAAATAATGATATGTAATTACAAATGCTGCACTACAAACATCATTAGGTAATGACAAATTATTTTGCTTTGTAAAATTCTTACTATTTTAATCTCTCTCTTATTGCTATATTTTCATATGTGAGGAATAGCAGCTAGTTTGAAAATCAACTTGGTGTCTCACTTCTTTTCAATGTACATGTCTTGATTATATAAAATATTTTTCTATGATTATATAAAATACTTTTCTTGATTGTATAAAATACTTTTCTGTGCTTTTGCAATTTCAAAACAATTACAACATATACAATTATTAAAACCTAGATACAATATTTTGACATGTATGGGTAGTATTGAATAAATTTACAATCCATTATTTAGCATGTATCCACAGAGTAACAAACTTTTTATTAATTTTTTTTATTCAGCAGTTTTTGTTTTACAGTGTGAGAGTGATATTTATTGTTTAGTGGCTTTTAAGTCTCTAAAAAGGATACATCATTGGAATTTTAGCTACAGAAACCTAAAAAGGCACAGAAACAGAGAAAAAGCAGGACATATATGACATTTTCTGAATGATATTAAGACGTATTTCCCTTGGCTCATCTATGAAGGAAACTGTCACAGTAACAACTGCAGAGGCACAATCTCTCCCTAGTTGAGAATCAATCCTCTTGGTTTTTAAGAATCACCAGGCCTAGATTTCAGAGACAGTTCCAGCAGAGAAACTCAGGATAATGCCTTTTCTCCCAGTATCTCTTACCTCACAGACACATTGGGCTACTGGAATTTTGTCTTAGTGGACTGCCTTCAGGACCAAAGATTGCATGTGGAAAGATCTGAACACGCAAGAGGCACGTGATTAATGGCAGCATTGTCTTTCAGCCCTTATTGAAGGAATAAAATGCAATTGCCATTTTCTTTTATTCAAAGACTGAAATCTGAGTCAAATACATCATACACTTGTTGAATGCCACTTATGTCTAAGAAATTAGGCACTAAGGCAGTGAGCAAAGGCATGTGAAAGGCTGTACCTTTTCTGATAGTTCAAATCTAGTTGAAGAACACAAAATCAGACACACAACAAAAGCATAAGTAAATTTTTGTGGGTGCTTGACAAAACATCATCCTCAGTAGATGTACTAGGCCTGTCCAGAAAGTATCCAGCCATGTGCTATGAAAGGAAACATTTTTTGAAGATGTAAGAAACATTGTATATAGGACAATGATGCCTCAGTCCCCTTCAAAGTTATGACCTTCTTGAAATCTGGCTCACTGGTGGCAACTTGAATCAAGTCATTAACAACTGCAGCACGATGTAACCTCTGCTTTGGTAGCAGAAGCCACAGAACAAATTTTGCCATGACAAGTTTCATGCCAAGATCCTGTGTCAAAATCTCAGACACAATAGTTTTTGGAATCCCCAAATCAGCTTCTAGTTCTTGTACTGTCAGTAGCCAATCATTGTTGATTGCAGCTTGTACGTGTTCAACATTCTCAGGTGTTCTGCTTGTTGCAGGCCTTTCAGAATGTGGATCACTTTCAACAGATTCTTGACCATCTTTGCAGTGTTTGTGCCACACTTTTATTTGTGCTGCACTCATTGCATCATCCCCAAAAGCCTCTGAATTATCTGCATAGTTTCTGCGGAGGAATGTTCAAGCTTAACGAAAAATTTGATGCAGATTCATTGTTCTATTCACTCATTTTGTTTTTGTTTTTGTTTTCCATTTATTTATTTTTAGAGAGAGGGAAAGGTAGTGAGAGAAACGTCAATGTATGGTCACCTCTCACATGTCCCCAACTGGGGACCTGACCCACAACCCAGGCATGTGCCCTGACTGGGAATTGAACTAGTGACCCTTTGGTTCACAGGCCAGCACTCAATCCACTGAGTCACACCACCCAGGGCAACTCACTCATTTTGAATGTGATGGCCACACAGTACACATGCTCACTCAACAGCATCTATTGCTCCCACTGACTAGTACAGTGAAGTCATCATTGTTGACGCATGCTCATTCCAGTCCATCCTCCTTGGCTGCCAGGTTATATTGCATTGCACAAACCATTCTCATTATATTAACAATGGCTGAATTTTTCCCATACAGACTTTGTATACTTTTCTGAATAAATAAATGAATATCTAGGGAGAGAGAGAATAAATTTATCCTCAATTGGTCCTTGTTTTTTTACTTAAGAGGTGAAAATTTAAAGTTATGTCTTTAAATAGAATAGATTTGGTTATACAGAGAAGAAAAGGAAGAACATTCCTTCCAACAAGAATGAAACATGTAAGTTCAGTTCAAAAAATTGCAACCAAATCCGTTTGGCTGAATAGAAGAAAAACAATTGTTTTCTTGGCTATTACTAAGAAGTGTGAAACACCTTTGGATGGATGGAAAGCACATTCTCTAAGAAGCCTTTAAACTATATATTAAAATTCAGATTTTAGGAAAAACTGATGCTACATTTATAAAATGTTTTGGCATAATAGATTAGCTTTTCTTTAGAATTTATCAAGTAAAAATGCATAAAGACGGGCTACAAAATCTGGTTTAAAATCATTGATGAAGCCAGCCTATGATTATACTGCAAGATGACAACTAGCTTGTCGTGCCTGTTTACAGTTACTTCACAACCCACGTGGGTCTATTGCCTGATTTCAGCACCTCTCACCAACAAAATTTCCCCTCTTCATTTGGATGTGTTTCCATATTGGCCTTTACATTTGCTACCAGTCAATATGAGTGACTGATAACTTAAGGATCTGTCACCTTCTTCCACTTCTACTACATTTGTTCTTGGCCAAAGTCATCTTCTCTCAAAGCCAGAAGGCTAGCTTTATTTTTGCCATTCTTAACATAGCATTCATGAGATCACTAGTGTCCATGACAAGAAGACTTTATTCCTCTCCTTCAAAGCTTCCACTTTGCATGATGGTACATACAGTTGGATTTTGTTCAGAGATGGGAGAACCATCCTCTGCCTGGATCTGAGGCATACTTTGTTGTTTGGACCCCAAAGCAATTCTGCTTGCGTTTAGCATCTGAAAAAAATTCTCACAAAGCCTTTTCAGTATTTCCTCCTCTCTTTACTTCCTACAAGCAACTGTCCAAGGATTCTGCTAACAAGAAGGAATGCTTCCAAAAAATAGACAGACAGACATATGTAAGCAACACAAAACAAACCATATCAGTTGTATAGAATAAAAGGACAATTTAGGCACAATGCTCCCTCTATCCATATACAGACAAAGAAAATGCCATGATTTTTCCCTCCAAGCATTTCTAACCTCTTCCTACTACTCACCCCTTAAAGGAATAAAATATTAAGGAGTTTGTCCTGGCTTGAACATTTTTGTGCATTGACATTCAAGATAATTCAGCTAAAAAAGAATTCGGGACACTCATAACTCGATGGTTTATTCAAAGACTTAAAAATACTTTCCAAATATAAAATATATACCTTAAAAAAAAGGTAAATTTTTAAATGGATGTGTGTTTTCACCAGCCTCTATTTTCAAATTTCCCAAAACTTTAGAATCTGAGTTTCCATTAATGTACAGCAATATATTTAGTTAAATTAGAATTCTCTCCCATGCAATCTTTGGGTTACCCCTTTGGCTCCTAAACATTAAGAGTCTGGGAGACAATTGCAGAGGTGATAATAAATTAAGATGCTAATGACCTGAAGGAGTAAAGGATGTTGTTAATACTACTAGAATCATGGCTTGGTTGTGGTAGAATTTATTTATAAAATACAGTTAACCCCAGAAGTTACAGAGACACCCCAAAATTATCTGTAGCAATCTTAAAAGAAAAGAAAAGAAAAAAGACAAGATAAAAAAAATTAGCCAAAATTTACCACTCTGCCTCCAACAAAATCTACACGGAGGAGAACATCTGGGTATGGAAACACCCTTTGGAATATGAAAAGGGTGACATGTATTATTTGGTAAAACAGCAAGTTTCAGGAAGCAGGATCACTAAAAAGGAGGATACTCACTGCTCATTGTTCTTGTAACAATAGACTCAAATGAATAATTGCATTATAGCAGGAAATAAGGTTTCAGTTTATCATGGAAATGTTCTTAATTAGCCTTGTTACACTAGTGTATGTCTCATCTGATTGCCCATGTATTATTGATAAACTTTATTGGATTATTTTGCATATCATGTATTCATCTTGGTCTGACCAAGGCTGTTTGTATTGGAATTTGCTGACTATGGTTGGTTGGCTGGTGCACTGGAGTTCATCAGCCCCCGATTGTAATTCAGGATGTCACTGAGGTATTAATAGATTAGGTTATTCTGCAGCCCAGAGGTTGATCCTTTATTAGCTCTTCAGTATTTGATAATTATAATGAAGATCACAAAACTGCAAGATCTAATTAAGTTTAGAACTTTCCAAAATTGACTTTCTGTAGAAAATTTCATGCTGAATGAATGTGACAATCCAGAAAATTAAAGAAATAGCCTCTTGCATGACTATATTTCATTTGCCTCTTCATACATAGGAAGTAGAGAATCCTGGGGCTAAAAGCAGGGTTGAACAACTTTTTAAATTAAGAACAATTTTGCACATGGCCAAGACTTTAATGTCTATTCCCATCCAAGAAAAGTTTGTACATAATAATGCTTCTCATGGGTATAGTTTAATTTCCCAAGTATTTCCACCTGTTATCTTTCTTTATCTGCACATCTATCTGAATTAGGGATCAGGGGTTTATGATATTACCTCAGGAGGCTGTGTGACTGTGCCCTGAGATAGCAGAGTGTGGGTTCATTTAGTTGAAGATGACTTTTGAGGCACTGTTTTTCCCTCGGAAAAGTGGGGATAATAATATTTCACAGGGTTCTTGTGAGGATTAGAAATGATCTATAGTGAATCTGACCTTCCCAGTAAATGGCTGTGGTGATGCTTTCATCTACTGGGCCTTGCTGTGTTTGAGCGAGAATCCTGGCCTAGGCAGTGTCCTTGTGTCCAGGCCAGCATGCTTGATCTACTCTGCACTGTGGCAGTGAAGTCACGCAAGCATCCCACCAACAATATTTGCTCTTAGGATCAGGTGTTGCAGCAAGCAATTTAGTGCATTTTCTCTCACAAATACAAATGCCACCAAAAGAGCTAACTCATAATCATCAGATTCCATGTAAATGTTGTCCACAAAACTGATGTAGTGGATTTTGCCCTTTTTTTCACACAAAGATAAACAGTGTCAGATGGTGCGTATATTTCTGATCGGTCTACTTTAAATATGTGTGCTGTATTCTCTGCTCCTTAGCAGGCTTCATCCAAACTGTTTTCTACTGCTCAGTTTCATTTGCCTCTTTTTCTCCTGATTTGATCATAGCCTAGATGCGGGCTGGTCTGAATTACTGCCAGCACAGGGTGCTTTGAGAGCCAAGGAAGGACTCCCTTACTATGGAGGGCTACCTCCATGTTCAAGCCTCACCTCAGCTTTTCATAACTGATATGAGCCAATTCAGCAGAGATTGATTCCTTTGTCATCAACAAAAACTTATGGCTCATGTGTCTTTTATCTTACATGGTTTGTCAGATTCTCTGAGTGGGGCAGAAAGCTGAGGAAAATCTTAGAATAATAAGGGGCAGAGCAGGTAGATGCGTATTGTGCAGAGTGGTAGAACCCAGGAGAGTTTTGAATTCACCAAAGAAAAGGATCTCTGTCGAATGCTGGGAGCACGGTTCCAGTGGGTGGAGAACCCTGGTGTTCAGAGGGAGGGCGGGGCAGCTCTAAAATACTGATGTCTATTATGATTTCCTCAGGCCACTCTTGGCATCAAACCTTTCTACACACACACACACACACGCACACACACACACTACCTTGATGAAACCTGGAGTCCTTTCCACTCACCCCACTCACCACATTCTCTGTGTGCTGACTCTACGCTGGCTTATGTCATTGCCGAGAAGAGGCTGACCATGTAGGGTGCTCTATACTATTCTCCCACTCTCCCTTCTTGTGCGTGTCCCCAGGCATTTATTTTACTGTTATTCTGAGAGGATTGGGGTGGAAAGAAAGCCAATGCCTCCCTTGAGTCTTCACACTTTTCTTTCTGCTCTGTTTCCTTCTCTGCTTTGGGAACACTCAGCTGTCACCCTGAAGCAGCACAGCCCTCATTTTGATCTGAGAGACAGAACCACAATTCATTTGAAAACCCCATACATTAGATACATATGTCCAAATGTCTAACTGAGTTATGTGTGCTTTGACATTCATTTATTCAAATACTTATGAAACTTCTATTCTGTGCCAGGTTCTATTGTAGGTATTAGAGCTGTATCAGTTAAAAAATACAAATAGGAAGCCCTTGCCCTCGTGGCTCACATGTTCTGGTCAACTAGCCAACATTTACATAGCACTGGCTGTATAACATTCACAGCCCTCCAGCCCCCATGCACTGGTTCATTTAATACCTACAGATGGATACTCTGATTTTCCTCATATTGTGAATCAGGAAGTTGAGAAAAGTGACTTGCCCAAGTCATGCTGTTAGTATGCCTTCTGGCTGGGATTTCAATCCAAGCAACATGGAGGACGGTGAGAGTGAATGGTGTTTTCCTATTTTAGATGCACTGTGATACGAAGACTCTAATGGTTTTTCCAATGAGGAATAAACCTTTTCAGAGCAGATATAGAAATAGTTGTTTCCTTTTTCTATGTGTCAAAGTGTTGGGCTTCATGTAAAATCTTAAAGTAGTCAAACAAAAGAGAAACAAATGCTCAAAAGGGAATGCTGTCTTTTCAGGTGGATAAGGACATGGAATGTCTAAGACTAAGTGATTTTCCTCATAATTAATTAAAATAAAAAAATGGAAAACCAGATAAATGTACGACAACCATACTTTAAAGATTCCTCTGTCACCTGCCAGGCCTCAGGAGCTGTGGACCAGGCCCCCATAATCTGTCATGCAGTGGGTTATTCTCCTCTCAATAACTGACCAGCCTGCTCCCAGCATTTTGGGAACTGCTCTGAGAAAACCATTCTAACAAAGCCAAATATGTTAAAGTATCCCTAGAATCAGAGAAAAGTTCCTTAAAAGTTTTTAATTTTTGTAGTTTTTATTGCTTATGAGGTTTACTAAAAATAAAATATGTATTAGAAAGAGTTAGAACCTTTATCAGCAAACCTTTTAATAGTTGATTGGCAGGAAATGGGAAACCTATAAGCAGAATATGTTTAGAAGCTATGCTAATTAAAAACAGAGGAGAAAATAAACTTAGAAGAATGACAAGAGTGCTCATTTCCCACTCTGGTCCTCAGGTGTCCCTGACAAAAGCCTCTTCTGCCTTCCCCACCAGAAGATAGAGCTCAGGAGGCTGAACCCTCCCCTGCCCGTTGCTGTATCTCCACTGTGTAAGCAGTTGAGACACATAACAAGTGCTCCATCAATACTTGTTGAGTCAATGGCTAAGTGAACACCAACAGATTAAAGGAAATAATATGTAACTACAAAATAAAGATTCCATTGACATGGTTCTGAATACTTTAGGAAGGTGCCCTTCTCATGACGAAGACAGTTACAACACTGGGTTTTAATAAAGTTTAATGACTATCATCTAAACCACAGGATATTAAGCTTAGTAACAGGAGAAATATTGTTTGTTTTCCTTTGTCTTAAACCACTATTGATTGAATAAATAATAGGTGAATTGGCATGCAAAAACAAGAGAAAGAGTGAATTCGGTGGTAAGAAATTTGCACTATTGTTACAAGAGTTAACCTAACTGTTTTATTTGCAGAATAGGAAGAAAAAAATGAGAATGTAGGAAGAAAACACAATATTTTAAAGCTATATTCTAAATCTTTATTCCTCTTGTGCTTTGAATTAACTTCTGTACAGTGGGCTCCAGATAAATGCTCATTGATTGATTTACTGGTTTCCACTCTTACTCCAAAATCAGAAGTCTTAACTCAAATAGTGCTCCATTTTTAGTGAATTAAAAAATTACTTAATTTTCTTTATTCTCTTGTCATTGAGGCCAATTTCTGCTCAGTGTTTGAACCAACATACAAATTACCAAGACTCCAAAGTTCATCTCTTCACACTCCCTCACTGTCCCATTCATTTATTCCTCCATTCAGTCTTTTATTCCTGCAGCAAATGTTTGTTGAGTACCCATTACCACAGGGTCTGACATGGGATGGGCACTCAACAGTCAATTAATTCTTTTGATTTGAAAAAGCACCCTCTTTGCAATGTGGAAGTTGAGCTGGAAGAATGTAAAGCAGGAGGACCAGATATATATAATTGCCTTGTAAACATTAGATCATACATCGTCAGAATAAAACTCGACTTACATACCTTCGAATTTGTTCGTGTATGACTATGAATGTAGGATATTGTGCTCATCTACTGTATACACCATAATACATACACAAAATAGAAATAATAAAGTATGCTATAAAGTGGAAGAAAACAATATTTTTCTGTCACACTATTTTCCACTATAATTAACTAGAATCTCAAGGAATGATACACACTTTAGAAAGATATGGATATAAATTCTTAGTTCAGAAAGCCTATAACTTTCTGAATTTTTATCAGATATGACAGATGTTCATCATTTATACCTCATAATGCAGCTGACAAAGACCTTGTTCTAGAAACAAATGGTTTGTGCTTCCATTTGCTTGAGGTTTGTTTGTGCTTGCATTTTTAGGCTTACCCTTAATTTATGTTGGTTTTTGCTTTTTGGCAATAATCCTTCTAAGCTCTGTGTCATGTGGTAAATACTAATTTTGTTAAAATGAGATAATATGATATGGAAACACACTTGCTAAGGAATGTGATGCTTAGGATATGATAAAAGTAAATAAAAATGTTGGTTAAAACAATGTCAACCACACCACGTCATAGAACGCTCACTTTCTGCAAGATTCCTTTGCCGATCTGATGTGACAGTTGAACATCTATTATGCAGACCAGAAAGGGTACAGAGTAAACTTTTACTTTTACACAAAAGTAAAGCTCATTTTTTCCCTAACATTTAGGTTAAAAAAAATAGAACAATCTAGTATTTTCTTCCCACACCCCAGGGAATCATCAGAAGAACCCCTGTGGTTCACATGCCTACTTTTGAGGTCATTGCCCTAGAGATGCTGGAGCAGAGCAGTGGAAGGGAGACATGAAAAAAATGAGGTAGAAGAAGTGAATGTGGGGCTCAAGTTATTCTCCAATGATTCTTGTTCAGTAAAATTTTTTTTGTGTTTGTGATTTCTACTACTACAACTCTTATTTTTGTCCACACCTTCTATCTCGAGTACTGCAAAATATAATTAAAATTTCAGGTTATTTTAATTTTCTTATTTATATTTACTTATATTTTCAAAATGTTATACAGTGACATACATTGTGAGATATAAACAATAACTTCTGATTATAGCTGACAAAAATTCAGAAATATAACTTTTGTAATACTATTTTAAGTTAAAAATATAAAGAACTTTATCAAATACAGAAAAGATATTTTTTAAATGTTTTATATTTCTTTTCCTAAGATCTAGAAAAGCATAAGTTACTTTTCAACTTACACTTTTGTATTTTACATATTGAAAATACTTGGCAATTTTTGCAGAATCATATGAGAAAATTTAAATCCTGCCTGAAATTTTAAATAAACATTAAGATCCTGATCATTTTTATTTGTCAGATATGTGGTATTATAATACCACATTACCTATTATGTACACTATATATTAATGTTATATTTATAGTTTGTGAATTATATGTCCCTTTTTAATTTTGTTGTTCTTTATCCTGGTTTTTATTTTCGTCATTTCTTTAATCAAAAACATCTCAGCCAAAACCCATGTAGAAGAAATAAAAAGATGCAGCAATTTAATTCTATCTTATCAGAAACAATAATAGCAATAATGAAAATTAATGTTTATGTTTGATTTTAGTTTACCAAATGTTTTCACATTTTCATTTAATTCTCCCCAAATTATGATATTAATAGATATTAATATTATTAACATTTCTGTTTTCATTTCATAGATGAGAAAATTAATGGCTAAGTGACTTGTGAAAGAACTTCATGTTCAACAAGTGTAAAAGCTAGGGCTTAAAGTCTCATGACTGTTTATTTCCAAATAATACTCTGTGTTCTTTTTGTGTATTATAGTGTACAATATTTTCCCCTTAATTAGCATTTCTTGCAGAGTTTTTATAGAGGAAAAGTTAGCCTTTCAAAACCCTTTAAATCTTTAAATGTGAGGCATACCTAATTACAAAAATCTAGAGAAAATAATAAAAATCTATATATCAGCCATCATTTAAATAACTGTTAATATTTTACAAAATTTATTTCACATATCTATTTTAATATATAAATTAAAACTATGTCTCATTCTTTTCCCCTTCTTATCCCCAAATTATCCTGGTTATTATATATTATTCTCATAGGTTTTTATGCCTTTTTATGAGTTTTGTAGTAACTATATTATTTGGATATTTTCATGTTAGAATATTAAACAATTGGAATAATTTACATTCTCACGAAGATTTCCATATTAACCATGTCCCATTTGTGTGGTATTAACAGGCTATTTATTTTTGCCAACCTAATGGGTATTGGAAGAGTGTTTCATCATTTAATTTTTATGTCTTTGATTATTAATGAAGTTGACAACTTCTAAATATTTTAACAAGTCCTTTTTTCTCTGTGTTTTCTTGTACCTTTGCCTATATTATTCTATTGGGTTACTTGTCTTTTTCTTATTGAGTCATAGAATATTTACATAGTTATATTCTGTATTACAAACTATTTTTAGACATAAGAATTATAAATATCTTCTAATTTGTGGCTGTTCTTTTTATTTCATTTATATTGTCTTATAAATGTTTTTCATTTAATATTTATGAGTCTTTCCTTCCACGAACCCTGTTTTTTATACTTTTTTAAAAGAAAATTTCTCCTCTTTTAAAAAAATTCTTGGACAGGAATCTTTGAATCCTATTGCCTAATTTGAAATACCCTATCTTCATGAAGATGAGATCTCACTTAACACCAAAAATTTAAAATTTTAAAAATAAATGATTGAATAAAAGCCAATTTGAAAAGGCTGTATACTGCATGATTTGAACCGTGTGACATTCCAGAACAGGCAAACCACGAAGACAGTAAAAATATCAGAAGTTTCCAGGGGCTTAGGTGCAGAGGGAAGGATGAAGAGATGGAGCACAGGGGATTTTGGGGGGGCAGTAAAATTACTCTGTTGTTACTGTGATGGTGGATACATGGCATTACACATTTGTCAAAATCATAGAATGTACAAATACAGAAAGTGAATCCTAATGTAAAAACCATGGGCTTTAGTTAACACTAATGTATCAGTATTGGCTCGTCAATTATAATAACATATCACATGAATGCAAGATGTTAACAGCAGATGGAAATGAGTCGGGAGGAATAAGGGTAGGAATTCTCTGTGGTTTCTGTTCATTTTTTTTGATAAACCGAAAACTGTTCTAAAAAGTCTATTAATGGAATAGAATGCATTCTCTGGCAATAAAGTTTTCTTTTCACATGTGAAAGTGATTGGAACTTTAAGGAAGTATTGGAGAAGAACTGCTTTTGCAATTTAGAGATAAATTATTGGGTAACCAGGTACCTAGACCAGCATTTGTATATGCTTGTTGTCCTGGCATAATTATGAATGGCATTCTTTATCACTCTCAAAAAACGTTCCGTTTAGACACTAAATCGTATGACTTTCTGCCAATTGCCCCCTACAGGCTTGACTCTCAAATATTGAGACATACAGGTTTCTGTCTGACTAAACCAAGTTGGAGGGATGGTTTATAGATGTTTACCAGGTTTCCTCATTCTCAGTCTAAGAAGCAGCCTGGTTTTCCACACGATGATTACCTCTGACTCTGGGCTCAGAAAAGACAGTTATAATAATAATGAGGGGGAAATCACAGTTTATGCTAGGAGACAAGTGTGGTGTCAGTAGAGGCATGTGTTGCAAAGCAACAGATCTTATTCACTGGAGAAAGGAATTACAATATTTCTCCTTGACATGAAGCATGCCATTCTGTCCTGCTCTGTACCTTGCTCTGCTAGCTCCTGTACAGGAATAACAGTACTCGAGCTTTCTACCAGCTCTGTGCTGTGGTCTGAGATAAGCCACTTAATCTTTTGTGGCCCCAGTTTCCTCATCTGGAAAATAAGATTCTTAACTCAGATAGTCTTTTCCTTTTAGTTTTAAAATTGTATGTTTCTATGTTCTACAAATTTTATGTATGCCACTAGGAGCTAAAGTAGTAAGATATAATGCTGGGAAAATAAAGGAGGCAGACAGTGGAGCGTTTTGAGAAGTTCAGACTTGAGACTTGTACTTCCAACTGTGAGAGAGTGGCTGACATCACCCAAACATTCCTCCTGACAGTAACAAGGAAATCAGATAAAATATGGCAAACAACTGTTTGAAGCCATCAGAGAGAAGCAGCCAGTGCCTGACTGGCCAGCATTACAGAGAGAAGAGACCAATATATCCTATGCTTTGCTTATCCCTTCTGGAAATGAGCTGATTTTAGGTGGATGATTGAGAATCTGGGGGGACTCTTGCTAAGGGAACAGGGAGCCAGCAAAGCTTTGGCAACCACGTGAGGCTGGACAGACAAAACTTGGATTCAGGGTTGTTAAAGCATCCAGGACTTGAGGGTCCAAGTTTCTGGAGTCAAGAGAAGCACAAGGAAGTTAACCTGACCTCTGTGTTTTCCATGTTTGGGAGCATGAGAAATTCTTAAACTGCTCAAGGTTAGAATTTAAGAAGCTAAGCAAAAGTGGGCTGAAAACAACATGGAGTTGTCTGTAGTCTCATGATTTCAAAGAGAGGAAAAATTAGGGTTCAGGTATGACAAAGAAGAGGGCCCAGCAAATATCGCATGCTCTCAGTCAGCGTACGTAGAGGACTGTACTGTACTCTCTGGCGGCGGGGCCAGGTGGGACAGAGGTGGACTAGGCTTGCTGAAATTGAAGTCCGCTCTCAACTCAGCTCAACTCTGGATTAGAGGAAGCCATTCTGTTTTTACTCTAGCTGAGTGGGGAAGATAATATTATTTTGAGACTGTACATATTTCTGTACACATGTATAATTTTTTATTAAAAGGATACATACACACAGAAAAACAGGTCCAGAAATTTTAAAATGAGACAATAAAAAGTAGTATATAGGATACAAACACTTATTCAGAAACTCGAGTTTAATTGATAATGGCAGGATATGAACAGGACCAAGGAAAAGGTGGGGAGAACTGCAAGGGTAATTTATACCCACATCCCAAGTAACCGTTATATCAGTTTGGACATTGTGTGTTGTAAATAGCAGAAACCTTATTTCCAACTGATTAAAACAGTAAAGAGAATTTATTGGCTCAATAACTGAAAAGTCCAAAGATGGGCTAGACTTTTGGGTGAGTTTGCTTCTGGGGTTCGACTCTGTTATCAAAGGCCGGTCTGTTCTGCATAACCATAAACCACCCATCAGAGCATCGACATGGCCGTGGTTGGTCCAGATTTCACATGTGCACCATTCCTTAGGAAGAAAAAAGAGGTCTGTTGTCCACTAGCTTTATTAGAATCGTGAGAAACACTGTAGATCTGAAACCTTCAGGAAACATTTTTCTCAAAACTGGCACAAATTGGTTTCACTGTCAACTACTGGACCTGTCCCTTTGACCACTAACTCTAACAAATGCGATGAAAATGCTTTACTTGGTGTGGAAGAATGTTAGCCACTCCTGGAGCACAACACCGTGCATTTCAAATGCAGAGGAAGAAGTGTGGGGGAAACACAATTAATAGCCACAATAGGGGTTTTGAATAAAATATATGTATGGTGAAAGAAACAGCATAAATCATTTTTAAAAAACTCAAAAAGGAAAAATGTAATAATGATTTCAGGTAAATTGACCATTTTAGAAGAATATATGCTGCAGGAAACAGAAAAATTTCTCACAACAAATGCTGAGAACTCTCAAAATTTAAGTTGAATATTAAATACATGTGGATATCTGTAAGTCAATTAAAAATATTGGGTAAAAATAGCTATACTACTTGATTAATCTATAAATTACAGATAGATCAGTGTAGAATCAACATGGGTACCAACCAATCTGTAACATGGGGAAATTCTCAGAAAAATAACAGCAGAAAAAAGTAAAGAAATGATATCAAAAGGGGCTCTAATACTGATGCAGGCCGTAGACTGAAGATTAAATATGTCGATAACTGGTATTCTCTGAAGTGGAGAATCACACACTTAAAATGGACTATTTTTAAAGATGTAATAGAAAACTCCCTTGAAATAAAAGAAGATATAATCCTATTTATCAAAAATTCTTAGTCTAAACCACAAACAACTATCGACAGAGAACATATAAAGACATGCTGGGGAGATGATTGAGTTTCAAGAACAGACCTCACCCACTACAAAAAGAGAAAGATTCTTGGTTTTACATTCCGAAAATGAGAATTTCCCTCTAGGATGAAATATTAATCTGATCCATAGAGTTAAAGTTATTTTATTGAAAACCTCAAGTGCATGTGAACAGGGGTGTATATCTATATACACGTACACCTGTGCACACTCAAGTGTACATAGAATTTGACAAGGAATTTAAAATTTATGCCAAAGAACTGTGGGGGAGGAAGAAATTTTCTTCTACCTTCAAGGCTCTTTGGCTGATCTATGATCAAATAGACATAAGACAGATTAACATGACAAAAGAACCACATTTAATACATACATATGTATGGGAACCCTGCACACAAGAGAGAGTAAGAGACCCCACAGCAGAGGCAGAAAGGGAACATGGGTACATGAGATATTCTGAGCCAGGGATGAGGTGAGGTGCCTTGGTGGCTTCAAAGGGTCATTGCACGATGATAATAAGAGCAGATATTTAGCAAATAGAAGTCAGTCTTGCCTTAGGGACAGGTTAAAGAGGTTATCCCTGATAATCTCCCACTAAGGGTAAAGCCCTTAATTCAAGTTCTTCCAGGAAGTCAAGGGAGGGGCAGAAATTTCTCCTGAGCTTGCAGCTAAAGTTGCCCTTGGCTTAAAACCATCCACTTACCACAAAGACACATCTTGGGGTAACTAGCTCTCAGCCCCTACAATAACCAGAACACTCCTGAAGAAGAAGAAGATGAAAGGGCTTGCCTTACTAGAGCTATAATTATCTAGAATAATTATGACTGTGTAGCATTGGCACAGAATGAACAAATCCACACATTTAACATACTAGATCATCCCCAAATATATCAACCTATATAACAAAACTTGATTTATGATAGAGTTGAGGGCAGATCAGTATTGAAAAATGGACTTTTCAGTCCATAGTGCTAGGATAATTAGTTAGACATAAAAAGAAAAGAAAGAAAGAAATTGGACTCCAGACTTATACTTAGGCAAAAATAAATTTCAAGTGGATTAAAGGCCTACATATAGAGTGAGAAAATTATTAAATTTTAAAATGAAAATAGAAGAGAATTTTTTAAATATCTTAGGTAAAGAGAGAGATCTTAAACAAGACATAGAAGGGTAGAATCTAAAGGGGAAAAATGGATAAATTTGACTCAAATAAAACTAGTGACCTCGGCTTATACCAGATACCTTAAAGAAAGTGTTGGCAAAGTTTTAAAGCACTTAGAAGCCTTAGGCATTGTTTGTGGGGCTATAAATCAGTACAGCTGTACTGGAAACAGTGTGCATTATTTCCCGAATAATCCTAGCTCCCCCACTTCCCTGACGTGCCCCAGAGAAAACGAGGCATGTGAGCACTGGGACGCAGTGTCAGAACCTTTGCAGCAGGACACTTTGTAAAAATAAAAAACAAACAAACCCTAGAAATAACCCAAATATCACTCAGGAATGGAATGAAGGACTGCTTTGTGAATACATTCCACTGAATGCTAGAAACTCGTGTAAAGGAATAATTGCTTCTACTGCGAGAGCATGGATACATCTCCAGATCATAATATGAGGGAACAAAGCCCGTCATGGCAAGATACATAGGATATAAATGCAAAGTTTGAGGGATTTCTCAGACATTAGTGAGCTAGAAAAAACAGTGGCAGAATCAATGAATAAATATAAGAGTTCGATCTTTGAAAAATCAAAACCAAACTGTAAACCAGAAAGCTGTCTAATGTAATCAAGAAACAAAGTAGAACAAACCTGAATATATCTACACAACTAAAAATGTATTAGTTTTTTTTTGAATAAAAATAGTGTTTCCTTATTATTTTAATTTGCATTTTTCCAACTACCAGTAAAGCTGAATATCTCTCAAATGTTCATTCTACATTTGTATCTCTTCTTTTTCAAAAAAATTTTAAATTGTTGTTCAAGTACATTTTCTGCCTTTTACTCCCACCATTCCCCAGCACCCCAGCCCTCCCCACCTCCCTCCCCTGTTTTCACACCCCTTTGTTATTGTCCATATGTCCTTTAAAATTGTAAAAATATATTAGTTTTCTATTGCTGCTCTAACAAATTACCACAAAGCAGTATGAAACAACACAAATTTATTATCTCACAATTGTGTGGGTCAGAAAAATAGGTGAGCTGAGCTGGTCATCTGGCTCCTCTGGCCCAGGACTCACAAGGATAAAATCAGGCTCTCATGCTGAGGCTCAGGGGAAGAATCTGTTTCCAAGCCCATTTCAGTGTTGGCAGAATTCAGTTCCTCGTGGTTGTAGGGCTGAGGTTACTGGCTCCTTGCTGGCTGTCAGAGGGGAGCCTCTCAGCTCCTCAGCTTTCCTGCATTCCTTTTCAACTTGGCCCTCCACCTTCAAACCAGCACCAGTGCGTCCACTCCTTCTCCCTCACGTTCCTTCTACCACACTTTCTGATTCCAGTTGGAGAAAATGCCCTGCTTTTAAGGGTTCAGATACTTTGTGTCCCCCAGGATAATCCAGAAAAATCTCTTCTTCTCAAAGTCTATAGCCTTAATCCCACCTGCAAAGTCCCTTTGGTCATGTAACACAACAGATGCACAACTTCTGGGGATTTGGGCATGAGCATCTTGGTGGGGGCAGGCAAGAAGACAGGGCATTAATCTGTGTACTGTAAAAAATGAGGAGGGAGAAATAACCATTGATGTAGAAAAACATAAAATAATTCATGAATCACAAATCTATACAAATAAGTGAGAAAACCTCCTGAAATGGATGCTTTTAAAGGAAATACAATTTGTTAAATTTTACAAGAGGCAGGAACAAAATTTATCCATGAAAAGGAATTAAGAATATCAAAATTTCCCTCAAAAGCACTTCTCTAAATGGTTCCACAGCTGACTTTTTTCAAATTTACAAGACACGGATAATCCTAATGTTATCTACAGGATCCCAGCACATTGAGAAAGGGGTGTGCCAGGTATTATTTATTGGTATTTAGCCTCTTGTCTGACCATCTGTGTTGTGCTCTGTATTTCAAGGGTCTGGAAGCAGGGCTTTTGCTAGCAGGGTTCTGGTTAGTTTTGCCAAGTGGACATACTAATGCAAGCTTAAGTGGGAGGAGGAAAGGAGAGGCCAATTTCTGCCTCTGGCAGTGGTGGCAGGTCCAGGGCAGGGCAGAGCAGATCAGGAGTGGCAGTGGTGGGGTTCCAGATGCAGTGGTGGCCGCAGCAAAGGCATGGATGGTTCTCTTTCAAAGGCCATGGCTGCTTCCTCTGTTTCCTGAGTTCAGTGTGAAACAAATGTTTCTTGTGCTCTTCCAGTTCTTCCAAATATGTTGAGACCCAATTTCCTATTTTAACTCCCTCTCTGCTTGAAGTACCCTGAGTGATTTCTGTGCTTTAGATTGGAACCTGACAGATACAGAAAGTAAGCTTTTGCATTATTCCTATAAAGCCCACTCAAATTCATCACTTAATGTGACAAACAGCATAAAGAGAAAATGACAAACTAGTTTTATTTATGAGTGTCAATGCAAAACTTCTAAATAAAATGTTAAATAAAATATTAAAATAAAACAGTTCAATGAATAATTTTCTAAGTAATAAATCATAGGCTACTGGGGCTCATCTCAAAACCATTTATCATATTAATATATCAAAGGAGGACAAGGGAATGAAATAACAGTGTAAACTTTCCAAAGAGGAAGACAAATATGTTTCTTATGGTAATATACTTAGATAGCCCAAAGAATCAGCTGAAAAGCTATTAGAAGCACAATGAATATTTAATAAAGTGGCTGGCTATAAAATTAATTTATAAAGTAATTGGCTTTTATTTAAAAAACAATATCACTGATATGAAAGAAAATATCTTAGTCACGAAAGCCACAAAAAAGAAAAAGAAAAATGAAACCCCCAAAAAGCTTTTGAAAATATGCAAACCTGCATGAAGAAAACATTGTAATACTGATGAGGGAAACAAAGAATCTCTGAAGATGTGAAAAGACATATCTTGTTTTTTGGTTAGAAAGCTCAATATTGCAAAGATATTAATTCTATGTAAATCAATCTGCAGAGACCATATACTCCCATCAAAGTACCAAAGTGTTTTACTTTTCACTTTTTGAATCTGACAAAATAATTCTAAAATATAAGTCTGGGTGAACACTGGGAGGAAAAATAAAAGTAATGTGGGCGGACTAACTGTATCCAAAAATAAAATGTACATGAATGTTATGATCATTAAAACAGTATGGCCCTGAGGTAGAAACAGACCTGCTGAGAATGAAGCAGAGCAGGAAGTCAAAGTAGACCCCAGTACCTATGAGAATCTGGGCTATAATGCAGTCAGCATTTCTCATCTTTGGAAATGTGTACTTCTCGATATACAGTAATTGGATATTAGCTGCTTGCATAGCACAAGTTTAAATAAATCCTGATCCCTCTCTCTCATTATGTCACAATAAATTCCAAATTAGCAGAAAATGTAATGCACAAGTGAAAATTATAAATATTAAAAGTCCACATGACTGAATTAGTTTTTATTTTTGTATGGAGAATATTTTTCTAGAAATAAGCCCAGGAACCTTAAAGGAAAATAACTGATATATTTTGAACACAAATATTAAAAGGGTTTACAGGAGCAAGTATAAAGGACACATGGAGAAAACTGGGGGGGAATGGGAGGGAGGTGGGGAGGGCTGGGATGCTGAGATGGGAGTAAAAGACAGAAAACTGTACTTGAACAACAATTAAAATAAAAAAATAAAAATAAAAAATAAAATTTTTCTGTTGGGCAACAGGTGAATGGATGGATGAATAGTTACACAAGTAGAATCAAAATATGTTTTTTTCACTGAGCAAAAATATTTATGAATTGTATGTGTAGCAAAAAGATTGGATCCTTTAATACACAGAAAAACACATCAAAATCAATGTGAAAAAGATGAACAAGCAATCCAATAGAAAAATCATCAAAGGATATAAACAAATAGAAAAATGGAAAAATTACAAATGGCTAACAACCTCAGGAATATTCCTGACATTTTTCAAAATCAATAAAATGTAATTTAAAGTAATGGAACACTTTCACATTAATCACAGGAAAAATTAAACAAGTCTATAATCCAATTGTTGGCAAAATAGAATATACAGTGACTGATATACTCTGTGTAAGTATAAAATGTTACAGTATTTTGGAGGTTAATAGGCAGTTTATATATGTGGGGGGCTCTGCCCACAGGGGCCCCCTGGCCACCACAGATGAGAATAAGTCTACCAAGACATGATCTGCTTGGGGAGGAAAGGTGGTCAGTCTCTCAAAGGAGAAGGGCCAAGAGACTTTTCCTCAGTGGGCTTTTATTGGGTTCATTTGCACAAGAATACAGATAAAGCTCATTAATCATTGTCAGGCAGTAAGAATCAAACAATAGATAACAAAGAACTCTGAGGGCCTATTCTGAGTCAGGCAGGGTCAGATAGCTAAAGAGCTATAAAACTTTGAGGAAGAAACTCACTTCTTGCTTGGACCTTTATCATTTAATCGAGAGCATTCTAAACAAAGCAGATCTCACAGGATTTTACATATTCTTTCTTAGACCTGATTGACCAGGGAACCCACCCTTTCCAAGCACAGGGCTGCACCACCCTCTGTCATTGTTTCAGGCTTAAGTCAGGCAGGGGAAGTAAGGCAGCCAAGAGATTAGGAGACTTCTTGCAGACAAAATGAGGACTCAGGCTTTGTCAAAGCCAAGGGGCAAGGGTCCACCCCCTTTTGCTGTAGCCCCCCAAGTCCTTCCTTGGGGGCCTCCCACGTGATCGTGCCTGTCTTACGTTGTTCCCCTCTTGGGGAATCTTACTGGTCATGGGTTAACCGACCAAGCATTGGAGGCCAGTTATGGGTGAAATAAAAGGAGCAGAAGCCGTGCTCCTGCCACAGAGATAAGCTTTGTCTCCTTAGTGGTTTACCGTCCAAGGTCACTCCCTCAGCCTTAGCCTTGGGGTTTACAGCTTCTGAAACCAGGCAGGGTGGTTCCTAACATATATACACATTTTAAATTCATATATTACATAAAGAAAGACTGGGAGTTTTCCCTGCAGATTTTATTTATATATTTAACACATATTTATTAAATATGTGCTATGTGCTATTCTCAGTATCAAATATGTGGGATATAGCAGTGACCAAGACAGTCTTTGCTCTTATATTATGAGGAATCTAAAATGTGGCATTGCTGCCCTGGATGGGTGGCTCAGTTGGCTAGATCATTGTCTCATACACCAAGGGTTGCAGGTTCAATCCCCGGTCATGGCACATGCCTCAGTCACCAGTTCCATCCCAGTCAGGGCATGTATGGGAGGTAACAAATTAATGTTTCTTTCTCTTTCTCTCTCAAAACTATAAACATATCCTTGGGTGAGGATTTTAAAAAATAATGAAATGTGGCATCACTTATAATGATTTTTTAAAAAATCTGACAGTAGGAGAATCTGTGTGTATTGGTATCCACACAACATGATACCACAAAATTATTAAAGAAAATGAGATAAACATAAATGTACTGTGAGGGAGAAGTTCATGAACTCTTGTGACACAGAAAAGCAAGCAACAGAAAGTGTGCATAGTAGCATTTTGCCTCCCAATCTATCAAAACACAGATGTACTCATACACCTATAAAATAAAACATCTGGAAAAATACACACCTCATTCAAGAGGTCACCTCTGGGAAGTCGCATGGAAAAGGATGGAGATGTCAGATGGTTTCTTTTAATTTTGTAGGATTCCAAATGGTTTATTTGTTTCTCACGTTACATATTTTTTTATTTAAACATCCATCTTAGATGCTTTTAGAGAGGGTTTTTTCAACAGGTCTTCTGTATTTATTCCCACATCACACTGAGATCTGTTGCTGAACTCCAGGTTCCCTGCTCCCCACCACGGGGAGTGGATTCCTGCTTAGTGAAGCAGCCCAGCCAGCAGGGAAGAGACAAGCAGCACAGTTCGGAACACCAGGACTCACACTGAGAACTGCAGGCCCTAACTGTGTGGCAGTCCATCTTGGCTACAATGGCCTTCATTCCTGAAGCTGGACACCTTCTAGCATTGTTGACCAAGTCTCCCCTCACCTTTCTGGTTCCTCATTCTAGAAACTGTCATTGCTGTTGCTTAATGTTTGAAGCTGCCAAGGGCAGAGCTATTGTTTATGTTGTATCCCAAGGAATCATAGGTGGTTATTTTAATATTGTTTCCTCTTTATTCAGTGCCTGGGCCAAATAGGAAAAAAAAATTGTGGCCTTGACACCTCATTTGCAAATAAACCTTTTGCAGCATCTATATGGTCCCCTGGCAGCAGTGCCGCGGGCATTTTAAAATAAAAAGTCTTACGCAGAAGAGGTTTGCAGTTCTGTAACGGTTTTATCATGGCATTTAAGTAGTCTGATATTCTATAATGCAGTGGAACCTACAAATATGATGGATTATATTTTAGGCACAATGATTGTTTTCAGTGGGGGAAAGGCCTCCACAGACGAATTGATACTGAGCTCCATGCTGTCTCTTATGCATTAATCATGAAGTATCATGCTTATGCAAATGTGGAGAAGCCCAATTAGGCAGAGAGGATGGAGCCCTGGGAATAATGTTATGAGCTATTGGGCCTTTGAAATACACTCCTTGGCCAAATTTTCAAAAGCAAAGCAGATTTGAGATGCTTTTTTACTCTTGAAAACAGGTGTACAATTGTCTTCTTAGTGCTTATTTCATGCCTTCAACCTTAAAATAAAGCTTTCTCCCACTTGGCATGATTTTCCCTCATTGCTCAACAGGAGTGGTAGAAATTCTGAGTCACTGACAAGAAAATAAAATGTTCATGCAAAATCTAGACGTGCTGAGAATATTGAGGATACATTAATATTTGGGGTGTTTTGCCACATATTTTGAATGTTTCATATATTCAGTTTTCCTCTGGCAAACTCTGCCATCTCTTATATTTTGTGTGATCAATCAAAATATTCTGGTTTCTATTTTCCAAATCCTCCGCACACAATGCAAATATTGTGAAGAAGAAACACAAAATTCTGGAAGACAAGCTCTCACTTTTCTCTATTACTTCCAATTTTCAAACTTTATTTTGCTAACTTGAAACTGCTGTTGTCTTACCTCTGGCTCTTACTTTCACTAGACACTTGCTGGAAACTGTTCCAATCTTGGGAGAGAATGTAGTGATGGGTGGGAATGAGGGCAAGTAACAGGAAAGAGTCTGCTCCTTGCCAATTATACAGGGTGAAGCTGAAGTAGGCTTACAGTTGTTTGTATGGAAAATAATACAATAATTAATAACTAATAATACAAGAATAAGCTGTCTCGTGTACTGACTGTCAACCTACTCTTGCCCAGCCTGTATGTCTCTGTCTAAGGTGGTTATTTTAAATGTGGGTATGTCTACAGTGTTAATTATTTCAATTGGGTAGAAAAATTGGCAAATCAAGTGTTGCCACATGAGAAAAGTTCATAGGTTAGGAAAAAAGACTAAAAGATTTTTTGCAGTAATCTAAATGGCAATTCTCACCTCTAACTCTCTAGTTTAACAAAAAATTCAGACATATATTTGAACATTTTCTTACTTGACTAGAAACCAACTTAGGATATTTATTTATTTTAATCCACCCCCACCCCCAACTATTCTAACAAATTTACTCTAAGAAAGTCAATGATATTAAAGTAGCAGATATGTTGGAAAATTCTATAACTTATGACTTTATAAAAATGACCAATTATTGTTGAAGTTATAATCATTGATATCACATTTGAAGTTAAACTCAATGGTAGAGTGTTTGACTGCAATTTAGGTTTTTAAAACTCCATTTCCCTCATCTAAAACATCTAACAAACAGCTGGCTGGTAGGGCATTTATGATATAAGCCTGGCTTCCAATGCAGCACTCACTGGTGGCTGGTGCTGGGGTGGAGGAGTAGCAGGGAATGGAGAGGGGAGGGGGCAGAACGGAAGGAGGTGGGATGGAAGGAAAAAGGGAAGTCTTGAGTGTCAAGGGAGAGAAAAAGTGGGCGACTTTATATGTTAGGCAGTTGAAGTTAATGTCTGGAAAACTGTCTCTTGGGAGGAGAAAGGCCTTCTTCACTTTAAAAAGGGTGTTAATCCATTGCTCTTCCCACCCCCTCACACCCGAAAGCCCCTGGCTATGTGAGTAGCATTTCTAATTAGATCTTGTTGAAAAGTTTGTACAGAAACCTAAAGCCCTCCAAATGCATTTTATTACATTAGACTGTTCAACAAAAGATTAGTTTCTCATAGCCCAAACCATATTATGGCCTTGGAAAGTTAGTCCAGCAGATCTTTTTTGACATAGCTTCTTAATCCTGGACACAGCATCATCCTTTCTTTTCTCTGTTTCTGTCTCCATTTCTCTCTTTCTCCTTACACATACATACACACAATGTTAATATATTTTTTAAATTTAAGTAACCACTGCTCCTCACTCTATGAAGACTGTAAGAAAAAAAATTATGTGTAATCATTGCTTCAAAGAGAAACTCATGTCTAATTATATTATTAAAGAAATCAGGACCAGCAAGTGGACTCTGTAGAAAATGGACTGTATCTCCTATGACTTTTGAGTGGAGATAGAAAGTTGCATCTACCTACCCAAAGCAGAATCCAATTTATAACTGGGGCCCTTCTCTCATCTCCAAGCTTAGAATGCATTCCCCTCCCTACTGGCCCTGGCCTCTCTGCAATTGGAAGCCTACAAAAAGCATGATCAAAGAGCCAGAGAAAGGCTATGGTACATCTTCTCAGGAAAATATCTAATTCCCACTGCGAGGAGGTTTATTTAGGTGTTTTTTGTTTCCACGGCAAACAGTGAAGCAGCAACTGGAGAAATAAGGAGATAGAAAAGTATGATGTCAAGCTGAAATGTGTCAAATGGAAATTAATAAAACTTGATGATACTCCAGAGTTTTCTTTTCCACAGCAAGGGTATAACAGGGCTTTTTGTGTCAATGTTTGCCTATTTGCTTGCTTTTTGTTTTTGTTTTTGTTTTTGTGTTTACTATGCCAGACAAGTGTCTCTTCTCAATGTGGTTGAAACAAAGGGGCAAAGTGGTTCTTAGAGCTGAGTGATAAGTAAGATGGGATTCTTTCAGACATGAGAGGCTTTGCCAGGGAAAGGTGGTGATCATTCCCCATGGAAATGCAGAGAAGAAAGGCCAGACTTAAATTTACTAGAGCACTCCACCATACCACACCATCTACCCCTTATGTCAAATAAGTCCTCCAACACTGTTTATAACTGGTCCCATGTTACCATCCCATAACACAGCATAACTCTGCCAGTTCATTGCCAGCAAATTCGCTCCATCGGAAACACAACCTTGTCCTCTCTTAGTTAGGTACAGTAGGATGTTTTGCATTTACTACTTCCTCTACTTCTGCTCACTCCATTTAGCCTTGATTTCCTGAATAGAACAAATAATGGCCACTCTCCAAGTGTGGTCTAGGGACTCTTGGGAGAGTCTCAAGTCCCTTTCAGAAGGTCCTTGAGCTCAAAACTATGTTTTTGCAATGTTATTTGTCTTTTCTACTCCTATTCTCTGACAAGTGTGAAGTATGTTTTTCCAGAAGCAACATGAAGAACATGAAGTGTGATATGTCAATAGATGGAATGCAGAAGCAGACACAAAATTCCAGCTGTCTTTTATTAATGAACCTTTAAGGAATTTGCAAAAAATGTAAAACAGTGCCCACCTTCTCAATATTTTTTTTCTTTTGGAAAATATGGTGATTGTTTAAAATTAAAATATATTATTTGTATTAATATATAATTAGGATATTATTTCAAATAATTAATAAAATGTTTAAAAATTCTCAGTTTTAATTTCTAATATAATAAATGCTGATAGATATAATCAACATGAAAAAGTTCTTTGGGATCTTCTATAATTTTTAAGGATGTTAAGAGATCCTAAAATAAAAGAATTTGAGAATCCTTGGCCCATAAATTAAGCAGAGCAGAACTGAAGTAGAAAGTGATGCCTTTATCTTTAGTGCCTTGGGTACTTACAGATGAAGTGGGCCTTGCTGTACAATAATCAAGTGTATTAATATTAGAAGTCAAAGGAAGATAAATTATGTGGTGATTCCAAATTATAAAAAGTTTTTGATGAGATTTTTTTAAGTGTACTGCACTTTAACAATATTTAATATATGACTAGTTTTCAAAACCATAAGTGCATTTTCAACTTCTGAGGACAGCCTGCTGCTGAACATCCTGGCCCTACATTGGGGTGGATTTACTGTAACACTCTTTAGATATGAGAACAATAATAGTAATTTAACTGGGTTTAAAGTCAATGAAGATAAGAAATCTGTATTTGGCCTTTTTTACAAAAAACTTAAAACCCAGAATAAGAGATGGGAAAGTGAAAATGTGACTGGCTGTAGAAGAAAGAGATTAATATCCTTTTCAGAACCAATTGATTTTTGCATGCATTTTTTAAGGTAGAAATAAGAAGAGCAAAGAATTACCCTAGGAAAAACTAAATTATTCTGCAAGATTTGCAACAGAGTGTTGTTATTTGAGGCATTATTTTACAAAATTAGAGGAGGGAAACTCCACTAAATTGGTTTGGGTGTGGGGAGCCAAGGTAATCAAAGATAAAGGAATAGAAGTACAGAGTTGAGTTTGGGGCCCTGCAGAGAGAGCTGTTCAGCTTGGAGTTAACAAATGGGTTTGTGGTCCAGCAAGGAAAGGCTGATCTTGAGCTACAAGAGAGCCAAAGATGTAACTGTCCTAGGAGAAAAATAACTAGCTAATGAACAAATCAATGAGTTGCATCTAGTTAATAACAAATGCACGTGGTGGCTCTGTGGTGTGTGTGTATGTGTTTGTGTGCATGTATGTGTGGTGTCAATGCTCTGGCATTCAGATCCTACATGCCCTTGAAGACAGGGAAATTGCATTATTGATGGGCCCTGAAGGAGGACTACCCTGAAGAGGAAGTGGATGGGCCCAGAGGTGTGTGATTTATGAATAAATCTCTCCTTTGTAGAGTGAGGAATGCACCTATACTTCCCTGATTTCTGGACTGCAGCTCTTGTCTAGAGTGGCCATAGTGCCCCCCACAAGTCCTGTCCTTGACAGCTATTTAAAGTACCATGCTTTCCACAAGGGCTACTAATTCTGACATTTTATTTTCAGCCATTTGGATCGGTTGACATTTGACTGGCTCTCACGTTTACTATCAGAAGACAGCTTTTGCTTCTCCACAGTTATAATACTTGCTGAACTAATTTTTATGAAATTTTTCAAAATGTCATCATCTTTAGCTGAGGAAAGGACAAGAAAGATCTTTTATCAAATGAGAGCTTTTTACAGAGTGCAGCATTAGCTGAACACAAAAGGTTAGAATGAAAAATTTTGGCCATCTTCATCATAGATTATGGCTGTAGCCTCTACTTAAATTTTCCATTTAATTTGTTCCATTTAATATAAATCAAGTCTATTTGTAACTAAATTGGAGCTACTTAAAATCAAACTACTTAATGGTACTGAAACTTTTTATATGATTAAGCCACATGATAAAAAAAGAAAAATAGTACCAACCAGCCCTGGCTGGTGTGGCTCAGTAGACTGAGCGTTAGCCTTCAAACTTAAAGGTTGTAAGTTCAATTCTCAGCCAGGGCATATACCTGGGCTGTGGCCAGGCCCCTGGTTGGGGTGTGCAAGAGGCAACAGATCCATGCATTCCTCACACATTGGTGTTTCTCTCCCTTTCTTTCCCCTCTCTTCCCTTCTCTTGAAAGAAAGAAAGGCAAAGGAAAGAAAGAAAGAAAGAAAGAAAGAAAGAAAGAAAGAAAGAAAGAAAGAAAGAAAGAAAGAAAGAAAAAAGTACCGTCCTTTTGTTTACATACTATATATAGGATTCTGAACAGTTATGAGAAATTATTTTCTAAGATGTAGTATCTAATTTGTCTCTAATTCCTAGGTTATTCAGGGATTTTAGTCACTTACAGGTCATACATACAAATGTTCACTCATAAGCACACATCTGACTGAATGCTGCTTAAGAAATATGAAAAAATTAAATTTGGAAACTGCATGTTAAAAATAGAACTTGAACTGAGAAGCTTAACTTGATAGTTCACTTAAACAATGGTAAGAAAGCAAGGTGTGAAAACATGACTCCAAGTCTCACAGGATAGTCCACTGGAGGGGCCCATGGGATCCTAGAATGTCCACAAGCCCACCAACCTGGGAATCAGTACCTGAAAGGGCACAATCTGCTTGTGGAATCGAGGGAAGAGACTGAAAGTCAGCCAAGAGCCCAGAAAGCAGCATTGTTCCCTCTCTGACCCCTCCTCCACATACAGTACCACAATGCAGAGAAGTGGGTTGTCCCATCCTGGAGAATACCTACGGATCTGCCCCTTACAATGTAATAGGTGCACCAAGACAAAGAAATATGGCTCAAATGAAAGAACAGATCAAAGCTCCAGAAAAAGAACTAAGTGACAAGGAGATAGCCAACTTACTAGATATAGAGTTCAAAACACTGGTAATCAGGATGCTCAGAGAAATGGTTGAGTACAGCAGCAAAATAAAGGAAAAAGTGGCCTTGGCTGGCGTAGCTCAGTGGATTGAGCATGGGCTGTGAACCAAAGCATCTCAGGTTTGATTCCAGTCAGGGCACATGCCTGGATTGCAGGCCAGGTCCCCAGTGGGGACCACATGAGAGGCAACCACACATTGATGTTTTTCTCTCCTTCTCCTTATCTTCCCCTCTCTAAAAATAAATAAATAAAATATTTAAAAAATAAAGGAAAAAGTGAAGGTTATGTCTTCATGAAGAAAATGAAGGAAAATGTACAGGGAACCAACAGTGAAGGGAAGGAAACTGGGACTCAAATCAATGTTTTGGAACAAAATGAAGAAATAAACATTCAGCTAAAACAGAATGAAGAAGCAAGAATTCAAAAAAAAAAATTAGGAGAGGCTTAGGAACCTCCAGAACAACTTTAAATGTTCCAACATCTCAATCATAGGAGTACCAGAAGGATAAGAGGAAGAGCAAGAAATTGAAAACTTATTTGAACAAATAATGAAGGAAAACTTCTCCAATCTGGCCAAGGAACTAGACATGCAAGTCCAGGAAGCTCAGAGAGTCCCAAAGAAGTTGGATCCAAGGAGAAACACATGAAGACACATCATAATTAAATTACCCAAAATTAAAGATAAGGAGAATCTTAAAAGCAGCAAGAGAAAAGGAGATAGTTACTTACAAAGGAGTTCCCATAAGACTCTCAGCTGATCTCTCAAAAGAAATTTTGTAGGCAAAAAGGGACTGGCAAGAAATATTCAAGTGATGAAAAGCAAACACTTACAACCTAGATTACCCTATGCAGTAAAGCTATCATTTTAAATGGAAGGGCAGATAAAGTGCTTCCTAGATAAGGTCAAGTTAAAGGAGTTCATCATCACCAAGCTCTTATTATATGAAATGTTAAAGGGACTTACCTAAGAAAAAGAAGAGGTTCAAGGCTATGAACAGTAAAATGACAATAAACTCACAAGTATCAACAACTGAACCTAAAAACAACAAAGCAAAAGCAAAAACAAACTGAGCAAACAACTAGAACATGAACAGAGTCACAGAAATGGGGATCACATGGAGGGTTATCAGTGGGAAGGGAGCAGGGGAGAACACAAGAAATGGTGCAGGGATTAAGAAGAATAATTGATAGGCACAAAATAGAGAGGGAGAGCTTAAGAACAGCATAGGAAATGGAGAAGGCAAAGAACTTATATGTACAACCCATGGACATGAACTAAGGAGGGGGAGAATGTTGTAGGGAGGGGATGCAGGGTAGATGGGATAAAGAGGAAAAATGGGACAACTGTAATAGCATAATCAATAAAATGTACTTAAAAATAAAAATAAAATAAAGAACTTAAAGAGGAGGGTGGGCATGAGAGAAGTAAGTTTCTGTTAAAAAACAAGCTAAGACTGAGAAAGGTTAACAGAAAAAAAAACACACCCACAAAATAGATCCTATTCTTATAAAAATTTTGAAAGAAATTTCAGGCTTCTTCATTTACTGCAGCACTATAGAAACTTATTTCAGATAACTGGGTTTCCTCAAAACAAACAAACAAAACCCCCCATAAATTTGATGATTGGCATTCTGCAAAAGATACTTATAATCACCTTAGTTTTCTCTCTAACTTGGAGCCATGAACATAAAGGACCTAGGATAGCTTTTCTGGTTTGGGATTGTATGGCTACTTCCCTTTTACTTACATAGCTGCACTGGATTCAAAGTTTGTTCCAGATTTTCAGGCAATGTTCTGAGATTAGGGTCATTTCTATATTAGAAATGAATAATACCCCAGAAAACTTTTTAGGACAAGAAATGATTTTAAGATTATTTTAAGAATGTGCAGCAAAGAGAGGTCCCAGTACAGTGGTGAAATAAATAATAAAACTATTCAGACTACAAGTAAGACTCACATCCTAACACAGCAAAAGGCCTTCCTTCACATCTTAGGTAGTGGACATTATTGTCGGGTCTAGTTTTCAGTAAGGTCCCAGAGAGAAGCTGGTTTCAGATCTTCTAAATAAGATCTCAAAATATTTTGTGTCAGAGACCTCTTGAGACATTTGATGAAGTCTATGAACTCTCAGAATAATGTTTTTACAAAGGCAATCAATTTTATTGAATAGGAAGCCCCAGCTTCAGAATATATCCAAGTATATGGATATATTGCATATATATATATCCAGAATATATCCATATTACGAGTATTTTCTGAAGCTGGGGGCATGAGAATCTCCTGATGAACTGGATTTGGCTTGAAAGAGGGAATGAATGAATGAGTCATTAAAAAATGACTCCAAACTTTTTGGACAGAACAAATGAAAGGATGGAATATCCATGAACTTAATCTATCTCTACTGGACACATAAGAGATACAGGGAAAGCAATGGTGTCCTACTGTCTTTGATAATTTTTCCTCATCGTTGGCATTCATTAAATAGTCACTGGGCTTTCTTTTTTTGTCTGGATGGAATTTATGATGAACCCTAATGAGAAAGGAAACTAATGAAAAATGGCCATTTATTTTTATTTTCTTAAAGATTTTTATTCATTTAATTTTTTTTTTAGAGAGAGGGCAAGGGAGGGAAAGAGTAAGGGAGAAGAACATCGATGTGTGACAGAAATATCGATTGGTTGTCTCTTGCATGCATGCCAACCAAAAAATGGCCATTTAAAAGCTCATTCTTCAATACAATGTGATTTATTTTTCCTACCTATACTTTTCTTTATTGACCAGTAATTGAGTTATTAAATATTTTTTATGTGCAACAATGTCAGTTTCTTACATGGCTGCCACTCATTGTCAAATACTGCCTGAGTGGGGCTTCTCAGGGCCAGCACTGGCTTGATAACTTAAAAACGTGTCAATAATGCAAAGAAGCTGACAGAGAAAGCACCACAAGCACTCACTGTGAGCTCAGCAAATTCAGGATAACATTGACATCGATAGTGTACCTTTATTTAGAATATATTATATTTAGCTTTTATTTCTGCTTATATTAGATCATTGTTTCATGGGTGATTATTTGGTGTAGTTAATGAAATGTCCAAGGTCAACTTTCATCAAGGAACAAAGAACAGAGAAGTGTCGGCCTGAGAGTCCTCCCTGCTCATAACCAGTTAGCACAGAGGGCCTATTAATGAATGGCCCTGCTTAGTACACAGCAATAGAATATTGGGTGAACCGTATGACTGGGGCTTTGATTTTTGAGTCAAATTGTCTTAGATGGCTGAAAGAAGAGGGAACGAGGAGCTCACTGTGTTTTCCTTGAAGTATTGCTTTACCTTTGAAACTGCTAATTTTACCACCCAAATTATTTTAGAAAACCCTAGTCTCTATAACTATTTAGAGCTGTCAAAAAGGAGAGAAAAAATGAAGAGATAAGAGATGAAGTTTGAACTAAGAAGAGAGTGATGCCAATTTACACTGTGCTGGAATTTTTTGAAAGTGTGTTCCCTTTCCTTCAATTTGGGGACTTGGGTTTTAGGTTGGGAGGTAGGAAAATACTTATAGTATTGCCCTGTTTTTCTGACAAGAAATATGAATCTCCCTTAGGTTAATGTATGTTTGTGAGAAGGTAAACTCATAAAAAAGAACCATGTGTTTGACAAGGGGCATTGTAGACTTGGAAGTGAGATACAACACAAAGGCATTGGGATGAGGAAAGAGGATGAGGTGATAGATAGAAGACAAAAAATACAGGGGTACAGAATCCTTCTTCTTTGTCTGTACAATTCTAAAATCATTGGAACCAAAAGGAAGAAAACCACAAGAAATAAAGAGTTTCCTTTTCATCATGAACAATGTATAATTCACTCTTTCATCTAAGGGTATATAATAACTATGGCCAACTCTAGGCAGAAGTGTAAAGTAAGTGAAATTATTTTCAAAGTCTTTCTATTTCTTTTTTATTGGTCTTTAGTCTCCCTTTGGGTGCAGCCATAATATATACTTTGGCATTCAAGTCAAGCCTCCTATAAATTTCCACGTGTGTGTGCTGAAACTTCTCCAAGATCCCTCAGAATATACTTGTCCAGTATCCCAGACATTTAGAGCTCCAAATGTGACGAGTTAATTAGACCTTGTAGAAAAAGAATTCTAAATTATATGATTAAGTTATTTTTAAACTAGGTAATTGTCTAAATAATAGATAATAATTTCTAACTCTTAAGTCTGTTTAGATAATATTTTTATCTTAACATGATACTCTTAGTGTATTACTCCAAAACAAATAACATAGCTATTTTTGATACTGTAAGAGATTGGTAAGAAAGGTGAATTTTGGTATGATGGTCCTTTCAGTTCACTTTAAATCTGACATTTGGATGAACCTGGGAAAGGTTCAGACCTAGGAAACCATGTAGGCAAACAGTGGAAAGGCTATAGTCTATAGTCACACAGACATAGACTATAATGTGTCCTCCAGATTTCCCATCTTCCAAATCACAAAACAACTGGCAAACACCCTTGGTGAAGGAAGTGGCAGGATTTGAAATTATTTATGCTGGGAGGAATTTAGTTAATATTTTTAGGTACTCTAGGTGAAATCACAGACTCCTTAATTACTCTATTTCATAGGATTAAAAGAAACAGCCTATAATTACAGTAGAAAAAAACTATTTAAGACCCAAGGAAAACATTTTGTCACCTTAGAATCTCATATTTAAAGAATTTGCAGCTTCTGCCTTTTCAGATCTTTATGACCTGGTAACTCCCTTGATTAGCTCGTGTGCTTATTAACCTGATGGTGTGTTTAAGTTTCCCTCTAATACCAGGACTGAACACCTGTGTAGCTTCCCAGCATGGTCCTCTCCTTATACAACCCAGGGGCAACAAAAATGGTGGTTCATTTTTGGTTGTAAACTCCCTCAAGGAATATCTAGAATTTACTGAAATCGGTGCCTAATTGCAGAGAATAAATTCTCATGCCGCTCTCTTACAAATATTTCAAATTATTTGTCTAACAGTAAATTAGACCTGACATGTTAATTGGTTAAGGGAGCCATGCATGATGTTTGCTCATTTGTGACTAATTTTTAATACATTTGTATTTTTGAAAAAAAAAGTAGATCAACTTGGAGAAAACTGGGTCTAGAGCTAAATCATCCTGTAATTTCTGTTACCAGAGAGGCCACAGACATTAGTGTGACAAGTGCATAGGTGTCTCTTTCCAGGCCTGGCCAATGACTCACCTGACCTCAAACACATAATTTCACTTCACCTTTCCTGGGTTTTTTCCTCCAGTAAAATAGACCCAATAATACTACATAACATCCTCCTAAGGAAATTGGAAGAATTAATGAGATAATAAAAATAGTGGGAAATAGTTGTTGAAAGGACCTCAGGGCCGTATACTCACTCCTTCCTGCTGTGTGGAAACATCTGACCTATCCAAATCTATTATTTCAATGACTGTTGAGCTCGACTTAATCTCTTCAAACAGAGAAGCTGCAACAGCCTCCCACTCAGATCCTGACTTGCTTCCTTGATGTGATGATTGAATCATTTATCACATTGAACGTAAATCTCCTTTTTGGTAGCAGAGAGATACCATTGTCCCGTGCCTTTTTCCATGAATGTGGCAAACAACAGCATGCTTGTGATACTCCATGGAATCATGTGGAAATAGTACATCTTTTGGACATGTGTTTTTGTTTTTATTCTTCATTCTCCTTTTCTTTAGGATTGGTCTGTGGTGAATCATAGAGTGGAGCTGGACAGAGTCTCACAATGAATACAATTTAGTCTTCCTTTGAGTCATTATCATTGATAAACGGAGATATTTGGTAGTTTCATAAGCTTTTTGTAGCCAGTTGTACATTAAAAAATATTTTTGGCATGGAGTTACAAATAGACATCAGTGCCATTTTGTCTAGTGTCATAGACATTTTGTAGTTTATCACGTACTCAAGTAAGCTCTTGGCATTTAGGAACTTCTTTGAGAAGTTCACAGTCTGGCCATGAAATAAATTTTAAAATATACATACACATATATATACACATACATACATATGAATAGACATATACACACACATACACACATATATATACTTTTATATATATATAAATACAGGGTGGGGCAAAAGTAGGTTGATAGTTGTGAGTACATGAAACAGAGCTATTCTTGTATTATTATTTATTAATTAATACATTATTTTCCATATGAAAAACTGTAAATCTACATTTGCCCAACCCTGTATATAGTATATGATTTTTATCTGTGAAAAACCAAAGGTAAATAGTGTATTATCCTTATCAAAAACTCCATTCTGTGGTCCAGTGAAAGAGGTAGGGAGAAATTTTTTTCTTTACTTTCTAAATTACAGATAGAGAAATTGAGACAAAGGCCAGTGTCAAAAAAATGTGGGATATAGAACATATTTGGATACATGCATTGTATACCAATTTCTAAGATGAAAACTGAGAAATATTTAAAATTCATCTTTAGTTGAATTAAATGCTCTTGGACATTGGTGATCTATTTTTGTTTAGTCTAATTAATTCTTACTGATTGATTCTGCACCCTGGGGTGATTTTAAATAAGTAGATATGTAAAGAGTTTTCATTTGCACCATGATGTGGACTCATTAAGTGATCTCATAGTCTAGTGTCTATCTTTTCAGCTAGGATTAATTTCTTCTCTTTGTTTATAAACAACACACACACATACATACACCCTGATTATTATACATCTATCTTGCTAAAGTTTTAGTACATTTTTGCTAGAAGTGTCATGCTTTCTGAAGAACTGAATGAACATGATAATTTTAAAAAGCTGCCATTTAAAAATACACAAATAAGCAACTACAGGAATATAATATTTTTAAATATATTTTATTGATTATGCTATTTCAGCTGTCTCATTTTTTCTCCCCTTTATTGCCCTCTGCCCTGTAGTCCACACCAGCATTCCCCCACCTTAGTTCATGTCCATGAGTCATACATATAAGTTCTTTGGCTTCTCCATTTCCCATACTATTGTTAACCGCCCCCTCTATATTTTGTACCTATCATTTATGCTTCTTATTCCCTCTATCTTTTCCCCCATTCACCCCCCTTCCTCTTCCTGTTGATAACCCTCCAGGTGATCTCTATTTCTGTGACTCTGTTCCTGTTCTAGTTGTTTGCCTAGTTCATTTTTGTTTTTTTAGGTTCAGTTATTGATACTTCTGAGTTTGTCATTTTACTGTTCATATTTTTATCTTCTTTTTTTTCTTAGATAAGTCCTTTTAACATTTCATATAATAAGGGCTTACTGATGATGAACTCCTTTAACTTCACCTTATCTGGGAAGCACTCTATCTGTCCTTCTAATGCTAAGCAATGAAGAGATAGCTAACCTATCAGATGAAGAGTTTAAAACTCTGGTAATCAGGATGCTCACAGAAATGGTTGATTATGGTAGCAAAATATAGGAAAAAGTGAAGGCTCTGAAAAGTGAAATAAAGGAAAATGTATAGGGAACCAACATTGAAGCGAAGGAAACCAGGACTCAAATCAACAATTTCGAACAAAATGAAGAAATAAACATTCAGCTAGAACAGAAACAAGAATTAAAAAAAAAATGAGGAGAGACTTAGGAACTTCCAGGACAACTTTAAATGTTCCAACATTTGAATCATAGGGGTGCCAGGAGTAGAAGAGGGAGAGCAAGAAATTTAAAACTTATTTGAAAACATAATGAAGGAGAACTCCCCTAATCAGGCAAAGGAAATTGACTTCCAGGAAGTCCAGGAAGCTCAGAGAGTCCCAAAGAAGTTGGACCCAAGGAAGCACACACCAAGGCACATCATAATTCCATTACCCAAGATTAAAGATAAGGAGAGAATCTTAAAAGCAGCAAGAGAAAAGGAAACAGTTACCTGCAAAGGAGTTCCCATAAGACTATCATCTGATTTCTCAAAAGAAACCTTACAGTCAAGAAGGGGCTGGAAAGAAATATTTGAAGTTATGGAAGGCAAAGACCAACATCTAAGATTACTCTATCTGGAATATAATCCTTTTTCTTAGCATTTCAAGAACTATAGCCTTAAAAATTCTGAAAGCCATTTGATTTTAGTGTCCAATTTTACAAATTCTGCTTCCCCTCAAAAAGTATTTTTAGAAAATAGCTAATGAAGCCCTCACTATATCTAAACAGACAATATCCAGATGGGTCAACAGCCTGGTCGCTTCTGCATTTCTAACTTTCTTTCAAGAAGCTTTCACTCCTTACATAATGGCTCATAGTTCAAGCCGACAAACCATTTTGGGGCTTGTGCTGACATGATGCTTTGGCCCTCAGACTGAGAAGAGAAGTGGAATAGAAAGCAAAACAAAACAAAAGCAAAAATTGATGCAATCCCTTTTTGCTTCTTTCCATACCCAAAAGGATAAACTCTAACCAGCTTTTATATCCTCACATTTCTAGGAAAAAAGAGAATAGAAGTTTAAAAAAATCCAAGACAGGAAAAAGTGAGTGATGAGTGAGGGAAGCTTGCCACAAAGTAATGAAATTAGAGCCCTCCAAGTACTACATATATTTGAATGCTATTCTATATTATTGCAATGTAAGAGGGTTTTTCAATACTAAATTATCATATCTTCCAGAAAGAAAAATGAATGGATGGAAGGATTTCTGCCTCCTAAAAGCTGTGGTGCATGAGTTAAGCCTACAGCATAGGATAAAGGTGGATTATGAAGGTTTAAGTTTGAATGGACCGTGTGGCAGATACCCAAGAGCTTGAAAAAAGCAAGGATGAAAAAAAGTTAAGTCAGCATAAGACAGTTGATCAAAGCTACATGAAAGCATCACTAACCATAGGTGAGAAACAAAGCAACTATGTTATTTAGTGAACAGCAGATAGTGGGCCAGCCTACCAGAGAACTTATGATGGTATCCACACACACTTGGGGACTTGTATGTCACCAGAATTTCCCTCCACCCTTGTTTCATGTCATTAACACTTACCAGCCACATACCACATCATGCTCAGTATCTTGGGAAAGCAAATAGGAAATGAGGATACCTGTGAAATTGAGCTTTGTTGTTGTTGTTTAAGAAAGACAATACTACCTGACAAGACAACTAAGAGTAAGCTTAAACTTCTATTAAATATATGAATTTTTCCTGCTACCCAAAGGATATTATCTTGAAGGAAGCTACAGACACAATCAAGGCAATGTATTTTCTCCGCAAACCTAACTAAGTATATTAAGTTTTGTAACACTGCTACATCTGGTGGAGATGACATAAAAGGGAGAGATTCTTCTGCTACTTACCAGGTCTCAATTTACTAATGCAATCATTTTCCTTCCATTCACTCTGGAATAATACTCTTTCTTTGAAAGAGATGCTATTCTATGTGGTGGGGGTGGTGAGAGCCTGCATACATATATGTCTTAATTGTGAATATTTTGAAATTTTTCTTTACTATTTCCAATCTGTTTGGAAGATTTTGAATCTGATAGTTCTCCATCTTTGCACATGGGGGTTACCTGAAGAGCTTGGAAAACACACCTTTCTCTAGCACTGATTAATTAAGTCACAGGGTCCCTAGGCAGTTGTAGTGTTTAGCTAGGGTTGAGGAACATTGGTTGAGTCCAGTGGGAAGGATCTTGTGCACCACCCTTTTCTAGATCTGGGGTGGTTTCTGTACCATTAACACTGTTGAGTGGCTGCCAACTTTGTTTGAAACACTTAAGAAATGTTGGCTTTCAAGGGGGTAAATCTTTTTCAATTCTTTAACATCTATTTAAAGTTCTCCTTGCTGTGTTAATGATTTTGAGTCCAATATAAAGCACTAGAATTTTACTATGCCTATTAATTCCCTCCTCCCACTCTGTAAGGCAATTGCAATTTAAGTAAATGAAAAAAACCTGAAGAAACATCTGTCTCTGACCCATGGCTCTTCCAGTCACTACAGATAGCATCCTCTTGGGTCCAACAGAGAGAGGAGGTCTGATGATGTTTAGGTATTAATCATATGTGTCTGGTAATTGGTATTTATTTTTAATGGTAAACCATTTATAATATGATGAACCCAGTATTCAGAAAGTTATGGGAACAATTAAGATTCTCACCCAGAACTCTGGTCAAAAGAATTTATCTAGGTTCTGCAGCTACCTTCCACTCAAAGAAACTTTCTTTCAAATCCATGAGCATTTTGACTTATTAATCTGGATTTTACACTGTTACTAGAACTAAGATCCTTTTTTGGAGCTGTGAACTTTGAACTTTCTCTTAACACATAGGCTTTGTAATGGAAATTTAACCACTGATATAACTCAGCATCTTTGGATTTGTTTAACTTTAACACAGTCATAACAACTTTCTGGCAAACCCCTTGTGCATTCAAATAGGCTTGCCTGAAAAGCTGAACCAACAAATCTTTAACAGTTAAAGAGTAATGTGTATTGAGAGGCAGTTACTAGCTAAAAATTGTGTTCAAGATGATTTTCAATTGAGCTGATTCAAACAAAACCAGAGAAGTGTCATAAAAATATAATTTCACACACAAGGAGCACATTCAGAAGAATGGACATTCTCCCCCTTCCGATTTTCCATCAAAATTTTAGCCTTGGAAACTAAAATGAGAGATTGTTACTGTATTTTAAAACTTAGATAAGGAGTTTCAGAGTAGCAGGTTAGGAAAGATGATCATTTATATAGTCAAAATATTAACCCTGCCTCCTGTCATTGGACTTCAGAATTGTAAATTACTAAATGTCTACAAAATCTAATAAAATATATATAAAGAACTTTGAAGAAAACTATTTTAGACACAATCTTAATATCAGAGAAAGATCTGAGTTGTATATATTTAGCAAAAAAACTCAACCCTATAAACTTTTCCATATATATAGATTTATTATATTTCTCTAAAGCAATTTGAAAGACACTAAATTATGTTCCCTTTCAGCTTCCAAAAAATAAAAACACCATAAGTAATAAAAGCAGAAAAGTTGACTCTGAAATTCATTTTCCTATAGATTTATAGGAAAAGTACTTTGATGTCTTTTCTATTCCCTTGCCAATTTAAAAAAGAAAGAAAGAAAGAAAAGGGAATGTCTGTTGAGTTTAACATAAAAAAAAATCCTCTCTTCAAACCTCATTTATCTTTGATGAGCCCTGGGCAAAGTGCCATAATAACACTATGCACGTTATAAGAATTCTATAATCATTCAGAGACTCTTCCTTTTCTTTTATCATCAGCTATTTTGCTATTGGCCCTCCCTCTAACAAAGTTAGCAAGGCTGGGCTGACACTAGACGCAGTGCAGGTTGCCGCACACAAAAGCGAGCTGCAAGCGAATTTCAACACGTCTCAGTGAGGAAGTCCTTATTTTACTCTCAACACATGAATTTAGGAAGCTTTCTTTGGTATGTTAGGCACTGATGTCTTAATTAAGTGGGACTTTTCAGGGGTCCAGGTGGTCCTACCCGTGTTAAGCAGAATCTGCCAACGCCCCTGGCAATTGATGAGGGAAAAGATGCCTTGGCTTTTCCTGAAAGCTCAGCGAATGTGGATTGCTCAGACCTCGCAGATATAAGTTCTGGCTGAGTCCTGATTTCTGATGGTTTCCTCTCGGCATCACGAAAGTACAAATGAGAGGGGCTCAAGTTGTTAATATGCTGGAGTGTATTTATGTTTCAAACCAAGTAGAAAGCTCACAGTGAATGGAACTGGCTCACCCAAACTTTCATTCTCTCTTTCTATATTTCTCTTTCTAGCCATTAGAATGAGAATACTTCATCATTCAGTGGTTATCAGAGGGTTAATTAAAATATTTCTGGTTCTGCTCTCCTACAATCATGGTAAAAATGTTAAAAAAAAAGAAAAAGAAAAGAGATACAGTAGCCCCCATTTATTTTAGCTATCCGTGGTTTCAGGGCCTTGCAGTCTGAAAATACTAAATGGGAAATTCCAGAAATAAACAATTTGTTAGTTTTAAATTGAGTGCCATTTTGAATAGTGTGATGAAACATCACACTGTTTTGCTCTGCCCTGCCCAGACCGTGACTCATCCCTTTTTCAGGTATATCTACAAGTATTCACACTCCTTGCTCTTTAGTCACTTTGTAGCCTTCTTGTGTTCATGTCTCCCTTATTTTACTTAGCAATGGCCCCAAAGAACAAGAGCAGTGATGCTAGCAATTTAGATATACCAAAGAGAGGGCAGAAAGTGCTTACTTAAAGTGAAAAGGTGAGTACAATAAGATATTTTGAGAGAGAACTAGCATTCACATAACTTTTATTATAGTATAGTGTTATAATTGTTCTATTTTATTATTGGGTATTGTTGTTAATCTCTTATTCTGCCTAATTTATAAATTAAACCTTATCATAGGTGTGTATGTATAGGAAAAAACATGGTATATATAGGATTTGTTAGTATCCTTGGTTTCAGGCATCTACTGAAAGTCTTGGAACGTATCCCCGAAGATAAGGTGGGGGTTGCGGGCAGAAACTGTAGTGCATTTACCGAGGAGCAAAATGTCCAATCTGTTTGTTGACACCAGTTTTGATGGAGGCTGGAGCCTAATTTTATATTTAACCAATGTGTTTGCTGGAGAAAGTTCGGGTTAAGACAATATGTTATCTCTGTTTACTCTCCTAAGGTTTTTTTTAAAAGAGAAATTATGTATTTGTAAATCTTTCTTACAAACTTGCTGATGATACCAGAGGAAAAAAAAACCTGGACAGAGAATTGCAATGAGTGAGAACTCTTGGCAATGGTAGACAGTCTCTCACTATAGGCTGCTTCTTGTTTTAAGTCCTGGTTTGTCTTAGACAGAACTTTCCAAACTGCCTTGCTGTTTGTTCATTCAAATATACACAGCTTCCAGAAGTTGTTTTCTGAAAACACATCTGATACTACCCAGGACTGCTTATGCCAGTTAATATACAATTATATAATGCTTACAGTACTTACTTAGTACATAGACTCATTTTCAATTGTTGAGGACAGTGTGATGTCTTAGAGATAAATGGAACTACTCCAGTTTGCTTTGTTAAAATTCTGGACCTTACAATTTCATTGTCTTTCCTTCCTCTTTTTATATCAGTTTTATCTGGATATATTGTGAACTTTTTTACAGTTTTGCTTTGAAAATAATTCTGACTTTTCACACTTTAGACACTAAATAGTGGTGCCAAATAGTGAAATGACTTGACCAAGGGCACACACTAGTTTTAATTTCTCACTCATCCTACTACATTATGCATCTTTTCAATTAGTGCTATTTGGTTTTCAAGATAAGTTCTTTAATTTGAAGAACGCCTATCACCTTTAGTTCCCCGATGACTGGTAAAGTCAAATTGAAGACTCTTGCAAGCGTTCAGGCACGTCTATTGTAAAGGCACCAAACTGAGAAATTTGGACCATCTAATTTGGTACATTCCATGTGCACAGGCTTTCCCTCTGAACAAGGCTCCAGAGCACTACTTTTGTCCCACGTTTCCTCGTGCAGTGCCTCTGAGGACTCTGATGTATGATTTTTCATACTTGCTTCCGTTAAATCCAGGTGAGACTTCCCATCCTCAGCCTACTTTATTTCTCGCAATGGATAGAAACATTGGCATGTGAGCCGCCTTTCAAGCTAAGAGGGTTGTGAAACCTTGACAATTTCCTAAATTGAAGCCAAGATGATCTAATTATTCACTTTGACATGTGTGTTTTGACTTATGCTATCAAAATGTGTATTGTAATTTTCTTTGATGATTCTTGGAATCACCCATATTGTTAGCACTTACTTATGAAAGTGAAGAGATTCTGGGATTCTTCTCAGGATACACTTTCCCACTCTAGGTCTTTATAGTTAATGAGTTTTTAAAAGATAAGTTTAATCAGTCTAAAACAGTCTAGTGTTAGAAAGGCAGTGTACTTCAGTAAAAATAACTCTGGGTCCAAAATATGCTGGCTCAAGTGTAGGATCTGCCACTTAATAAACCTGATTTAGAGCAAATTGCCTATTTCTTGACTTCTAGTTCCCTTAATTTTTGAGTGGAAATAATCCTTGTTGTTTCTTAGAGGACTTTGTGAAAATGAAATAATACAGGTGATTGGTTTTTTTAATTGGAAAGCAGTCATCATGTAGATGTAAGATTTAATGTCAGTCTATCTCCCAAGTCAAAACACTGGAAGACACACCACCAAAGATGGACTCTCATGTAATGAGACAAGCCCAAACATAGCTATAATAAAACAAGCTAATTATTTAAATAAGAGCAGGAGAACAGAGGTTAAAATTGTAATAGAGTTTATGTGAAAGTAGACTTGGTGATTTAAGATAGCCAAGTCAGTTACAGGACTGATAGGAAAAAAAAACACAGTTAATCTAATTTTATGCTACAGCAATAGTAGTATAGTGCCCAGAAGGTAACAGTTCCCTTGGATTTTGTGATGGTCAGAGCACAGCTGATGTTTTGGATTCAGTTTCTGGCACAATGTTTTTAAAGCAGACATTTTCAAATTGCCATATGCCCAGAGGAAAACACCCAGATGGTAAAGTTCTATAAAAACTAGCATAAAAAATGGCTAAAGAAAGTGAAGCATAGATAGCTCAGAAAAGAGAACATTTTGGGACATAGTACAGTTGTCTTCAAACATTGATGAGCTCTCAACCAGAAAAGTGTATAAACCTAAACTGAGGATTTTCTTGAGACCAAACTATAATGAGTTACATAGGGAATATCAGGGCACTCCAAAAATTATACTTTGCTACCCCTCTAACAATTAGTATGTAACAGTTTGATTGGCAGGCAGAGTAGGTGTCCCTTGCCTCCCTTACCATATAAAATTTCTTATTTGGTTGAAGATGAAAACGTTCCTAGAGCCCTGGGTGGTGTAACTCAGTGGATTGAGTGCAGACCTGTGAACCAAAGGATCACTGGTTTAATTCCCAGTCAGGGCACAGGACCTGGGTTGTGGGCCAGGTCCCCAGTTTGGGGCATGCAAGAAGCAACCACACATTGATGTTTCTCTCCCTCTCTTTCTCCTTCCCTTCCCCTCTATCTAAAAATAAATAAGTAAAGTCTTTAAAAACAGCTTTCCTAGAAATAGGTAACTTCAGAAAAGCATGCTTTCCTTGCTTAAATTCTTTATGATATTTATATGTACAATTGCATAAATACAAAAGCACACTTGGACTGGCTATATAGGGAGGAAGGTTAGGGTAGTTAGAAGGTTGGGTGGGGTATTTGGTTCATGGTAGTGTTTTATTTCTTACCCTGGGTGGTGGTTATGTGGATGTGATCACTTGGTGATAATTTACTAACTTATATAAACACTAATGAATTGTGCATTTTTCTGTGTGCACATTATAATAAAGAATAAAGTTGATTTAAAAAGAATATAAATAATACATATTTTAGGTATGTGACATACAGAAAACCTTTAAAGATTTCTCTAAAGTCTTTTTAAGCACCAGGAAGTGTTATCTAAATAATGATATTAAAATTTATCAATACCCTTGAATTTACTTATCTGTCTTCCACTTTGTCCATCTCTATCTCTTCTTCTTGAAAGGAACTGTTCTACTGGTTTGCATTTTTATTACTGATTTTCCCTTTCTTTTAAAAAATAGTTTGTATCTCAAGTGTACATAACCCTAAACAGAACTTTTTGTTTTGCTGGTTTTAGGGTTTTATCAGACATGCTTACACACTCTGTGCACTCTTCTGTAATTTGCTTTTTCCATGTTGTTACATGAATTGCTCTTTCTATTGATTTGATTTATTGAAATAAACCTTTACTGGCTAAATGTTTTGCAAATATCTTCTCCTGTTTTATGGCTGATTGCTTAACTCTTTTAATGATGTCAGTTGATGAATGGAGATTTTAAAAATTTACTGTGGTTGTATTTGTTACCTCTTCTTTTATAGTCAGTGGTTTTCGTGTCATATTTAGGAAGTCATTTTCATTTCAGGTCATACAGATATCCTACTGTAATGTCTTCTAAGCTTTTACAGTGTTGTATTTTTACATGTAAGTCTTAATCTATTTGGAATTAAAGTAGTTCAAATTTATTTTTCTTTTTATACGTACAATCAATTACATCAGTATGAATTGTTGAATATTCCTTCATTTACCACTGATTTGCAATGCAACCTCTGTCATATAACAAATTTATATACATCAGCATGTTTCTAGGGTTTCTTTCCCTGTGTCAATATCAAACTATACAACAATAGTATAAATTGATAATTAGTAGTGCAAAGCCCTTCATTAATTTTTCTTCTTCAGGATTGCCTTGGTACTAATTGACACTTTTCTCTTTCATGCACATGTTAGTATTAATTTGTCAAATTTTTGTTTTAGATCCAACTATGCCTACAGCTTCAATCACTTTAAAGCGTCAGTGCCATGTGGGCAGGTCTGACCTCTTCACAGTGAGTCAGCCGTAAAGATCATATGATTCCCTCTAACTTAAGTCTCCTTAATGTTATCCTATAGAGCTTTATGATTTTCTCCATACAAATCTTTTACGTCTTTACAGTTTAAAACCCATAAACCTGCAAATTAAAACCACAATGAGATACCATCTCACACCTGTCAGAAAGGCTATCATCCATAAATCAAAAAACAAGTAATGGCAAGGATGTGGAGAAAGGGGAATACTTTTGCACTCTTGGTGGGAATGCCGATTGGTGCAACCACTGTGGAAAGCGGTCTGGAGATACCTCAAAAAATTAAACATAGATCTACTTTTTGACCCAGCAATCCCACTTCTGGAAATATATCTGAAGAAACCCAAAACACTAATTTGAAAGAACATAAACACCCCTATTCTCACTGTAGCATTATTTACAATAATCAATTTATCAAAGCAGCTCAAGTGTCCATCAATAGATAAGTGGATAAAACAACTACAGGACATTTATACAATGGAATATTACTTGGCTATAAAAAAGAAGAAAATTTTACCTTTTGCAACAGTATGGATGGACCTGAAGAACATTATGCTGAGTGAAATAAGTCAGACAGAGAAAGACAAGTACCATATAATTTCACTCATATGTGGAATCTAATGAACAAGCTGAACAAGCAAAACAGAGACAGACTCATAGATGGAGAGCAGATGACAGCTAGTTGTGAGGTGGTGGTTAGGAAGTGGAAGGATTGAACAAAAAGGAAAAAGGATTCATGGACCTGGACAACAGTGTGGGATTTACTGTCCAGAGAGGGTGTAAGGGGACTAAATGGTAATGGAAAAAATATAATAAACATTAAATAAATTTAAAAAACCATGATCTCTATCTTCATTAAAACTAGGGATAGATATAATTTATAGACATATATATATATACATAGACTATATATATAGACTATGTATATATATACACTATATGTATATATATACACTATATGTATATATACACTTCAAAAAATAGCTTAGTGAACAGGAACAAAATTATGCAGAATTTTCAAAAGTTTTAGTAGAGAGAAAAAGACATTCTGCAAGACAGGCAACAGATATTCAAATGATGTACAGCTGCAGTATCTGAAAAATAAAATCAAAACAATGCAACAGAAAACAAGTTAAAGATACAATTCAAAAAAGTTGTCTTGAAATGTAAAAAACACACAGAAATTAAAAGCCTTGAATCTGTATATTGTAAGGGCACATCCTCCAGAACACCCCTTACCAACCCTCCAAAAAAACTAAGAAAGCTCAACATCGGGAATAAGCCTAGTAAAATTAATTTCTTGGACTTCAAAACTAAAGAAATAATCTTTGGGGCAATAGTATAAAAAATAGACTTTTCCACATCAACAGAGAGAGGGGAAGTGCTACAAAATACTCAAGGGAAGAAACTGAGCCAAGGACATTTTTTATTTAACCAAGATGTTCTCGAGTTAAAAGACCTCAGATAAACAATTTTGAACATTTAAAACAATCAAAGGAAACCATGAGTCTTCTTTGAGAAAACAAGTTGAAAATGAATTTAAACCAAGAGATGAACTGGGGAAATTGTGGTAAAATAGTTGGTGACATTGCTTTGTTGAGCATTGAACATATGTAACTGTAAAACCAGAATAAAATGTAAAAGTTACACGCTTATGTATGTAGAAAAAACACATTTTCAGAAAAAATTCAAAAAGCAAAAGAAATACTTCATATAAATATATAAATGTACTCTACATAAATATACATAATAAATAACTAAAGTAATTCAGAAAGATTGAGACTAAAAAAATGGCAAACTATACCAGATGAGGCAAACAGAAAGAAAATGGAGTCATAATCTACTAGTCAATGCAAATTTCTGACCAAAAGTCACCAACTGAGACAAAAGATGTTCTGCAATGCTAGTAAGAGCCATTTAAAATGAAAATATATTAGTGTTAAATATCTAAGAGTCAAATACCTCAACTTCATAAAACAAACCTGCAAGATAGAGAAATACATACTTAGTAGAAGACTAACTCACCTTTTAGCCTATGGTAGTAGTAAAAATTAAACATGTAACCCCGACTGGTGTGGCTCACTGAGTTGGGCATCGTCTTGCAAAGCCAACGGTCACCGCTTTGATCCCCACTCAGGGCATCTGCCTGAGTTGCAGGGTTCCCAGTTGGGGGCTTGCAAGAGGCAGCCCACTAAAGTTTCTCCCAAGCATGGATGTTTTCCTCCTTCTCTTTCTCCCTCCCTTCCCCTCTCTCTAAAAATAAATAAATAAAGTCTTCAAAAAATTAAAGATGTTAAAAGATATAAAAGAAAGAATAATTTTGTAGGAAAGCATAATTTACAAAAATTAACCAGTAAAGAGGTAGAAAAACTAGAATAATTTCATGGAAGAAATAAAGAAATTTGTCAGTTTACTACCTCACATGACTTTATTCTTTACCAAACCTTTGAAAAATAGATTACCAATGTATTTTAACTGCTCCAAAGAATGCAATGTGTCAGCAATCACATTTAGAAAGTCATTTAGATATCATTTAGTTCACTAACACACCTATGCAATGTCCAGATTATCAAGGTCCTTGAAGACCAAATTATAATAAAGAGCAGGAGAACTGATATAATTCAAAACATGCAATGAAAGGATACTGCTGACCCTTTCTGGTAAAAGAAAATTGCTCTTGTAGTTCTTTATAATTGGCATAGAAAAAAATTGCACAATTAATTTCTGAATTGATTTGCTTCACACCTATACTGTATCTGAAGATCCCACAAATGAAACAGCAGCTGTGATTAGAATTAGTGCATAATTAAATTCATCATAACCTACAGTTATTCTCCTGCCTTTTGTTCAGCTGGCAATTGAGAGTTGGTGGGTATCATCACTGCTACTACATTTTCCAAGTTTTCATGAGCACAATAATCTTGGCAATTTCCATAAAAATGTGATGTTGGTCTACTATTCTAGTGTCTCACTCCATGGTAAAAGAGTCAATATGAAAATTCTATCTATTTCCGATATATATTCTGGAACCAAAACAAAACAAAACATAGAAACAAACCATGGACATGGAGCACATTTTGAGGCAAATGTAGGTCTAAATTCCACATATCATTTAACATTCTAAATTCCTGCTTTGACTAGTTGTACTACAGAGGTATTTTTGGATTGCTAGAGTTTTTGTAGATATATAGAATAAGTATTTAATCCATTTATTTTATTCCTAAAGACACCATAGTTATTTAGCTGGCATCAAATATCCTTATCAAAATAGGAACTCTTGTCTGGTTGCCATTCTCTCCCTCTGCCTGTTACACTGAGTGGGCTCAGCTTTTCTCTGGTGTTTGTCCTCTGCCACTCCATACTCTGTGTTTTCCATTGAAATTAGGGAACTTAGGTCAATGGGATAGCTCTCTCTATTATCATCTGTCACCTTCAGAGGACAGAAACCACAGGGATTTTTGATGTGTTGTTCCCCCCCCAACTAATACACTTTATACTACCTCAGGAAATTAATGCCTCTGGGCCCTCCTGAGAAACTGGGAAATGGGGTGAATCACATATAAATCCACTTTAACATTTGTATCTGTTAAGTTTTTGGATTCCTTCCTCTACATTATACTACAGAAGTTTTTTTCAACTAAATAGTGAATAAAGGTCATTGAATATAGGTCACCTTGACTCTTGGTTTAATCAACTAACAAAGCTAACCATCGTAGCCTTTATTGTTGTTTAAGCTAACATTCATTTCAGTTTCTTGAATAAATGTACCCAAAGTTAAAAACTTGGTTTGCCCTGGATGGTGAGGCTCAGTGGATTAAGCACTGGTCTGTGAACTGAAAGGTCGAAGGTTCTATTCTCGGTCAGGGCACATGCCTGGTTGCAGTCTAGGTTTCCAGTTGATGGTGTGTGAAAGGCAATGGATGGATCTTGGAGTTTCTCTCCCTTTGTTTCTCTTTCCCTTCCCCTCTCTCTAAAAATAAATAAAGAAAATCAAAAAAATTGGTTTGATATAATATTATATTCCATTCTTTTTGGCCTATTACCTTTAGAATATATTCCTATCCATATTCTCCAAGTGTCTACTGGTATATTATTAGAGAAATCTTGCAACTACCTTAGTGTTTAAAATATCTTTCCCTGGGTCAGATTTTATACCTGCTCCCACTGGAGAATATGTAAGTAGATTCTAGTTATAGATATAGAAGCAATGGTGGGTGGTGAGGTTATCTTAAGGAGCATAGTTATCCTCTTGCAAGGTTATTACAGCAAGGATCTTAAAGCAAGGGAAGATTAGTTTCTTTGGTGAAGAAAGGAGGTGTTAACTTCTGCTTGGCCAGGGATGCTCATATATCTCAGATTCTTTCTTATCCACTCCAAAGTTTCCACTTTAAGTTTCAGGGTCCCCACTCTTTCCCCATCAATGTCGTTACTTTCAACTAACATACTTCAGAAGGGACTGAGTTTATCATAGCATCCTGCATAACTAGATTTTAAAATTGATTTTTTCAGCCATATGTGCCATAGACTGAAATAAGTAAATAAATAAATGATTCTTTTAGGTATAATATACAATTTTTTTGTTTTTTTTTCTATTTTTATTTTTTATTTTAGAAAGAGGGGAAGGGAGGAGGAAAGAGAGGCCAGAGAAACATCCATGTGAGAGAAACATCAATTGGCTGCCATTTGTATGTTCCCCAACTGGGGACTGAACCCACAATTCAGGCATGTGCCCTGACTGGGAATCAAACCAGTGACCTTTCAGTTTGCAGGATGATGCCCAACCAACTGAGCCCCACGGCTGGAGCCTATGTACAATTTTTTAGCATGTTCTGTGCTGAGAGTTTAAAGCCCTGAGTTTATGACTTTGTGTAAATTCCCCAGAAGCAAACATCTCACCCCATAGTACTTAAAAACACCAATACTATCATAACAATTCAATGAGGCATTCAATTTTTCTCTCAGATTATTGCCTCTTATGGGAAGTTCATTCCAAGTAATCTCAACTGATAATTTAAGAAATAATATTTCCAATGCATGCCATAGTTTACTAGTACCCTGCTTTCCTGTGGGATTTATGGCATCCCTGCATTTAAGCTCACACAGCTCAGCAACTTACTATAGGAATACAATTTTGGTGAATGCATTTTGTTGGCCCAATGTTGGTAACAACTACTAGATAACTTAGGATCTAGTAAATAAGAGAAATGATGCTTTATTTTTCAAACAGAGGTGTTTAATATAGGTAACTAGTTAAAAATGTGTTGAGGAGCCAAAAGAAAAAAAAAGGAAGGTGATGTCATCCAGCAATTAATGCAGGATGCAGCTAATATCCTTAAGTCACTGGAACGACAGAAAGACTGGTGTTATAAGAGGTTAGTAACAACCCTTTGCTATGTGACTGGGAGTACAGAAAGGTCTTGGCATCCCAGGAGGAACTGAAACCATCCATGCAAAAGTGCCATGAAGTCATTCAAAATATTTCCTTACTCCAGTTGTTCCAGGACTGTACAGTCTTGGAGCAAGTAAGATGTCAAGGGGGTTCTGGGCAGCCAGGTTCTAGAACTGTTAAAAGGGTATGATACACAGAAACTAGAACTAAGGAAGACGGTGTGGCTTGTGAGTGCTTCTCACTGTCCACTACCCACCAGTGCCTCTACTGGCAGGACTTAACTAGAAGTCAGTCAGCAAGAGAGGCTGTCAGGTGGCAACACAGCAGAACATAGAAGGGTGGCCAACGGGGTGCAGGGTGATGAATATTCACACAGATGACGTTGCCTCACTGTCTTAGCTCTCCCAATGGCAGGGAAAGCCTGTTCTCCCAGAATCTGGAGTGTAGGGCACCTACTTTTCTTCTTAATAATTTTGATTCGTACTTCAAAGCATCACTCTGATTTGTCTCTTTCTTTCCTTTTTCACTACTGTTACCTTAGTCTAATCCTCTTTCACCTCATTCTTGACTTGTTTTACTCTTTCAAATAGAAATACACTACAAAGATCCACAAATTTTTGTCTTCAGACTCTTATTATTTTAAAATACATACTAGACTGTATTCTAAAGAATTATCAATACATTAATCAGGATGTGTAGCTATGAATTCACACTTTATGGCTTGTTTAATTGTGAAATGGAAATAAAACAGGTAGGAGTTCAGGAAAACAAAAACTCTGAATACATAAAATAAAGAGCTGTGTCACTGTCAATCCTAAAACTACAAAGTTCAGAAGACAGAGTTATCACATCAGTGGAACCAATTAGGTCAAAAAGTATTTAGCTCCTTTATGGAATGATTGCAATTCTTATTTACCTCCCACTCCTCCTTCCCTGCCATACGTCCCTGGACAGCATTCACAATGGCCTGTCTCCCCTCAGGACTCTCACATCTCCACAGAGCAGTCCGCTCTAACTCCCCTTTCCGCCCTTCCTTCTTCACTGGGCTGGGATCCACTCAGTCGTTCTCACCTTTGTGGAACCTTCCCATGTAGCACATTCCCAGAGTACTTGGTTCACAGCTTTTGTCTATCATGCAAGTGTTGCATGATGGTTTTAACACATTAGTGCTAAAGAGGTGTAATAAGGAAGGTGGATTTTCATGCTGTGGCTTACCAAGTGAACCTAACCAAACAAGAATTTCAACATTGTGTTTAGTCTTTGATGGTTTCTGTCTCCTTCATTAAATTACAAGCTCCAATCTGAGGCAAGAAATAAATGTCATTTTTTTCTATTTCTAGCATCTAGTTCAATGCTGGGCACATAGTAGGCTTCAATAAATGCCTAATGTAACTTAATTATATATCAGTGGAAGGATGCCAAAGTCATATATTAAAATGCTTTTGGATGGTGTGCATATTCCTGATTTTCTACCTGTTCTGGTCTGACAAGTACCAATTATCTAACCTTTATAAAAAAATCTGACAAATACTACTTTTAAAAGTTAGTATTCCTTCTTGAGATTATTTAACCATTTCTTGCAGGTATTTGAAACCCTAGAAAATATGTATTATTCTAATTTTTATGAACATGTATTAGTTTTATTTGATTAGTGTCTGTTAGATTTGACCCATTTTTAATCTTACTCTTACCATATCGATAATTTATGCAGAAAATATTGCAAAGCCTTCTTTAGAAAACTGGCCTTTCTAGAAGGGGCATTTAAATATTCTCTGTTTCTATCATATTTTCTGTTTTATCATACTCTTATTGTACCATTTTAGATGGTAGTTACTATATTTTACATATAATTTTTTTCAGGAAAAACTTTGAGATGACTCAGCCTAAGAGGCACAGTCAGGAATCACACCAGGGTTTTCAAACAGCAGCTACAATGCTGAGACAAAGAGCAATCTCTGTCCAAATGCTGTGGAATCATAAAACAGGACATTTTTCTCTAAGCCATGCTTGCAAGTGTGGATCTCAATTGTTATCTCATCTTATAGTATGGAAAACTATATAAGCTTTGCATTGGTTAAGATATTTTGTTGTCCTTGATTTCTGAATATTTCTGTTCTTCAGATCAAAGGCTAAGGGAGAAAAAAATACTAATAAAAGAGAAATACACATAGATGGCGGTTAGAGTGTTAAAATATTTCACTTTTTGAAACTAGTATTTGATCATAGTGAACACATGGACTTTCTGTCTGGCCAGGGCCGTTTGCCCTTCCAGCTGACTCCACCCCGTGCATTAATGGACACAATGTTAATAGAGTCCAGTTGTCTCTTTCTTACACTCATTTCTCTTCTCTGCATCTTGACACCATATCAGTTCGAGGCAAGCTGTGGCAGGCACATTTCCTAAAAGGATACCCATGTTGAGAAGCAGCAGCCGAAGGCTCGGTGCCAGGATTAGCCATTAGCAGCAGGGGGAAAAGCCTTGTTGTAGTCTTGTTCGCTGGAAGGCTACCCACTGGCATTTGAAATAGTTCTCTCCTGTCAGTCAGACAAATTGTGCAGATCTACTAGGTATTTAGAGGATACAGGGTTAGAATTTTTAGATCTTTAAACATCTTTTCAGGAGGTGATCTGTGTTCTCTAACAATATCTGGGAAAAAATTTAAAAGATGATTTTTCCTTCATCATTGTTGTTGATGTACCCAATCTGCCTAGAAATTACAGGAAAAAGTTGTTTTCAGAGGTCTTATTAAAATTGCCACCCTTTTGCGGGGTATTACTGAAAGCCTAGATATAGAAATATCTTCACCTTGGTCTCCCAGGATACCCAGTAGCCTGGGTTATCAGAGCAAAAGATAATGTCAGAGTTAGGAAAAACTATGACAGCTTGTTTCTTTATTCAGATTACTTTTGCCCCTGACTCCATGCTTCACATTTTCTCTTACCTGTTTTCTCTTACCTGTTCTCATTGGCAAAAGAGATGTCAGTATACAGCATGGGCAGAGAGTACTGCTTATGAACACTGAGGAATGTACCATAGTATAGTAACATTTAAATCATATGGAAAAGTGGTGAGGCCTGCAGTGAATAGTGAATAGTATTTGTAATGCAAATACTCCTCTGTCTAGTACTGTTTTAACTGGAGGTGTTCCACTTCTATCTCTTTCATTTCTTTACAGTTCTATGTAGAAGCTCCTCTCTATGTTTTATTTAGTTACACTTCTGATTAAGATTTCATCTGAAGAGAGGGTTGTTCTATTAAAAAATATTTTTAAAAACACTGACCTATACATATTATATGACCCAGAATGAGGTAAAATATCATCCTCCAAAAATATCTTTGAATTAAGGATTACCATTTCAGTTGCACATCCCAGTGGGAATAGTCCTGTGAAAGTCATAGATTCCTTTGGAGAGTTAATCACCCTCGTGACATTTCCTATGAAAGTTTCTCAATCCTGCCAGGGCCATGTCTTCTCGTTAATATTTACCAAAACCTGCTGGGTCATAAAGACCTGAATAGTTACCACAGGTGTATTTTTATAGTGCATGTGAGTTGTTGAGTTTTTGTTTTTGTTTTTCTGATTGTAGGAGTAAGGTATGATAATTACAAAAAAATTGAGAACATGGTTTGGTGATTTTGTATGATGTCACCATAGCTAATGTGGAATTATATTTCCCAGAATTCTCTTATTTGTATGGTACAAGTTCAGTGTTGGCCACAAGATAAATCTGTGCAGGATCTAGCAAATGGGTGTGAAATAGTAGTCATTATACTCTAAAGCATAGTTGACAGACTGGCTCATGAGTCAGATACTATATATTGTCTACTTTTGTAAATAAAGTCGTATTGGAACATAGCCATACTTGTTTATGTGTTATTTGTATAAAGAAAAAATTCTCTGGACCCTGCTCTCCAGGCGGATGCAAGGCTCCCAGGGCTGTTGCAGTGCCTCAGTCTGGTTCACCTTCTCAGGGTGGAGCAGCCAGATCAGCCTCTTCATGTTCTTTGAGTGCTGACCCAGGCATGTATACAGCTCCATAGAAATCTGCACCAGCTCTATCTGCAGGCCATCTGTGTTATTGAGGTTAGATACAGTGAGAGAAAAAGATGGTTCGCTGTTTGTTTTTGTGGATTCCATTTGTCTCCAAAAATTCTGGTTTGTCCTAGCTTTTCCATGCTACATGTCCAGTTGCCTTCCTGACTGCCTTTCTTGTTGATGATTGACAGTGACTTTAGACCCACCCTTACATGCCAAGGCAGCAAACTTTATCCAACTTCTTTTTTTTATCTTCCCTTTGTGGTCACTGGTTAGTGACATTTCTTCATCAAACAATCCCCTTCCTGATCATTATTTCCCCAGAATCCACCCCCCACTTTTACATAAGGTCTAATCCCTGTAATGAACTCCTATCCCCTGTCACTCATATTTGTTATGCTTTTCTTAATTGAATTCTAAATGCTACTGATACTGGGTGTTGGTGCTGTCATTATAAAAACCTAAAATATATATCTTTGGATTTGGAATTAAGCAGTGAGCCTTACTTTCTTTAAAAAACTGACTTCTTTGATTTTTACCCTCTTTTTTCAACTTCAATTTCTTTCTATTGAATCAGTCTGATACTCCATTTCTCTGCTGCCTAAAATAGTCAAACTGCCCCACTTTTCCCGCAAACTGTATTTTCCTGAAAATCTCTTATCACTCATCTCCCCAATATCATGTTATTTCCATGACCAAGTTCACCAGAACTACCCTTGAAAATGCCACCAATCACCTGCATGTCTTCTAAGCCAATGGTGAGTCTTTTGTTCTACAATATCTCGGTTGTCTCTTGCTGAGCTGTACAACCATACATCTACATTTGTCATACTGAACACTATTCCTTCTGAATATGTCCTTCTTAATTTCCTTATCCTATTGTCTTATAGTTCTCTCCCTATTTTATTTATAAGCCTTACTCTTCATTCTTTGTTAGCTTCTTCTTCTCTTTCTCATACCTTACTGTTGGGATTCTGTCTTCTCTTAGCATTTGACATTATATTTCTATGCAACACAAATTCTCATTGATTAAAATGCCATATTTTGATGATTTCTTGACTTCCTAATTTATACCCCAAGTCCAGATTGCTTCTCTAAGCACAAGGGTCAGGATCCACCCTGTTATTTAACATGTTTACTTGGATGTCCTTAGATGTCAAATTTTACATATTTTCTTTGGTTAGCTTCTCTAGAAGCAGGTCTTGAGAGGAAGATTTGTGAGCAAGTGACTTATTAAGAAATGTTCTCAGAAGAAACCTATAAGGGAGTGAGGAAGGCAAGCTAGGGAGGGAAAAAAAGTTAAGCAAACTATGGTTGCAAGCAAAGTCTAGTCTCATCCTTATCCCCAAGGAACTTCAGGCAGTAACTTGAACTGCAAAATATATCCTGGTTTGAGACTTTTGTACACCATGCTACACTGTGTGCCACATACACCGGGAGAGTGAGTAAAGCTACCAGGCACCCTTGGATACAGCAGATCCACTAGCTTAAAGGCAGTCCTTGTTATTCTTCAGGAAATGTTGCAGGTAAGAACCTTGCCAGAAACATCCCAAGCAACTAGGAAATGGGTGTACTAGATTGGTAGAAATGGTCCCAGGTTGGGATATCGCTAAATGGTTTGAAAACTATTGTTATTTTCATAAGAAATATATTACTTTTTAACATATAATGGGTTCATTGTGGTTATCTTAAATAATAAACATTTAAAAAGAAAACTAAGATAGAAAATTCTCTTGCTTAGTCACTCTGGTCACATTTCAGTTACTTCATAGTTACAAGTTTCAGTAGCTATCATATTGTACAATGTTGATATAGCACATACTAGGCACTCAAAAACCTTTTTTTTGCATTTATTTTAAAGTGACTTCATCTACCCTGTTGATTAAGTTTCTTATGATGCACTGTCACACTGTCGCACTAGCTCAAACTGTTCTTCTGCCTAAAAGTCACCTTCCCTTCAGTGTCTCCACTCCTAACCTAAAAAAATAATTAAGTACTTATTTTTCAAGCATAATTTATCAATGTAATGTTTTGAATCTCCCATCTTGAAAGAATTGATTATTTCATCCTTTATGTTCCACTGTACTTCTATGGATTTCTAAACTAAGATTATTTTTTATACTTTATTTCATTTCTTTAACTAGACTGAAAGCTTCGTGATGGCAAAAACTGAGTCTTATTTGTCTTTGTATTGTGTATATTTGGCACAATTTGGCACATAGAAGTTGTTCAGTAAATGTTGTTTAGAGGAAAAAAATGGAAGATTCTCCTTCATCTTATTTTGTGTGGGCTCTTTTGATAATCTATTACTTTTACCTCTCATATCTTCAACTCTCAACTAACTTCTATGCTTTTGCATAGAAACATACTAAAGTCTTTTCTATTGAAGAATCATATTTGTGAAGGTTTCTTGATACATATTAGAGGTTATAGGATTGGATATATCAATTTTTAGAAATGTGGATATTTTATGAATGGAAGTAGTTAATAATATAGAAGTTTACAACACATTATAGTTCCAAAAACTCACATGTTCTAAACATCAAAAGGTTTCCTTGTTACTAATTTGACAATAAATGATGATAAATCCTGATTTTGTATGTAGGAACAAGGGGCTATTTATTGATCTTAGTTGATGTGACTATCTAAATGGTATTTGAGTATTTGTGCTATATTACTTTTCCAAAGTCAGAAATCTTCTGAGTTCTGAAACATGTCTGGCCTCAAATGTTTGGGAATTGTCTGTTGACCTGTATTTCTTGTAGCTATGTATACGTAGCTAATATATAATATAAAGCCTTATAACAGTATTATAAAAGCAATTTATCAAAGACAGTTTAATTGTTTTTTTCATAAAAATCATTCTATGACTTTTCTATTAGTTATTCAAGTTTTAAAACTTCAACAAAAAATCTGTTTGGTACTTAATAAATTATTCTCAAGATTTTGAGGGATGCAAATCAGGCCATATCTTATTTTTTTTATTCAGATAATGACTGGATGACAATAAGCTTTAGTCTCATTATTTTTTAAGAAAGTGAACATACTTTTGCAGAGCCAAAGGTGGGTACATAGCCAAAAATTACAGAATAGTTCTGGAATTTTTTATATTTACACTGTTTATATCCAAAGTTGTCTCTTTTGTTTATAATCAGCCAGAATAAAATCATCTTGAAATGAAACGGCAGATACTTGACAATTCAGTCACACACACACAGGTTCATGCTTCAAAAGAATCGTAAAAACGTAAAGCCTAATTTATGCTCAAACATTGTGAACCTCCCTGAATCTTCAACTGCATTTCCAGTAAATAACTCAGTAGTTCTTCATTAACCAATGTTCCATTGACCAAAGAAAGTTTAGCAATGGAAGGGAATGGAATCTATGGTGGGCACTGGCCAACACCACACAAACAACTCAACTTCGTGGAACCAGTCAGCAATATTCTTATACTTTCTCCTGCAGTTTCAAGTTCATTGTGTTGGATTACTCTATCGTATTGGTAAAAAATACAATCGCGTGAACCACTGGTAAGCCAACAAGTTGGAGATCCCAGGGACATCTAGTTCCGAAAAGTGCCTGGTCTGGGGCAGCAGTTGACCAGAGACTCCCTCCTCAGAGATTCTTCACCTTCATTCTCTGATTCCCCTTGTCTTTCAAGTTTCTAAGTTATAATAATTCTAAATTCATCCTTTTTCTGTTCCAGCTTAGGTTGTAGCTACTTCTTGCTGTTATCTCCTTGATGCTTCAGAATTTCTTTTTTGAATTTAGAGTTTTCCAATGCCTGGGCTAAAAATTCTTTATATTAAATCTCACAGTTAAAATAACAGGTGTGAGCTCCATCTTCTGAATGGGCCATTGCTGATACAGTGACATAGCCATAGGGTTGTACTAAAATAAACTCAAACATAAGACTTTAATTCAGCTTCTCCTAAATACTACTCCTAACTAATTAATGTCTCAAACAGACTGTACCACCTTCATTATTTGCACTATTACAACAACTGTAGGAGACCATTCTGAGTGGTGTGGGCCCAGCTCCCACTTGGAGATGCACAGGACCCATGCCCAAAGATAGGTTCTCCCATGGGGAATCAGGCCTGCAATGTGCCTAGGCCACTTTGAGTCTTGCTCTTCCTAAAAAACTCCTTCATCCTGAATTGAGGACATTTACAGCAAAGTAACTTCCTAAAATCCATGCTAAACCTTCCAAGGATGAGTGTAACCAGTTCAACCACTTTTGCCTTTTCATTTGCAAATATCCTTCTTCTGTGATGTGATTAGCAGCATTGGCTCCTTTATTTTCTGTAAAAGGTAACCACATAAAGCAAACCTGTGCATAGTAAATGAGGACCATCATGTAATGTGCTGAGAAACCCAATAAAGGCCAGTCATGGCAAGGGCTGAGGCTTTTGCTCCCCTTGAGAGAAAAGCCATGCTGTCCCTTTTCCTCCACCAGACTCGGTAGTCCACGTGAATGTCTCATTTCATCCATAATGCTGCAGACACCGCGGGCCGGTGTCTGCATCAACAACCAATGAACCTCATTTGAAGATTCAGAGTATAATTCTTATGGTAAGGTTCTTTGTGTAAACTAATTATCTATTAAGTCCTTTTACCCCTGTTTACCAGTTTTAAGTGCCTCATGTAGCAAGTAACTCATTTGTCTCATATTTAGACTAAACTCAAATTCATTGTTGAAAAAACATTATTCCTCATGCTAATAAATTGAGAAAACAATCCCCCCCCCCTAAAATCCTAGGTGATCTCCATTTGACCTTGAGATTACAGGCTGGATATTACTTATTAATAAATAAAAAATATGTAGATTACATAATAAAAATTATATAAAAGCAAGGTACCTAGAATAGCCAAAACAATTTTTATAAAGAAAAAAAATGAAGGACTTACACTATTTGATTTTAAGACTGATTCTAAAGCTATAGTAATCAAAACAGTGTGGTATTGAAATAGGGCTAGATAGAGATTTATGGAGCAGAACTGAGAATCCAAAAGTGTGTGTGTGTGTGTGTGTGTGTGTGTGTGTATATCCATACATATAATTCAATGGTAAAAGAGTAGTCTTTGCAGAAAATGGTTTTGGAACATTCAACATCAACATGCAAAAATTGATGTTGAGCCTTTCCTCCTGCCATACATAAAAAGTTAACTGGACTTAATTACAGACCTAAGTGTAAAGCCTAGAGTCTAAAGCTTATAGAAGAAAACATAGGAGAAAGTCTTGTGATCCTGGGGGTAGAAAAAGATTTCACAGACCGGGTATAAAAAGCATAAATCTGTGTCCCCAATAAATTTAATTAAAATGCATAAATCATAAAAAATTTTAAACTTGACATAATTTGACTTCATCAAAACTTTAAAATTCTGCTCTGTGAAATACACTGTTAGGAAATAAAAGGCAAACACCAGATCAAAGAGAAGACTGGGAGAAAATATTTGCAAATGTATATTTGATAAAGGTTTTATGACCAGAATAATTAAAGAACTCAAGCAACCCCCTACCCTTATCCCCAAGGAGTACACAAATTTGAACACTTTTCAAAAGAAGATACACAAACACATAAGAGGATGTGCTTTATCATAAGTCACTAGGTAAAGGCAAATTTAAACAATGTTGTAAGTATACATTTACTAGAATGGCTAAAAATTTTAAAAACTGACAGTACCAAATCCTGGAGAAGATTCAGAGCAACTGGAATTCTCATATACTGCTCAAGGGAATGCAAAAGGTATAGCCACTTTGGAAAATAGTATGGCACCTTCCTCTAAAGTTAAGCACACGGTTACCATACAACCTGGCAATCCCACTCAAAGACATTTTCCCAATGGAAATGAAAATATATTTTTTTACAAAGAACTGTAAGCAAATGTGTATATTTTCTTTGTTCATAATCACCCAAAATGGGAAACAATACACATATTTACCAACTGGGGATGGATAAACAAATCATAGTACATCTTTACAATGAAATACTACTCAGCAATAAAAATGGAAGAAACGACAATACATTCAACAATATACGAATCTAAAAACACCATGCTAAATAATTGGAATAAACTCAAAAAGCTGCATATGTTATGGTACTATTTATAAGACATTTCAGAAAAAGCAAAACCAAGGGGACAGAAATCGGATCCATGGTTGTCAGGAGCTGCAGATGGAGAGACAGACGAGATGGACTGCAAAGGAACACAAGGAAACCTTCTGGGGTGATGGAAATATTTTGTTTCTCGATTGTGGTGGTGATTACATGACTCTGTACATTTGTGAAAACTCATTGAAATGTACACCAAAAAAGGAGAGAATTTTGCTGTATGTAAATTATATCCCAATAAACCTGATTCCAAAGCTGAAAAAAAACCCCCCAAATTTGTATTGTGAAGTTTGGTTGTTTGTTGTTTTGCTGTACTATTTCAAAATCATATTTCAGTGTGAACTGTGCTTTTGAATAGATAACTGGAAACTTACTTCAGTATTTTCAGTTTTACTGAGGCATAGGATCAAATTAATACCAATATCTGTTTCTATATATCACTATTAGACTTTCTAATCTGTTCTTAGAATCCCTTAGTGAAGATTTAGGGTATGCAGGATGGCAGAAACAGCATAGAAAACAGTTCCAAAGTCTTTGGTTTTGTGGAAATCAGTTTTTGTAGGCTTTAGAGTTCAGCTTCTTTTTTTTTTTTAATAAGCTATTCCTAAATGCCTTGAAATGGGAAGTAAATCAAAACAAGTCTCTTGGATTGCTCTTACTGGTATTACATTATGTACGGAAACACCACTTTCCTGTTGGTAAGCATTAGTAAGACACATTCTGCCCAGTGTTCACCAGCATACAGGGACACTACAGAGGGGGGAAACAGAGAAGAGGATGTTTTGCTTTTGTTTGAAATGCACAACAGCTGTTGTATTCTTCTTGACTGGTTCCATATTTCATAAGGCCCAATAAATCTCTAAGAAAATAGCTCTGAAACATGGCTATTGTTTTTATTTTGGTGTTGAGCTCACAGCACAAAGTCTCTTTTTAGAACTCTTTCTCATTTCAGAGTAGAGCATGCCAAATATAAACCCCAAACACTCCGCCAGAAAAGCACAGAGGAAATCACATCTCTGGCAATAGATGTCAACTAACAGAAAGCTTCCTTTAAAACCTAATTCAGACTACTAGCATTTGCAAATCAGGTGTCTGTTAAATTGCTGGTCTGCTGCACTCTGAACCTTACATACTCTTTTCAAACCATTACTTCAAATTCCAGGCTATTGTTTCCTTATAAATAATTTTGGGGAAAATGTCTTATTTTTCTCTCAAGTGTTTCTTACAAAAGCCTGTGTAATTTCCCTGGCCTGCAAAGTGCACCCCAGACTGCTTCATTGGGATCATTGCCATAGAGATTACACACCCAGAGTAAGAAGCCGAAAGGAACATATTACTGATGCGAGTAATATATTTTCAATTTTTAATGAAGAGTTACTTGTCCACAACATTATCTCTTTCAGGTTCCAGGCTGTGTGCCAGTGATAAACTGCATGGCTCAACGTCTTATCTATTTTTAAGTGACCAGTCTTTAGAGGTAAATTCCCTGTTTTCCTCAGTGAATTGATCAAATGTTTGCCTACTATCGCTTTCCAAATGTATGAGATGTGATTTTTTTAAATTGAGGGTATGAGGTTTAAATATACTTCTGTTTCCTCTTTTGAACAAAAGTTTGTTATACACACAGCTGAGAGTGTACAACTGAGGCACATCTCTTGGGATTTCTGCCTGAGGTGGGAGCAATTAAACATGCGTGAGCTAGGTAAGCAGGTAAAGGGAAGGAGGGCCATCTTCTTTGCTTCAGGTTATTTATAAATAAATGCAAGTAATATTACTTCCAGATAGGATGGGATAAATAATCCAAAAAGCTAGGCCAAATGAAAACAACACCTGTGAAGATGGAAGAGAATGGAGACCAGTGTCAAGTGGCTGCTGGAGGAAGAACATGGCTGAGGAGAAGAAAGAAACACTCTGGGCCATTGGATCTTTTCTTAGAATCAGAGATTCATAAGGAAGCTTCACAGGGACCTGCAAATGTAAAGTACCGACATCAGCCAAGGCACACACAGTTTGCTGCGCCCAGTATTGAAATGACTTGTTTAAAGGTGAGTGTGGTATTCTTTAGGCATGTATCAGAGATTTGCTAGAGAGCCCAGTGAAGTTTCTACTAGCCAGTTTGGCTGATTTTCATGAGACTGTGACACTTCTCATTTATTCTTCTGGCAAATCTGAAGTTCTGTTAGAAAGCTGAAAGAGGCAGGCTGTACTTTAACTTTTCTCTTTTTTAATTTTCAGGCTGTGACTCTGGAAAACAAACAAGAATGTAAGAAGAGCACAAAACATTAGCATTTGATATTCTGAGCCATGACTTAGGATGCCCAAACAATGGAATTAGAAAATGTTTTGTTTGTTCTGATCAAAATAAACTAGAATAGAATTTGAGAAGAAGGCATTAGCGGAGACATATAAATAGGTGAAACTGTAAAACTTATTATGTGGTGGCAATGGCTATATTATGAAATTATAATGAAAGAACAGAGCAGTGTTTCACAGAAAAATTTTAAAAAGGAATTCCAAAGCTGCAGTAATAGCTTTAAACAGGTGTAATATCAATATACAATACAAGTTATAAAGTGTGCCTTACATTTAATATGCTAAATACTCTCATTAGGTACATATCACCAAAACTTGACATTGGAACAGATGGCCCATAAATATTTAAAGAAAATATTTTGCTTAAAATTAGATTCAATGAACAGGAAAAGGGAATATATAAAAAAAGGAAAAAAGAAAGAAAATTTTCTAGGACAAATGAGAAGATAGAGGCCTGTTAGAGATATCCAAATAAAAATAAAGTGGAAAAGATAATGAGGTTGAAAAAATCTATAAATGTTGGGGGTACCAGGATCTTCTTCTCTGCAAAGTCCCAGTGTCAACACTCAGTCAACACTCAGACATTAGCTGAAGACCCATTCTCCTAGAAACAGAATATCTGATACGTTGCCCCTTCGCTTCATTGATGATTTGTCCATTATTCAGAGGGCTGAAGACACACAACCAGTGGAACTGATATGCTGAGTTGGAGGTGTCCTGTTGGGCATGGCAGTGGAGGAGAGATTTGTCTTTGCAAAATCCAACCCAGAGTGATTCAGATACTCTTTCCCCTTAGTTTGAAAATTAGTGTTTTAGATTTGCTTCTAACCAATACAAAGCATTAGGGTATTAAAGGATATGTGATTTTCATATCAGATATTTAACAATCAGATATGTAACCTAGTCTAAGGTTAAATAGTCCCTGATGTTAAGAAAATAGATTTTGAAAAATTTAGCGGAAGGGTGGATACTCACAATTGTTGAGCAATTTCTCTGGTCCTGGCACTGAACTAACACTTACATAATTAAACAAAAATTATATAATAGTTTCTTAAGAGTCACAAATATTCTATCACAATGTATTATTATCAAGTTACAAAGAAGGGGAATGAAAATTTAGAGATTAAATCACTCATTCCAACCCCTACAGGCAGCCAGAGCAGAGCTATGGTCTGAATTTACCAGGCTAGCTCCAAGTCCCGGGTTTATGAGTGTGACCTTGAAAGCTTGCAAGTCTAACCACGCATTTAAAAGTGTCTACACCAGGCACTTAAATAAATTCTTGTAATGGCACAGGAGTTCTCTGATGAGTTCAGATTTAAAATACACACATATACAAGGTAGTCATTTCAAAGGATGGAATACTCTCTTAAGAGAGAATGTTAGGAAGACTAAATTCAAAGATTTCCAAAAAGAAAGAGGACTTCATTGACCATGTTTTAAATGACAGAGAGGGAAAGAGGTAAGGGATGGAGGGTGGGAGGGAAAGGCAGAAAGAAATCTACTACTGCTCAGGGAAGATAGCATATCATCAAATTACATGGAAGCAAAATCTATTTCTTTACCTGACTTCTGTATTCATCACCATATTTTCAAATTTAACAACAGTAATCTAGTACTCAAATATCCAAGAACTGTAAAAAAGTTTGCATTCCTTTACCCCCTCCTACTGCTAAATCTTTAATAGCATTTGTAATCTCTTCTGTCACCTGAGATTTTCCAATCTTCATTTACCTTTACAGGTCTCCATTGTGCTCAGATAGTGTCTAATTAACTACCTGAGGAAAGTCACTACACGCTCACAAAGAGATCCATAGTTGGTTTAATTAGAACCAAAAAAAGCACTATTAAATTAAACTTTCATCCTGTGCTTCTGTGCAAATATAAGCCTTCTATGTATAGAAAATGCTACACTTAGTCATTTTACACATACTGGATATAAATTATGAGTTTTATCATTCTCAGTATATGGTCAGTGGAAATGTTCAGTGTATTGTTTGCACTAATAACCTTGGGGGTTCCTATTTCTGTCAAAGCCTTCTTAGCATCCAGCAACTATGGATGGAGGTTGTTTATGAGTAATACTAAAGTCCTAGTTAGTAGGATCAGGAGAGTAGCTGTGATCAGTAGCTGTAATAGTAGCTGTTATTTTGGCATAAAGAACTTCTACTTTTTCCTTTATTTTCTTTTTTTTTTTCTTTTTAATCATTTCCTAATCCAAATACCAGGAATTAGGAAATGACAGAAGAACTCTAAGATGGCCCTCTCAGCCTGTGCCTGGACCTACTCCTCACCACCTTGTGTGTCAGAACTCAGTCCGTCACCCCAGCAAAGCATGAGACCTGTGTGTGCCCAGGACAACTGTGGGGGCTCCCAAGAGTCCTGTTTCACCTGATCCATTACAGAGCTGAGAGCCTCAGGTGGCAATACGTACCCTTTCCAGTGGAGCCTTTCTCTCCCTGGCATCTCTGTTTGTTGGCTTTGGTGTTCTGGACCCATCCTGTAATTACTTGTGAGAACTGATTTAAATTTTCAGGAATTTTGTGAGCTTGTTAATGCTATGTAGGAGCTTAAAATGGGCCACTGTTGGAGTGTTTAGACCACAGAAATTAGAAAACACTACAAATCAGGGACCCTCCCACCCCAAGAGCTGGTTGTTAAGCATTCACCAGCACACCACTGGCGGTAGGCAATAAGTCCTTACTATGGAATTTGGGCCTAGTTGGAGGGATCATTTAACAACCCAAAGGACAAATTTTTTTGTTCCTTATTTCTGAAAACAGCAAGTATTAATAGATACATTAATATAGCTAAAAAAATTTCTTAGAAAAAAATCCTTTCTCCCACCTCCCTCCATTTGCAGCCTCCATTTTCCAATCTCTTTCCTTTCAAGGTTGTGCCAGGTCAGAAGTGCTCCAAAGTTGTTTCTTTTTGTGTTTTATATATATATATAAATATATATATAAATATATATATTTAAATATATTTCATTGATTATGCTATTACAGTTGTCTCATTACCCCCCTTCATTCCCCTCCACCCTTCACACCCTCTCCCATCCACATTCCCCTCTTTAGTTCATATCCATGTGTCATAAGTTCTTTAGCTTCTACATTTTCCATACTATTCTTGTCCTCCCTGTCTATTTTCTATTTACCATCTATGCTACTTATTCTTCATACCTTTTCCCACTCTCTCCTCTTCCCACTCCCCTGTTGCTAACCCTCCATGTGATCTCCATTTCTGTGGTTCTGTTCCTGTTCTAGTTGTTTGCTTAGTTTCTTCTTGTTTT
>CM052538.1:125151431-125270823 GCA_028533065.1 Trachops cirrhosus
TCTTTTGAGAAATCAGCTGATAGTCTGATGGGAACTCCTTTGTAGGTTACTGTCCCCTTATCTCTTGCTGCTTCTAGGATTCTCTCCTTCATTTTTACCTTGGCTAATGTAATTATGATGTGCCTTGGTGTGTTCCTCCTTGGGTCCAACTTCTTTGGGACTCTCTGAGCTTCCTGGACTTCCTGGAAGTCTATTTCCTTTGCCAGATTGGTGAATTCTCCTTCATTATTTGTTCAAATAAGTTTCCCACTTGTTGTTCTTCCTCTCCCCCTTCTGGTACCACTATAATTTTGATGTTGGAATGTTTAAAGATGTCCTGGAGGTTCCTAAGCCTCTCCTCATTTTTTTTTTTTGAATTGTTGTTGCTGCATTCTTTTCTGTTTAGTTGTTTCTTTCTTCCTTCTGGTCCACTGATAGATTTGAATCCCAGCTTTCTTCCCATCACTATTGGTTCCCTGTGCATTTTCCTTCATTTCACTTAATGTATCGTTAATTTTTTCATCTAATTTGTGACCAAATTCAACCAGTTCTGTAAGCATCCTGATCACCAGTGCTTTGAACTGTGCATCTGATAGGTTGGCTATCTCTAGGTTGCTTAATTGTATTTGTTGTGGAGCTTTGATCTGTTCTTCCGTTTGGGCCATTTTTTTTTTGGTCTTGTTGCACTTGTTATGTATAAGGGGCAGAGCCTTAGGTGTTCACCAGGGTGGGACAACCCAGTCACTGTGTTGTGATGCTGTATGTGGGGGTGGGGTCTGAGAGGGAACAATGGCACTTGCTCTGCTCTCTGTCAGACTTCAGTCCCTTCTGCCACTTCCCCCAAAGCAAACTGGGCCTTTCTGGTGCTAATTCCTGTGTGGGTGGACTTGTGCATGTTCTAGAACCCCGTGAGTCTCTCCAGCTAACTCTCCTAGGAGGCTGGGAGTCTCTCTCTGTGCCTCATCCCCCACAGGTGTTTTCAATCAGTGCCCTGAGGCTCTATTTCCCAGCGCTGGGACCCTGGGTTGTGTGCAGTGCCTTGCTTCACAATTGTCGCCTTGCTGGGTCTGGTGGTTGCCACCCAGCACCCAGCATCCACCTGCTGCAGTCTTGCATGCCTGGGATGTGTTATGCGCCGAGTCCCACCACTCTTTGTGCAGCGACCCCTGTCTGCCTGACTGCCCAACTCCACCCCTCCTACTGGTCTGGATGAACATGTCTATTTTAACTCCTTGGTTGTCCGACTTCCATACAGTTCAATTTTATGTCAATTCTGGTTGTTATTCCATTTCTACATTATTGTTGTCCCTATCTTGGTTGTGCAAGGAGGCACAGTGTGTGTACCTATGCCTCCATTTTGGCCGGAAGTGCGTTATATACTTTTAAAGACTTTACTTATTTATTTTTAGAGAGAGGGGAAGGGAAAGAGGAAAAGAGGGGCAGAAACATCAATGTGTGGTTGCCTTTTGCATGTCCCCTACTGGGGACCTGACCTACAACCCAGGCATGTGCCCTGACTGGGAATTGAACCGGTGACCCTTTGGTTTGCAGGCCAGCACTCACTCCACTGAGCCACACCAGCCAGGGCTTTTTTGTGGTATTTTTACTAAGTCATCATGGTGCTTATTATTTGGTTTCTACCATGCACCAAATATATAGTTTTATAATAAGGTTTTTATGTTAATGTTGCAGAGAAGTTTTTAAAGAGAGTAATGGTCACAACTAAATTCTAGATTAAGTACTCAAACTCAGGTTAGGTCAACTCTCTGTTTGTTACCAATTCAGCTGAATCATCATAAGGAGGCAAATACTATAGTAAGGGAAGTCTTGATTCAGAAGAGTTGAGTCTCGTTGCTGGACATGGCAGGTAGTTGGGAAGGAGAGGGCTGGGGAACACTTACTCCTGGCATTTCCTTCTCTGCAGCGGGGCACTTCACCAGGACAACCCTTCCAATTACTCTTTATGTCTTCATACTACTCTCTAGGAGAGGTGCAGTGGCTTATCTTGTTCCCTAGTATCAAAGTGCCACTTCTTCCTTCTTCCTGTCTGTAAGATCCATTTGCAAAAGAAAGAGTCATTCTGTTTCCCCACCCCTGCCTGAATGCTGTATATTTTACATGATGAGAACTCCAGCCAATCCAGTCTTTTGAGACTGATAGATAAGTCTCTGTAATTTTAGGGTTCTTTATTAGGAAGCCCTTGGTTCATATACACCTGTATCATATTTTTCAGTTTAGTCTTAATGATAAAGATGACACTCCAATCTCAGTTTTCATACTTTTTAATGTCCATTTATAGTTCAGAATTCAGAAAGGAAAAAAGAAGTCATTTTTTTTTTTTTTAGGTCCTGTCAAACATCCAAAGGAATGAAATCTTGGGAAAGTCACTTAGGTTCTGTTTCTGCATTAGTAAAAAAAGAAAAGAAAAGAAAGTTACCAATATTGTAAGGTTCCTTTATTTACCCAATATTTATTGTGTACCTATTATATTTGTGTCCAATGAGTGTCAAGAACTGCCCAAGACACTAAAAATATCATGTCCCAGACCCAGACACAATGAGGGCATCTATACATATGCAAAAAAAGAAAGAAAGAAAGAAAGAAAGAAAGAAAGAAAGAAAGAAAGAAAGAAAGAAAAGAAAAGAAAAAATAAAAAAATTCTTATTTGCTTGAAGTTCATTTTCTGGAATAGAGCTATAATGTTAATATTTTATGTGCCAAAACAGCAGCACATAGAAGAGAACACCTAATTCTGCCCAGGTGGAATTCGAGGAGAGAAAAGACAGATTTTTTTTTTTGAAATCACCTCCTCACAACAAATCTTTTTCCAAACTAATTTCTTTTAATTCCTCCTTACAGTTTCTGGGAGATATCTTAATGAAACAGGAATGCAGAAAAAAAAGAAAGAAGCTAGTTAACTTATATATTGGAATGGAAAAAAATTAAGAAGCTAGATAATTTATTGTTCCTTAAAAAGTTGAGAACTGACCGAATGACAATTGCCAAACTGTATTAATGTGGTTGGGATGCCATGACAAAGTATCACAAACTGAGTTGGTTAAACAACAGAAATGTATTTCTCACAATTTTGGAGGTGGAAATTCAAGGCAAAGATATCAGCAGGGTTGGTTTCTTTCTGAATTCTCTCTCCTGGGTTTGTAGACGGTCTTCTTCCTCTGTCTTCACCTGGTCTTCACTCAGTGAAAGCTGTGTCTTAATCTCCTTTTCTTATCTTCTCATAAGGACACCAGTCATATTGGATTAGGCCTTCCCAAATGACCTCACTTACTTGGTCACTTCTTTAAAGACCCCATCTCCAAATGCAATCACATTCCAAGTTATTGGGGGTAAGGCTTTTGACATATGAATTTTAGGAGGACACAATTCAGTACATAACAGCCCCTTAATGAACTTTCTCTAGCAATAGTGAGAAATTTAACCATAATCTTGAGAATCAAGCACTCTGAGCACCTTTTCCAGGTATCCGTAGCAAGTGTATCCTTTCTGTAGGACCTGCTGGTAATACTGGCCTGTTTCTGTTGGTTTTTATGTATGAAACCCTGCAATTGGAAATGATTAAAAACTGATGATTCATTAAAATTCTCTTCTATTCACTTTAATTGTAAGGAAGAATTTCATCTAAGAGAACTTAGCATATCACATGTTTCTTAATCTCTTTTGTTTACTTTTTTCTCTCTTTTATTCCTTGTAATATTGTGTTGGCTAAAAAGTTCATTTGTTTTTTTCCATTTGATGGCTCCAGTAGCACTTAGTTGTTTTTAACTTCATTCAAAACAATTTTTGTCAGATTGTTTTGTGACATCATGTATTATGTCATATCAGCATGCATTTAAACAAACATCAAAATTGGTGACTTTTGTGTAGCCATTTTAATATTGAAGATGGAAGAAAATATGCAACATATTTGGCATATTATGCCTTATTATGTCAAGACAAGTAAAAATGCAACCGAAACACACACACACACCCAAAAAAAGACTTGTGCAGTGTGTGGAGAAGGTGCTGTGACTGATTGAACATGTGAAAAGTGGTTTGTGAAGTTTCATGATGGAGATTTTCTTGTTGGAGGATGCTCCATGGTTGGTAGGTCAGTTGAAGTTGATAGTGATCAAATCTGAGAACAGTCAACATTATGCTACGCAGGAGACAACTGACATACTCAAAATATCCAAATCAATGAAGTTATTGGTGAAAATGAAAAATGGGTCTTTTATTTTTAGGGAAAAAACCATAGGGACTTTTTGGCCAACCCAGTGCTAAGAATTGCCTCAGGGGGTGAAATTAAGGAATAGAAAATCAATCAAGAAGAACTGAATTCATACAGTTGTTCTCATCCAGCTGAGTTCTCTATTTGTGTATTTATTAAGGAGATTGTAGAAACTGTTGAAGGAGAGTGTTGCAAAAATGGAAAACTCTTAGTGGATGATTTGCTTTCAGTAAGAGACTTTGTTGGAATCATATCTTGTGCCTGAAATGATCTAAAACTTGAGCATAAAGTTTAATGCGCATTAGAATTCCATTGATTAGAAGTCTGACTTGTCCTTTGCCATGTCTCTGTTGTGCCTACAGATGGGTTTGGACTTTTGCCATCTGCCTGTGAAGTATGTATTGAATCTGGAACAAAATGTCTTTGTCCTTAGGCCTTGGGCTTCCTGACTGTTTTATCATATTCTACTTTTCTGTCTTTATTCTCAAATGTGTTTTATCTTTGTTATCCTTTCTCTCTGAATTTTATTTTTCCTATTTCATGTCTCAGTGGATTTCCTTTTGAAGTTCTGGAGAGTTTTTAGGAAAGTAGTTCAGGCAGAAACCTAAGGAACTAAAAGTGTCCAGATTAAATACATCTGATTGTGTCAGCAAATGTGACCAAAGCAGCAATTCATCTGGAGACCAATACAGTATTTCATACTTTTCCAAGTGAGAAATCTCTAACAGAAAATATCTTTGAGCTAATAAAAATTTAATCATGAGGATTTTGTTTTTCCTTTATTTTTGATATTGCTAAAGTGTGCAATACCTTGAATTAGGGAAATAGTCAACCATTGTATGTCTGTTAGTCTCACAGGACATGCCGTTTTTCAAATAACTTAAATGTTAGTGCCACATCAATTGATTTGTAAAAAAAAAATAAAAGCCATACTGAGTTACAACAGCTTTGCTCTATCTGTACAACATAACTACATTTGGAACTACTAAATTAGTAAAAGTAGTTGTTAGGCAAATTTATTTCACTCATTCCCATTCCAGGTTGTTTTGTCTTTCTCACCAGGTCTCAGAAGTGATGAATCCATGGTAAATTGGCGAATTCTATGAGGAGTCAAAATGAACTATATACTCATCACCCCCTTTCTTTTGAAAAACATTACCTTGCTAATCATATCAATGAGTAACAATAAAAATAATAGTAATAGTTACATTAACATCTAACATTTATTGTGAATTTATTGCTTTCAGATTATTGCCTCATTTAGACCTGAAAATGAGAAAGTACTATTATTATATTAATTTTACAAAGAAAAATCAAACTAAAACATTAGAGAGACCTGGGGTCATATAGCTACTAAATGGCAAAACCAAATACTACTCTGTCTTTCTCCGAGCATTTTTTTCACCATTTTTAACCACTCTGATTTAGTAGCCAATAGACACATTTTATCTGCTCATTTGAAAAGAAAATATTTGATTGATTATTTAAAAATTTAGTCTCAAACACTCCACTTCTCTGAAACTTTTTTCTAATAAATATTTAAGGAAAGATATTTTATACCATTTTATAAAAATGTAAATTGACTTAGAAAAATTAATGTATTTCTCAGATGCAGGTAATAAGGGAAATGGGAATTAGGTATTCGGGAAGAAGAATTATGTTAGAATATTAAAATTTTAATAATGCTCTGCTCCTTGCCGCAGATGTAATACTCATGTTTAAATCCTGGAATAAGCCTTGGGAGTTTTATTTAGAATTGGCGGAAAGATTTTCTTTCAGCTTGGGCTTTCTTGTTTTCCAGATTTCGACTATTTTGTTTATCAGATTTTAAAATATTTTTATTGTCTTATGTCTTTTGTGTTTTCTGATTCCTGCTTTCTCTTTCAGTTTCTTAGCTCTTTTCCTAGAAGATTTCTTTTCAAACTAAAAGCATATTTCTAAGAAAATGGCTTAGGGAGTGGGCTCCCCAGAGGTCAGGACTCAAGAAATGAAATGACTCAATATAAATAAAACAAGGAATCCGTTCCAGATCTGCTTAAAAATTCTGAAAGAAATACTGGATCCTTGGCCTGCTATTTTCTAACTTCTTTATACCCATTAACACTTCATTTGTGTGAAAGTATAAGAAATCTTTTGAAATGTGAGGTTAATTAAGAATTTTAAGACAATTGAGTTTGCTGTTTGCTGTTAATGTTTGCTGTTTGGTCTGGATGGCCTAACTCCAAGAAACTTTCCTTAGATGCTTTAGGTCCTGAAATATAGCAGCCTCCCACATTATCAAGATACCACGGAAAAAATTTAGGTCAGCACACTGGTCCTATGCAGAAGTGAGTCTAATCATCAAGACTGATTAGTAGAGCTCTCTCAAAGGGGAGAAATAATCAAATGCAATAGCACCAAGACTTTAGCATCATTCAGATATTTCAAATAACTATATAACCAATATATTTTTATTGATGGATAGTATATGATTTATTTCAGACTTGCACAAAATTTGAAAAATGAACCAATAGGCGTATGTATGATGATGGTACTGTGACCACAGAGATGCTTCTCATTGTACAGTTTTCATTGTACAGTTGTGTAAAGTAGCACAATTCCAGTACTAAAGAGCATGGAGAAAGGTTTAAAAAAAGCCTCTGAGTTTGGACCCCTGAACTTCATAGTTTGATGTGAGTCCTTAGGTTACCATGGCAACTACTGACCCCCAGGAGAGGTCCTCAAGGGGACAGTCTTTCTAAGGCTTCCTGGTAAATTTTCCCTCACCAATCCAAAATGGCCTCTCCCATAAAGGCAAGTCTTATGTTGGTGCCCCTTAACTTTGTAAGAAAATCATGATTACTGCCTCCCTCCTTGTGTCCCTGTTGCCACCCAGAATCAGTTTCTTTCCTTACCTAACTCACCAGTTACCTGTAGCTTTGGATTGTGTTATGGCACCAAAAAAAATAAATTGTGCAGTTTTGAATTTGCTGAATACTTAGTCAACCTAAAAATATGGTCTGGGATTTTGAATAACATTTTAAATCTTAGATTTATTTTTTCTCTCACAGCTGAAGATAGACAATGAGACTAACAAGTAAGCTTAGTTTTGGGGAAATGCACATTTCTTGATGATCAGAGTATTGGATAATACACTTTAAGCACTGATTGATGACTAAATATTTCAGAAAAATATTGTGTGTTTTAAAAAATATTTGATAAATATTTTATAAATGTTGAAATGGATTGGATTTTTTAATTGTATGTGGGATTATTTTGGAATGATATCTCATTGTATAAAAGTCATACAATTCAAAATAATAGCAATGATAGAATAAGTATAATTGAACTGTGTTAATTACTGAGAGCCATTGCCTTTTGTAAAATGTTAGGTAGTAACAGGAATATTAAATGGGGTTGAAGAGGATAAGTTCATTATATTGAGAGAAGGAAACTAGATATAGACAAAATAAAACATAATACGATTTGGAATAAACATCTCATAAAATATTCTGAAGATTTGTTGATTAATGAAGTATAAAACAAATGAATTTCCCTTCCATTAAATATTCTGAGTTGCTTAAACAAAATGGAGAATTTAGTGGTTGTTGATGTTATGACATTCTTTTCCTTAAATTAAACAAGTCATTATTTTCATACTTTATTGAACACCTATTATGTTGATAGAATCTTTCCAAGTGCTGGGTGTTTTACAAAGGAGAAACCTAGAAAGTGTGGTAGAGCTTGAAAGGATTTTGGAGATTTCACTTAAGAATAATCTTTTTAGCAAATGAGGAAATAAAACTAATGTAATTCCTGGTCATTGATCTGAAAGAGTTTATATCTACATGGGTAAAAGGAAAGCTTGTTTTTAGGAAAAAATATATGAAAATGTTAAGCTAGTAGACCCCAGTGATAAAAATAGGGATTGTGAATTTAACTCTGTTACTTACTAGCTCTGTGATCTTTGGCAATGTCCTTAACCCCCTAAAGACTTCATTTTCATCATATAAAGACTATGTCTTTCAGGGTTTGTTTTGAGAATTGGACATGATCAGGTTTTTAAAATGTTTAGACACATTCTACATGTATGTGATAAGTGCTCAGTGAATGGTAACACTGATTATTATTACAGGGCTAAAGCTCATTGGAAGTGTCATACTAGCATCATAGACGTCAATTGCCCTTGGAATTCTGAGTCTGAGAAGGCAGTGTCAAAGATAACTCAATTTTTACCTTTACTTTTTCCTTCCCTTCCCTTTTCCGAAAAAAATGACATAATAAAATAACTAAACATCACCTTTTTTTGTCTTCTATTCCACCAGTGTCTTTTGCACACCACCACACACACATGAATTGAAGGTTTATTATCTTAGAGGCACAGCTCTCAGGATACAGGGACAATTTCTCCATCGACTATGATGGGTTAGCCAGACACTGTGAGTCTGTCAGAACAATAGCCTGATAATTCAAATCTTCAGCATTATGCAGCCAGCTAATAGTAGCTGTCACTTTCCTTTTAGAAAAGCTTCAGTTTCTTAAACTTTAGGGTTTTTTTAAAGCATGCTTTTAAAATAACTAATTATAAAGTAACTTTCCAACAAGCTTTAATTCCTGAGAACAAGTAAGGGTTCCTGCCCTGTAGAGCAGGAAGCAAGATCACTGCTCAGGAACTCTGCCCCTGCTGCAATATTGCGAGAGACATCACGCTCTTTTCTGATGTCTATATGGAAATTCTTTTAATACTATTGTTTCTCATTTTATTTTTTTTTCTGCATGACCTATCCCTTGCTACCCTTTTTGCTTGCAGTTTCTATTGCCTTGCTATATTATTTTTCAACCTTTTTACATATTTTATTGTTCCATAAACCTAAATGTTGATTTTCTTTCATACTTGATTTAATTTATTTTGTGAGTTTGTGTTCAATTTATAGATTTTGAGATAACTCTCTCTCATTGGTTCTTTACACTATAGACTGCATAAAATCTGATTTATGAAAGTTCACTTTGTTTTTGATATAAAAGCAAATATCACATTTGATTTGGCCTCAGTCACATGGGGTTATTAAGGAGGGGAAATGTTTTTGATACTAGTAAAATTAGCCCTTTTGATTTTCTGTTGAAGCAAAGAAGAGGGAAATTGACATTTGCCTGAGTTTGATATTTGAGCTGACTCTGATCTTTGATTATTTTTAAATGTTTATTAAATCTGGGTCCTGTCTAAGAAATCTACTGTTAGCAGGGTTTTAGTAAATCAGCAACCATAGCAAAGCCAGATGCTTTTAAAACTGAAGGCACTGCATACTTTTTGAGAACTATTTTCCCCAGTTAATAACGTAAGAATAGTGGTAACCAAATAATTCCACTTTGGAGTCTGTGATATTTTCAAGAATGAGTTAGACAGGTCCCTAGATCCTATTCTTGTACCACTCCAAGGTAACAGTTCTTCTCCTGCCAGGGCCTTCCGAAAGAAATTTTATGAGGTATACACAGGTATTGCTTAGCATCTAGTGCAATGTATACTTAAAGGAATTGTACAGAAAACAACAATTGATCTTTAGGAGATGTGTAGATATGTTTTCTTGTGACTATTGCAGGTTTCATAACTGAGGATATAATTCACCTGAATCTTCTTAGTACTCAGCAAAATGTGTTTTATTAGCTTCAAACCATTTGTTAACAATTCTTGTGTTTTTGAGAAGTTTTTCTTTCCAGTATTTTATCTAGTTTATTTCTTGAGGCCTTACTAGGGCAGACTCTCTACTTCCTTTCCCAACAGTTTTTGAAAGTGTGACCTGTGTTGTCTTAAAAATAAATGAAGACGATACATGTTTGGAGCTGTGGAGGAGTAACTGCTATCAAAGGAACCCTTCTACCTAAACAATGAAAAACGGTGTATAAAACAGCAAAAAATATCACCCAATGTAAAATAATTTGAATAGTGTTTTAATTATTTAAAAAATTGAGTTCATAAGTTTAAAACTCCAGAAACAGTATCTCAGATAAACCCAAATGGCTTCACTATAGAATTCTACCAACTATTTGAAGAATTAATACCAATTATACACAATTATTTTTGGAAAATCAAAGAGAAGGGAACACTTTTCTTTCATTTTATCAGACTAGTCTTAGCCTGATATCAAAACAAGACATTACAAAAAGAAAACTACAGATAAATATCCCTTATGAAAATAGACTCAAAAATACGCAACCAAATATTATCAAATTGAATCCAGCAATATGCAGAAATGTTTTTTCTTGCCACAACCAGGTATAAACTTGGTTAAAAACAAAACAAAACAAAACAAAGCAGTCAAAGTAATCTACCACATATAACAGGCTAAAGCGTCAAGTGATTATATCAACTAATACAGAAAAACATTTGATAAACTTTAATACTTTAAATCTCTCAGCAAACAAGGAGTAGAAAGGTACTTTCTAAACTTGATAAAGAGTATCTTTAAAATACCTATAGCTAATATCTTACTGAATGGTGAAAGACTGTTTTCCCCCTAAGATCTAGGTTCTACTCTTATTCAACACAGTACTTTCGGAAGTCCTTGTCGGTGCAATAAAGCAAAAAAGGCATAACAGGCAAATTTTGCTTCCCTTTATACTATATACATTAAATATTAAAATATCTTACTTAAGATAGTATTTTCTCTTAATGTAGTAGATAAACTATAATTTTAATAATGTGACATTTATTGGGGGGGAAACCCACGAAGATTATTCTGTTCTAATACCTGATGCTTGAGGTAACAATAACCATTATAGGACCATGGTTTTAACAGCGATATGAACAATTATCCAAGTTAGAGGCAACTGGGGAGACAGCGAAGGCATAGTTCACAAGTGGTATCAATTATTGATCATTTACCAGAGATTAACAGAGAACCTTTGAAACCATTCTGCTCTTAGTGATAATACTAAGGGTCTTTAACTTCAAGAAGTTTTCCTCATACACTTTGTTCAAAGGGGGAAACTGAGTCATCTGAACGCTGAAGAGATTCCCAGAAATACATGGGAAAACTGTGGCATAGCACAGGGAAACACAGGAATATCAAATGCAAACCTCTAAACATACATGCTTTGCTGCTTTAAGACCTCCTATAGCCACATTCTATAATAAATATGCAGATTATCAAAAAATGTATGGAGTTCTTTCCATAACCAAGGTTGTATAAGGATGTCAATGAGCAAGACATTGCTGAGGGCAACATCAGAGTAAGTCACAGTATGTCATGTCAGCGAATGCATTACGGTCGTTTTTAATGTGTAAGTGGGAAGAAGAAAGAGTTGCTGACTTTGTTTCCCAGACAGTCTTACTCTGGAATCTATGACAAGTCAATCCAAGCAGGTCTCCTGGAGCAACAGGTCTTCATGTTTACAGGCTTATCTGTGTAGATATGTGAGTGTGTGTGTATGTACGTGTGAGTATTTGTATACTTTAACCAAAGCTGATGAAAATTTCTTTTTGTCCTATTGACTCTCCCTTTTAGAAAACAAAACAAAACAAAGCAATAGTTCTCCTAGCCTAATCGTCTACTTGATAGACCAAATTTTTAATGTTTAATGTCTGAATTGTCACATCCAAAAGAGGCCTTATAAATCCAAGCTTTGCTGTTTATATTTTTACACCAGATTTCTCAGTTGACACTTCATTATATTTATGGTGTCTAAATGGCTCCACCAAATGAAATTTTATTCTGGGGCTTTGATGTTGGCTTCATAAGATCACTTTAAAAAGTTTATTTCCCAGCTCCTTTTGAAAAGGAGGGTTTTCAAGGAAATGGCCAATGCATGTTGGCGTGTGGCTCTCTGGCTCTGCAGAACACGGTGCTGTTGCCTGCAGGCTTGCTGTTCCGAAGTAAACAGAGTTTGTTAGGGAGAAAAGATAGGATGCTGCTTCAACCTTGAAGGGGGAGGGAAGAAAGAAATAGCATTTTCTCAATATAAGCTTCTGTGATAACACCAAAATGTGAAACTTTATGAATGCTTTTTGAGAGATTCTATTTTTTGATAACCCAGAAATTGCATTTTTGGCAGGGTGGTTTTAAAGAAGGGAACACTGGGGCTTTGATTTGGTCCTCTGTTTTTATCTGCAACTTTAATCTATATACGGGGAAGGTTTTCTTTGACATTTGTAACAGCATTTCTGAGATTGATGCTGCTGCCTATTATTATACAGGAGAACATTTGATACTAAAGGTTCCCACAGCTCCCATCAGCTTTCTATAGCAGGTCTGCTCTCCTGACATTTAATGTCCCTTAAGCCTGATATGGTCTGATAACTTCACCATGCAGCTGCTTTGGGGGGAAATAACAAACTGCGGTATCCTTGATTCTTTGTAGGGATTGTCACTACCTACATCACCAGTCACCCATCACCCTTTCCCTTAATATGTGTGAATTAAAGTCTCAGAAAAGTGCATGCATTGTGTCTGCGCGTGCATGTACCAAACAGACCAAGAATAAACCAGATTAGAGAAAATGTAGACTTCTTATAAACGCAGCCAAAGGACTCACCATCTGTCACTGGTGGGATCTCTAAGTTATCTTCCTGAAGCTGACCTTTGAGTGAGCCCAGATAAAAGGAAAAGTTGCATGTGCCTTGAGTATCAATTTTTCACAATCACTCTTTTGATTTGTATTTCCAGAAGGAAGGGTCTTTGCTGTAAATGCCTTAGCTAACAAGAGTTGGGATTACTTTGCTAAACATAATTCAGAATCCAGTTTGGAGCCTGGTGAGGCAGACAGCTGTATCCACTCACTGATGAACTGCCAGTGGAATACTATGCCTATCGTCTATATCTTGATCTAAAGATCTCAAGATCGACTATCAATCAGAAAAATCAAAGCTCAAAAATCATCCACAGTAAGCTATTTTTTGTGTAAAAAAAGTAAAATATTTGTATTTACTTATTTCACACAAGAAAACCCTGGAAATATATTTCGAGAAACTAGGTAAGGTACTAACCAGTAGAGAGTAAGGCAGCAGGAAAGAAGTGGATTGGGGTGGAAGTAGGAATAAAGCTCTTGACTTATATTTTGTTATATTATTTTATTTTTTAACCATGTGAATGTATTGCCTGTTCAAAAATTTTTAATTTAATTTTTAAAAATACTAGGGCCTTTGTCTTCATTTGAGTTTTATTTAATATTTGACAGTAATAACCAGACTCTAGGAGACCAGGTGTCTACAGCTGGTTACACCACTGATCTCTAAGTTGTACCACTGAGTTCACAGAATGATGGTAACTAAATTTTGAAATTTGTGCTTCATCATTCATGGGCCCCTTTTCTTTGGCCCATCATAAATTCATAGAGGGCAGACACTGTATCTCTGGTGACAGTGCTGAGGACATACATACACTGCTAAGTAACATTTCCAGTGGATTGTAACACGTGTTTGAAATGAGAGAAAGAATGATGACCCACTTTCTCAGCAGTAAAGACTGATTAGTTCTTACTCTTGTGGTATTCTATATCCAAGATAAATTTTATAGGAACACTGTTTTCAGTCCATTGCTCATGAAGAAAATTAACCTTTCTCATTTTAGTTATCTCAAGAATTATTGGATTGCAATACCAATGAAGGAAAACAATATGAACTTTCTGAAGTTATCTTCTTAGTGTAATCCAAAAAATAAAGCCTTGTTATAATGTTGGCAACATGCAATGAATGCAAAATATGGGAAATTTAAAAAATTTAGTACATCATGATAGCTTTGTTAAACTGGGAGTGGAAAGTGAAGTTAATTCTTTGATATCTCTCCCAGTAAACTAATGTACCTAAGCAAAGCTATATACTGTGATATATTTTAAGCCGCCAAATACCCAGGAATATGACTTAGAGAATTAAAAAGGTCTCAGCTGTTACCCAGAAATAACAGAGAGAATGTGGTACAAAAGGTACTGTGAATAATTAAGAGCTGACGAGGTCAAAAATAAGTCCAGAAAGATGACTGACTTTACCAGGAGAAAAAATTCAGATGCTGTCTCAGGAAATCGAGGTAAACCACATCATGACTGGACTATATAACCTGAAAGGTTTAATCACTAGAAATTAAAAAAAAAAAGCCATCTGGATCAATGAGGGCTTTGGGGAAGAAGATAGAAAGAATATCTACAGATTAGGAGTTCACTGTGATACAAACAACTGATTTAAAATCTGAAATCATAAGTGATTTTCCTGTGTGAATTTTTGGAAATTTTAGGAAAAAGCTAAGGCTTAGTAATAATTTGCTTTTATTCTGAATATTAGTGATGATATGTCAGCCTTAACAAGGAGGGAGAGGAAAAGAAGGAGAGAATAATGATGTTTGAAATGGGAATGTGGTGAAGGAAGAGAGGAACAAAGAGTTCCTTCCTGCTCTCATCCCTCACCTTGAGGTTAGATGATTTCAGTTCTAAAAAAATAGGTTTCTGTGGAATAACAGTTAGACAGCTTGTGTTCTGCAGGGAAGAATACTGCCTGGAGTTTTCTGTTCTCCTTTCTCTGAAAGCAGAGTGCTGTTCAGCTCAGTCCTGGGATGCCTGGCCCCTCACTGTGGACTGAACATTTAGAAGGGAAGGCAGAGAAGAGGCGGGAGGAGGATTATAATTCTTCTGGTTTCTTGTGTTACCTCATCAGGACATGTCCTCATTCTACCTTATCAATTTATAGATGAACGTTGGTAGCCAATTAATAGACAGAGCTCTGATCTAATTCTGTGCTTACAACAATCTCTGATTTTCAGGGAATCCTAATGAAGAAATGCTTTTGGGAGTATGTGGAAGTTTGCAAGTTCCACAACTATGTAAATAATTTAGCAGCCTCTAAAATGAATTTGCATTAATATAGTCAGGGCTCCCAGCGTGTCCATAATAGATTTTACTCTCTCTGCTTTCTACTGGCTCCAAATCTCCCCATTCATTACTGCACAGGGATTGTTTTATAAACTTAGTAGAAACCACAACAATTTTCTAAAATCCTTTGCTTGGGTCTATGCAAAACTGTTTTTGTTATCCAATCTATATATTTCTTTAGCTGGAAATTTCTGCAGGGTTCATGGCGTTGTTGCTCTGATTGGCCCTCAGGGAAGGCCCAACAGAGCAATAGTGCCTGCAGAGGTCTTATGTCATGGCCTGCACTTTTTTAGTGCCTTTCAAGAGAGTCTGCAGATGGGATAATTATTGTCCCTGAAAGCTCTGCCTAGTGGCCTGGCATCCCAGGAATTTACCCAAGTTGCTTTCTGATGGTTGTCTGAGTCTGTCCCTTGCTGTAGGGGTTTCACAGGTATAATGGGATTTTGCTTTTAAGGTAGCAGGCAGGCTGTCTGGCAAAGAATCTTCTTACACAGAGAGGATGTACTACCCTTCCCATTCCTGCGCCAGTGCTAGGAGTCTTTGATTTAGAGCACTACAGCTGCCGCAGTTCATTACTGTACATTTTAGAGGCAAGTTCGGCTGTATCAGTGGGTTACCCCCTAATGTGCTGTACTCATTGTGATAATAGCTAAGGATATTACAGACAGGAGGAGTGCATACTGACTTTGGAGCACCACTACTCTCAGCCTTAAGTGGGCTTCCAAATAAGAGGCAGAATGCTACCTTACAAGCTAGCTATCCCCTCTCATAGTGACCCTGGGGATTGTAGCTACCCCACTCTTTTTAGGTTTCTAGGAGTCTAGGTGAAGGCAAGGGCTTATAACCATGACTGCTCCATCCACAAGTGACTATGGGGTTCTAAGAGCCATAGTAGCGTAAGCCAGGGCTGAGGAGTATGAAGGGATTCAGCACATCAGTAATCTCTCTGGATGTCTATTTGTCTCCCAAGTCATAGTCCAGCTACTCCGTTGCTCAACTCACAATACGGTGGGTTCTATAAGAAAGACCATCATGATAAGCAGTGTTTACTTGGCTCCCAGACCCAGTAATGTCCATTTAAATCGCTCAGATGAGGAGGCATGCAGACACCATATTCAAGGATTAAGGAAGTGGACATAGCAGTAACGTAGGAGTCAATGACCATAGGTCTCTGGTCTTGTCTTTGCTGTTGAGCTGTTCTGTGATTTTGTGCAAAGTCTCTTTGTGCTTTTCATGTGTTTGACTGGAGAATTATAATACTTGCCAGCTGATGAGGCTCTTAGGACTATATTTTTCTGAAATGCACTGTCAAAGAAGGAACCAAGAGTTTCCTAATGCTGCAACCTTTCCGCATAGACACATAAATGAAGTATATTTTTAGGCTGCCGAATAACATAGAGATTTTCTTTAAACAATCAATAATATACCTCGCAACTCTTTCTAGTAATGAGTACAAATATGATAATTTAGGTAACTATCTTGTATTTTCTAATATACGTTGGGGAATCTGCTAGGTGTTTCACATTATATTTATCCTCACAATAGCTATTCAGGATAGGGGTTATTATTTCCATTGTACATGTGGTGAAACTGAGGTTAGAGTTTATACAACTTATATAATTTGTCCAGAATCTATCCTTTCATCTTCATTTAAAACCACTGCTTTTTGTCCCTTTTTTTGATGTAGTTTCATACTAATTCAAATTTATTGAGGACTTTGTATTCACGTTATGCTATTATTTCTAAGTCTAACTGTTTAGCTAAACCATTAATAGACCTTCTTCACCCATCTGATAACTGTATTCACCCAACCCACTATTCTGGACACATCCTTGATTCATGAAGATCTTTCACTGTCACACTTTTAGAGAATGCTCTCCCACTATAACTAGTAGCCTTTTCACTATCTTACTCTTCATAGCCTACCTTTACTTAACATCATATCTAGTCCTCAGACTAATTCATATTCTCTTGATCAGCTCACTCCTTGGTCTGTTTTATTTGTCATTTTGACACTCTCAAAAATTACCTTATTCTTCTAAACTTTTGTTTTCCTGTCTTATCTAACCTACAAACCTCTAATTTTTTGTTATCTTTCCTCTCAACTGCCCTTTGTCTCTTTAATGCCCACTCATTTTTCAGCTCTCAGCTCAAAGATAACATCCTCAGGGTTTACTCTCAGCCAGCAGATCAATTCGGTCATTGTGTTTCATGCTCTCAGTGGTCTGTACTGTTTCTTCCTAACACTTGTTAGAGTTTGTAATTATATCTTTCTTTATTTAATTATTTGATTTGTATCTTTTCCCCCTCACTAGCCTGTAACCTCCATTATGGCAGAATCCAAGTTTGTTTTACTTAGTCATTGACACTCTTTAATTTCAGACTCTCCTACTCTCCAGAAAAAAAAAAGATAAAACAAAACAAAACAAATCTGTTTCTCTCATTGATGTGCACGCCATATGTTAACATTCCTCTCCTCCTCTTGTAGTATCAGATTTTGGACATTTCTTCATTCACTTTAAACTTTTGATCCTCAGTCATTCTCATGTCTCCAGCTCTTGCCATACGGCCTCATAATTCCAAGTTGTCGGTGAAGAATCTATCCAACGCCCTTCCCTCTGTATATTTCCGTCTACCTTTAATACACTGCATCTCAGCCACCCATTCCTTTGTCACATTCTGCATCATGTCATCATGACAAATTGAACCACCTCTGAGACTGAGTATCAGACATCCAAGTCGGTACCACCACCGCAGGGCCTTCCAGCTCCTTTGTTCAAATTCTCTCACTGTAACATTCCTTTCACCTCATCTAGACTTCCAATCCATTGACCCTATTAATGTTTTTCTGCTTTCATCTCCTTTCTCCTACCATCATTATAAAGACTTCCTTATGGATACGCTCAACCCTGTCATCCTCCCTCTCTCCTGTAGTCATCGTCTAACCTGCAGCACTGAATGTATTTAACTATCTTCTTTTCTATGCCTGGACCTAATCAGCAAGAATACCTGCTGATAAGTTTCATTCTAGATTCATGTTCATGATCTTTAAACAATCAACTGCCTGGAATCCCAATTATGTTTTTCTAGTGGGTTTACTCTCTTACTGTCAGAAATAACTGTTTTATATCTTTTGTCCTCAAAGCTTCTGCACCCTATATCGTCCTATTCTCACTGAGTGACATCATATTATATTCAAGTAAGAAATTAGAAGTCATCAGATGTAAAGGCCTCCAGTTTTCTATCACCAAACTTAACTTTCGTATGCCACCCACCTTCTCCTTCCCTCCAGTTACAGGGAGGTTTCTTGCCTCACAAACTTTGTTGAATAACAATCCTCCACCTGTGCTCTGCATGCCATTCTGCCCCACTTGCTTAAGGAACTTGCTTTTTAAGTTATCCCTTTTGACTTCTTACTCATCAAAATTTTCCCTATAGATTATCCCTAAAAAGTATAAAAATATTATCTAGCATCTTTCATCTTCATGACCACCCTTGATATCCCATCTCCCCTGAACTACTTCCTCATTTGTCTACTTCCCTCCATAGATAGCTTTTAGTGGGAAAAAGAGGTCATCATGAAAAAATTTTTACATAACCATCTCTCTTTACTGCTACCTGTACCTTTTTAAAACTCCTTCCATACTTACTGTTAGGGAAGTAAAATTTTCCTTCTACATTTCTAGGTCCTTTGGTCCATCTAATAATCAAATTAATATGACAGATTAGCATGAGAAAAATAAATTAATAACATACATATCAGGTCCTATGAGAAATTGAGACCCATAGGCAGTCAGAAAATTGAACTTTACACGTCATCCTGAATGAAGGAAAAAAGGGTAAGGTTTGGGGGCTTCCAACAGGAGGAAGGCAATTGACAAGAAGATGGGAAGAGCAAATGTCTGGTGAATGAATGTTTGCCATGCCATGCAGAGATGACGGGACACAAGAGGAATTTGATCTCCAGGCTCTGCTAAGCTCCTCCTAACCTTACAACTGCTAGCTTATATTCTTTATAGTTATCTCTGATGATATTTCTCTTTCTGAATCAGGCCCTCTATATAAATTCTTTTAGGTAGTTAAGGGACAGGTAAAAGTTTTTCTTGGATCTGCTGGGTCTTAATTGCCTTCAGCTGAAAATAATCCATATGCCAAAATGGTATGTTTTGAGGAGGCTCATTTCGAGCCCTTTCAATAATTATCTCCTTCTGTACCCATCCTAGACTCTTCCTCCCTGCATCCTCACTTCTCTCTAATTTCCTCATCATCACACTTGCTCTAGTTTACCTGGTCATTCTCCACAGAGCAGCCAGAGAACTGCATTTTCATTATACACATTGGCTCATATTCCCTTGTTAAAAACATGCAGTGACTTTTATTTTACTTAAAAGACAGATTGTTATATTTCTAATAGAAACAGTTATTGGACTAGGAGAGGAGGAAATGCCTAAATGGAGAAGCAAACCAGACACATTTTCATTACTTGTAGGACTCACAGTGTATTGGGAAACACAATGGTCTCCAACAGATATTCACAAAGATAATTGCCACTGTTAATAGTGTGATAAAGGAAAAGTACAGAATGCTATGAGAACCCATGATAACAGCAGTCTCTCTCTTGTAAAAATAACATTTGTTCTGGGATCTTAAGGGAGAATGTGTGTAGTAAAGTGTTAATCAAGACAGGTAGAAGGAATAATATGTAGGAATGTCCTGAGACAGGGAGGAGTAGGGAGCTTTGGAGTCACTGAATTGTGACCAGTGTGACTGAAACACTGGGACTGGAAAGGAGAGTTGTGTGAGATAGGGCTGATGAGGTGGACAGGAGCTAGGTCCTGCGGAACATTGTATGTTACTTCAAATACTGTGGACTTCATCCCGAGAACAAACAGATGTCTTTGAAGTGTTTTAAAAGATGCTTGACATTAATTTGTTTTTTTTTTTTTAACAAGGCCATTCTGGTTACTATATAATGGATGAAAAGCAGATGTAGGTAACTTAGGTAATTATTATAAATTTCCAAGAAAGAGATAGTTATGGTTAAACTGGTGCTTTTAGTAGAAATAATAAGGCTTGAGATAATTCAGAAGTTGGGTTGACAGGGTTTAGTAATTGGTTAGGTGGGGGTTAATGGCAACAGACATAACAGGGATAGTAGATGTATCAAAGATAGATCTTAAGTTTCCTGCATGAGTAAATGGATCTGTAGAGAAGCCCATTACTGAGAATGGGAATGCGGAAAAAGGAGGTGGTTTGGTAAAGAAGATAATACATCAGAATTCAAACATTAAAATTGAGATTTTTGTAAGAAGTTCAAGTAAACTTTGATGAGTGGATAAAACAACTAGGGGACAATTACACAATGGAATCCTACTCAGTCACAACAAAAAAGAAAATTTACCTTTTGCAACAGTATGGATGGACCTGCAGAGCGTTACACTCCGTGAAATAAGCCAGTCAGAGGAAGGCAAATACCATATGATTTCACTCATATGTGGAAGCTAATGAACAAACAGAACTAACAGGAGAATGGGGACACACTCCTAGATAGAGAGCAGGCTGACAGCTAGGGTAGGGTATGTGAGGGGATGGAGAGATTGAGCACAAAGGAAAAATGACTCATGGACATGGACAACAATGGTGACTTCTGTGGGAGGGGGCATAAGAGGAATAAATGGTAATGGAAAAAACATAATAAAAAATAAAGCAAAAAAGAGACATGACATTAAAAATTAGAAAATATCATTTATTTGCTTTCTTCCCTAAACTCCACACAATTCATCAACTGTATCTCTAATTTTTAAAAATTCTCCTAAATCCAGTCACTTCGCAACATCTCTAAACTTTTGACATCGATCTGAGCTATCATTTGTCTTGCAGTTTATTATTTTCTAATTGCCTCTCTGCTGCTCTCTTGTAGCCTATTCTCTGTGAAGCAGCTAGAATGATCCTTTTAAAATGCAAATTTCATCATTCCCCACCTTTACTATACTTTTACATTGAAATACCATATCCTTACATTGGGCCAAAGACCCTACAGGAGCCAGTTCCTGTCTTCAACCCCCAACTTTTTATTCTGCCCTTCTCTTCAAAATATACCATGTAGCCACACAGACCATCTTCCTGTGTTTTGAACAAGATTACCCCTACTCCAGGGCCATTACACTTTATGTTTATTTTACTTATAATTCTTTTCTTCTTACTATTTTGTGAGTTTTGATTGAAATATCACCTGAACATTCTACATAAAACAGCCTGTTCTTATAGGCCTACAAATTTAATATTGAATGATGCCACTGAGATTCAGAGTAGGAATTATTTCTTGGCATATGTGTATGACATACAAGAGGAAAATGCACTCAATGACTTTTTCTTCTGTTTATACAAGAGAATGTATTTTTATTTCATTAAAGATTATTTTATAGACTGTGATGTACAAAAGGTACACCAGCAGGAAGAGAGGATGCTGTTGTGTGAATAAAAGTGCTTTATTGCTTTAGTCACAGAAAACAGCTGCTGGTTAGCATATGCCTCCTGATCTTGATTAATCATGGAATAAAATAGTGAAATTTGTGACTATGATTATTTCAGAATACTGTGTGACAAAATGGCTTTAAAATAAAATGTCCTGTTTTACCACAATGAAGATTTCTAGCTCGTAGGGTAAAAGACAGCCACTCAAGATTTTACCATGATTGAGATTAACATGACCCTAGTAATGGCAGTGTTATATAACTCTTAGACTTCTCATGGGATTGTGTCTCAACAATATCATCAGGACCTTGGATAGGTCAAATCTATTACTTTAGGGCACTTTTTAAAAAATGCTAGAAATAAAGGTCCCAACTACAGTAGGACAGAATGAATAAAAAAATAGAGATACAATGAATATTTGGGGATAAAATTCATGAATATTTTGACTGATTAGAAGTCGGGGTTTGAGAGACAGGTAGAAATCAAAAATAAATCCAGAGTTTTCAGCTTATGAATGTTGGGAAATTATCCTAGAGATATAAATAAAGAGATCCAATTTTGATAGAAATATTATACTTATTTTGGATAGAATGAGTTACTTTCATGAAACTTGTGTGGCAATATCTGGCAAATAGCAAGAAATATGAATCCAGAACTTCAGAAAGTATAAATGATAATATAACCACTTTTGAAGCCAGGAAAATATAGATGATCCCTATAGAAGAATATGTGAAAGGAAAAGAAGGGAATGATGAGAAAGAATGGGATTTGATAAACAAAATACAGAGTTAATGGAGGAAGACAGCAGGAAGGATTCTAAGATACAGATCAGGACAAATAAGGTAATGAAGAACAAACAACATTAAAAATGGGAGTGAACAAGAGTCTAGGCTTCAAAGATGTCAACTTGGATAAGGAATGAAAAGAGGCCAATGGTTTTTGTCAGTTAGATTTTGGTGACCACGATACAAATAGCTGAAAGCAAATGAGAACTGTACCTCTTTGAAGAGTGGGGAAAATGTTCCTGGAAGCTTCCTAACAGACTTCTATTCATGTGTCCTTGACCAGAATTCTGACACATGCCCATGAGTAAACCTATTCTTGGCAAGAAGAATTTGAATGACCATGGCATATACTAATTATACTTTACTTACTGAGGTTGCAGAGTGTGAATCTCTCTCCAAGCCCAAGACTCTGCAACACCTGAAAACATGTGGGTTCTATAAGCATGGAAAAGGTGGAGGCTCATGATTAAATAACTAATAAAATGTAGCATGAGAAGAAAGTAGCAGTGTGTGTGTGAGAGAGAGTCAGAGAGAGAGAGACATAGAAACAGAGACAGACAGAGAGAGATGATTTTTATTTCCTTAGAAACAAATGACAACCTGTTCTGCATTGGTGTGTTATGATTTCAAATCCACTTGTTCATGACTTAAGTGATGTTGTTTGATACAGGGTGAAGTTATTTACATTGGGGAGACTGTGTCAGAAAAATGCCATCAAAATTGTTGTGCTACTGGGCACTTATCAATATGAACATAAGGAAGAGCAACTGTGGTGTAATCAACATTGAAACTTTAAATACCAAGAGTTTGTGAGGACTTAGCGAGTGTTCAGACTGGGCAAGGATACTCTTTGCTGATCTAAACTGCTCTCTGAAGACCTTGGGACATTAGCTGTTGCTTTGGTGAGGCTGGTCTTTGCCAGTAGTAGTGAGAACCATGCAGCCACCCCTGAAGGAGATCATCTTGCCTGTGAACACCAGTGCCCTCATTCTGCTAACATCACGCTCTAGCCCTGAGGGACTTTAAATTAGCACTTGTTGTTGAATCTCAGCTCTTGTTTGGCTAAGCTGACTTATGAGAACCAACTCATAGAAAGATACACCTCAACTAAATTTAGACTTTGTTTTCTTTTTATATCACTTTGCCTGGAACAATAGTGTAATTAATCTATCATTGGTTAGGATATGTTATTTCTTTATTGGCTTATTAAGAGACATTACCCTGGATGCTATTGGCTTGTGAAATATTATCATTATAAATTATAATTCCTGCAGTAAGTCTGTGCTAAATAAATTATTGACCAAGATAATCTCAGTCTCTTGGCATAATTTTGCTATGAACAAAACACAAGGTCAACTGTTGAGAGGAAAAGGATAAGGGAGGGCTGCTTAGGACTTAAGAGGGTGATTAGAAACTGAAACAGCATTTATGGGGATTGGGGAAGTGGTATATATGTCCAAGGGCACTCTACCTGCTGGACGATGTGAAAAACACTGTCACTAAGGCAAGCACCGCTCTGATTTTTTTTAATTTGACTTAATGTGGAGTCAAATACATTAGAGGTGGAAATGATCCACTTGACCAACCTGTCCTTTTCATGCAGATGCAGAACTGCTCTCACAGCAGATGTTTTATTGCTTCGTTCAAATTCACCTTAAATGTCCTGACTGATGAAATTTCCACAGCCTCCCTTGGGAGTCTACTCCATCATCCAATAGCTCTGCATGTCAGGCAACATTCCCTGTGGTCCTGTCTTCATTCTTTATCTCCTTCTATTAGTCTTCTTCTGGCAAAATGATTCCCCTTCTGTGGAGCTTTTGCATTCAAGCTTTTGTCACACCTCTCTCAGTTACCATTTATGCTGTTATATGTGTTTCAGTTTCTACTCTTTCTTCATCTATAGTTCTTCTACACCCTTTAATAATGAGTACTTCTTTCCCTCAGAATACTTATGAATTCTTGGAATCTTTAAAATCTTATGTTTCTTTTTAAAAAAGTTTTATTTATTGATTTTTAGGGGAGGAGAGAAAGGAGAGAGAGATAAAGAGAGAGAAACACTGATTTGTTGTCCCACTTATTTGTGCATTCATTGGTTGATTCTTGTATGTGCCCTGACTGGGGATCAAACCTGCAAACTTGGGGTATTGGGACAATGTTCTAACCAATTGAGCTACCCAGCCAAGGCCTAGAATCTGATGTTTCTTATATGAACTATTATATAATAGACAGGATAGTCTCATGCAATAGACTCCTAGTCATGTAATTCTCTGCTGTTACTCTGCTTGGATTATTTTCCCCTGACCCCTCATTTTTGAGGGGACCCTTCTCAGCCTATAGGATGATATCCAAAATTTTAGGGAAACATATGCCATAGATTGAATGGTTATATCCCATCCAAATTTTGTATGCTGAAATCTAATCTTCAGTATGATGGCATTTGGGGAAAGGGCCAACCTTTGGGAGGTGATTAGGTCATGAGGACTCTGCCTATAAAAGAGATCCCAGAGAACTCCCTTGCCCCTTTACACCCTCTGAGGCTATATTATAGAAAAAAAGCAACTGTCTATGAACCCGGAAGCAGGTTTTTACTACACACTAAATCTGCTTGCACCTTGATCCTGGACTTCCCTGCCTTCTGAACTGTGAGAAATAAATTTCTATTGTTTATAAGCCACCAAGTCTATGGTAGTTTGTTACAGCAGCCCAAATGTACTGAAACAGAAAGTTATATTGAAAGTGGGGTGCAGCCTTGGCTGGGTGGCTCAGTTGGTTGGAATGTCATACCATACATAAAAATGCTGTGGGTTTGATTCCCAATCAGGGCACAACCTATGTTGTGGGTTCGATCCCCAGTTGGGGCACATGTGAGAGGCAACCAATTCATGTTTCTCCCTCCCCTACCTCTCTTTCCCCTGTGCTCTCACTCTAAAATCAATAAACATACCCTTGGGTGAGAATAAAAAATAGAGAGTGGGTTACTGCTGTGACAAACACCTAAAAACATGGAAGCATCTTTGAAGCTGAATAATCGGTAGAGGTTGGAATAGTTTTGAGGTGTATGCAAGTCAAAGCCTATATTCTTGAGAATGGACCATTAAAGGCGATTCTGGTGAGAGCTCAGAAAGAAAAGAAGAGTGCTGTAGCAAAAGCCTCAGTCTTTTTAGATTACCTAAGTAATCCTGAACAGAATGTTGGTAGAAATATGGATGGTAAAGGACATTCTAATGAAGTCTCAGATGGAAATAAGAAACACATTATTGAAAACTGGAGGAAAGGCAATTCTTGTTATAAAGTGACAAGGGACTTGGCTGAACTTTGTTCATGTCCTAGAGTTCTGTGGAAGGTAGAACTTGTGGGTGATGAAATTGGATATTTGGCTGAAGAAATTTCTAAGTGAAATGTTAAAAAAGCAATCTGGTTTCTCCTGGATGCTTGTATTATAGTAAAGTGCAAGAAGATAGAAATGATTTAAAGACAGAATTATTAATCAGAAGAGAAGCCCAACTTCAAGATTTCAGAAATTCTCAGGCTACCCATATAGAAAAGAATAAGAAAGACTATTTGAGAGAGAACACTAAGGGTATAGCCATATGACCATATGATAAGGAGATTAATCAGCCTTCTGGACAGAAGCTGAGAGCTATTGTCTAAGACAATGCAAGAATAATCCAGAAGGCAATTCAGAGGTCATCAGAGCTGCCCTCCCATCACCAATCTAGAGTGTCTGGGGCCCCTGGGGCCTGTGGCACCTAGATGCATCTTACTTGGTGCCACCTTACATCAGGGGTTCCTGTTCCTTGCACTTCTTTGCCCCCTTCCTTGGCCAATCCACTTGTGGCTCTGGTAGGTCCAAATGCAACACAGGCCATGCTCAGGAGAGCTATAGGGGCATGGCTCAGGACTCCAACACCAGAAAGCTGTGGGCCCAAGCAAAAACTTCTACAGGGCCACCCAAAGTCATGGGGGCAGGACTTCACAGAAAACCTGCGATGGAAGGACTGTCACCCTGTTAGGTCCTGAAAGTAGGATCCCCACAACAGTGCATTTGGAAGGCAAGGCCCTCACTACAGTGGGCCAGGAAGGCACAACATGGGGCCAAAGAGCCTTAAAGACTAATGGAAATGCCCCATTGGGCTTGGGATTTGCTTGGGTAGGAACTGTCATTCTCCTCTTTTCTGTTTCTCTCTTTTGGGGGTAGGAATTTCTATCCTATGCCTGCCTCACCATTGTGTTTTGGAAGCATATATGTTTGATTTCACAGATTCACAAATAGAGAGGAATTTGCCTCAAGATCAATCATACCTTGAATTCACCTATATCTAATTTAAATGATCTTTAGATAAGTCTTTGCACTTGGACTTTTGAGCTGATGACAAGAAAGATGGACATGAATTTTGGAGACCAGGAGCAAAATACTATACTGAAAGTCTGTGTGCCCTCAAAATTTATATGGTGAAATCTAACACTAAATGTTATGGTGTTTAGACGTAGGTCCTTTGGGAGGTGATCAGGCAGGGGGAGCTCTTATGAAAGGGATTAGTGCACTAACAAAAGAGGCCCCAGAGAATTCCCTGTCCTTTCCACCATGTAAGGTTATATTGAAAAGATGTTCATCTGTAAACCAGGAGGTGGGCTCTCACCAGACACTGAATCTTCCAGTGCTTGATCTTGGGCTTCCCAATCTCCACACCTGTGAGAAATAAATACCACCATGCAACTCAGCCTGTACTATTTTGTTAGAGTAGTCCAAATAGACTAAGATAATATCCCAGTAGACTCTTAATAGATGCCTTTGCCTCTAATCTCTTTCTTCCTTAATACTATCGTCGACTATTGCCAAACTAATCTTCCTCCAAACTCTTTTATCATGTTCATTCCTTTCTCAAAATTTTTAATATCTTACCTACCCATGACCTAGATAGTGAAGCACCAACTCTTAAACCCATTATTCCTTTTATAGTTTGTTTGCAAATTACTTTTGCAAACCTTCCTTTAACATTATAAATTTTGAACTTGTCAGAATGCTCACAGTATTTCCCTTAAATGAAAAGTTTCCTACTACTTATCTGCTTATCCAATTCTCAGTTATTTCTGCCAATTGTCTTTAAGTCCCACCTTTTCAACAAACTATTTCTTGATCTTTTTTACCTGTGAAATCTTATGCTATTAATTTCATACGAGTCATTCATAGTGGCACATTTCCTGGTGGCACATTTTTACTAGTTGTATCATTATTTAATTCATTGTGAGTTTTCTTGAAGACAGGCTGCATTTCTTAACAACAAGTTGAACAGCTTTGTTCAAGTCACTTAATTTTCCTGAGCTTCAAACTTCTCATTTATGAAACAATAATGGTAATAGTCATTTCACTGGGTTCTTATGTTAAATAATGGAAAATGTCTAACTGTTAAGTACTATTAGGTAGCTATAATAAGTTATACTTTTGTTTGCAGCTTCCATATGCTTCATGTGCTTAAAAATTATGCTAGATTTTAATAGGTGCTCAATACACATTTGGTGAAATGAACAGTTAATTTATTCATTTCTAGTAAGTGAACTTTCTCTAAAGTTTTTCTTTTTCTTTCTTTAAATATTTACAGATTCTGGGTGAAGTTGATTTGGTCTCATGTCCCTTAGAAAATAATGAACGGGGCTGCAAATGAATAAACACTCATAGTTGTTTGACCTCGCTGTTTTATGGTAGATGATTTTTAGTTCTGACATAGCCTTCACAAAATGAATACGAAATAGTTTGGTTGTTTCTTCAGAGGTACTATCTACATTGGCAATCCAGGAAAAATTATGTCAAAGCTACTTATTGTTTTGCCCTAAAAATCTTATGGACATGAAATTTCTAGGGTTTACTCAAAGAGCTGTTATACTTGTTTATTTTTGTGGTGGTATTATAACTCATGGTGAGGGCAGTGAAGACATAAAATTCATAAAGAGAGAGAGGGAGAGAGAGAGACAGAGAGAAAGAGACAGAGAGAGAGAAATTGATTTGGGATAACCACCCACATATTTGCAAGAGAAGAGTCTGTTAGTTTTATTAACCCTGAATACCTTTGCACTTTATTGAGATCTATCCAGTACTGTCTGCTCACTCTAGTTACTCCTTGTTTTATAAACAAGCTAATGCCTTAGAGAAGAGGAAAAAATATGTCTCTGAAAATTTTACCAGATTAATTTTTTAGGTATAAAATTAAAATACAACACCACAATTGTTTAGTGTTCTGTTAATTATTGACATGAATAAACCTTGGTACTTTACTCAAAGGAATTATCATGTGACCCTGTGCATTTTGGACTCACACCTGAAACACTCTTCTGAACTGAAAAATTCATCTCTACTTTTCCTGAATGTTTTGCCAAATGGGAGATATTGTTCTCAAATATAAGTTTGTTTTATTTCCTTTGTAGCAGTAAAATCAGCTGTTATAATTATTATTTTTATTATGTAGGTCTTTATTTTCCTCAGCATTTTAAGGTGGCTGTATTTATGGAATCTGACAATTTATTAGCGAACAAACCTAGGCTATGCAATTTGTCCAAAGCATCCAAAGAGCTCCAATTAACAGAGTTTTGGGGAACTTCAAATACTGAGAGCCTTTGAATTGAAGCCATTCCCCAAGGCAGCATCTACATGGCATCAAACAAAGGGGAGATCTGGCAGTTCTTCTCTTGATTTTATCAGAGTATCTAGTCAGGGCTGTATCTCCCTGCTGAATTAGCTGGTTTGGCTGCCTACACTGATCAAATCAGGGGGATAATTGTCCAATCCTGCATTTTTTAGCCTGTAAACAGAGCTTAGAATAAACAAAACTAAGTACATCCAATAATTGGTCTTCTTACTTTTTACAGAATGTTATTATGGTATTACTAGGCCAATTATCCAAGGTCAGAATATTTTGTTGGTTTGTATCAAAGTGTTTTTGTTTTGTTTGGCTTTAATTCTACCCACTGTAAACCAAAGTAGCTTATTTAGAGATGTTTAACAATGGTTGAAATCATAGCATCCTGCTCTACTTCAAATGTGATTTATAAAAAGTTTATAATGGAAAATATGACATATAAACAAAGTACTACCTGGATGTCTATGCCTGGGTATCCATTATCTGAAACATAGCTGCTGTTCTCTCCAGTTCATTGAACAGCTCTATTCCAAAAACCAGAACACAGTCATACTAAAGCAGCATTAATAATGTAGTCTTGGTTTTGCATCATTAGATACTGAGGCCATTGATGTTTTGCCACTTATCTCTCAAACCAGAGGCATTTGCTAAGACCAGTCTCCTATTTTTAATGATAATACTAAGCCATAGAAAAGATTATTACATTGTTATTTTTCTTGTATGAATGGTGACACAAAGACCATTCACAAGTTTTATTACATTCCTCTTGTTGATGTACCCTTAGAAGGTGGCATTAATAGGAACTATCTTGCACTTTTTTTGGAGCGTTTAGTCTGAATGTGGGGAGCCTATAAAGTGATTTTCCCAATACAAACCACTGACTTTTGGGTTTCTTATTCCCTTCTTGAAAAACAAGAAGAGAAAAGAAAAACAAATGTCTTGCCTTGGAAAAGTTGTTTCCAAAGAAAGAAAACTGATCTCGTCACCCTCAAACGTGGCTTTTCTATCATGTTGGGAGCTGGGGTTTTTACCCATTGGACTTTGAGTTCAAAATATATGTCTTATCCTAGCATAGAACAGTGCCAGTCTCTAAGTCTGTCTCAGCATACCACTTTTTTTCCAAGTCTTCCTGGATTTTCTCTTATGGATGCCTTACTCTGAGTGTTCGCTTTCACTCTCTCAACTCTACTTCCCATCGTACTTTCTCCAAAACAGATTCAGTACCTCTCCACCTTTTCCCCACTCTTCCCTTAGTCCTGTCCCCCAGCACCTTAGTCTTCAGACCATTAAAGTCATTATTATTGATGCCACTCATGCAAAACTAGCATGATGTCTAAGTAAGCTCAGAGACTTGTTATTCATCCCCAAGGACTTCAAAGTAAACAAGTTGATTGTAAGCTATTAAGTATCATAAAAATAGATTTTCCACCTTCTTAGCTCAATATCACTTCTTGCAGGCTGTTAAGCATTAGCTGACATTACACCAGAAATTAAGTGCACCACAGAAGTTTGTGTTGTCTGAAGGCCAGCCCACTCTTTGTCTGAAGGCTCTCTTTCAGGTGGTGGTAAATAATAAGTGTGCGTGTGTGTGCTTCTGTTTGAGGGAAGAAGGTGGTTTGTCAGAGAGAAGCAGAAGTAAGTAAAAGAAGTTGACTCTACAAGAGATGGCAACCACATGATATATCCTAACTCTGCGTTTAATACATAGGTCACTAAGTGAGTGCTGCATTCTTTCCCAGCAAGGCAAATATAGCCCAATCTTGCTGTTCAACACAGACTTCTACTCTTTTGGACTTTGTCCAGACAGAACAGAGGGATACTTCTCACAGAGTATACAGTAAGTGCAGCAAAAACAAACTCTATTCTTAGCAGTATTCCTATGGACAACACCCCTAAATCCCCTCCATTTATTCCTCTTGCAGTGTCTGACAGGCCTTTCTTCAATACCACAAACCAATTGCATGGCACCCCAACTATCAGATGACCTCAAGAATTTTAAACTTTCAAAAGATAAAAAATAAAAATAAAGGCCTTGCAGCTGTCATTCTGCTCCGAGTGCCTTCAATACAATTCATGCACAGATCGTTTTCTTCTCCAGGTTGAATGAAAAAAATAAAAATAAAATCTCTATAGTCTTCCTCTGGTTCTACACTAAAATATCCCAGGGGGTATAAACTCAAGATTGCTTCACAAATCCTACACAATTTTTTTGGATGATAAACAGCCCTGTGGGAAATAAATTATGATAGTCAGCTAGAAAATGGAAAATGTCTAAAGATTTCTAAAAATAATGATTACATTTCTCCACTGTTTGACACATAGCCATTTTTACAGAAGCACACGAAGTCAAGGTTAGGAAGGGCTGCTGGAGCCTGGTATGAAGCTGTTCTTTCTGGTCTTCCTGCACCTGATACGTGGGGAGGAAGTAGCCTTCAATTTCACATCCTGCAATAGTTCATCTTGCCTCCTCTCTCCCAAATCAATCTCTCATGATTTCCCCATTTCGGGAATAAAAATACTGTTATCATCCATTCTTCTTTCTTCCTGTAAAAATTAGAGCATGTCTGTGAATATTTAAATATTTGAGGGCAACAAGAACAGGGTATCTGTTATGATGATATATTGAGAATACATCTGGAAAGAAGTTTCTGTTTACTGTTTTCAAAGGGAGATAAAGTGCATTAAAGCACATTGAAAAGTTTTGAAAATATCCAAAAAGGAAACACTTTTCTTTATTATGTTTTGAAATAGGACTTGAATGCTTTTAGGGGGGCTTAACTCTTATTTAATTGATTCTGTTTTTCTATTGTGTTTTCTCCTTATTTTATACCTCTTCTGAGATATCTTACCCTAATGATAATCTCTCATGAAAAATAAGGAGACACTGGGTGTCTATATAAATAAAGATGTCCCCTGTTAGTTACATTACACCAGTGGTTTTCAACATTTTTCATCTCATGGCACACATACACTAATTACTAAAATTTTGTGGAACACCAAAAAAAATTTTTTTGCTGACCTGACAAAAAATAGGTATAATTTTGATTCATTCACACCAGATGACTATTGTATTGGCTGTTTTCATTTTATTATTTGACAGTCTAAGAGAAAAGAGACCAGTTCCCCCGACTAAATAGTCAGGTATTACATGTTTTAAAAACTTGCATCACACTGGTTGAAAATTGCTTATTATACTACCTCTGTCTCACTCTCTTGCAAAGAAACTTGCACATAGAAGGCACTGCAATGTTAAATTAGAGTGGATCAGGCAAGAGGGCAATTCTTTCAATGGAAGGGGCTCAGTCTTTCAAAAACTGAGGAAGAGGTTAAATAGAACACCTACTGCCTGCAAAATAAAGAACTACAGAGATAGAATTAAAGTCAAGTCTTTAGTATTTAGTAAAGAAGAGAAAGCTTAGTGTGGGGTGATTTTTCTTAACAAACAAAACATTGGTTTATCAAAGCCTAAATTTACATCATCAAAGTAGACCTTGTGTTACAAAACATAAGCACAGAATGTGGCCGAGTTCTTCATTTTATTTGCATTTGTGTCATGCTTTTGTTGCATAGGTATTTTCTGAGGATTACTGATTTGTTCTTCTGGAGTTATTCTTTGGATGTCAGAGACTGCTAATCTGTGCTGCTGGGTCATAATGCAATTTGATTTTTTGTCATTTATGGACAAATACCTTTGTTATTTCACTGGTCATTTGCATATGTTCTTTAAAGTAATAGTGTTTTTCCAAAATTTTATGAAATTTATCTAAGAATGTGGTCCTTGCAGATACTAGCAACTGCTAATAATAGAAATCTTTTATGCAATCCTCCCACGCTTACTCAAAGGCAAGGGGCTATTTTGAAAAAAGAAATCCCACATTCTTAACTTTGATTTCCTGTATTACATCATATTTCTATAAATGTATATAATCAGTGGTCTTACCCAGGGTATTCTGTAACTCATAAGGTGAAAATTTAGGGCAAAATCATGTCTATAGCATATTTTTCTTTAACAAAATTAATGATTTATTTATAATTCTTTTTAAGAAGTCTAAATAAAGAAAAATGCTAGCTTTTATATTATTATACAGCTTGTATGTCTCATAGTGAAATGGATTTCTCTAACTTGAAATTTGGTGTCTTTTAGAAAATGTTAACAAAGAAATTTACTTAACTTTTCAAATGTTGGCATTCTTGGAGAAATATATATTTTTTTTCTTTAGTTTATTGGGACTTTGCTTATATTGCTTGTTTTATTTTCATTTCTTATTATGGAATACTAAGTAACATATTTAATAACTTCTAATGACATTATCAAAATGTATATGCAGTAATTCATCATCCAACTTGAGATCTGAATATGACTAATATCATTGAACCATCTCTGTGTCCTTTTTCTATTTTATAATCTACACCTTCTGTAGTTTTTTAAAGATTTTATTTGTTTATTTTTAGACAGAGGGGAAAGGAGGGAGAAAGAGAGGGAGAGAAACAACAATGTCTGGTTGCCTTTTGCTCGCCCCCAACAAGGAACTTGGCCCCCAACCTAGAATGTGCCCTAGGCTGGGAATCGAACTGGTGACTTTTTGATTCGCAGGCTGGCACTCAATCCACTGAACCATACCAGCCAGAGCTACACCTTTTGTATTCTATTCCATCCTTCCATATTCTAGCCAATTACTAAATTTGGTGTTTACTGATTCTTTACTTATTATTTTAAAAAGGTTTCCCCTTCCCCTTTGTTTTATTTCCATGTCTCTAGTTCTATTTTGCTCATTTGTTTTATTGATTAGGTTCCACTTATAGGTGAGATCATATGTATTTGTCTTTCACCACCTGGCTTATTTCACTTAGCATAATGCTCTCCAGTTCCATCCATGCTGTCTCAAAGGGTAGGGGATCCCTCTTTTTGTCTGCTGCCTAGTATTCCATTGTGTAAATGTTCCACAGTTTTTGATCCACTCATTTACTGATGGGCACTTAGGCTGTTTCCAGCAAGCAGCTATTGTAAATAATGCTGCTATGAACAGACACTTCTCCAAGGAAGACATACAGAGAGTCCATAGACATATAAAGCATGCTCAACATCACTAGCCATCAGACAGATGCAAAGTAAAACCACAATGAGATACCACTTCGCACCAGTTAGAATGGCCATCATAAATAAATCAACAAATCAGTGCTGGTGAGGTTGTGAGGGAAAAATGCTGGTGCATTGTTGGTGGGAATGCAGACTGATGTAGCCACTGTGGAAAACAGTATGGAATTTCCTCAGAAAACTAAAGATGGGACTGCCTTTTGACCCAGCAATTCCACTGCTGGAATTATACCCTAAGAATCCTGAAACACCAATTCAAAAGAACCTATGCACCCTATGTTCATAGCAGCATTATTTATAATAGCAAAGTGCTGGAAACAGCTTAAGTGCCCATCAGTAAATAAGTAGATCAAAAAACTATGGTAGATTTACATTATGGAATACTATACAGCAGAAAGAAAGAAAGAAGGAATTCCTACCATTTGAGACATCATGGATGGAACTGGAGAGCATTATGCTAAGTGAAATAAGCCAGGCGGTGACAAAAATCATATGATCTCACCTATAAGTGAAACCTAATCAACAAAAAAATACAAATGAGCAAAATAGAACCAGAGACATGGAAATAAAAAACAAACCGACAGTGACCAGAGGGGAGAAGGGAGAGAGATAATGGGGGAAAGAAGGGGAAGGGCAAGTCAACAAACATGTATACAGGACCCATGGGCATGGACAACAAGGTAGAGATTGACTGTGGGGTGGGGTGGGGCAGGGGAGAGCAATGGAAAAAATGTGGGACAACTGTAATTGAACAACAATTTTAAAAAAAGAAATTCTACCCCCTATAAAAGTCAAATATATTTTCCTATATATTTTAAATGAATTCAAATGTGCCATTCACTTTATGTCTGTAATTCTTCTGGTATTGATTTTTATGTGTAGTGAAATAGAAAAATTTATTTATTTTCTCAATTTGAAAAAGTAATACTGCGGCACATATAGTTTCTCTTTTCTACAGTGGTCTTCAATATCACATCTGTTAGATTTTAAATTTTATATTTGTGATGAGCTGTTTCTGAACTCTCTACTGTGTCCTATTAGGCATTTTTCTTTACTCATAGCAAGGCGTTATTTACTATACATCTTAATATATACAAAGGCAAACACCTTTACCTCCTTTTCCTGTTTTGCTATGCTCCCTTCTCCTCCTCCCTATCCTTTTCTTTAGAAGGACTCTGGCTATTCATGGGCATTTGTTCTTTTATAAAAATGTTAAAATTGGAATGATGCATTTCTTAAGAATGCTGCTGGAATTTGGTAAAAATTGCTTTGAATCTACAAGATTCATTTAAAGATAAATTATATCTTTATATATTGAGGTCTTCTTACCTACAAAATTGGTATGTCTCACCATTTTCATATTTTATTATGTAGCTTCATGCTTACTTTATATTTTATAAATATTATATTATATTTTATACATTTGTATGTATATTAATTTATTAAACAGATTCTAATTAAGTCCCCAATATGTGTCAGATCTTTTTTCAAGTCACAGGACAGAGAGTTAAAAAAGTTAAGAAAGTAAACAGAATTTTGACAATACTGTTATACCTTCTTTTAACCTATATGGTTTTTTTTTGAGGAGTCTGTTATTATTCTGTCTTTTTTATACTTTACCTTCTATTTATCTTCTCTATGGCTTTGATTTTATTACAATTTTTTGCATTTTTTTCTAAATTTCCTTCTTGGTACATTCTTTGCTTTCTGTATATGTTATTACATCTATGATAAGTTCTGAAAATTTCTAGCCTTCATTTTATTCTAATGGCTGTTTGTAGTCATTCTAGCCAACATTTTTAATATAAACCTAATCATATTTATTTTAACAAAGGAGAAAATTCAAACAGAATAAGTAACTTGCCAAAACTCACATAATCAAAAAAATGTTAGTGATTCAAATTTCTCCATATAAGATTGATTATGTGTAATCTGGGCCTTCTTATTCTATGCTTTGTGTCTTTTAACCTCTTTCTCATATTTTCTCTATCCCTGTTTTGCTTTATAAGTTATTCTTATAGATCTAGTTGCCATTTCACTAATGATTACTTTAGCTATGTCTAATCTGTTGTTTAATCCATGTAGAGCATATAAAAATTCATAAACTCTGATAATCAGGATGCTTAGAAAAATGATTGAGTACAGTTGCAAAATAAAGGAAGAAGTAAAGGCTATGAAAAGTGAAATAAAGGAAAATATATAGGGAACGAGCAGTGAAGGGAAGGAAACCAGGACTCAAATCAACATTTTGAAACAGAAGGAAAAAATAAACATTCGATCAGAACAGAATGAAGAAATAAGAATTCAAAAAAATGAGGAGAGGCTTAGGAATCTCTGGGACAACTTAAAATGTTCCAGCATTCAAATCATAGGGGTGCCAGAAGGAGAAGAGGAAAAGCAAGAAATTGAAAACTTATTTGAAAACATAATGAAGGGAAACTTCTCCAACCTGGTAAAGGAAATAGATGTGCACATCCAGGAAGCTCAGAGAGTCCCAAAGAAGTTGGACCCAAGGAAGCACACACCAAGACACATCATAATTACATTACCCAAAATTAAAGATAAGGAGAATCTTAAAAGCAGCAAGAGAAAAGGAGACAGTTACCTATAAAGGGCTTCCCATAAGACTGTCAGCTGATTTCTCAAAAGAAACCTTACAGGCAAGAAAAAGCTGAAAAGAAGTATTCAAAGTCATGAAAGGCAAGGACCTACATCCAAGATTACTCTACTCAGCAAAGCTATCATTTAGGATGGAAGGGCAGATAAAATGCTTCCCAGATAAGGTCAAGTTAAAGGAGTTCATCATCACCAAGCCCTTATTATAAGAAATGTTAAAGGGACTTATCTAAGGAAAAGAAGATCAAAACTATGAAGCATAAAATGACAATAAATTCACAACTATCAACAACTGAACCAAAAAACAAACAAACAAACAAACAAACAAACAAACTAAGCAAACAGCTAGAACAGGAACAGAATCACAGAAGTGTAGATCACATGGAGGATTACCAGCAGGGACGGGGAAGGGAGAGAATGGGGGAAAAGGTGCAGGGATTAAAAATCATAATTGGCAGGTACAAAAGAGGGGGATGTTAGGAATAATATATGAAATGGAGAAGTCAAAGAACTTATATGAACTAAGGGTAGGTATGCTGGAAGGAGGGTGGGTGCAGGGTGGAGGGGGATAAAGGGGAGAAAAATGGTACAACTGTAATGGCAAAATCAATAAAATATACTTAAAATTTATATTTGTCATTTCTAAAGGGTTTAAAAGTTCTATTTTTAAAATTTTTGAAAATTTTTGATAGTTTCTTTTCATGTCCTTTTTTATTCTATTTTTTATTTTTAAAATATTTACATAGAGGAAATTTATTTTTCATATTTGACAGTTCTGGATTCTGAATTAATTGGCTTGTTATTATGCTTGCTTTCATTTCTGTTGAACCTCATTCAGGGATGCTTATTTTCACATTTGCTTCTTGAATTTTTATTGTTGACTTACATTGTACCAAATCTGGAAGAATTCTGAGGACATAGATGGGAGAACTTTAACTCTAGAAAAGTTTTGTATTCTTCAAATTTCAGGTTTGTAATGACCAGGGACTATTTAACTTCCTTTAGTGGTTTTATGATTAAGGCAAGAGTTTCAAGTTTTGTCCCAGTCTTGCCAAGGCGCAGGAGCATAATTCCTGGAGAGCAGTGCTGATGAAGCCATCTACCTCAATGTAAATCTCCCTTAAAGTTCTCTGCTCCATTTCCCTCTGTTGCTTACTGCTTTCTGTTCTAGTTTCAACTAAGTAATTTTTCTCTTTTAGAAATTTCCCTTACATTTAGCAAACAGAGCAATATTTTATAAACTTATTTGCTGTGAGCTTACACTAAGCTCTGGTTGCATTACCGCCAGAGGACACTTCAGGATAACCAATTCACCTTCTGACCATTCTTTTGGTTTTCTACTATTCCTTAAGACTCCAGTATTTAATTTTTAAACTTCAGTATAGGTAGTATTCCTTGTAAATTAATTAAGAGTAAAAAAACTGTACATGTGATGCACAGTAAAATTATGCCATACTTATCCAATTGGATATTATACTGATCATTTAAATTTTTTTAAAAAATTTAATTGTTGTTCAAGTACAGTTTTTTGCCTTTTACCCACATCCCAGCCTACCGTTTCTTTATAAATTAAACCACCATATTTTTAAAAACTATTAGAAATCTAGATATTAACAACAGTGATACTTTTTTCTGTAATTGTGAGTACAAAAGTTTGAATGTAATAACCTGATTTTGAAAGTTTATTTGTATTCCAGTAGAGACAATTTAGGGTACATAAAAACCAATAATAAATTGTTTCTGACATATTATTAGTTTCTCTTTTTATTAATATACCTTTTTATTAATCAGAACATTACTTTTGGGGGAGCAGAATAACTTGGAAATAAACTCAAAATCCATATTTTTTTAATCCTCACTCAAGGATATGTTTTATTGATTCAAAGAGAAAGAAAGAGAGAGAGAGAGAGGTAAAGAGAGAGGGGAACATCGATATGACAGAGAAGCATCGATTGGTTGCCTCCCACAGTGCCCCAAATGGGGATTAAACACGCAATTTAGGTATGTGCCCTGACTGGGAATTGAACTTGAAACCCTTTGGTGTACAGGATGATGCTCCAACCAACTGAGCCACACTGACCAGGGCAAAATTCAAAATCCGTTTAATGATGACTTGAAAAATTTTATTTTTTTCTGTGACTATAAAAGAATTACTACTTCAGTTCTATCTTATAGTATTTATTGTTTAGTTTTATTTAAAGGCAAATTAACTATTCATGGTTTATATGTATGATAAATGTGTCAGTATGGACACATTTATCCATACAGGACTAAAACATGTTTGAAACAGTGGTTGTTTATATTAAATATTATCACTTTATGTTAACAAATGACCATTTTAATGTAATGGTATATAATATAATGTAAGTAATCTAGTGTAAAAAGTTTTCCCCCTTCTATGCATATTGTGCATATGCATAATGTCTTACCTACAGTCAAATGTCCTGACAGTTTAAATATAATAGAAATAACTGTTGAGAAGCCTTTCACTTGTCCTTGTGCCCAAGATATCTCTAAATAGGGACTGAACAGTATCAACCATCTCAAAAATTTCTATGCCAGTGCATTTCTATGATTCACATGACCAATTTCTGCTTTAGAGACAAAACTGCACTGTATAAATAAGTGAAAAGTTCATTTGTTTTAAGAAGGAATTTAGATATTTTGCACGAAAGAAGAATTAGTATACATGACAGATTACTTTTAGAGCTCACCATAAAATATCATTTTCAGTTGCTGCCACCATGCTGCATCTTCCAAACTCAAACAGGCAGATGTGCTTTCATTATTTTCTTGACTTCTTATGTTTGTTGATAACTTTTGTAGCTAATTTTTAATGTGAAGGCTTGTAAAGCAATACTTGGGGATTTAACAAACCAAACTTGTATTTTAATAAATGATTTTATTTATTTATTTATTTATTTTTAGACAGAGGGGAAGGGAAGGAGAAAGAAAGGGAAAGAAACAACAATGTGTGGTTGCCTCTTGCACGCCCCCTACTGGGGACCTGGCCTGCAACCCAGGCATGTGCCCTAAAGTGGGAATCGAACCAGCTACCCTTTGATTTGCATTCAACCACTGAGCCACACCAGCCTGGGCACAAACTTGTCTTAATGGAGCACAAACTGTCCGAATATTCTTCCTATATTAAACTTCACTGAACAGTAATAATTTTTTTCCTGGTCAAGGGCTAATTCCAAAACCTCCTGGAAACAAGATCCTTCAGAATAATCACCAACAATATACATGTGTTGTAAAGGATGACAGAATTCAATGTATTAAATCAACATTCAAAAACTCTCTTCCTTGACTTCCAGTCAAGATGTCTTTGTAGGCAGACATGGCTCATCTCTTTGCACAATCACATCAAAATTACAACTAAAATATAGATCAACTATCACTCAGAAACTTCCAAAATTAAGTTGAATGGAAGTCTGACAACTAAGGAATTAAAGAAACTGCATCCATCTAGACTGGTAGAAGGGGTTCAGATGTGGAACAGTTTGGCCTCTCACCCATGTATGGTGGATAAAAATTCAGGAGGGATATCTTGGGAAGCAGGAGGCCCACACCCACATCAGATCTCCCAGTCAAGGTTTCCAGTGCTAAAAATGTAAGTCCCCACAACTTATGGCTACAAAAACCAGTGGGGATTGAGTTGGTGGAAGAAACTTCTGGAGCCTCAAAGAGTTCCTCTTAAAGAACTTACACATGGACTCACCTACCCAGACTCACTCCCTCTGAGCTCCAGCACTGGGGTAGAAGCTTGAAAGGCACCAGTGATATATACTATATACAGAGAGCAACTACATTGTCTGGTATCAAGAGGAGCAGAGGCCATTGTCCCTTTTCTAAACCTTACCCCACAGAGCTGGAAAGCTGGTGCCAGACCTGAGAGTCTATCAACCTAGCTAACACTGTTTCACTTGCCTTGGAGATCCCCAGAGACTCTGCCCCACCCAATTTATGGGCCCACCCAAGATAGTTTTCCATATGAATGGCTAGTCTTGGCTCATGCTTCACAACTTCCTAAATCCTATCAAACAAGCAACAGCTGGCCTTAGTAAGCCACAGGCCAATCACTAGCAGCAGCCAGCCTAGTTTGACAGTTTGGCTTCACCTGGAAATCTCTAAGCCCAGCACAAGTAGCAGCCATCTCAGATTGCTTTATGCTCAGGAAGGATGGCTTGGGCAAAACACAGGTGGGGGCTGACATTGGTCTGCACCACTCGGGAAACCCCAGACACAGCACACCCAGTAGATAGCTACAGACCATGTCAGAGCACCACCACCCTGCCCCTGCACAGCTGCCCTCCATGGAGGGTGGAGGTTGGTGGTAAGTGGTCACAGCCAATCCTTGCAGCTCACTGGCCTGGGTAAATTCCTCACATTGATCTACTGAACAGCAACCAAGTCTCAAACAAGAGGAGGGTATACTCGGTCCACACAAAATGCACACCTTGAGTACCCACCTTGTGTGATAGGGGAGGCAGTGCCACTGGACCCTACAGGACACCTACAACATTAGGCCACACTACCAAGACACAGAGTCAAAGCAGCTCCACCTAATACATAGAAACAAACACAGGGAGGCTTCCTAAATGAGGACATAAAGAAGCATGGCCCAAATGAAAGAACAGATCAAAACTCCAGAAAAAGAGCTAAGCAAAATGGAGATAAGCAATCTATAAAATGCAGAGGTCAAAACACTGGTTGTAAGGATGTCCAAGGAACTTAGTGAGGACCTCAATAGCATAAGAAAGATCCAGTCAAATTATGGATACACTAATTAAAACAACAAAACAAAGAAACAAGTAAATTATAACAAAGGGCACTGAAATGGAGGACGGGATGTCAGAGACCAGAGGGGAGAGGGGAGGGAATTTCAGGGGAGAAGGGAAGGGTTTACAGGAACACATATAGAGGACACATGGACAAAACTACGGGGCTTGGAAATGGAAGGGAGGTGGGGAGGGATGGGTGGGTGGGCTGGAATGGGAATAAAAGATAGAAACTGTACTGAATAATCTAAAATAAAAAATTAAAAATAAAATAAAATAAAATAAAATAAAATAAAGGACTATTTATAGGGAAACAACAGTACAGTGGATGAAGCCGAGAATCATATCAATGATTTGGAACATAAGGAAGCAAAATACAGCCAATCAGAACAACAAGATGAAAAAGAATTAAAAAAAAAGGATAATGTAAACAGTCTCTTGGACAGCTTCAAGCATTCCAACATTCTCTTTATAAGGGTGTCAGAAGGAGAAGAGAAAAAGCAAGAAATTGGAAAACTATTTGAAAAAGTAATGAAAGAAAAATTCCTTAATTTGGTGAATAGACATGTAAGTCCAGGAAGCACAGAGAGTCCCAAATAAGATGGATTCAAAGAGGCCCACTCCAAGGCACATCATAATTAAAATGCCAGGGGTTAAAGATAAAGAAAGAATCTTAAAAAACAGCAAGAGAAAAGAAGTTAGTTACCTACAGGGGAGTTCCCATAAGACTGTAACCTGATTTTTCAACAGAAATTTTGCAGGCTGGAAGAGACTGGCAAAAAATATTCAAATTCATGAAAAGCAGGGACCTACAGCCAAGATTGCTCAACCCAGCAAAGCTATCATTTAGAATGGAAGGGCAGATAAAGAACTTCCCAGGCAAGAAAAATGCTAAAGGAATTCATCATCACCAAATCATTATTACATGAAATGTTAAACGGACTTATTTAAGAAAAGGAAGATCAAAACTATGAACAATCAAATGGCAATGAATACATACCTATCAATAATTGAATCTAAAATACAAACTAAGCAAACAAGAAGAACAGATCCATAGAATCATGGATACAGAAAGTGTTTTGATGGCTGCCAGATGGGAAGGGGGTGTGGAGGAATGGATGAAGATGTGAGAGGATTTAGAAATACAAATAGGTAGTTATAGAATAACCATGGGGGTATAAAGTACAGTATAGGAGATGGAGTAGCCAAAGAATTTATATGCATGACCCATGGACATTAACAATAGTGGGGGAAATGCCTGAGGAAGTGGGTGGTGCTGAGTGGAGGTGGGCAAAAGGGGAAAAATCAGGACAACTGTAATAATATAATCAATAAAATATAATTAAAAAGTAAAAGTAAAAACTCTTTAAATAAATACCATTATTTGCAGGGTACTTATTAAATAATGTGAGACCTAATTCCAGGTTTATAATAATAAGTTATTAAGTAACTTACTAGAAATGTCAATATTTCACAATATTAGACAATTTTTATACCTATTTTTACATATGCTGGATGTGTATTCTGGCCTTCTCCCTTCTCTAGTCAGAAACTGAGTAATTTAATAGTTTTTCGAAGGTCATGGATAATTGGTATTCAAAGTATAAACTCGCCATTATATTTCCTACGCTCATAATTCATGATCAAGTTCCTTTTGAGAGGAGACTTGCCATATTAATTAGAAAAATAACAATAATAAAAGACATCACCTACTCCTACTCTTAGCTATGTGCCAAACTGTGCAAAAGGCTGCTCAAACATGATCTCATTAATGCTTACAACATTCTTAATTAGCTTTATTTTACAAAAGAGAAAATTGAGACATAAGAAGAATAAGTATCTTGCCAAAACTCACATCATCAGAAAATGTCAGAAACAGAACTAAAACTTCAGTGTGTTGTATACAAGCCCTGCCTTTCCTAGGACCTATGTGTGAATATGACTTAAAATGTAGTAAGTTAGCAAATGTAAAATACACTTCCATGAAGTATGAAGTATACATGCTCTCCAACCAGGTAGTTACAGTTTAAATTACATTTAGCATTAGCGGAAAGGTACATATGGGGCAAAAGAGGAGGCTCATTCTGTGACAGATACAATAATGTGAGTGGATTTCAGGTGTTTTCCTAAACCTTGAAGAGAGTTTTGGAAAATGGGATAGATATGATTTGTCAGATGGACAATGAGAGATTCAAGAGGTAAAGAGAAACCATTCACTCTAGCCACCTTTTTTATTTCCTTTTCTTTAATTCCAGTCAAAGAATGGCTCTCCTTTTTGCTCAGAATAGCCTTCTAATCCTTGTCTACCAAACCGCATGTATTCCCTTATCAAAAACTTGACTCCGCGCCAGCCTCCCCAAGGAGCCCTTCTCTGACAACAGGTCAAATAAGTGCGTCCTCTGCAGCTTCTCTGACAACGGCATTCCCCAGGCACCTTTGTTTTAGAATTTTAGACATTTTTCTCAAAAACAAAAAGATTTCTTCTAATTTGTCATTTTGTTTTGTGTGATTGTAAATTCAGATACTCTTTTGGCTCTTTTGTATTACAGTGAAGGTCAGGCAATACTTCATGCATTAAGTGATCAATTTGTCTGGTGGAATACAGGAATGTTTAGAAATGACTTGTAAAAGGGCTTGAGTGTATAGTTCTAAAAAAATAAAAAACAGGCAATCCCCTCATCAGTAGTTATGACATGGTATCTCAGCTATGGTGTGTTGTTGATGGTAAGATGTCATGGAGAGGGATTTGTGGTTTCGTTGGGGAGGGCCTCCATTGGGGGGCTGGCATAAGTCTCTACCCATCAAAAATTCATGGAGGAGAACCAGAAGCTTCTGTGGTGGAGAAAGTGACAATAACTTAAAAAGGGGGTGGGAGAGGTCACTATTCCTTTTTTGCAAAATATATCAGGTGAATTCATAAGGAATCAGAAGAGAAACATATGAAGACCCTACAGAGAACATCCTACTGCCTGAGGATCCCAGAATGCTACAAAGTGGGACCTTTCGTTACGGGATGGAGGCAGGGATTTGGGGGGTAAGGCTAAGTGACATGAGGGTACAGACTGAAAAATTGACTATCCATAAGTAAAGAAAACATTCAAAGACTGAGATACCAGTGCTATTTCCAGGCAATGCGTCATCATTCTTAGATATTATTGTCTGACAGTTAAACTTCTCAACATAATGTATGCCATAAAAGAAAGTTCATGTGCAATATACAGAGCTGGCGGGAAGGAGACTATCACGACTTTTTATTTATTTGTTTGTTTGTTTATTTGTTTATTTATTTATTTATTTAAATGTTGTTCAGGTATCCTTGTGTCCTTTTATTCCCCTCCACTCCCCCCACCCCACCCATCCCTGCCTCCCACCCTCAATCCTACCTACCTTGGCTTTGTCCGTGTGTCCTTGATATATGTTTCTTGACGACCCCTCCCCTATTACCCCCCATTATCTACCTCCTCCCTCCTCTCTGATTACTGTCAGTTTGTTCTTAATTTCAATGTCTCTGGTTATATTTTGCTTGCTTGTTTATTTTATTGATTAGGTTCCACTTATAGGTGAGATCATATGGTATTTTTCTTTCACTGCTGGGATTTTTTCACTTAGCATAATGCTCTCCAGTTCCATCCATGCTGTTACAAAGGGTAGGAGCTCATTCTTTTATTCTGTTGTATAGTACTCCATTGTGTAAATGTACTACAGTTGTTTGATCCACTCATTTACTGATGGACACTTAGGTTGTTTCCAGCACTTGGCTATTGTAAATTTTGCTGCTATGAACATTGGGGTGCACAGGTTCTTTTGAATTGGTTTTTCAGTGTTCTTAGGGTATAATCCCAGCAGTGGAATTGATGGGTCAAAAGGCAGTTCCATTTTTAGTTTCCTGAGGGAATTACTTTTTGCAGGATAGAAATTCTCAATAATATGGTAAAGTTAAGGGGAAATTTATAAGAAAAACATTTTGTTCTTTTATTGTAGTGATAGCTAGAAAGTTATAGACACTGTCTGAATAAATTAGCTTTTTCAGAAATTGCTAGAAATTCTGCTCCTGACAGTTGCTTCTGACACACAGGCATTGATCTCAGCGGCTTTGGAATATCCTCTGTTGGTCTGAGGAAGGCAGGCTCCATCCATCACTATTACAGGAGGATGTATTCTCTGTGGAATCCTTTAAAGAGCTACAACAAGTTCACTTCCTTCTATTGGTGGCAGAGTGGGTTGCATTTGTCTGGCAATTGAATGTGACTCCCTACCAAGTCTGAAGGTGCATGTAGCACGTCCAACAGTGTGCATACAAAGAAAGATCAAGTTGGCCTGCCCCTCTCTTCCGAACTTCAAGCTCACTGATCTCAGTAGAGTGTCACTGTCCCCTTTATGACAGCCACTCATTTCCCAGGCCTGCTGAGTTTCCAGACTGCCCTCCTATTGTATGTGTACATAGACTGATTATAAGTTCACCACTTTCTTCCACCTTTTTGTACAGGGTATTATCTATGACAGATGAGTGCAATAAAGTGAATCCATTTTTTCCCCTCTCACAGGCAGCACAGTGAGTTCCAACCAACAAAGGCACATTGAGGTAAATCTTTAACAGTGTTGCCACATTGACTTTCATCATTTTCACCTTTCCTTTCACTGATTTTTATCCCTAGAGTTGTAAAACATAGTTTCACATTGTGACCGTCCTCTAGTCCTCGGTAGAATTAGTTACACTGACAGGAACATACTCTTTTTTCATAGACACTCCATCACAGCTCAGCCTTCGTTGCCTCTCTCTCTCTCCACATATTCTATTTTATAGATAAAAGGTCAGAGTTTCAAAGGATGAAAAATTTTCAAAAAAGTTAAGCTTTCATTTAAAAACTAATACAGTACTAGGACACTACTGAAAAAAAGTTGATAAAATTTTTAATAGAAAGAGAAAATGTTTTCCAAATATTAAGAAAAAATTCAAAAAGTATATATGTGATTTTATAAAAATTTTATTTTATTAATATTATACTATATATGTATAAAATATACAATTGTTTACTTTTCTATTTTCTTTTCATTCTTTTTTATTTATTTATGAATAGATTTGATTTTAAAATAAGATTTAAAATTTGTGAAGGAAAAAAATAGGAAATAACAGATACCAGAAGGTTTTTTATTTCAGACTGATTAGCCTACATATACAAAAAACAATTTGAAAATAAGATTGATACAAATTTGTCACTATTTTTTATTGCAAAAAGAAAAAATATTTCAAAGTAGAGGAGGCGTGCAAGAAACCACTACTGTGATACCATGCTCAATTCTATTTTTCTTAAGTCACAGGCAATTTTAAAACAAAGAGGGGTGTTTTGTAGGGCAGGCACATTTCAAGGCAACTCTACAGAAATGTTGTGAAAGAATGCACTGGAAGAGGGAGGTACAGACCTTCAAAACCAACTTTTGCCTATTTAACCATTTAAATGACTGCTATTATTTTCTTTAAAAATTGTTAATACTTTAAAGGACAATTATGTCTAACTTTTAGATTTTTTTTTTCATTTAATCAACTTCTAATGAACCCCTACTATGTTGCTCTCATTCAAATCTTTCTGTGATATTTCTTTTTCACAGTGCTCAGTGGCTCAAAATCTCTATAAGAGAAACAGGTAGGGAAGATAAAGGCTAGGACGGTAGATAGTAAAGACCAAAGGGAAACCCGTGGACGATCCCATTCTGGGAAGCACCCAAATTGAAACAAAAGGGAACAATGGTGCATTATGAAGACAATCTGGGAGGTGATTTTTTTTATTAGAGAAAGAATAAACACGACAAGACAAATATTTTCTATGAGAAAGAAATTATTCTTCTTTTAGAGAAATTTTGAAGCCCAGACAAAGCCAAATATTTAATTCATTTGGAAAAACCAAAAAGTAAAATTTGGGGAGTCTGTGGAGCTTGCTTCAAACTTTAAGGGTATTGGGCTTAAAACTAGCTTGTGCATCTGGGAATCTTGAACTGGAGATCCAGTTATTTTGTTTCTGAATTAGTCAAGATTGCATCCTTGATACTAGGATAGAACTAGAATATTGGCATCTTTAATGAATAGATAAGCAGTATCTGTCCTTGACAGATAGCATTGTTCATCAAATGCAAGAAGAGAAGACTATTGGACCTATTCTGTTTACATATTTGAGAATTAAAAAGAATATTTTTAGACAAATGATCTATGTAAATGAACAACAATTGTGGTAAATTGAAGATAGTAAGATTGTCAGATTCAGCAGATAAAAATGTAGAACTGCCAGTTAATTTGAATTTTAGACAGAAAACAAGTAATTTTTAGTATAAATATGTCCCATGCAAAAATACTCTTCATTATTTATCTGAAATTCAAATTTTACTGAGCTTCTTGTATTTTGACAACTCTAGGACTTAGGAAAAGAATTAGGGTAAGATTAGAAATTGAAATTATTGTAATTATTTTGGAAAAAGAAAGGAAGAAAGAAAAGAAGAGAGGGAAGGAAGGAAAATAGAAAAAAGGAAGGAAGAACAGAGGAAGGAAGAAGAAAAGAAATCTTTGGACATTCGAAGGAAAGGTGGCAAACTATCTTCCTACTTTTCTAAGAAGATACAAGGAAAAGGAAGAAATACAGGAAGGTGAATACTAGACTGTTTTATAATGTGGCGTATCTTTTTCACAACTGCTTCAAGAATCGGGCTAAAAAATTCAATTTGAATGGTTACATTGCAACAGGATTTAGAGCTTGATTATATTGTAAACACCATTTCTCTTTTATTTGTTAATATTTCAAACATACAGAAAAATACAGAGAGCAATGTAACAAATACATGTGTGGGCACAAAAAAGGGCTCTGTAATAGTTGACTGAAAAGGAACCTCACAGGGTGACCTGATCATAAGTTTCTAACTGGGCAGGTCACAGTGGGTAGTCGCACTCCAGAGCTGTAAAAGGTTTCTCTTTGCCTGAAGCAAGCCCTGTCCATTGTTCTAGTGCAACTAGCTTAACACACTTTGGAATGCCAGAGGTAATCCTCTTTTTTATACCCCTCAGTGGCATAACCACCCTCAAGGGAGCACATAATCTTGTTAACTATTCTGTACCTTGCTTTCTCCCACCTTCAAGTATTCTTCCTCCTTAAAAAGTGTAAAAGAAACTGCAAAACTGTCATTCTCCTGAGCACTGGAGACCTTGCTTCCATCAGTTTGCTCAAATAAACTCAAAAAAACTCTGCAGGTTTGAATGCTTCCTGCTTCAACACATGTGTCTCATTCCAGATTTAACAAACCGTTACCATTTTCCATGTTGTTTCAGAGAACTATTTTACAAAATAAAAATTAATAGTGGAATTGAAGATCTCTTTTAACCTTTTCAATCTCGTTCCTCTCATTTCTTCCCCAGATATGTTGATGTTCTGAATCATCTTTCTGATATATTTTACACAGTTTAAATAGATTATATATGTATATTTATAAAATACATAGACACATATATGTATATGTTCATATATTCACAAACAAGATTTTATATCATTTGGTTTAATACCTATATTTTAAAATTTGCATAAAAAGTGCCCTTCCTCAACTTGCATTATTCACTAAAACTTAGTTTTTTGACATCTATTAATGTTAAATTTGGTCATCATTTATTTTAACTGCTGCACATTATGAATATACTACAATGTATTACTTTCTTGATAAATATTTAAGCTGTTTCCAGTTTTCACTGTTATGAATAATGCCACAGGATATATCCACATGCACACCTCTATATGCACATATCTGAGCATTCTCCTGGGTGTATACCTAAAAATGGAATTGCTAGGTTATAGTTTATAAACATCTTCACTTTTATCAGTTATTAATAAATTGTTCTTTAAAGTGGGTTCTTCTTCAGAATGAACTATGTTATTCTTGTACCTTTATTCTTCTGCAGGAACGTTGGGGCCAGCTAATAAAAGTTCCACAAACATGGAATCTACTTAACTTTTTTTTATTCCATAATGAAACATACAAATTTATGCTTATATGTTTCATGCTTATTTTGTTAGGTGTGTTCCTAGGTTTTAAAATTTATTCAAATATTCAAAATATTCAAAACTTATTGTTATTAAGAATGAGATATATATTTACATGCAATTTCCAATCAAGAGTTGTTATATATAATATCATTTAAAAAATATTTTTTCGGAATCCTGTAATTTTGCTCAACTCGGTAGTTTTATCATTTTGTATACATATATTTTATAGGTGGATCATCTATTCACCTGAAAGTTTTATTTCTTTTGTATTTCTTTTCTACAGCACCTTGCTGGGTAGGAACTCCAGAAAAAGTTGGAGAGAATAAGTGACTTTGGTTTTCTCCTGACTTCAAAAGGAATGTTTCTGACCTCTTACTTTTAAACTGTTTATCAGATTAAGGCAATTACATTCTACTACTATTTTGTCATGAGAGGTTTTTGTTGTTGCCATTATTTGTTCTGTTTTTAACAAAAGGAGTATTGAATGTTTTCAAATCTCTTTTTGTGCTTATATTGAAGTGACCAAATTATTTTTCTACTTTAATTTTATAATGTAATGAATTACATTAACACATTTTCTAATGTTAGTCATTTTTGCATTCCTGGAATAAAACTTACTTGGTTGCAAAATGTGAGTTATTTGTAGTAAACAAACACATTCGGTGACTGAATTTGGTTTGTTAATAACTTGTTTAAGAAATTTGGAGCCAGGTTTATAAGGGAGCTGGGGACATAAATTTTCTTTCAAGTGTTGTATTCAGGTTTTGATTTCAGTGTACTTGTAGTCACATACAGAAGTGAGAAACTTTATTTTCCTCTTCATTCTTTCAATATTATGTATAAGATAGAAATTGTCTATTTCATATTTGTAAATGATCTCATGTGATGGAAAAGAATAAATATTCCCCATTTGTTAGAAAAAGATCATTAATTATGTCATTCAAATTTTCTATGTCCTTGATATTTCTTTTTTTACTGATTAATTAACAACTTGGGTCTAAGAGAGTCATGATAATATCTCAAACTGTAGTTGTTAGTGTACAAAAATGTTTAAAAAGTTCTGTTAATTAATGCTTTTTATACTATGTACTTGTAATGTAAGTTGCATACAGTTCAGAGTTGATATATGTTCCTGGTTCATTGTTCCTTTTATTATTAAGTAATTATAACTTCATACCCTAGAATAATTTTTTTATGTTAAAGCCTATTTTTCTCCAATATTGATAGTGCCACATCATCTTTCTTCTGAACACTATTCTTGTTATATCTTTTCCCCTGCTCTTTATTCTCAATCTTTTTGTCATTTATTTTATGTGTCTGTTACAAAATTAATATAGCTTAATATTAATGTTATTTTTATTCAAATTGAGAATGTTAACAGACAAACTTAACCTATTAATATTTATTATGCTTATTGATGTATTTGAAATATTTCTACTATTTTATCTTATTTCATAATTTTTTAATATTTTTATGCTTGTAATATTTTTCTTTTTTCTTGTTTTATCCAGTTTTCATGCCTTCAGTTGGGTTAGATTTCTTTATGTCTTATATTTTCCTCTGTTGTTTTAGGAACTAGGTACTATGTTTCTACTTTTTCTGATTACCCTTAAATTTGTAAATTTTTATCATTGACTTTAAACACTCTAAAATTATTATCTCTAAACTGCTCCCAAGATATTGAAAATACTTAACTTTATCTCTGATCTACCATCCCCATCTTGCATAATATTTTACCAAATTAGTCATTATTATTATCTGTATTTACCAGTAGTAACTACTTAGACACCAATGTATTTGTCAATCTGTTGCTTCCCTTGCTTCTTGTACTCATCCATCCTTCCAGTTTCTATTCTGTCCTTCCTAAATTTCATATTTCATCAAAGGTTTGTGAATAGTAAAATGTTTCAGCTCATATTTGAATATTAAAAAAAGTTTTCTTCCTGTTGACTAGTTGTTCAAGCATTGGATTTTACACTGTTAGTTATTTTCTTCTGCACTTGAAGCTATTAGCTCAAGGTTTTCTGATTATCTATTCAGGTATTGTGTATTTTTCATTTGTTGCTTTTAAGATTTTTACCTTTATCTTTGAAATTCTATTTTTTACAACACTATACCTAGGTATTTGTTTTACTTTTTATATTTTGCACCTATGTTACTTCTTTTGAGAACTCAGATCTTATTTTAATTCCAGAAAATTCTTTTTTAAAAGATTTTATTTATTTATTTTTAGACAGAAGGGAAGGGAGGGAGAAAGAGAGGGCAAGAAACATCAATGTGTGGTTGCCTTTCACACGCCCCCTACTGGGGACCTGCCCTATAACCCAGGCATGTGCCCTGACTGGGAATTGAACCGGCGACCCTTTGGTTCACAGGCTGGCACTTAGTCCACTGAGCCACACTAGCCAGGGCCAGAAAATTCTTGATAATTATTCCTTTAAATGTACCTTTTCCACAATTCTTTATTTTTCCCCTGAACATCAAATTAATATGTTTTGGATCTTCTTATCTAGTCTCCGTTTTTCCTGACAGTTTTGTAATATTTTCCATTTTTTATTGCTTTACCCTTCGTACCCAATACTTTTCAAGATCTATCTTTAGCCTTAACTAATATGTTGTTTAACCTCTGTTGTGTGTGTGTGTGTGTGTGTGTGTGTGTATTTCACTGGCTAGATTTTTCAAGGTTCTCTTTTTGTGGGATACAGATCCTCCAGTTTTAAATAATATTGTCCTTTTCTTCTATTATGTTTTCTAATCTGTCTTTAACCTCAATAATTATTAAAATTTAAAAAAATTATAGATTCTTTTTTATTGTTGTAGAGCTGCATGTTTTGAGGGGGAGAGCAAAATCTGTTTGTTTTGTCTGCTGATCCTCTCTCCTATTGGACAGTCTCTTTTACTTGGTGAGTATGGAGGGGTGGGCTTATTTATTTATTTAGTTTTGAGAACACTGTTGGATGGATTTGTATGTGTGTGCACATGCAAGTTCTTTGTGTTCAGAATAGTGAATGTTTTGTAAAGCAGTTTCCTTTTGCTTTCAATTCAAGGTCTTAGAACAATTTTTATGTAAATATTCCAATTCAGTAATCCAATAAAAAATAGTTGGGAACTGATTTTGTTGCTATTAATAGGTATCCTAGGTATAAAGATTAATTTCCTTGGATAAAATTACTTTGCAAGTAGACTTGCCATGATTGCTGTACATCTTAATGAAGTCCTTAGGGACTGAGATTCATTTTCTCTCTCCTTCTTCACCTTTAATACAAAGCTTATATTCTTTGGCCATTAGAGATCAAACTATTGCATCTTCCTCAAGAGAGGAATCTGGACAAAGTAGAAAGAAAAAAGTGTACTTGCTTGTCATTTAAGGAGACTCCCAAGACATCTGACTATAGATAATTAGCAGAACTTTTCAAGTAACCACATTTAGCTGCAAGGTAACCCCCAACACCCAAACAGTAATGCATTCTCAACCCAATAACATGGGCATTCTCTTTGTAAGGCAGAAGGAGAAAATGAGTATGGAATAGATACCTAGACGTCTCTGTCAAACTCAATCAAACTGATATAATAAATTGGGATTTCACATACTCATGTGAACTGTTGATCTGCAGTTTTAAGTAGTTTTAAGTGCTATTTCCCCTACCTATGGTTCTAAGCAATTTGCAAGCTTACCTGGAGCATCTCAAACTACTAGATGGGAATTTTCTAATTCCCTTTCCCACAGGTACAGTAATTCTTCAATGTTGTGTTTTATATACACAGATTCAATTATAGCTCTGGCTTTCTTTGTGTCGTACCTATTTATGTGTGTGTATTTTGTTATAAAGAAAAACAAGTTTTTTGATATTGTGTTTTAACCAGTTTTTCTATTTATTTATAATGAGAAGTGGGACTATTCATATTAGCAAAAAATGTAGTCAAATACAAAGGTGGACTTTACTTCAGGATGCTTGTTTTCATTCACGTATTCCATGTGTATACCTATTTCTAAATAAACAGGTTATGTCTGTCTCAACAGAGAATATATTTGATTGAAAAATTGCTTTTCAAAGATAAATCCTTATAAGTTCTTATATTTGTAATCTTAATCTTATGAAGGAATTAAATAATAAAAATATGGGACTCATCTGCAATTTTCTATGACTATATAGTGAGTTAAGAAAAAAATCACCAAAACATTAAAAGATAAAGACATTATAGAAATTTTGTTAACTTGTATGAATTCAGAAAAGTCATGATTGTTTTCACTGCTATTTTTCTCTATTTGGAAGGTAAGAGAAATAATCAAGGTTTTCTTATATTTCACTTAAATTTATTTTAAAATCTAAAAGTTACTATAACTCCAGTATAAATATCTTAAAGGCAGTGATTTAGAAAAGGAGATGATAACTTTATTATTGTATTTTTACAAGAATTTTATCTTAAAACAATGATTCTGCTTCCCACTAGCATCTAGAGTCTGAGCACAGAAAATAGGTGAGTCCAAAAGCCATTAGAGAAAATAAGAAAGCCCATAGCCCTGTACAGTTAGACTGTCATCTGGATACCAAGGTTGTGGGTTCAATCCCTGGTCAGGGCACAGAGAGGAATTAACCAATGAATACATAAACAGTAGACAACAAAATCAATGTTTCTCTCTCTTCCTCCTTCTTTCTCTAAAATCAATACATTGAAATTTTTTTAAAAGAAAAGTCATAACAGAATGTATTAGTAACCAGTATTTAATACGTTCATATTTTAAAGGATCTCTAATTCAGTACATATCCTTTATACTTATAGTTGTGAAGGAAACAAGAGAGAAAATGAGTGTTAAGGCTAGGGATTAGGTTTTAGAAGACATTAATAATTATGTTTCATTGTTTTGTCAAGGTTGTCACTTTAATCAATGGTTTAATCACTCAGGAGCTCCTGTTAAAGAATCTAGAATTTGGCAAGTGTGTATCTCCAAAGAGGTACGAATAGTCATGATTAGGTAGACATACAACTGAGCACTATGCTTTACCCTTCTATATTAGACATGTGTTGGGGTACCATTCCTACCCATGCCCCCAGAAAATAGAAATCCTGCTGTAACAGGCTCTTTCAGTTATGACTAATAGAATATTCAGCTAAAGGTATCTTAATTTAGGAATTATTACCTTATATAACAAGAGGAGATCTTGTAGGACATGCCAATTAAATCAATAAATCATCAAGGTCATCATAGATCAAGCTCTCTCCAACATAATCAGAGTATTATTTTAGTCCTCAGAGTTGTCCCTTTGTGGTCACTGGTCTTGCATTTCAGGACTCTATCTAGTGAAAGAACAAAGATAATTCTTTCTTAGGATCAACCTGTATCATAGAAGAAAATATTCCCCAGGATCCTCTCAACAGAGTTTTACTTACATCTTATTAGGCTGAGTTGGATTACATGCCCAAGCCAGCTAGTGGCAAAGTACACTGTGATTGATTTAGTTCAATCAAAGCAACTGTCTTGGGCACATTGGCTCTATTAGCAGAGAAATGAAGGAAATGTCTGCTGAGAAGGCAATCAGCAGTGTCTGTCTACCATGAATGCGCCTACCCAGAGCTTTGTGAAGGCTTTCTGCCTCCACCCCACATCCTGCTGACTAAATCATATATAGACACATGGCCTGAAGTGATCCGTCTATAGATTGTCTATCCCTCTAAAGGGAAAAACACAAAACAAGAATACAAACAAAAACCTAAACCATATTTCAAGAAATTTGGAATGGGACATCAAAAACTGCTTCATTTGGTTGCAAATGAAATTAGCCAACATGTGTGAAGCACCAGAGATAACTTACTGGTGAAGCACCAGAAGTGGAAGTCTGAATTCTTGCTGCTCACTTCCTAAAATCTGAGTACTCAGACCTCCCTGCCTTCCATGAGGAATCTTGTATCTATCTCTATGATAACCTCCCTTCCTCCAATACCTACACCCACACACATTGTTACATTTTAATTGGAGCTAGTTTTGGACTGTGTTTCCATTTCTTACAAGGCATCTTCTTTGCCTATAGGAGAAATAAGTACTATAGACTTAAATAGAGAATGTGGGTGTTGAACAAGTTTATGTGACAGATGAAACTCTCTTCCATATTCCAGGAGTGGAAGATAATAATCCATGATATGGAGAGGCAAAGTTGCTCATTAGGCAAATTATGGAGGTGATGGTGGCAGTTAAGGGTAGAGTGGTGGCGAGCAAATAAATCCTTGTCTTAGACTGACTACCTAATTTTATGTGCATTCAGAAACAGTGTCGTTATGTAACCTTAATGCAAAACTTCTTTTTTCAATCAAGACGCAAAGGTTGCTTACAGACAAGGTCAGAAAATGGACTTGGAAGATGTCACATTCCAAACACAATTTATTCCCCAGCAGTGCCAGGGTTCCGTGATAAAGATATGAACACAGACTAACAGACATTCTGACAATTAAAATGGGAACATTTGAGAGAAATCAGATGTGTTAGAGGAGTTGACAATGTTCTTGCCATGCAGCATTCAATCTCTTGTTCCCTTGTAACAGTATCTTGATTTCCTTTCAGGTGGAATAGTCAAATATTGTGCTTTCCATTCCCCCAGGCAAGGTGAGCATATGACTTAAACTAAACTTATCAGACTTTCCAACTTGGCCTTATATCTCGAAGAGAGTGACAGAGGTCAGGAAAAATGGATTGAAATAATTGGCCCAAGACAACAGACTGTCCACTAATGCTTGCTGTCTAAACCTCCAGTGCTGCTCTCTGGGTCCTGTCATTTCTCAGCCAGTATCTTACAACTTTACCTTTGACTTCGGGCTGAAGGCCATATCCTCCAATAAATTACCTATTTGTTTAAGTTGATTTATTTTGTTTAACAAATGAGATAAAGTGATTTGAACCAAGGTAATGAATACTATGTGGAGAGAAGTAGATGAATTCTTAATATTTTTAAGTGGGATCTATAGCATTCTATGATTGGTTAGATTTGGAGGCAGAGAGAAAGAGTTCAATACCCACTTCCAGACTTGAGCAAATGTGAGGACATGTTAGTGACATTTATTGGGACAGATGATAAGGGATGACAAATAAGTTTACTGAAAAAATTGTAAGTTTAGTTATTGGCATATTGAATTGAGGTACCTTTGTTACAATCAGTAGGTACTAGACCATATGTGATCTGCAGTTTAAGGCAGAGTTTAGAACAGAAATTGTTGGCTCCTGCCAGAATCTCCTTCCAACACCCTTGACTCTCTGACTCCTAAGGTAAAGGCTACTATGGTAGGAAGATTCAACTGAAAGATCTCTGAGCTCTACATTCCTAACAAGTAGAATACTGTGTTAGAAAAGGTACTGTGGAAATTATTGCTAACATAAAAGGCTTGAGAAATGAATGCATAGTGTATCAGCTAAACTTTGACAAATAATGCTGTGTAATAATAACCACAAAAACCACAGTATCAACTGACAATAATAATTTATTTGGTCAGGATTTTGAGATTCTTCTGGGTTGGGCTCAGCTGATGTTGGCTGGTATTATTCAAGGAAACATATGGATCAGCTAGGTGACTGCTGATTTAGACTAGGGTCTCTCACACGTCTGGGTGGTACGTGGCTATCTACTGATCTAGGAGAGCCTACCCTGAGATGCCTGGTGAAACTCAACCCTGTTCCATGCATCTCACCCTCCAGCTGGCTAGCATAGGCATGTTGTCATGGAGATACCCAAGAGAGAAAGTCAGCACAAACACAGTCTCTTGAGAGCTCTTGTTCAAAGCTGGGACACCATCCCTCCCACTGCATTCTGCTGGCCAAAATAACTCACAAGAATATCGCAAATCTAAAGGGTGGGACAACAGAATATGCATCTTGAGTAAGAATTACAAATTCACATGACAAAGCGTGAGTATACAGAGTGAGTTGGAGTATTAGGACCACGAAAACAGTCTATTGCACATGGTGATCTCGATCACCTTCCCATTTAATTCATTTTGGCTAGTACAGAAAGGTTATTGATATGTTGATGGTATCCAGGTACAGCAATGGATGACAGTGGAGTTATCAAGGTATTGACCTTAATTCTGCTTCTCTTCTGGAAGTAATTTCCTTCTATGGCAAATTAATAAAAATCATGGCACTTGCAATGCAGGTATATAATTCTTAGCTTGTTGGGTGGTTTTTACTTTTCATTATTTAGCTATAGTGGGATAGCCTTATGGGAATAAAAAAAAAAGAACATTTTTAACCCACTACTGGTTTAGCCCAAGAAAAAACTTGGGAGAAGAGTCTCCTTCCCTCAATATTATAGGGAAGTCATTTTAGTAACAAAGAAGCATGTGGAATGCTTGGGTCAATGACCAACAGTTTCTGTTGTGGAGATGGGTCCACAACAGATAATAAAGACCTATATCAAGTTAGAAGAAAATTTGCTTATAAATCTATCCCTGTCCAATTATAATTTGACCTAAAACTTTATCAGAGGATTTCTGATTGCTTTGTGCCATAACTGAACTTTAGGGTCTTGTCTCCACTTAAATTTCCACTCAAATTTTCATCTCACACCACTCCTTCCCCATTCTTTCCTTATTTCCAACCAACCCTTATTTCCAACCAGGAGTCCCTTCTATTGTGGAAAGGACATTGATTTATCTCCAGGAGAATAATAGTGTATTCTCTTCTCACCTTCCTTTTCTAGATCCTCATCTATAGATTTAATGACTGCCTTGTACACACAGAAATATTTTCCTCCAAATATCCCCATCAAAATATTCTTCCCACAGTGAAAGAAGGGAAAAAATACAGGAATGGGCAAAAATAGGTTTACAGTTGTTCATATGGAAAAAGACATGCAGGTTATGATTATTACAATAGCTTCGTTAACTCAAAAGAATGTCACAATGCAACTGTACCCTTCTTTTACCCACCCCTGTGTATTGGCATTCATGGATTCACTGATCTAATCAGGTGCCCCACAATCCTCTAATAGCTCATTGATTACTCTTTTTCTTTTTTTCATAGCCATTTATATTATCTATTTTCATCCATTTAAGCATCAGCATATATTTTAGTAGATTTTTGATGAAAATATTTACAAAATGTGTTATATTTTATTTTGTCTCATTGCTAATACTAAATATTTTCTTCATTCTTCAATATTGTCCAAATGTTCTAGATGTCATACTTAATTATAATTCAGCAAGGCCTTCAGAAACCAGTAAAGCTGTTAGGGTTATTTTCCTCCACTCCAAATGATACCCAGAAACAGTTTTATTCCTTTTTTTCCCCTGTGGTCTCTTCTTTCAACAGCCATTTTTCATTACTATCAATGTGTGTTTTTTTTTGCTTCTAATTGGCTGCCATGTGTTACAAGCAATTCTAAGTGAAAGCAATCTCTTGGCTTCAAGACTTTCTTATAAATAAAATCTCGCATTTTATGACTCTTACTTGAGCTGAAAGGTTTAACTCATGGTTTTCTGTTTTCAATCTATGTTCTGAATAATTAAGTCTGTGATAGACTGATCTTCAGATAAATCAAATGTGAAATAATCCTTCTCTTTTCTTACTCCACATACATATCATTATATGTGTGTTTCATATGTATGTATTTTAGATTAAGAAAAACATTATAAAGTATGATTATCTTTAAATAATTTAAATATTTTTCACTTCTGTATATATTTTAGAAAAACAAATCAAAGTCCAGCTAAATCAAATGTTCTTAGTGTCCTATTTAATGCCATTTCACATAGTAAAATGGCATATATTAATAATATCTGGCTCATTGTCTTAGTTTTAGAATCCTAAGCATGGAGAGCTTAAGAGAGAAAAACATCAGATTATTGCTACAAGGGTTAAGAAAATGAAGTGCAGGTATTCACACAGCTTGTTACCTGCATCTGTTATAGCCCTACCATTTAAGGAGTGTGCAAAAGAAGAGAGAAAGGAGCAGTGTGAATTCTGACTGGTTGCTTTGAGGGTAGTGTAGCCACACTAACTTTTTTAGTTTCTCACCATCCCTTATTTTGTTCTCTTCTTCCCCTAATCTCTGCATCATCATTTTGTTCCTCATTTCTTCTTTAACAACCATTTGGTTCTTTCCAAAATGTAAATTAATTTGTGGAGAAATATAGTTATTCTTGGAGAAAGCAGAAGAAAAATGTTTGGCTCTTTCTCCCTATCTCAGGTCCTGGTTATCCCTACTATGGTTTAATTTCATTTCTAGGATTTGGATCAATAAATCTGTAGGAAACACAAAGCCAGTTTTCTCAGCTTATTGCCCTTCTGTTGAAAGCAGACACAATTTAGCCAACATCTGGACAGTGTTTGTCAAGTCCAACTATAACTCAAATCCAGGCCAGAGAGTGAGTTGGTGCATTTGTTAGTTAAGCTCTTTGACGGGCTTATAAATAAGAAAAAAATAAAAAATAAAAATAAAAAACCAGCTGCTTTTAGTCCCATGCTTAACTCATGCTTGGTTTACTTTCAACAAGGCTTTAATATTCAGTGTGAACTGACATCCACACCCCATGTTTTCTTCCTTTCTGGTGCCTACAGGAAATTTTGCTCCTAGAAGATGTTCTTGAACCTGGGTTTCTCCTATTGACCAAAACACTTACTGTCTTGGACATCAGCCAACTTTGGCAGCTGCCTTATCTCTTCCAAATGTTAGCTTTCTACTCATTTACAAGGCCCATTATAGATCGTCATACTCTCAGATTGGCCTGGTAGAGATGATAAATGGAGGGACTTCCAGCTGCATTCAGTGACTTGAATTTGCTATGGAGGGCAAATGGGAACTGAGAACTGAATTGTTGTAGAGATGCAAACTTGGATTATAAAAGGTCAGTCAAGGGGAGGCTGGAGTTTTTTACGTATGAGGCAAAGAGTGCCTCCGGGGTCTATCAAGGTGGTGCCAAGTGTATACCTATGTGTGACTTAAATGGCTCGAAGGGAGGCATGGATCTTTGGATCTGAAGCACCTTAAAGGTGATAATATATTCAAATCCTCATTTGTAAATTGAACTTCAAAGGCTTCTCAGTTCTATGTGCAAAGTTTGAATGGCATCTGACCATGGGGGAAACTTGTCAGCACATTGTTCAATGAATGTATTCTGCTCATTGCCTTATTTGTGACATTTACACCAAAATAAATAGCTCTACACCAACTTTTTGCAGATATCCTTGTAAATTTATATTAGTCTTAAAGCGAACAGTATTATACTTAAATTATTTTTCTGGTACCTCATTTAAATTTTTTCAGAATAAAAAAATTAAATATGTAATTGCTGTCTCTCTCCTAAGTAGTGTAGGTACATGTATGGAAGTTACACATACCCAGCCAGCCTTTGGAGGGAACGTTCATGAAAATGTGTTTGCCACCATAGCTACTGTGGCAGCACACCTTGAGGAGGAGCCAGAGCGCTCATCTGGAAGGAGGACAAAGCGTTGTTCCGAAGGGGAATTGCTGATTCCCCTTTTAGCTTGACCAGGATGACCACTTCTTCAGAGACTGCTGAAAGAGGTGGAATTTTTTAAAACTTTTGTCAGTTCCTTTTCAAATCTGGTAGGTCAAAATTTTAGACTAAGTTTTATGATGTTAACCGGCTCTTAACTCCTTTGATTAGAATGTAATCAAGTGCTTGTAAAACAGAAAACCCACTGAAGTTCCCCCAGAAAGATGGGATTATTGGGAAATGCCCTTTTCTTTATATTTTCTTCTTCATACTCTTAAATAGCTACAAGTTTTTTTTCCCCTTTCAAGGCCTCCACAGCAGCTGATTTGATTTTTATCTATTCTAAAAATATTTTTCTCCCTCAGCAGAGTCCTGATTCTCATATTCAAAAAGACTGCAGAGTAAAATGGCATGCATCTATTTTTGGGGGGATAAGCAGTTTTCTAACAGTGTATGAGCTTCTTACAACATTTTATGATTATGGGTACATTTATAGTTACTCCTTAAAAAACAAATGAAAATCTATTAATAAAATAATTTGGTAAATAAATCAGTAAAATGTGAAGAAAATTCACATCCTTTTCCCTGGGAAAATGTACTATAGTACATTACTTGGGTTTCTGAAATAATATGTACCGGTCATTAAAATTCAGACTGGTGTTTTTAAAATTTCTAATTCCATGTTTCTTCTAGCCACATTTATTGCTTGTCTAAACTTCTATTCAAATTGGTAATCTCGATTACACTTCTTGGAATTTAACTGAAGACAAAATAGCTTGCTTTTGGATGTCTCCATGTAATTGCAATTTAATTTTGTCTGCTTGATATGCTAAAGATAATGGCTTCTATTTTGCAAAACGTGACCTAGCTACATGCAACACCACTGCCAGAGCCTATTTCAGAAGCAGGAGCCAACTGTTCTCTCATTCCTGCAGAGTTCAGGTTTTCAGATTTTGGCCACAGTTCCATGGTTAGAACAGACTGAAGTTTTCTGTTTGTCCCTCTAAAATCTCTGGTCTACCAACCTGGGGATGCACACGGTGGAGCTTCTCTGCTGTCTGAAAAACTGAACTGAGGCTGAAGAACAGTTGACTTTTCCCCCTTTTTCAGTCTGTTTTATGTAAGAATATTGCCACTGCTCATGTCTAATCGCTGTTGTAAACAGGATTTTGGAGGACAATCACTTGACCAGCCCTAATAAATTTTAAGCATTAGCAAATTCTCTCAGAGAATAGGGTAAAATTCTAGTCTTAAAGGTCAATCTTTTTCTAAACTGAGATAGTCATGGTCTTTTCTTACAGTTGTCTTTGTTGATCTTACATGGCTTATTGGTTCCTACCATCAGGTTCATCCTTGACTGTGGAGCAGATAGGCATTATATATAGACCTAGAAAATTATTGTTCCATTTGGAAGGCAGAAGAGCAGTTTCTGTCAGGTGGTGGGGTATTCTGTAGTATAGTGGAGAAGGCACTATGCCTCTGCAGGAGTCAGAAGATGGGAGTTCTAATCTCAGATCTGTCAACTGACTCAGGCTTTAGAAAATGGTCTTCATCCCTTTGAATATTGTGTTTTCTCACATCAATTAACTCCAAAAATCACTTTCATAAATTTGCCTGACTGATTCTGAAGGGATTTAAAGTAATCTTATGCTGACTCATTTTAGACCTTTCTTACTGTTTGTTTCTCCTCTTTTTTCCTCCCTCCCCTTAATATCTCATTGAAGTCATTGCCCAAGAGGTAGCAACTTGGCAAAGGGAAGTTTATGAAATCATTTAATGAGAAAACCAGCAAACAGATTGAAATATACAGGTGTACCCATCTGAAAATTTTCACTATCTTTATGAGAAAGTCCAGTGACTCATTTACACTCATGAGCAGAGATGATGGAGAAACGGGATGATCAAATGGTAAATGCCTTTTGCAGATATTCTTCAATCATTCAGAGAGAGAACCAGGTCTATGGCCCAGCCCTGGGAGCAGGAAACAAATTAAAAGTCCCTAAAGATATTCATATAGAACGAAGAGATAAAGCCACAACTGACTAAGTCAAAGCAGAAAACTTCACTCTCTTAAAGTCATCCAATTGTCCCATGAAATAAGAATTGCTCTAAATTTTATGATTAGTTAAAATAAAGAAATAACTTTGGTTAATCAATTGAGAAGCCTACTTTTGTCATGGCCTACTCCCACCGCAGCCCCTGCCCACCTCTGCACCCCCAATCTGTTTATCCTCAGTAATGTCTGGGAAAACAGGAAACCTGCTGTCTTCTCATGAATACGATTTGTAACTTAGTATTTTACTTTTTCTATTACATTTAATGACTCTACTGCTTTTTCATCATTAAGTTTGACAGGTGCCAAAATGATAAAAAGGCTAAAAATATGACCCATGGGATAATTGTTTTAGTCACACTAGCTTGACAAACAATGTAATAAAAATCATGATTTGAAATTCAGCATGGAACTTGTGAAACATGTTATCAAAGTACTGTATCAAATGCTTGAACATGTTTTTAATTGGCAAAACTTTAATGCCATTAAGAGTTTTGCATATGCTTCAGCTAGCTTTTGTGCAGTTGAGAAAAAAAAATATCAATACCCATCTGTCACAGTGAGTGGAGCACATATGGTAACAGAAGACCTGAAAATACATCAAATTTCTGTTATTCAAGCCACTTCAGCTCCAACAGGAGTTCAGCCACCTTGATATAGCTTTGGCTATCAGAAGTTTAATTCTGCCAATTAAAGTTATTTTGCATAACTATGCAAATGTTATTAACAACTATAAGTGAGAATTCTGAGCTTGCAAAAATCCTTCTGTCCTATTTGGATTTCTGTAATAGCAACGGCAATGGCTCTGCTTGCAAGCAGGCGCCCTTCTGGGTTGGTTAAGTGATCAGTGTTGGAAAGGGTCCTTTGTAGATGCCTTCTGTCCTTTCTGGAACTACCCTCATCTGACTTACCGAGTCAAATGAAAAGGGAGAGTTGAGTCAATATTCCAGATACCTAAAGCCAAATATACTAATGTGAAAAAGGGGAGTTTTTTTTGACACAGGGAGGGAGTTATAGAATAAGGTCTCATTTATTTATTTAACATTGGCTGAGTGGCTTATGGCAGGCCTGGCGCTAGATACTAGAGATGAAAAAATATAAACTCGTGGCATTTGCCTTTAAGAGCCTGCTAAGGTTTATTGTAGAGGAGCAGATACACAACAGTATAGTTCTAACTCTGATTATAGAGGTAGTAGAGAGTGTTCTGGGAACGCAGTGGGAGAATGATTCCGTAGGGAAGGAGGGGAATTTCCACCTTTACCCCTCTTGGTGTCCTTGTGGCTAGATGAGAAATAAGGTTGACAGAAAATCAGATTAAAAATCTGATAGAGAAATAAAAACAGTTTAATACATTCACACAGAAGATCACAGATGATGCTCAAGATCATAATATAACGCTCAGAAAAATAATCTAACCAGCCAGCTTTTAATACTTTTCAGAGAAAAAAAATAAATATGTAAAGAATTGCCAGGAGACTTAGGTTTGGGAGCTCATTAGTGAGGAATCTACACAAAGTTTTGACTTGGGCAGTAAATTAGCAAAGGAGTAGTGAGGTTTTTTTCATGTGAGCTTTTGGTTCTGAATTCCTTGACTCTAGTGCTAAGGGTGTCTCTCTCAGCCCCCTTGGAGCCAGGAAGGCACCTTTCACAGTGAAGATTTATTTCCTGCATTCAAGGAGACAAAGAAGGGTCAGTGTGCCCTTCTGGCACTGGCTGCTTGTCAACTTTAATTCAAAGTAATCAATATGCCATTGTGGGACGTTTTGGGGCAGCCTGCCCTGGGTCCAACAATACTTAGGGGGAAATCAGACAAAATATTAAAGGGAAGGAAGAATAGGAACTGGCATAAGATGCATTAGGAGAAATGCTTCTAAAGTCAATAAAAAAGAGCATACTTAAAGCCATAAATGTGGGAAAGAGTGTGCAGAATCTGTGGAATGAGTAGTTTGGTGGGGGAGAAGGTGGAGGGACTATGAGGAAAGATAGGCTGCAAAGAAGGCAGAGGCTAGATCACAAAAATGTTTTTATTTTTGGACTTGGCACCATATCTTGAAGATATGGGGATCTTTAAAGCATCCCTGAGCAGCCAAAGAACATAGGCATGTTTCTACTTTACAAAAAGCACTCTTGTTTGTAATGGCTTAATTGGAAGGAGCTGAAATTAGAGGCAGTGAATTTATTTTCAGGGGACCAAGAGGCAGTGATAGTACAATAGAGTGACAGAACAGAGGACAAATCAGAAAAATTATTTAGATTATGGAATCCCCAGTACTCAGGGTTACCCAGTTTTTTTTTTACTAGTTTAGTTTCCCATATATTGATTGACTTTGTCTTGCCTGTGTCAACATAGACACCCAGGTCTGGTCAGTACAGAGAAATGGGAGGTAGAGTGGAGAAAATGTATACATTTTCATATAGTCTATAACTTTTGGCAAATTGAAGAAGAAATGCAGAATTGTGAATGGTATTATATGTTAATTGCACATGAGACAGGACCCCAAAAAGGTTTTATTTTTGTAGTTATTTTGTGGCAAATTAAGGATAAAATCATCATGATCTTTTCCAAATCATTATTCATTCAGGTAGTTTTGAAGTTCTTTTAAGCATTCTCAATACTTACTCATATCTCAACTTACCTTAGCAAGACAGTATAGAGAATACTGGTGCCTAAGGGGGTCAGCCCTACTAAAGCCGAAAACTGAACGACCAACAGTGTTAGTTTGGATAGAGGTTGACCCGCTATAATCAAGACCCACAGTGACAATGATTTTCACCGTGCAGGCAAAGGTAGTCCAGTGCTGGGCGACAGACTCGAGAGTACCAGGGACATATTCCCCTTTCTCTTTACTGTGCCAACTATAGAGTAGTGCGTGGTCAGCATGATCCAAGATGCCAGAATGATCCTCACTCCAGCAGATGTGAAGGGATATAGGATCACACTTTTCTTCCTCTGAAAGGCACACATCATTTCTCCCTCCATCCAAAATATGCCCTGGCCAGAAATTGACCCCTTAATCACACCAAGAATAAAGGGATAGTGGAAAAGTGGTCATTGTTTTTCTGGGTGCACCTAAGACCAGCTAAAAATTTTCTAACTTTAGATGAGGAGAACAGATATGGGGGACAACCAGTAGTTTCTGACACAGTACCTCCATGACATTTTTGAGTCAGCCATTCAAAATGTGCTATCCCATCTCAGAATGCCTCTTCTCTTTCTTTGGCTTTCGTGAGCAACCAATTCTTTTACAGAAATATGAATATTTATTACCCCTGCAATTCACTGATACCATTTATGCAACAATCATTTAGTGAGCCCATACCTTGTGACAAATTATGTCGTAGGAGCTAAAGAGGGAAAGTTAAATAAAGCTCAGTCTTTTCCTCAAAGAGTTCATAGTTCAAAAAGGAGAAATAGAGAGTAAATCAGTAATTACCAATGACCATGTTAAGCGCCATACTGTGTGGCAGATGCTGTCCTCAGAGCCTGCCATGTCCCAAGGCCACAGAATAATTTACTGAGATGCTGATTTCTGTGTTCTTACTTTTACAGGAGGATATTGTTCCCATCCCTTTCCTCTCTTTTCTGGATTAGGAGGTGGAGACATGAAGGACTGAGTTCTAGTCTCTCTAGTTTAGGGACATTTTAAAGGTCCTTTTCTTTTTAAAGGCAGAAAACAGGAGTCTGGCCCATTGCTGTGAGGTTTTCATTTGGATTTCTAGGCCAGTTGCCTGAAATTGAGCCCTCCCCGTGGGGACAGAAACAGACTGGGATTCCTAAAGTAGAGGGGATCACCCCTGGGAAGCAAGCCGAGCTTCCTGCAGACCAGTGGGCCGAGGGCGGGTTGGATGACAGGGACCTGTGCCCATGTTGATGCCAGAGCCTTTGGGGGCCTTCTCTTACCTAGTCCCTTTAACTCTGACTTCAGCTCCATCACTTTGTCCTTCCAATCCAGGTTGGCCCCACTGTTTTGCCAGCAAGGCTTGCTCCCACCTCACAGCCTTCGTGCCCCTTGTCTCTTCCATGCAGGTTGCTCTTCACCAAGTCAACTGGCTAGTCTCCGACTCCTTTCTCTGTGAGGCCTGCCCTGGCCATTCTCTTTAAAATGCCAACCCTTCCCCCTGACTCTGTACCATTTTCCCTTCTCACTGATTATCCTGTACTTAGTTTCTACTGGGAACAGAGGGATATAGAAAATAAGGACAAATAGGTTCTGGGGGAGCAGGGATTTTTGTCTGTTTTATTCAGTACTCTATCTTTAGCACAGTGTTGGACACCTACTATGTGCTGCATAATTATTTGTTAAATGACAGAATCATGGCAAATTCCCTAAACTACAGATAGACAAATAGGAAGTAGAATACCCTTCATTTAAATTGACCACATGATTTGGACAATTGGAATCTCCACAGAAATTCTTGACTTTTGTCTAAAAGCCTTCCTTAAGCTCTCTGCCAGATGTTGCTGTTACACCTGAGCAACTAGAAGCAGAGTCACTTAGTCACATGCATTTTTATTTTTTTATAAATGAAGATGTGACATTTCTTGCACCTGAATGTTCTGAGCAAAATCCTACCAGCTCATCTTAAATGGGTACAGAAGTCAACATGACCTCACCCTGATATTTCATGCCCTGGTGCTGGTGTGCCTCAAAAGTGGCATCTTAAGGACTTGTGAAGGTGCGGGCATAGGAAGTGAGCAATGGCAAGGGGAACTAGCAATGGGACTGACACAGGGAACAGAAGGTCAGTGTTTTAATACCAGCCACAACTTAGTTGATAGGATATGGAAATGAGTACTCAGTGTGTGTGTATGTGTGTGTGGTTTGTGTGCGTGTGTTAAGAAACGTAAATTGTGTATGTGCACAATTGGCTAATGAATTCGATGCCTCTGTAATTGAGTGTGTTGATACTTCTTTGAGGCCTGCCCTGGCCTTTCTGTCTTGAGGTGTGTGCAAGTTTCTCCTTGTGCCATTGCCTTACTTTGATTGAAGAACTGGAAATAAAGTCTGTTCTCTCTGCTTTCGACTTCTCCACACTATACAACCGGTTTTCCTCCATTGCTCAGTAATCCCGACACGCATACCATGTTACAAAGTGTCACATAATGAAAGCTGTTGCCTTATATTTTTCCCTACACATTTCCTAGGGAACTCACAGAAATAAAAGGAATTAGCTTAAGATGACAAAACTGATTATCATTTTATTTTTTCTTAGAGAAGCAAAAGTTACATTTGGAGACTAATCAAGTTTATTTAATGTTCTACAGAATTAAAAAATAACTGAAAAATACATGAAATGCAGAGAATATTAAAATTATCAGTAAATTAAAGGACCAGAAACCAACATTTACTGAATATGTATAGTGTAGCTTTTAGCAGTGCAGTAATTGAAAGGAGAAATTGATGTTAGGCATCCTCACTTATGGGGACAGAAACCAAGCTTCAGGGATGTTAGTGAATGCAATGCCAAGGACACATTGCTGGTAAGTGGTAGAGGCTGGATTTTTATCTAGATGTATCTGAGCCCAGCTAAACTTTCTACACTACAATGCTGGTTTCCAACTATCTTTAAAATCAGAATGTTCTTAAAACTTTAATACTGTACATTCTGAAGTGAAAGCCACATACTTCACTTTAAAATAAGATCATCTTCTTCCTTTGCTAGAAATAATTTTCTTTGATTGCTTTACTACTTGGTTTGTATGAATTGCTCTCCTTGTTTTCTTAATACCATGCAGGGACAAAAGTTCCTTGCTGTTCAAAAATTCAGAGATGAGTTACTTCATTTTTGGAATTCCTACACTGAGTGAGTTTCAAAAGCAAAAAATTTGTTAGGGGTTCAGGCTCTGAATCTAAATCTCATCTTTTCTATTGATTTACTGGAAAACAGAGGCCACATCACTTACCATATTTTGCCATGTATAATGTGCACCCAAGTTTTTTGTACATTATACATGGATTATTATACCCATGTATAATGTGCAGCCTTATTTTTCCCTCAAAATTTTAGGCAAAAAATGCACATTATACATGGTAAAATATGGGTAATTATGCTCTACCTCAGTGTCTTCATCTGTACAATGGGGGTAGTAATATCCATACAATGATTAAAATGGTTAGTATGTCTTAACATAATTCCAATGCTTTGAACAGCATCTAACACATGGAAGTCACCAGTAAATTTTTTATTTCTATCTAGACATAGCAATAGTTAAAAAGGCAGTAGCTTTCATTTTCTAGAGCATAAAATATTAAAGTTTCTTAAGGGTCCTTTCCCTCAATGCCTTTCTGTTAACTCTCTCCTAAAATCAGGGCTCCCGAGGCACAGACTAGTGGGCCTCACAAGGCTGGAGGGACGCTTTCTCAGGAAAGAGCAAAACATCTAAAAACAAGCTATCTCTCTTTTCTAGTTTTTAAACCAACACATTCATAATTAAAGAAAACAAAGTAATTGATTATTATTAGAGAATCCTACAGTACTGCCTTAATATTTTGAAAACTGGTAAATATGGCAATAAGTTCAAGGTTAAGCTTGACTTTTTTGGGTGAACTGTACTATCAGACAACCTAGTAGAAAAAAAGGATATATCTTTTGCAGAAGAATGAATGGATCTAAGAACATAAACCTCATCAATGTCTCTTAATATCAAAGAAAGACAGAAATAGAGATAGGAAAGATAGATACTATGTGCTGCCATTTAGACCTATAAAGTAATCTTACTGCAAATATAATTTATAGGAAATAAACAGAGAAAAAACATATAGTCTACACAAAAAGAACGCAAACAGCAAAATCTAGAATGAGAGAAACCCTATGGGATAAATCATTTATTTCTTCAATAACAAATTGCAAGAAAAAGTAGGTGGAGAAGGTTCTTACACATTAAAAGATTTAAAAGACACACCAACCAATTACAAAGAGGGAATTTATTTTTTATTTTTTCTTTAGATCCTAATTCAAATGAACATACTGCAAAGTTATATTACATTTATGAAAGAATCAGAAATTCAAGCACTGGATATTTGATAATTTTCTTAGGTGTCATAATGGTAAATCACTGTTTTTAATAGTCCTTATCCTTTATTTATAAATTTAAAAAATCTAGTATCTAGGATTTGCTTCACAATAATACAAGAGGGGGAAATGGATGAGTATGAGGATGGGACAGGATGAGTCAGGACTTGATTATTGTTAGATGTGAGTGATGGATGCATGGAGAAATCAGGGTGTCAGTGAACCTTTTTAAAATTTTTGTGTATGTTTGCAAGTTCCCCATAATTAAAAACATTTTTTTAAGTTTTTTATAATTTTTTTAAAACATTTGGAGCAAAAAGCATATATAAGAAGAATAAAATATATGTAAGTATTCACTTTTATAGTCAGTTTGGATGTGGTTGCAAACTCTAGGCTGAATTGCAAATTCGGTAACGATGTGTTTCAGAACCAAAGGACATGCGCTACACAACCATCTCCTTCTTTAGATTTTGAAGTTGTTGAGGCAGCTACTGGTAACAGCATTCCTCATTTCCTATCAAGATTGCAAACCAATAAGTATGACCAATATCCTTTGGTTATTTTAGAAGCTTCAGCAAGCTGAGGCCATCCTTTCAGAAAGGCAATCCCCAAACTGTATCTAAGATGTATTTTTTCTTAATGAATAAGAACATGTTAACTTGAAGTAGATTTAGAAATAAGTATGGAAATATTTAAAAAACCAAATGCACAGTAATGATGCTTTAGTATTAAGAAATATGATCATATTTCATATTTTAAGTGTAAAACTATTGAAGGCAATTGGACTTACTAAATAACAGGTCAATTTGTAATTCCAGTTGAACATGTTAATTGTGTAATTCATGCATATTTGTAATTCTTAGTTCATATCTTACTAAACATACACTCACTCAGTTTGGACATTTAAGAGAATTTGGAGTTCCCCATAGTATGAAGTTTAATTTATAAACATTACTACACTAAAATATCTAAGAAAATTTGTTAATATGATATTTGAGGAACTTAAATAGGAAATAATATATACTCAATTGGTTAATCCAGTTTAAAATATTTGAAATATGTTACAAAGTTTTGTAAATGGGTCTAAATATTAACCAAATTTTCCCTTATAAAATTGTTGCTGAATTTGCTACATTTATGAACTGAGTAAGACTTGTAGGTAGAAATTAAAAACCTAAAATAAACTAGGTTTTAAAATTTATAAGTTTAATATTTCATGTATTAATTTAAAAAAACAAAGTATCCTTTCATTAGTGGCTACATTGTTTTAAAAGTTAAGTGGACTTTTAATAGTTCATTTTTATTGTATTTTTCCCATTACCATATATTCCCCCTATGCCCTCTTCCACCTTCCCCATTCCCTTCCCCTCACCCCCATTCCCTGCAATCATGCCCTGTTGTCCTTGTCCATGAGTTCTTTTTTTTTTTTTTTTGCTCGATCTCTGTCTTAAACTTAAAATACAAGCAAAACAAAAACCTCACATTTTAACAGTGAACTGCTTATTACAATCTTTAAAAACAAAGAATTTAATATAATGAATAGATGTGAATTTTGGGAGGGAGCCCTGGTAGGAGCGGCACACTCCTGAAATGTCACTGTCGGAGGCTGTCAGACAGGCAAGGGCAGGGGCGGGCCGGCGGGTAGGGCTCGCATTAACATATTTCCTAGACGCTCCATCTCCTTGGTCCCGCGGAATGGATGCCTCCCAGCTCCCTGTGGACGCTGGAGCCCATCAGGCCAGAAGCAGATTAAAGCTCACACACTTCAAATTGGCGGCTTGCTGCAGTTTGCCAAAAGGCTAGAGTTCAGTACAGCTTTAATAGAGAAGTCTGTAAGCCTCCTTCCTCCATCTCCCTGTCTCCTCTCTTTAAAAGGAAATCGCACCCTCCGCAAACCTCTGGTCCTCTTACTGCCCTCCCCATTGTTCCCGCGCAGCGGCTGGGGACGCGGGTCCGGGCCCTGTGCCCTGGGAAGGAACAGCCAGGTAAGGGAGTGAAGGCAGACAACTCAGCACTTTGGCCAGCAAACCCCCAGCCCAGCCTCCAACCCACCCAAGCCTATTGCGCTACACACAGTGAACTGTCAGCTTCGACTGATTTATAAGACCGATTTACCTTCTGAAGAGTGTAATTATGCTCAGAGTTAAAAATTAATCAGGTGAGGGAATCATGGAATAGTCATTCTCAGGACTTTGAAGGACAAACTTAAGTGGAGACCCACCAATGCTGCTGCAGGGCCTGCCTTGCAGGACCTTGCAAGTTGCAGGGCGAGTATTCGGAGCTAGCTGTCTTCTTCGTAAAAAGACAAAATGAGAAATCTTGCTGAGTCTCTGCAGAAGGATAATTCCAAGTTACCAGCTTAAAAGGTGGGGCGAAGGAGATTGTGTGAGAACAATAAATTTTTAGACACTGGATTATCTCTGAATAAGGATTTGGCTGTTATTTCTTACTAGAATTAGTGGCTTAACTACTTTAGCCTACTTTATGGAACAGTCAGCATTTCGTAACTATCTTTGTTGTTTTTGCTAATGCCGTAGCCCCCCCCCCCCTTATTCCTGTGGAATTCCAAGATCCTCCGTGGGTGCCTGAAACTAAGGATGGTACTAAGTCACATATTTCCTACATACACATACCTACCTATCACAAAATTTAACTTAAAAATTAGACACAGGAAAAGATAACAACAACTAATAGCAAACAGAATAACTATAACACCCTACGGCGATAAAAGTTGTGTGAATGTGGTCTCTGTCCATTTCAAAATATCTTACTGTGCTGGTGTGAGATGATACAGTGCCCTTCTGATGAGATGAAGTAAGGTGAGTGGCATAGGCATTGTGGTCTAGCATCAGGCTACCATTAATACAAGCGTTACTTGAACACAAGCACTGCCATAGTTTGACAGTTGAGCTTATAACCAAGATAACTGCTGAGTAATTAGTGGGCGAGTACACTACACAGTGTGGATTCACTAGACAAAGGGCTGATTCACATCCCAAGAGGGATGGAATGGGACATTGTGAGATTTCATAATGCTATTGCCAACCGTATACAATTTAAAACTTGTCAATTGTTTATTTCTGGAATTTTTCATTTAATATTTTTAGACCATGGTTGACCACAGGTAACTGAAATTGTGGGATGCGAAACCCCCGTTAAGGGGGGGACCACTACATAGTCCCTCACCTCAGTAATGTGTCTTGGTGGCTTCCATAGTCAGTGGTGTGTTCTTTTTAGGTAAGGAGTTACTTCCCTCCCCCCCTTTTTCTTTGTGGGCAAAGGTTTTTTCAGTTACTTTAGCTTGTTGATTCCCAAGGTGTCTCACTACCTGCCTTCTCACACATCTTTTTCAAATTTGAGATTTCTGCTGGGACATAGTAGATTAATTTGTCTTATCTCTGAGGAGAATTTCTAAGAGTCCCATGACAGTTACCTGGCAGTCCAATCACATGTCCTGTTGCTATTAAATGTTGCAGAAAAGTAGCTGCAACAGAAGCAAGAGATGGCACAGATTGAATAGATTACTGTATTATCTAAAATCAGTCCTATCATTTCTGTCATGAGATACCATAATTTTAACACTAGACTTCCTAATTGAAAGGAAGGGGCCATGCAGTCCACAACTTCAATAGCCCATTTTGTTAGCCCTTCAAATACATAAACATAGCTGAGAATAAGTTTCAAAACCATCTTTGTATGCCATCTCCCGTCAGCTCCTTCCCCACACCCCTGGACCTTCTAACTCACTTATTGAGTGGAAGGCTGCATTCTTTGACCTGGAAATTGCCCTCTGACTCAGAGCTGTGGTCCTCTTCCTTTGGACAACCCATTTCTTCTCTGCCTTCATGGCCTCTGATCATCTTTTAGTTTGATCATCTTTTGCATCCTACCATTTTCTTGAGCTAGTTGTCAGTCCTTAGTTTCCTGCTGGTTATAGCAGAAGTTAGATCCTGGGAGTACAGGAAGAAAAATGAAGCAAATTCAGGAGGCTGTCCTCAGGATGTGGCATTATTAAGGTATTCAGCATTTCCACAGACCTAATTAACAATCCTGTGGGTTTTTCATCTGCTTTATTATGTTAAAAGTGACTGTTTTAGGAGGAAAAATATAAACTTGTAGATATAAATGAAAACAAAAATCAAAGCAACAGGTAATGAATTTTATATAATGGTACTCCAAGTCTGCTGCTGGGGGCACATTTATCTTTGATTCTCAATAGGAAAGGTAGAATATCGGTTACCATGGCTTGCTTTTTATTCAGTGATAGAGCTCAGCTGTATCTTTCAAGAGCCCCTCTTCCTTTTTCCAAACCTCACTTCACCACAAGTCCTACAGAGATCTCAGGGCTAAAAGGTGATGAAAAGATGTTCTTCATGGAGAGATTAGATATCAAAAAATATGTCAGTAATTCTTATTTAAGCAGAACTGTTACAAGTTACTTCTTTCTCATCAATCTTGCCCATTCAGATTATTTATTCCAACAATTAGTTTGCAATTTTTTTATTATTAATTTCTGTTGTTCTTTTCAGCCAGGCAGGCACCTGCACTCTTAATTAATTGGCATAGTGGGAGAGTGGGAACAGCCCTTGGCTGAGAGCCAGGAGCCAGGTTCTAGTGCTGTCCCTGCTTTCCCAACAGCTGGCTGGCCTTGAACTTGTGACTTACCTCTTTGGACCTCGATTTCTGTGGATGCATACTGAGGGAACTAGACTGGATAAGTCTTTCTATAAAATGTAATACAAGAAGGCAGGCTTGGAAAACGCTGCACACCCTCTTCTCTCTTCTTAGCAACTCTCCATGAGCATGGATGTCCAATAACAAAGAAACGTTATATTTAGTTTAACCAAGAATTAACCCCTCGTCAGTAAAAATTTCTAGAATTTGACTACAGAGTATCCTGAATTGTCTCCCCTCCCCTTGTCTCCCTCCCTCCCTCCCTTCCTTACTTTCTTTTCTTTTTTCCTTTTCTTATGTGGTTCCTTAATATTACACAGAACCAGAGTTCTATGGAACTTATTACAGGAAATGCAGGACTAAATAAAACTTATCTAGGTTTGTTTGCTTGTTTTTCCTCTATGGGGAATCTAGACCTACCGAAGTGTTACAATATAAGAACCACAATATTGTTTTAATTCTCATTTAATTATTTTGTCACTGTACTTACAGGATTCTTGAACTCTAATGAAATATGGACTAAAGCAAACAAGATAAAATGTACCTCTGGAGAGTATATTACAGTATTGTTTAGCAAATATGGTGATTTATTTTTTAAAAGTCTACATAACTAGAATCTACCACCAAATGCCAGTAATGTTTTATTTCTGCTGTTCATTTATTCACTCATTCAAAGTAAAATAGAAGGTTTTAGTCTTTTATCTCCAGTCACTCTTTGAGGAATTTATCTCAAAATGATGTATATAACACATTAACCAAAAAGTATATAAGATTACAAAGGACACATTAAAATGTGCACATCAAAATGATTTTTAAATTTTATGATATATATGTGCTTCTTTATTAATGCATCAAATGACAAGATCTAGTGGTGGATCTAATAACTGCCATAATTTTAAAGTAGTGATGAATGCAAATTTCTGTAATAATTGTAATGTGACAAAATTGAGATGTGTAAAGAAAAAATTCATAGTTGCATGGTGTTTGTTGTAGATTAGGCTTTCCAAAGATTGTTGTGATGTGAGTGAAGATGCCTTCAGAGGATGCCAGGCCCTGGGCATTGAATCATCTCCAGCCTTTGATCTTCCTGAGGTCACACATCTCATGAAGCAAAGACAACCCATCTTCAGAAGGCAATTGCCTTCTGTCCAAATTCCTGACCCACAGAAAAATGAACATACTAAAAGTGTTGCTTGATGCCACTAAGTTTAGAGTGTTTGTTATGCAGCAGTAATCATCATGAAAGTGCTATAACAAAGAGTGTGTGAGCTCTGAGAAAAGTGCTCCTACATGCAACTCCAGGGTCAGGACTGTGGAACTCCGAGATAGCAGATGACATCCAGCTTTCTAGTGTGAGCGATTCAATGAAATGAAGAACAGAGGAATGGATAGACCTTTCAGGAAAAGAAGAGTAGAGATTATGAGCTTCCTTTTGACATATTTTGAGTTTGTGATGCTTGTGGGCGTTCATATGATTGAAAAGTCAGTCTCCCTCAGAAAGAAATAATCCGGGGTTAGGGTTAAGGCTTGGGGACATCAGCATGTACAAGGTGGTGAAAGCCACCAACTGGGTGGACTTCACATATCAATGGAGAAAAGACAAAGTAAAAAAAAATGAGAGAGTATACCTGGGAGAACCAAAATGCATGGGGAGAGGGAACTGGAGAAGAAAAATGAGATGCAGTCCACATGGGAAAGAGGAAGCTAAGGGAAAACAATGTTACATAAACCCAAGGATGTTTTCCAAGCTGTACATGCTCTCATCTTCAGAGGTTTGGGTTTACTTTTTTCCTAGTGGGTCCCCAAATTAAGAATAACTTACTGATAATAAGTAGCTTTTAGTCAAGCAAATGACTTATGGGCAGAAAAAGAAGATTGAGAATTGCAGCCATAGGTTAAAAGAGGTTAGACTTGAAAATTTTGTTAGCTCTGGCAATTAAAATAGTTCTAAATAGTCTACAGTTGCTTCCCTTCTAAGAATACTCAGAATGTAGCGTAACTTTTTTATGGTGATTCAGAGTCTGTTTTATGAACACAAGACATCAACCTTATAATTAAATGATGACTTCAGAAACAGTCATTGAAAGGATGATTTAGTTTTCAAAGAACTCTCATGATTCTGTAGTTAACTACTTAGTGGTTTTATGCCCCCCTCTCTCAGGGGTTATTGTGGTTTGTGGTCTCCCCACACTGTGATTTTTTCCTACTTGGTGGTTTTCTTCTCCACTATCTTCAGGCACTCCTTCCAGCTCCCTGTGGCTCTAATTTAAGTGTCTATTACTCCTTATTTTCTGTCTGAGCTGTTGACAGCTGCCTCAGTTGCTTTTCTCTCTATTCCATCTAACCAGTGTATTAGTTTTCTATGGCTGCTGTAAAAAAATTACTGCAAACTTAATGGCTTAAAATAACACAAATTTATTATCTTACAGTTCTGGAGGTGGTAAGTTTAAATAAAATTAGCCTCATGACCTAAAATCAAAGTGCCCACAGGGCTGTATGCTTTTATTGGTACAATAAATAGGGAAGAATCTGTTTCTTGGGCATTCCAGCTTCTAGAAGCCTCCTACATTCCTTGGCTCCTCCTCTTCTTCCTCCTTCTTCAAAGCCAGCAGCATTTGGCTGAGTCCTTTTCATATTGTTGTGTGGTTCGCCCCCTTCTGCCTGCTACTTTCACTTATGCATTGTAGTTACATTGGGTCCAACTAGATAATCCAGGAGAAGCTCCCCATCTCAAGGTTAACTGGTTAGCAATTTGAAATCCATCTGGAATCTTAATTCTGCTTTGCCTGGTAATACAGCATACTCACAGGTTATGAGGATTAATATGCAGATAGCTTTGGGGGGGGGACCAGGATTGTGACTACCTCATTTAGGAAAATGCCAAAATAATCCAAGAAAAATAAAATGACCAAATAACATGTAAAATTAGCTCATTTCATTTACATTTGAGAGGACTAGAATTTTGTGGCATCTGTTTTTACTAGATTTGTGGCCATTTCTTTTCAAACTTAAAGATTCTTCTGGAAGGTGGAATGTGCTGAAACCTGACCATAAGATTAGCAAGGCAGAGGTTGCTCTATATCAGTTTTTATACCGCACCAATATGAAGAATATTCTAGACATTGAGATAGTAAAAAGTCTATTTTAAATACTCAACCAATGTATAACAAATTAGTGGTAGACCATGGTAAATTTCACTACCATGTCCGGTTTGTGCTACTCAGAGGTGGATTCTATAGCCATAAGGTACCAGAGTCAACCAGGAACTTCAGGTTGTTCTAAATTAACATCTTCTTTCTCGGAGAGGCAGGCATCAAGAAAGATTTTGTTTTTGCTGGATTCTGCTCCAAGGTTGAAGAGGGAGTAGAAGTGTATAAATCTATTGAATCAAATTGCATTGTAATCAGCTATTTAACTCTCTGTACTTTACTTGAGGGCAGGAACTCTGACTTGTTCAACTTGATTTCCCCATTCTGAGGAAGCTCTAAGTAAGGTTTTGATTTAAAAGGGTAGAAGATATTCCAGGCTTTAACAGGGGAGGATCGGGAAGATCAGAGGGACCACCAAGGCATCCTTCAAAAGGACAGCTCTGTAATGAACGAATTTGACCTTTGTGAACAAGTCTGGGATCTTTCGACACATGGCATCTTTCAGACTCAGGCAGTTGCTGCACTAGGTCTTGGCTGTATCTCCCCTAGAGCCATTCGTGTGGCCTCGATAAAGTTATGAGTATGTGTAAATTAAATGTGGCTAAATGACAGCATTTCAAATATAGATGGTGTTGCATTGTGTAAAGTACCAGTTTTGAATCAGGGCAGGATTGGGGCATTTATTAGTCTGCATCGTGGGATTGTCTCTAGGCCTCAGGCCTTGCCTCAGGCTTGGGAGATCTGCTGTCTTTGATCTGAGCCCCAAAAGCCTGAGGTCTCATTGTTACCTGTTTTTCCCTTCTCATAGGAGGAAAAATTTTCATTATAGAGGCCTTCTTCCCACCACTTACTGTTTTATATTTGCATTCTCTTTCTCATCCCTATGAACACTTGTTTGTCCAACAACCACACACACACACACACATACACACTCACACACCCCAGAGTTTATCATTTGATAGAGGATCCCTCCAGAAACAAACATATTTCTAAGTATAGGAATCATAGACTCTCAATTCTAGAAGGCTCCCCCCGGGGTACACCTACATTTGCCCTGTGAAAACTTCCACCCACCCACCTCATTACAGTGTCTTGAAGTCATAAGCTAAACTTTACAGTCTTTAGGGACCCTTAAATTTATGATGTGATAAATTATTTTAAATACTATAAATCTGAGACAGAATTAGGTATGACATGGAGTAGAAGTAAATATTTGACTCATTTTTACGAAAACAAAAACTTGACAGACGTGTTGGCAGCCTTTAGGGGTCTTTCACTTTGTCTTTATTTTAGTGATTTTCTTCCTCTTTATTTTAGAGAGGAACTTTGGGAAAGTTGAGAGCATGGATGTGCATTTCTCACTTACTGAGGAGGAAACTAAGGTGCGAGAGAGGATGAAAGTTTCAGTCTCCTGGCCCGGCCCAGGTTTCCCCCTAAAGCACACTGTTCATCCCGGAGAGGGAAAGGGACGCTCTGTCTTCCTTCGCAAGGTCCCCATCGCATTCTGGGGAGAGTGACCTACCTGATCCCTGTCATGATTAATGTGGTTTCTGAAGCATGAGATCTGATTATGACCCCATGTTGTTATATTTAATTACAAATCTCATCGCGGCCCTGGCTGTAACACTACGTGGCCTTCACTGCAGTCACCTTTGCTGATCTGACCGCCTGAAGGTCCCTCCTTATGATTTACTCTAAATTGTTTTAGAATCATAGACTTCTAGAGCTGGAAGGGATCATGAAGTTCAATCCCCTCATTTTACAGATAAAATTACAGAGGCCCCAAAGAGAATAAGTCATCTTCCAAAGGTCACTTAGTAGATGTGAGATTGAAATGTGGGGTTTCTGCTCCCCCAGCCAGTGATGGTTCTCTTAATACTGCACTGCCCTGCAGGGAATCATACTTCACAACGCCACCTCCTCACTCTCCTTGCTTTGTGTTATGTGACAGCTTTATAACATGCACAGGTTATATTGTACCATCTCTCTCCATACAAGTTAGTCACAAATTAAAATAGAACAGCAGAGTCCTTAGGGTTTTGAGGCAAAAGAAACTTGGTAAGATTATTTAGCTTTCTGGGCCTCGGTTTTATTTAGTAACATAAAGACCTGATCTCTGTGAAGAAAAATATGTTTAAAATGATAGCAAAGTAAACATAACCATTGTGAAATAAAAACAAATCCAGACCTAGGTAAAGGGAAACTTTATTGAAAAGGCTATTGTGATAGGAGAATGTTTAGACCATAAGTTCCCTAAGCATCTCAGCCGTCAGGCAGAGAATGTTGCCGGTGGAAGTGGGGCTCTTACACGAGATGGCCAGAAAAGCATTTCACGGACCCATGCACTGGAGACTGTGCTGTGGCAAGATTTATTCAGGTGGAAATAGAAGGCTGCCCCTATGTCCCATCTTCATCTGTCCTGCCGTGGAACAAGTCCAACCTTGTCTTCGGGAAGGACAAAACAAAGGCCAGAGTCTAGAGTTTCTGTTTTTTTGTTCCAGCATTAGCTGCCTCAGTCCCTGTCCCAGCTGCCCTGCTTTACCTAGGCAGTTGGTATTTGTTTGCAGTCCCTGCAGCTGGCTGCACTGCTGGTAGGTCCACATGGTTACTACAGAGAGAATGTACGTGTTCCCCTGGGAGGGGGAAGGGAAGAGAGGAGGAGGGAAGAGAGAGAGAGAGAGAGAGAGAGAGAGATGGAGAGAGAGAAACCTGGGTACCTGGGTTATCTCGGGCTTGGGACAGAGCAGGCACTTTTTAAAAGTAACCAATCAACTTTCCAAGTTTTCGTAGGCTTCTTATGGGTCCACCCCCTGACAAATCTATCCCCCTTCCAGGGTAGACAGACAGGCCTCATTGGCTCCTGCTGTGCAGGCCTCATAGAAGCACCTCTTCTCATGCCATTTTGACTTGTACCGTGTGTGTGCTTATTTCACCCCATCTGGGCGAGTGAGCCTGGGTGGTTGAAAAGCCAGCCCTTCCTCCTTGTACAGGGGAAGGAGTGTTGTTAGTCCGATTTGTGGGACAATGCTCCCAGCCCCTGGAGTGTGTGAAACTGTAGCTTCAAGGCTAAGCAAGAAGGCTTATGCTCCCCGACAAATTATGCTGAACAATGTTTAATTCCCTTTGTTTCCTTCCTTTATTAATATTTAGCTGCCTATGCTAACAAAAAGGGCTTTTTTTATAGGAAGGGATAAACAAAACCAGAAAGAACTGGGTGTCGGGCATGGGAGGAATTGGTAGTGTGATTGGATTCTTCATCAGGGAATGTTTGTCTTTGTGGTCAGCTGATTTTCAGGAGGGGTCCTTAAGAAGATGCTGGTTCAGATGAGCCAGAGTTCAGGGTCCTATTGCACTAAGAGAGAGAGAAACCTGAAAGTTTGGACAAGTTAAGTTACACATATTTTTGTTACCAAACTCCAATAGTTAAATTTGTCTGCTTGAGTGCTGTGGTCAAAAACTGCACGAGCAGGGCTTTACAATAAAGAAAGGAATTAGTTTATTAGAATTTGGCAATCTGGATATGGGCAAGCTCTTGCTCTCAAAGACCTTACTCCCCAGTGGCGTGTAGGTTGCAGATTACATAGGGCAAAATAACCATAGGTTGGGGGTTCTGGGTTGTGTTAGGAACTGATTGGTCAGAGGTGAGATAAGGGCAATAAATCATTTCTTTAGGTCTTGTGGACAACTCTGAGGTCAGCACTGAGTCCAGCGTCAAGGTCCTGCCTTAGGGTTCAGAAGCTGAAACATAATTTAGATTAAGATGTTATCTTTAGCCTGCCAGGGGCTTAAGCCTTGTGATCATTAGTCAGAACTGGGCTTTTGTCTTCTGCTGCCTCAGGGGTCAATGATCCTCAAGGTGAGAGACTGAAGTCAGGTCAGCAAATCGTGCTGAAAGAGAAGGAAAAAATGATTGTTTTGAAACTACAGTTTAAATCAAATCAGAATTATGAAAACTCTGTTTCATTTTGTCCAGCTTGGTCTGTGGGAAAAAAGAATTCAGGTATTCACTTACAAGACAGAATGAGAATTTGGAAGGGAGAGCGTGTCTGACTTTGTACTGGTTGAACAAGGGTACCATCTGTGAGGGTCTCATCTAAGTCCTACGGGGAAGGTATTTCTTTACAGTAAGTGATTGCCTGGAGCACAAAGGAGACAAGGACTTCCTGTCACCCTCACCACTCTTTTCCAGGAGTGCAGGGCTCAGGTCACTTTCAGCATTGTCCATATTCAGTGATTTCCTACCTTCTTTCAACAGAGCTCTCTCATATCAAAGGCCTACCTTTCTCACTTTCTCTTTCTTTTTGGACAGGGGAAGGAGTGATGGAAGAGTGGGTCTTGCATCATATCTGAAAAAGTTAATTTACTAATCAGCACTTGACAGATCCTTCTTTGTCTTCTTAAAATGGGGCTAAACACCCACTTATTTGATGGAGTCTACAGTAAGGGCATAAAATCATCACTACTTGTTTCTCTCTCTCTCTCTCTCTCTCTCTCTCTCTCTCTCTCTCTCTCTCTCCATAAGCACCAAATCATGCTTAGAATTGAATGGAATAGGTAGGCCCTTTAGGGTGTGAACTTTTGACTCCTAACTTGCATTGATTTAGGAACAGCCCAGCCACAAATAACAATCCTTAGGTCACGTGAACCTGCTTGCAAGAACTTTGCATGAAACCCTATTTAATGCAAGACCACATAGTCCTTTGCAGCCAATTGCAGGAAGCAGTGGGTGGATGGCAGCAATGATTCCAGTTCCCTAAAAGTTTCTTACCAGCTAAGATGGGAGGCTTAATGCTTTCCATTATTTCTAAACCTGCTCCTGAGAATTATCAGGGAGAACTTGCCTGCTATGTGAAATACTTGACCGTTTTGCTATAATTCTAAAAATCTGAAAAGAGGCAAAGTGACGCTGGAGGTCAGAATATGACAGTTTGTTCCATCTTTGATCAAATCAGCCTTTGCAGTTACTGAACCTCAAGGTTGATAGGTAGGGTGCAAACTTAGTGACTCAACTGAGGTGGGCAGCAAAGGTCAACAGTAGCTGATGTTTTGCTCCCGCATTCATTGTGCAGAAAAAAGGTAGGCTTTGTTTTGTTTTGTTTTTATCTTTTACATAGTCCTAATGATATTTTATTTTAAAATACTAAATCACTGCAGCCAAAGATAACCCAGAGATACAAATAATGAAAGTCAAAATTGGTTGGATGCTGCATCTTTTGTCCAGGGATCTCCTATCACCTTTCTAAATTCCTGAACAGTATAGAAGCTCATGCTGAGCCTTTTGGCAGAACCTATCGTCCTGAAGGGTAAGTAGGTCACTGCCTAATACAGGCCTGGTTTGAAGGCCATTGAAATTGCTCTCCCTAATGCCTGCCCGCAACTCTATGAGTAGATTTATTCTTTTGAATAAATCCTGTACTAAAATGCAGAGTAGCCTGGGGAAAGGAGAGAGGTGAAATTAATCCATGAGTAGTCTAGTTGAGATTCAGTTTTTTTGGAGCTGGTTTGGAGTCTGGGCAGGGTGGAGTATTTCTAGGCTAGCTGAGCAAGACTGAATGGCAAGGGTGGCTTGCCTGGGAATATTACAGGGTGATCAGGAGACAATTCCCTCAGCTTCCCTCTGCTCTTTCCTTTTAATTTTTTTCCAAATTTATCTCTGCCTTGAGTGGAAGGGATATTTCTCTTCATCTATGCAAGGCTCATCTTTTTACCTGTACTCCCCATCACTTGGTCTTACCTGAGACTTTTTTCATCACTCATTATCTTGTTTTCCTGTGTATCTACTTCCTCTCCATTGATCCCTTCTCTTCTGCTTACAAATTAGCACAGATGTTTCCTTTTTAAAGATAAAATTGAAACAGATACCCTATCTCTTCAACAAAAAAGCAAGACACTCCCTCCTATAAATTTCAGCTACTTATATTCTAGGGACTATCCTACTTACCCTCATAGAAAAGCTCCTTAATCTCTAAGAATGAGACTTTACCTTGAGAACTGCCAAGCACGACAGACTAATACTCAAACAAATAAGAATGTATTTTTTCAGAAAACAAAAAATCCAAAATTAGACTTTTGCTGGTATTGGTCAATGATCTTATTAAGGATCATTTTACTATTTTGTCATCCTCAGGGTGACAGCTCTTCATCTGTGGGTTTGTTGCCTCATGGTACCAATAAGTAGGCTGCAGCATTAGGTATCACAACTGAGTGTGCGTGGAGCAAGGACGTGGCCTGTGCTCTTTACTCCTCCAACCACGCCCACCCTGATTATTTTTATCTGGGAAAAAATACCTTTCCCAGAAGACCCACAGCAGATTTCCCTTTAGAATTAGTTGCTCATAAGTGGTGCTCTTTACATGCAAAGGAGATTTAGAGACTGCATGTTTGGTCTTACAGCTTATAGTGTGGAGAAAGGTAAATGGAAAGGGATTTATGGACCATTTCAATGTGGCCAAACAGTGTCTGCCACACACCTTTACCACCTCACCTCCAAGTCATTTCTCACTCACTGACATACATCTTCAGCTCATGCTACTCTGTGACTGGTAAAGTTATCAATATTCTTAAAAGGATACAACAGTCCCCTGTTATCCTTGTTTTCATTATTCATGGTTTACCTGTGGTCAACTGTGGTCCAAAAATATGAAATAGATAATTCCCAAGATAAACAATACGTAAGCGTAAAATGTGGCACCATTGTGAGTAGTGAAATGAAACCTCACACAATCCTGCCCTGTCCCGCCCAGAATGGGAATCATCCCTCTATTCAGTGCATCCATGCTGTATATGCTACTCACTCGTCACTCAGCAGCTGTCTTGGTCATCAGACATGCAGTTACAGTGGTACAGTACTTGTGTTCATGTAACCCTTTTTTATTTAGTAATGGCCCCATTACATGAGAGTACTGATGTTGGCAATTCAGTTATGCCAAAGAGAAGCTATAAGTGCTTCTAAGTGAAAAGCTGAAAGTTCATTACTATTAGGGGCATCCACTAGGGGTCTTGAACCTATCCTTCCTGCACAAGGCAGGGGACTAGTAGAGATCAAATTCTTTAAACTCTCTGTAGTGTTTCCAAGTTCATGACCCCTTGTTGAGATCTCTCTTGTTTTGCCTCTTAAATTCCTTGTTGCTCCTTCTCTATGTTTCTGGGTTTTCTTTTCCCCCACTCACCAATTAAATATTGGTTTCCTGGAGTTTTCTTTTCTGGTCTCCACATTCTTCTTTCAGCACAATCTAACCAAACTATCTCAAATATGTCTAAGGCTTCCACCTGTATATTAATGATGCTTAAAACTATATTTTGAGCTCAGATTTCTCTCTTGTGGTCCAGGTCTCCATGCATAGTTGTCTATCTTTATCTGGATTCTTAAATCCAACATTGCCAAAACAAATTTATCATACTCCTTAGAAAACACTCTGCTTCCTGTATTTCAATTCATCTTGAATCATACCATAATTCCCATAATCATTCCATGAAAACAAGAAAACTGGGAGTAGCTTGGACTCCTCATTTCCCTTGTACCTTATGTTAGTTGGAGGTTTAAGCATAAATATTTTTATATCCATTTCTTACTTTCCATCCTCACCTCTGCCTCAATTTAGTCTTTTATAAATTTTTACCTTCATTACATTCTTATTATCTAGTTTTCAGCCTTACTATTTACATTCTGTATTATACACTTCCCCTAATGTATTAACCCAAATGTGACTTTAATCAAGTCACCTTCTTTATTAGCCAGGGTTCCCCCTGCCTCCGTGATCACACCTTTCCCATTAAGGAGAGCAACTGTGGAGTTTTCATGAATGTAGATGTTCTCTTTTCTAATGTGTTTTTCAACGTCTTAGTAAAGGGTGTCTTCTGGGTTCTCTTGTGGAATGTGTTTGGGGTATGAGTGTTCAGGTTGCACATAATAAATCTGGTTGAACATTCCTATCTCCTTAAGCCTTTGGATTCTCTCCTACATGTCATGCCAAGACAGCCAAAGCTCATTAAATGCTAAATCATTGCTGACTGAATAACCCTACCTCTTCCTAAGATTGAACTGAGTGTTCTTTTCCATAATTCCCTACATGTTTTCCTTGCATAGAATTAATAAAACCACATACTGATGGCTGATTTTTTTTCTATCTCTATACTTATGATTGACAAAAATTGAATCATTTTTAGCCCTGGCTGGTGTGGCTTAGTGGATTGAGTACCAACCTGCTAACCAAAGGGTTGCCAGTTTGATTCCCAGTCAGGGTTCATGCCTCGGTTGCAAGTCAGGTCTCCAGTAGGGGGCATGCGAGAGACAACCACATGTTGATGTTTCTCTCCTCCTCTCCCTCTCTTCCCTTCTGTCTAAAATAAGTAAATAAAATCTTTTAAAAAAACTGAATCATTTTTGTAGCCTCTGCCTCACACAGTTCTGGGACACAACAAGTGATACAGAACCTTCAGCCTATGCTATTCTGGAACAGCTGTGGGTTCCAATTGCCTGCTGCCAGGAAGTGTGACTCCTAATGCCAGAGTTTGGTGAAAAAGAAAGGAATTGTTTATTTAAGTTATACAGAATTAAAACAATGGTGGAATTCAGCCATTAAGTCTCACTCCCTTTAAAACTCCCACATACACAGTCCTGGCTCCCTTTTACAAATTAGGCCCATTTCCGAATATGCCAGTCAGAGGTACCATCCACAGTTCAGCACTCCATGTTGCAGTTCAGCATCCCAGGCATTACTGGTTAATCCGTGCTTGGCCGGGCAGGTACCACAATTCCTGGCATGATTATCAGTGCGCCCTGTTACCCAGGCAGGTTTCTCAGTGGTTCCCCTCTAAGCGGCTCTCCTTCTTCTTCCAGCTCTTAATCCAAAACCATGTAGCAACCTCCTTATGCACCAGACTTCATGGCAGGCCAGAGGAGGCCCTGCTACACCCTTTCAAAGCACATGGCAGAATTCCTCATGGCTGCCCACCCTTAGTTTAAATCCTGACCTTGAGGCCTCACCTCATCTCCATTCCTCCCACAGGAACTACATTTCCCAGTTCTCCTATGCTGTTTACATTTATTCAGCTGTAAGCCCCAGTCAGGACAAGAGTGACTCAGTGATCCAGGGGAACCTCCCCTGGCTATATCAGTCAGAATATAACTTGAAAGTCATGCCCACCTTGCATGGTGGTAGCACTGCTATTATCTTGCTTTTGTTATGAAAATTATCTTATGCCATATCATCTGCTCCCTCCATCCCTCAACCAAGGGCTGTGGGGGCTTTGGGGACCCCTCAATCTACACCTTGTTTCCTAAGTACACCTAATGAATACAAAGATAACTGAAAAAAGAAATATTTCACATTATTATTATTATTAGTTTCAAAGGAAATTTTTAAAAATGTGATGCAATTATCAATGTTTCCTTACAGAAGATCAAATCTTAAGAAAGAATAATGAATTGTTTACTCCTCAGTCAATGGTGAATTTGCCCCTGCTGTTTCAAGGTACAGTTTTTATCATGTCAAAGTATTTTTAAAAATAGATCATGTAAATTACTTTTGGGGTCTAAAAGTAGTCTATTTGCTGAAGGAGCTGGTGATGTAAAGTTTTATTTTGGTTAAATAATTTTTGTGATGATAGAATGTGGGAGGCTAAAAAGACATGTTTTATTTAACTACACAAATCCAAAACATTCCTCACATGAGTCTTTTTAATTACATTTAAAAATAATTTATTTTATAGCTATGTTATATTTATAGAACATTAGGAGAGGAAGAGAATTAGGGCATAATTCAGACAGTTGAATGCATACTTCTGAAGCTACGGTCCTGAACCTCTTACATAATTCTCTCGCGTGTGTGGGATTTTCAAGTGTATTGAGGACATGGTGGAGAAAAGATAATGTACCATTTCCAGAAACTGCCAAATTTGTAGTCAGTATTAATTTAACTATGGACAAGCTACAAATGAACTGTAGAGAACAGCCGATAAGTCCCAGGAAAATTGCTAGGTCAATCAACACAGGAAGTGGTTAGTGCCTGGAGAAAGATCATGAGAATTTCACCTGCGGCCTGTGACAGGTACGGGGTTTCACAACATGTAGGAGACACTTGCGAAAGGTGTTCTACCTCTTCTTTGAAGAAGAAATACCATGTGTGGTGAAAAAAATCAATGTTTTAAGTGGTAATGACAGAAGCGGGTAGGCATAATTTCTGAGTTTATAGTTCATTTTAATACCTTTCCCAGAATTCCAGATGTGCTGTGAAATACTTTTGGTAATTATTTAGAAGGATGCGAATATTGTTGGTTGTTTTTCAGCACTGAAGAGAAGCAAATGATAATAGGCTGTTTTGAATATTATCTGACAAGGCAAAAAGCTAGTTGCTGAAAAATAATCTCTACCTTAGTACTTTCCCGTAAATAACTTGTAGAAGGAGAGCTACCTGAGCCCAATTTCCATTTATTTTATAAGTGATGGCTTAATAAGGGAGGACTTCCAGCTTTGCAATCTCCTGTGCTGTTTCCTCTACAGTCTTATCCAGATGCTGATTGCAAACACCCTTCAGATTTGGGGATTTTTTTAGTGGCCATTTTTTTTTTCCTAAAGAAATGTAATTGGGGAAACAAATTTTCACAGACAAAACTCAATAGACTAAGAAAAAAAAAGTACCTTTGCTTTATTACTTTATTACTCTTTCCCCATCCTCACTCATACCAAAAGAAAAAATTGTCTTGAAAATAAACGAGCAACAATAATGATGACTACCTTAGCTTAGATTCAATGTTGTGCGGAAGGCTGAGGTTTCCTTCTATGTTGCTCCTGCTTTGGGAGTTGTTTCTCTCCTTACATTCTTTTCTAATTTTTGCTGGCATTCAGGATATCTCTTTCTTTCTGCCTCAGGCTTCTCTGCTCCCTGAGGCTTTCTTTGTGCTTTTTCAAGTCTCTATTATTTCCCAGGCTCCTTTTCCCCACCTCTAATCCTGGAGAACCGTGATAGCTGCTCAGATGTTTCAGTTTGTGAAATTCATCTTTGCTGGGGAAAGAGACCCCTTTGCATTTCACTTCCCTAATTTGATAGCTGAAAAGAAGAAGCTAGAGAAAAGTGATGAGCAGGATTCACAATCACAATAACCGACGTTTATTAAATTTCACTGAGTCACGTACTATTCTAAGGGCTTTGTATGTGATAGTTCGTTTAACCCACATAACAATTCTATATGCCACATTCAGTAGTATTTTCCTATTGTACAGATGAGGACTCTGAGACCCAGAGATCTTAGGTAAGCTTCCCAAGTTTAGGATGTCTTGGAGTTATGATTCCAGCCCTGGAAGTGTTACAGTCCTCTGAGCCAAGTCCTTTCCTCCTCTTTGTACTTGCTGTTGTAAGTCTTAAGTATTTACTGTTCACTGTAAGTAAGAAGAGATCACCAGACGGTAACCCTCTGAGATCTGACATCATGTTGACACTATGCCAAGGAACACATGTGCATCTGGAAATAAAACAGAGTTTTACTAAATACATACTACAGTCTGATTGGCTTTGCTGGATTAAATAAATGAGAACAATTTGTACTTGGAACTGGATTGCCTTTTTCTAGTCCCTCAGCCTGACTGCTCTGGGTAGTGTGTGTGCACTTTTAGCTGGCTATGGTGAATGGGGTGGGGGTGCAAAGGTCCGTAGCCGGGGGTGTCAGTGAATTTTCAGGTCTTTCACAGGCTCCCAGGGGCTGCAACCAGAGACCCCTTCTCTGACCACCCCTGCCTCTTATCATCATATCTCATCAGACAAATACAGTATGTTCACTACTCTACTTTTTCCAAATACATAGGCCATGATGAATGGAATATTTCACCTTTGAACACATAGTATTTACCCTTCTTTGGTTAGAGTATCCCCCAAACAGAGCGAAATACCTTTTAATATTTTATTTTGAATTTGGATATCTGTTTGGGCTTGTTTCACCACCATTTTTCTTTTTTCTAAATGCAGAGTTCTGAGTAAAATAGAATTGTGTTTTCAAAGAAACAAGACAATTTATTGGAACTGATAAATAGAAATCATCTTAAGTGCCCAATTCGGCATTCTTTGGGTATATTTCCCGAGAAAATACTAGTGAACACCTGGGGGAGTAGTGGTGGCAGCTGTGATGTCCTGCTGTCTGGGCTGTTTCAGATCCCCTCCCTGGCTTCTCATCAGTCACCTCGTCAACTGCCCCAGGGCACGTTGATGCAGCACAAAGTAAGTGGTTATTATCTCTTTTCTTTAGACAACAATTACTCCAGAACAAATTAAAGAACACCTGAGAGTTCAGGCCTTCTCTGTTGTTTACAGCGTCAGCATAAGAAAATCTAAGAAAAAAAACCTGGTAAGTTTGATCTGAACCTAAGGGAAGCAGAAAACTTGTTTTTCTAATTAAATTTCTGAGTGGGTTTCCAATCAATACACATCTAACGAGATTTGAAACAAAAGAAAATATTTCCTTCAGTCTTGCTAGCTCCTTTTTTTCTTTTTCTTTTTTTTTTCTTGAGAGTTTAAAGCAAAGGGGAACTTCTCATTCAGATGGTACTCAGTGTCAGGGGCAATGAATTTGCCAGCAATCAGAAATGTCTCACCTATTGACTTAGTAGATGCAAAATTATATCTAGTTGTGTAACAGTCCTTTCTTTATCACTCCACATCCACATAACTGAATACAAGTGAATTACATTCTGTATATATAGTCACAGGAAAAGGCACAAATTAAGATGAGGAAGCAGGGTGCCTGTATGGGTTTCTAAAAGGCTGAGATGAATTCCACAGATAGCTCATCTGAAAACCAGTAGTGTTCAGAATATTTCTTTATAAAAAATATGAATATATTGTTCAGAAACTATCCAAAACTATATAAAAGAAACTCTAGGTACTCTCGGAAATGAAGTGCTCTTTGTATAATTTCATCTCCTGCATGTTCCCCTCTAGGGCCACTTCTGGACATCCTGTGAGTCAAAATGCAGAGACATAGTTTCCTTTATGCTCAAAACCCTGGAGTGCAGCCCAGGGTTTCAAGTTCAGATGATGAGAAAAGTCTCTGTAAAGCAGGATTTCATATGGAGACCTATTAATTTACCCAGAAGAGGCAACACTGTCCTATCACAGAAGTGAGTGTACTGAAAATGAGCTTAAAATTAGGGCTTCCTTTATGTTTGTCATTGTATATTATTTTAAGTATAAATTGCAACTTCAGAGGGGATTTGAGGAGTATATCTGACTCTCTGATGTCCACTTTTAAAATTAACAGTCTTTCTTTGTTGTTGATCACTACTGTTGATCTGGCATTTATTTTTTATTTTCATATTGTGGAAAATTTTCAAAAACACAACTGTGGAGAGAATAGATGTACTTTTAAAATGGAGGGAATAAACTCTTAACTACCTGTCACTCCGCTCCTCATTTTGCCAATGGAATTGGATCTTGTATTTGTTTATCTTGTTGTCCACTTGCTCAGAGAATCTATAAATTCTTAGGAATTTCCTGTCCCATCAAATAGCCCTAAAAAGGGTGAAGTTGTCAGCATTGATTAGTTCCTTTCAGCTCTCTTTATTCCTTGTAATTCTCACCTGAGGATATGTGGTTTTTTATTGGTTTTAGAGGAAGGGAAAGAGAGGAGGAGGAAGAAGAGGAGGAGAAGAAGAAGAAGAAGAGAGGAAGAAGAAGGAGAAGGAGGAAGAGAGAGGGGAAGGGAAAGAAAGGAGAAGAGAAGAGAAGAGCAATGAGTGGCAAGCAATAGCAGCAAGTGAAAGTTGCTTCCTGCAAACTCCATTTATTATAAAAAATGTGAGGATATAGGATTAATAGATTTCCTGGCTTTAATTCCAGGATGAGTAGCATAAAATAGAAACGGTGTTGAACACATGCTACAGTAGCAGGCTGCAGTGGGGACCCTGGGAGAGAGGGAGGGGTAGAAGAGAAGGGAAAAGTGCCCTAGTTCAGGCTGCTGTAACCCAATGCCATAGACTAGGTAGCTTAGAAACAATAGACATACATTTCTCCCAGTTCTGGAGTCTAGAAGTCCAAGGTCAAAGTGCCAACATGGTTAGGTTCTAGTAAAAACCCTTTCCTGGGCTGCAAGTGATCAATTCTTGTATGCTCACATGGTGGAGAGAGCAGTCATCTCACTGGTGTCTTTTCCTCTAAGGGCACTAATTCACCCTTATGACCTAATCACCTTCCAAAGGCCACAGGAAATTTTAAAAATATTTTTTAATTTATTGGGGTTACATTAATTCACAAAACTATACAAGTTTCAAGTGTACAATTAACAATACATTATCTGCACACTTGCATCATATACCATTGCCCCAAGCAAAGTCTCTTTCTGTCTCCATTTATCCCCCTTTTGACCCCTCCACCTACCCCCAAACCCTCCTTTCTCTTTGGCTATCACCACACTGTTCGTTGTCAGTGTTTATGATATATATATATATTTTTTTTTTCTGGACTACCTGGAAAAAGTTCCGCCATTGAAAATAATGAGAATGTTTGTCTGACTCGAGGTAACTTGGCAGGCAAGGAGGGTGGACTGGAATGTGCATGTGTGAAAAATGAAGACTTCACTCTCCTAATCAGTGGAGGCAGTAGAAGCCATTGAGTGAGCATGTGTACTGTGTGGCTGTGGCATTCAAAGTGACTGAGCATGTAGACAATGAATCTGCATCAAATTTTGTGTTAAGCTTCAACATTCCTCCATGGAAACTATTCAGATGATTTAGAAGCCTGCAGCTATGGGCAACTGGTGATTGGCTGTTTCATCATGACAAAACACCCATTCATGCATCATGTCTTGTGCAGAGGTTTTGGTGAAACATCTAAGCACCCTGGTGACTCAGCCACCCTAGAGCCCAGATTTGGTGCCCTGTGACTTCCGGCTTTTCTCAGCACTAAAATCACTCTGGAAGGCATGAGATTTCAGACTGTTGATGAGATTTAGGAAAATACAACCAGGCAGCTGATGGTGATTGGGAGAACTGTGTGAGATCCCAAGTGTCTACTTTGAAGGGGACTGAGGCATCATTGTCCTGTGTACAATGTTTCTTATATCTTGTTTCTTCTCTGATAAATGTCTTTATTTTTCATATTACATGACTGGATACTTTCTGGGAAGATTATATGTGTGTGTGTGTTTACATACATATATATACACACACATATGTGTATACATCAATATATACATATATACACATATATGTAGTGGTGTTTTTGCTTAATCCCTTTACCTTCTTTCATCAGGCCCACCAACCTCCTCTCCTCTAACAGCTGTCAGTTTGTGCCATGTAACCATGCTTCTGTTTCTATTTTGTTCATCAGTTTATTTTGTTCATTAGATTGCACATTAAGTGAAATTGTATGTTATTTGCCTTTCTTTAACTGGCTTATTTCACTTAGCGCAATAATCTCCAGTTCCATCCATGCTTTTGCAAAATGTAAGAAGTCTTTTTATGTAGCATATTATTCCATGTGTAAATTTACCACAGCTTTTTTACCCACTTATCTACTGATTGGCACTTGGGCTGTTCCCAGATCTTGGCTATTATAAATAACACTGCAATGAACATAAGGGTGCATATATTCTTCTGAATTACTGTTTTACTTTTCTTCAAATATACTTCCAGAAGTGGGATCTCTGGGTCAAAAGGCAGTCTCATTTTCCATTTTTTAATAAAATGCCATCTGTTTTCCACAGTGGCTGCACAAGTCTGCATTTCTACCAACAATGCATGAGGGTTCCTTTTTCTAGACGTTCTCTACAGCACTTGTTATTTGTTGATTTATTGTTGATAGACATTGTCACATGTGTGAGGTAATATTATTATGGTTTTAATTAGTATCTCTCTGAAGATTAGTGACATTGAGCATTTTTCATATATCTATAAAGGCCATATGAATTTTGAAGAGACACAGACATTCAGTCTATAACAAGAAGAGAAAGATGACAGTTGGATACCTGTTGGGAAGGATGTTATAATGTTGGGAAGGTAATAACCAGGGGATTTTTTTCACCCTTCTCTGGACTCAAGTGCATTCTTGGTTCTGTAATAATATGAGTTTATATTTCCTTCCTTCCTTCCTTCCTTCTTTTCTCTTTGTTTCCTTTCAGAAGTTACTAGCCATAGTAACAAAATAATATAGAATATATCTGTCAGCACCTCGATCTGGAGTCCCAGTCAATGTCCTCATTCTGTACTCTCTTTTAGATACTGTTATTCATATGCTGATTTTGAGCTTTTGCTCACTATAGCTGTCAGATATGTCTTTCTTTTGAGTTCTAGAAGGAACAGGGACAAGTCATCCAAGACATATTTTTGCAGAATTTTATTAATTTTTTTCAAAAACATAATAAATGCTCACTGATGAAAATATAAACAAATGAAAAAGAACAATATGGCACAAAAATAATTATTAATTGGAATTAACTTAATTCCAACATTCAGAGAAACTTCTGTATTATATATTGCTAAAAATCTAAAACTCAGTAACTTAGAAAAGCAATAATTAATGCTCCTGGGTTTACAAGTCAACTGGGCAGTACTTCTGATCTGGACTGGGCCTGACTGATCTCAGTTGGGCTCATTTTTGCAACTGTCACTACTGGTGGGACAGCTGGGATCAGCTGGGGTCAAGTAGGGTAAGTTGGGGGCTGCCTGGAGTCTGGCTGGTCTAGGATGGCCTCAGCTTGGATGGCTTGTCTCTTCCACATGGTCTTCTGCGCCCCAGCAGGCTAACCCAGGTTTATTGTTCTCCTGTTAGAAGGAGTGTTCCAGGAGGGAAAGGAGAAATGGTCAAGGACTCTTGGGACCCATGCTTGTCACTGGCACATTGTCAATTCTGCTGAATCTTGTAGGTCAAAGCACATACAAAAGAGTAGGAAAATAAACTTTACTTCTTAGTGGTAGAATCTCCAAAAGAAGTGTGGAAAATGAGGCTGTTTTTAAAATCAATCTTCTACAACATCTCTGTATTTACTTATAAAAATATAGATATTTATATGTAGATACAGATGTACTTTTAAAATGTAACATAACAAAGTTATAAAAATTTATGTAGATAAAATATACGTATCTGTGTTTTTATATATATCATTCATTATATAAATTATAATTCAATATAAATATGTAACTATATAATGTGCAATATATAATGTATATATGTACATATTGTATAATTAAAATTGTTATGAATATATATAATTTATAGACTAGAATAAATTCATAATTAACATTCTGAATTTATTTCACTCTATCAGAACTAGTTTTTATTTTATAAAATGATATTTGGAAAATATTATTCTAGGGGTGCAAAATACTTAGTTGTGTGGATAGGCTGTAATATTTTTAATCATATGTGTCACTTTACTTATTTTGGTTAGTTCCTTGAAATATATTCACAGATTAAATTTATATTAGAGTAAGAAATGGTGAACAATAAATTCTCTTCAAAATAGAATTAAGTATTTTTGTAATTGCAAAAAACCTAAATGCAATGATCAAAAATAATTTTAGAAAAATGTAAAATATTTAGTAAAAGATTCATGAATTATCTCAAAGAATAATAAAATCCAGATTACACTATGTGCTTCTGAGAAAGAGTGAGGAATGAAGCAAAATGTGCTCATTTTCCTGTCTGCACTGGAAAGAGCTACACACAGCATCTTTGGTGCCTACTCTGGGCCCAGACAATTCTAGCCCAAAGTACAAAAGCCAGAGAAACTCTCACATATAATGCTATGCAAATATAATAAATGGCATGATGGCATTATTTATAATAATAACAAAGCCATAAACACTCAAAATACCCATCAAAAAATATCTTGGGAGATATTCATGAAATGAAGTAATCTTTAGCAATGAAAATAAATGAACTCTAAGGGCTCTGAAGCCAGATTGCCTTCTAGCTCTTAAAACCTGCGTGACCATGAGCAGTGTACCTAACCAAGTTTTACCGTGTCTATCTACCTCATCCCAAAGGTGGGAATAGTAACAGCCATCTACTTCATTTTTACTTGTGGGCAGTGATGTGAATGTAGGGTCAGGCAAAGATAGGTTTACAGTTGTTAAGTATATGAAACACAAAGTTTATTTTTGTAGTATTATTTAGTTATTACTGTGTTATTTTCCATATGAACAACTGTAGACCTGCTTTCTCTTACCCAGTACACGTGAATCACTTATAACAGTACCTGACAGAGCTCTCACTACTCCCTATCACTTTAGGAAGGATTTTTTGTTGTTTTTTGTTTACTTTTTGGATGTGAAAGAAACTTATTTTCTCTTTGCAAATCAAAAATTTTTCAGGTTGTGCCATTTTTATCCATTTTACCTTTGGATATGACATTCGTACCTTGGGCCTTTGCAGTGACTCTTTCTTCTGCTTGGAATGACCTTTGCCTTTGTCCACTTAGTTCTTCATATCTTCCCTCAAACTTCACCTTCTCAGCGGAGCCTACCCTGACCGTGCTACTTAGAATTCCGAACCCAGTCCCCACCCTTGGTAATTCTGATTTCCTTCACTCTGCGCGATTTTCATTCTCCATCTCATGTTCTAACCTACTGCATGTGCAGTTTGTAATTAAACTTGTCACTCCTCACTAGAATGCAAGTTCTTCCTGGGCTAGGTTTCTGTTTATTTGGTTCAATATGGATATGGTGCATTTAGAGCAATGTGTGGCACAGAGCAGCAGAAACTCAAATATTTTGTTGAATAGAACAATGAGTGAGTTTGAATCTTTACTTAATAACTAATTGAATTACATCCTTGGGAGAGCCATTTAACCTTTTTGAGCCTCTGTTTCCTTATCTATATTTTGGAGATAATAATGCCTTCCTTTGAGGTTTGTGATAATGATTCAATGTGACATCTATGAAAGTACCCTGTACAGTGCTAACATATATATTGGAATGAGAAAAATCTTACTGTTTTTCCCTTCCTTCCTTGCCTCTTTTTTTTAATTTTTTAAATTTTAATTGTTGTTCAAGTACAATTTTCTGTCTTTTACTCCCATCCCAGCCCACTCCCCCAGCCCTTCCCACCTCCCTCCCCTTTCCATCCTGCCTTGTTTTTGTCCATGTGTCTTTTATATTTGTTCCTGCAAACCCTCCTCCTTTCCCCTGAAATTCCCTCCCCTCTCCCCTCTGGTCACTGTCAACCTGTTCTCTATTTCAGTGTCTTTGGTTATATTTTGCTTGTTTGTTTGTTTTGTTGTTTAGGTTCCTGTTAAAGGTGAGATCATATGGTATTTGTCTTTCACCACCTGGAAGCAAAATAAGCTTTCCTTGCCTCTTTTTCTGCTCATTACTATCATCCTCAATTCCCATGAAAAATTTTTAGGTGCTCACTAGATCTTTAATAAAGTTTTGAATAATGCAAGTTATAAAACAGTTGACATCTCCAGAATGGCATGGATTAAGTGTCATAAACATTTAGGAGAAAGGCATGCTGTGGGGGGATGAAGACAGGGAAGGTCCCTCCCATGGGGAAGATGGAAGGCTAGGGTGGAAGAGCAGAACTTGGAGAGACTGAGTTCAGGCTTTGGCGTTGCCCATGGCCAGTCAGGTACCTTGCTGGTCCTTAGCATCTTCAACTTGGTTACCCACATGACAACTGGTGATAACAATATCTTCTTTTCAAGTTTGAATTGAGAATTAAATGAGGTAATTTTTGTAAAAGCATCTCTTGTGCTGTCACATACTAGAACCTGAAAAACATTACTTGGATCTTAGGGAACATTTAATCTTTATCAGTAAAGAACTTATGAAGAGAATTACAACATTTAGAGATGGTGGGAATAGAGGAAGACATTATAGATTCAATGAGGTCCAAGGCATAGATGGAGAACATTTTGAGATCATCAACTTAACCTTTATAAGAATGTAAGAATTTATGAGAATAAAACCATTGATTTTAGCCAGAATATGAGAGGCCTTTGCTTCCATGTAAATATTTGAAATGATTTGGTGATCAGTGGCAAACCTGAAGAGAATTTTGAGCACAGAATTAATAATATGGGAACCATTTTTTTAATTGATGACTGTGACAGAAAGTGTGCCGACTCCATTGGAAGAGAAGAGATTTCAGGCAGTGAGACCAATCCTTACTGGGTACTGGGTGCCTGGCACTTAAACAATATTTGCTGAATTAATTGAATATTAAAGATTGTATTTGCATTTTGTTAGGTGCCCTATTCACCATTCTAATTAGTGTCTAGAGACATTATGCACATGATAATACCTTGCTTACTCTTTCCATCTCTGATGCACATCATGGGAATGAGGAAAATGGACTTATCCAGCGACTCTCAGGATTGACACACCGTCTCCTCTTTGCCTCATTTAAAATGCAGATTGAAAGTCAAAATTAAAGGATAGAAAAGATTGCATTAAGTTATTAAATAAAACATCCCTTGAGGCTGAAGGTATGATGGGATGTAAATAGCTATTTGTCAGCAATATGGGATTAACCACCTTAAACCTTTCCTTTTTTTTTCTCCTAACAAAATGATGGCTCTTGCAAAACCGAGCAGCCTTCTTGTTTGAAATGATCTTTTGTTGACACTTGTGTGCCCTAGTGGAATTGGCATCCCAATTTGTGAGTGGGCGCTCAGCCAACTTGCAAATGGGCACGAGCACAGGCAGGCAGTCTTTGTGGCTGACGCGCATTGATTATTCAGGATGTCAAGCTAGTAAAGTTGAAATGGCCGTCTGTCCTCAGCTTCTGTGCTGGCCGCTGAAGGGGTGGGCTGTCATGGATCCAGCTTTCAGCTCAATTAATTCCCCAAAACAAGAATTAGCTTTTGCACTGATTTGCAGCAAATTCATATGCCTAGGAAATCAGAATAGGTATTTTTCCAAAAGAAAAAAGCAGAATCTTTTTTATTATGACTGTATCTGTACAAAATGAAAGACAGACTTTATAATGAAATAATTTAAAAAAAAACACTCACCAGTCTGGTTTTGTTTTTTATTTTTGTCTTTCCCTAGTATGGGTATGGTTCCAAGAAATGGCTAAATTTTATCCACATTTTCCAAGAGAACATTGAAGTCTAGGGCACTGCCATTTCTAAGTCTTCTGACTTTTTTTTTTGCTTCTTTTTTCATTAAAAGAAACAATTTAAAGGTGTAGATCAAAATCCACGTTGTCACTGCATTAAGTCCAGTGTTCCAGCACTGGTTGTTCGTGGATTGACTTTCTCAATATTGGGTCTCTTCAAGTTCTTTCTGAAGAGCCTAATAGATAAGCCTTATTTACCTATCCCAGAATGAATAGTGATGGTCTCTGGGGGTTGATGTATTGAGCTAACTCCATTAGACAGTAACAGCTGAAGGGCAGAGCTTCTCCCTCTTTCAGGTACATGAGCTAGTCATTAACACTAACCATATATCAGGTGCTCACTAAATAAATATTTCTTTTAAATATTTTTAAATTTATTTATTTTTAGACACAGAGAGGAAAAGTGTGTGTGTGGGAGGGAGAGAGAGGTTGAGAGAGAGAGAGAGAGGCATAGATTGGTTGCCTCTCATACATGCCCTGACCGGGGATTGATCCAGCAACCTAGATATGTGCGCTGACTGGGAATTGAACCTACAAGCCTTTGGTGTATGGATGACACTCTAACCAACTGAACCACACCAACCAGGGCCCATTAAATATTATTTAAATCAACGAAGGAAACTCATTATGTAGGGTCTGTTTGGAAGGGCTCAGGGGACATAATGAAAAAAAGAGGAAGAGACATGCAATTCATTGAATTTATAATACACTAGACAAGTGCTAGGTTCTCTATATACATGTTGGTATCCATTTTCATTAACCCACATTTCATTTAACAGATTAGATATGGCTGTCTTTATTCAGCAGACTTTCCTAATTACTCAGGTCTTGGTTATTTTTCTCTCCTATATGTTTCCACCTATCACAGTGTACTGTACTTTCTCATTTATGGGCTATACCTCCCTACTGGATTATAAAACCCACGAGGCTGGGCACAGTATCTTTCTTGCTCACTACTGTAGCCCTAGGGCCTGTGATATTGCTTACTCCTCCAACCTCTTCAGTGGGTTGTTTAACTTCATCTTTACTATGTTTGCAACAGTGAAGCATTAAAATTCATGTTAGGAAAGTTAGGTTCAGATAGGTTAAATGATTTACCAAAGTCAAGAAGCTTATAAATGGCAGAACCTGAAATAAATCCAGATCTAGCCCTCAAAGCTGTGTTCTCTATACAACACTGCTTTGCTGCTTCATGCCACTGATGATTTGGTGTCTAGAGCTTGTGAAAAGTTCACTCAATGAGGAAAACGTTACCAGAGATCTGAGAAGGGAAGTCCACAGATCTGCCACCTGAGATACAGAAGCTTCCAGTCTTATGTTGACCATTTCTAATGCAGTAATGTTGATCGTGTCCCCTGTGACTTCATCTCCAATGCTTTACATTTGTTTCCAATATTTCATTTATAAAAGTAAACGCAGTGCCTGGACATCTGGGTATATAGGCAAACAAGAAGGTATCATACATTTCAATTTCAACATAAGCCAGAGGGACTCTCTATCAATTCAGACAAAAGCTGGACTGCAAAGAAGGGATAAAATTTTATCAAGAGAATAAATTAAAAACAGATAGAATTAGAAAATAAGGACAAGTACAAATCATACATACAGTACCTCTGCTGCCCCTAACTATATTGTAGAAGCACTGACTACAGAGTCCTAAAGCCAATCTAAGGACAAAATATAAGTAGACAAACATCCTCAGGGTAACTTTAAATTAGTCAGTTAGGTCTTTTTCTAGTGCTCCCTGTTGCATAGGCAGGGTCTGGGGAGGCAGAAACAAGAGTTTCAGAATGTATTTATTAGCTTAATAGGAAAAGAAGATAGAGAAATAGCAAGCGAGACACAGAATGCCCTCAGGCTAATATTACTCAGAGCTACTGTTTTTAGGAAGGTGGAAGAAAAGGCAAAGAGAAGTTTAAATTTATGTCTCCTGAATACTAGCCATGATGGTTTTCAAAGGCCTTCAGAGATGTTTCAAACTTGTCCATTCTTTAAATCATCTTGGAATGAATATGGCTAAGAACAAATCATATAATGGTAATCTTTATGTTGTTAATGCACAGGACAAGAGATCCAGACTGATGAAAAAAAATTTTTCCTTTCATATAAAGCACTTTTTAAAAATCTCTATCTCATATAATATTATGTCTGAGAAAACATGTGAAAGATTATTTAGCACCAACCCTTTACTTCAGACAAGAAAGGTTGAAACGTTGGACAGCATTAAACAACTCTTTCCATTTGGCCACACTACCCTTGGCCCTTCCAAACCGTTCCAGATTTAACATAGTGACCAAGGCTATGGTGTTGGTTCCGTGGCAGAGGCGCCGCCCTTGACCTGAGTGCTAGTCCTTCCAGAGGGCCAAATCCCATCAGATGTGGCCAGCTTCCAGCTTCCTGCAGGCTATGTTCCCACTTTGAAGGTTTCTTGGCCTCTTAAACCAGATTGGAACGGTGTTATTAGGGCAATACTATGGATTTTCACTCCCTAGTTTAAAATATTAAATATCTGGTTTTTTTTATCTACAATAATCACTGGGGTGCAGAAAGAACCAGCCCATAGGCACAAGAGAAAAACAAAACAATGTAATAATGCAGTTTTTCTTACATTTATGTAAAACAGAAGTCACAGGAAAACTAACCTTGTAGGGGACATAACAAAAACACTCTAAACTAAATCTAAAACTGCTATAAAAAATAAAGTGTATTTTATAACTAAACAAACAAATGCCACAGTCTGCAGATTTTTTTACTGCCTGCATTTTCCCTGGTTCCTTAAGTGTTTTATTCTAGGCCCAAAGCTGCTTAGCTAACTGAAATCCCAAGTTGATGCCCACAGGTAGAAAAAAACCTGTTAGTTCACTTTTGACTAAATAGAAACCTCAATCCCTTAGTGCTCAGAGCTACCTTTAGGTAATATTCTGCAGAAAAGAAAAGGAAAGAAACTAACAACAAAAAATGGTTGGGTCCTGCGTGAGTAACATGGCCTCTGAATATTTCTACCTTAAATCTTTTAGGAAGCATAGATTCCCTGAGGCCAACATTTATAGTGAGTCTTCTACTCTCTGCAGTTACCACGTAGCATAGATTTAATGTGCAATTATAGAAAAGAAAAAATGTATTTATATAGAGATCACACTTAGTTGTTACTATTCTGATTACCAAAAGAACGGAATAAAATTAGTTTGCATCATAACCAAAACAAACAAACAAACAAACAAACAAACAGAAAACACAACCAACAAAAACCTCCCAAATCCTGCTACTAAGAACAATGAGTATGATTTAGTACAGTGACAAAAAAAATCATTATTGTGTTATTTTATGTTCAGAAAATGAATACATCAATGCTTAACATTATAGAGCAATATAAACCAGCTTCAGCTATTTTTCTTCAGGAAAGCGATGGACTGGTCGAGAGTAAAAGGGATTCCAAATAAATATTATGGCTAACTGACATGTAGTCACCCAGTCGTGTGTCTGGATTACGCGCATCAGAGATGTTTCGTTTCTGTTAGTATTTACCAATATGTTATTCAGAAACTTCATGAGCTCATATTCAGAAATATACTTCTAAAAGAAATCTGCAATGAGAGCAAGAACCCATAGCATATTAAATTTACAGGACGTGGGGAAGTTAATAAATCATTTTTTATTAAGGGTAGATTTCCCCTCTTTCTTTGACACAGTGATGTATGCATGCAACTAAATATCACAACCCTAATATGTGGGTGCATGTGGATGAAAGTAAAAATATTCAGCTATTAATAAAAATTATTTCCTAAGGCATATATTCACGTGGGGGATTAGTTTAGTCTGAGCACTATTCTTTTTAAAAACCATTAAAAGGTAAGGTCCTTGCTGCTAAAGTCACCTTCTGCCATATCTCTACTTTGCCTCTCTCAGCTAGAAAACTACCTGATTCTCTATTTGGGGTGATGAGACCTCCTGATCTTCTGACTAAGTGAAAAGCTGGAAAGGTTCTTATTTACTCTTGTACAGAGTCAGCCATTTTAAACACATTTGTATTCAGAGTGCGGTTCTCGGTCAGACGAAGCTGCATTCCACACGTTGTGTCTGATGCCCGAATCAGACACTGGTCCTGCAGGCGGGTCCTGGTGCAGCTGAGTTACCTTCACATCCATCTCGTGTGTGCGATGCAGCCAGAGGACGCGCCTCAGAATCTGGGAATCATGCTTTGTGCAGGCTCTTCCTTTGTCATTTCCATGAAGGCGTGAGCAAGGAGAATACAAAATGTTTTTTTTTTTGTTTTTTGGGGCTTTTTTTTTGCTGCATTAACAAACGCAGAAATGGATATTGTGAATGGCATATGGTAAATGAAAAACAACTGAAATTAGCTTTGGCTAATTACGTAATGACTGTGGGTGAATCGCCTCCATCTCCTCCAAAACTCTATTTTCTCTCTTATTTTCTTAAGAAAGGCATTTGCATTCGGGTTCCCTGTGTGGCAGTGGTGATTTCACACATATAATTTAAGTTTTTACCACATAAATGTAGTTTTCCAAGAGTGTATGTATGTACGTGTTTGCACAAGGTGTCTCATAAAACTACTGGAAGTCCCCGAAGAAGTGGGTGTGGGTAGGCAGTATCCATCCTCCAAAGGAAAAACTATTCTGAAGTTATTTCCAGTGCAAAGACATACATCTTTTAATAGATTACAGCCTGTGGGCTACATTTTTCTAAGGGAAAGACATTGGGGATCAAAATACCACCCCCTGCAGCATGATTGTTCACTTGTAATTTCTGAGAAAGGCAGTGTTACGTGGTGCTTAAGAGAACGAACTCTCGAAGCACACCGTTTGCTCAAACCCCAGCAGTGCCGTGCAATAGCGGCATGTCTCAGGCAGGCTAAATAACCTCTCTGTACTTCAGTTCCTTCTCTTAAAAAATGGGGATCATAATAATCCCTAACTTGTAGAACTGCTGAAGGAGTTAAATGAGTTCCTTTGAGCAACTTGCTTAGGACAGTGTCTGCCTCACAGTAAGGAGCACATAAGCAACGGTGGCTATTACTTCTTGGATCAGAAAAATGGGCTGACTCCCTTCAACTGTACTTTCACAGTGATGGATCTCAGGGTCACCATTCTACTACCCCAGAAAAGAAATATCCAACAAGTTTATCTCAGATTCTTGGGGACACACAGACGTGGCTATCTGGTCCTTATCTTCAAGAAAATTGGAATCTGATAGAAAATATGATTTCCAGATAATATGGCAAAAGTATATCCTCTCAAACCAGGTAAATATTTAAATAGGAATCAAAGTCTTATAAATTATCAGAGGCAAACAGACCAGAGCTTTAAAAATATGAAAGCCAGAGCAGAAAATTACCAAGCTGTGAATGAATATTAGTATCTGCATGACTTGTTTTTAGTTCCTCCTTACTTAGCAATAACCCTTTTTCATTCTGCTATAGAAAACACTGTTTCCCTTAATAGGCATTAAACCAACACTAATTCCTGTGGATCAATAGCAAAACGGATGCATGTGTACACTTTTTTCCATGTTGCTTAAAACTCTGTGGACTGCAAGCTATTTCCCCTCTGATGCTGTTTTTACATTCAGGTCTTCTAGGTATCATAAGAAACGAAATTAAGAGTAATATATGTTCATTTTTAAAATAAGCCAAACTAAGCTATAAAATTTTAGATGCCTTTGAGTGTACCTCAAAGAATGTGACATCAGCAGTTATATAATTTTATTGCTGATGTTAAGGCTGTGACAAACTCTCAGCTACAGTTTGCTCTGGGTGTCGGAAAATGAACCTTATGAATTTTAATGCCTTTTACTTTTGACATTGATTTATGTTTTGTACAGCTGTACTTTTCTATGCACTGATATAAATAAACAGCATCCTTAATAGACATTTGGAGAATGCCTTGTTCCAAAGAGTTACATTTTAAACATCAGCTGGAGGTTGTTTAAGTAATAATATTCAAAGTGTGTACACTAATCACAACAATTTGAAGTGATATAAAGATGTCTATAAATGTTTGTGTGTTTGTTTTACAGATTCAAGCTTTTAGGTATGAAAACAGTGTTTAAACAAAGCTGTTAGAGGTGCTCTCGAACTCTGCCAAAAACAAAGATGACATGATGATAATCTAATAGACTGAGAGTCAGCATCTGACAGTGAGTCATTTAGATATGAGGTGTTTGTGCTTATTCAAGGGCAAAGTTTGGCCTCCAAGATGGTGGAACAGAGGACATAGAAAGGAGATTTTTCTGTACTCTTTCTGTTATGATTTATGCATCATTGGATGGTACCTTAATTAATTTGACCTTATTCACATAGCAGACATTTAGAATCCAGTTCTATGGAAGTTGTAAGGTACCCAGATGCTACAAACTTCCTTCTTTCATGTCTTCATGGGAACAACGTGGCTACTACCAAAAGTAGGGTTTCTCATAAACCGACTTGTCAATGTGCCTACATCTTCCTTTCTCGTGTTAGTGGGAGATGACCTCTTAGGAAAGGGCAGGTCTTCATCATGAAGAGATTTTGATACATGTTGCCTCACACTCTTATTCTGGGCTCTCACTGACCAAAGAATATATATAAAAAATGGAAATGTCCATGTGAACTATTAGGAACATTAGCATGGATTATTTATATATTCAGCAGGTATGATTCTTACTCCAAAAAATGCAGATAAAAGAAATACCACATTTATTTATTTTGTAAGTCATTTAATTTGCTTTGAGTCTATACACACTTGGCAGGAAGTAAAGTTCTGATCAGTTTTAGGGGAAAGTTCATTCTTGCTGGTGTAGTAAAAGAATCTCTGTGGTCTTCTGAAGTCCAGAACTTTTGGGAAAAGTCTTGAATATTCAGTTGGCAGTGGTCACTGCAAATACACGTGTTATCCAGTCTTCATGATTCATGCATTTTAAACTCTTCCAATGAAATAGAATGCATGTCATATGCAACTGAATTGTTGTATCCCCAAAGTATCTTTATAAAGGTTAGTTTTCTGTGGAATTGGAGGCATTGTATACATGCTTATGAAATCCTTCCTGCTGTCTCTTAAGAGCAACAACGTAAGGAACTTGACAGGTTCACTGCTATCCCATAAGGATATTGAGGAAAAGATATTCTAACCTAACACACTATAGCATCCTGTGGTAGAAAGTCGTCTCCAATGTGAATGGTGCCCCCTAGTTGTAAAAAAAAGTACATCTTTATATGGCAGCTCAGTAGAGGTTAGAGAAATCTTTTACTTTTTTTTTCAGTACTATAAATGTTAGGAATTATGGAGCTCAAGGGGACCTTATCACCCTTTGACAATTAGGAAAACTGAGGCACAACAGGTAAAATAAGTAGTCAAATGCAATTGGTGATAAAAATGAAATTAGCACCCATATCTTCTTACTTCCTCACTGCCTCATTTTCCACTTTGGCAAGATTCTAAAAAACAACAGTTGGCTTGAAAAATATTCTAAACAAAACCATGTGTGTGTGTGTGTGTGTGTGTGTGTGTGTGTATTCAGGAACATTAACTTCACTAACAAAAGATTCACCCCATTAAAAATAACAAACACAAGTTCTTTATGCTATTTAAAGTACCACTATTTTCCAAAAGCAAATTTACATGCAACTTCTAGAAATGTGTTTTCTTGAAGCAGAATGCTCCTGAATAAGTAGTGATGTGATGATAGGGTCTGTGCGGTGTGTAATATGCTGAAAGCTGTGGCATTGCTTTTTAAGGGTTTCACCCATGGAGCTATTAAATGCAGATATAAGTTAGCAGTAGCCGCTTATTTGGGTTAGGGAGAGTGTTTACAAATGACCTGCATTATTTAAAAACTCCAGTGTTTAGTATCTTGGGACTGTGCTATCATTGTCATTGTCTCTTGCCAACTTAACATAGCCAGGTTCTCCCTCCGCCTTTGTGTTCTTGGTTTGCCTTTTAGTGGTTTGTGAGACAAAGCAGACTGAGTGCCACAGTAATCCGATATTGAGGCAATCAGCAATACAATGAACAGGAAACAAATGTATAGCTCTTGGCATGACATCTTGTGTTATCCTTTACATATGTTTGCTTTTGATGAAAAATAAATAGTGAAGACTCTGAGTTTAGGGACTTTATAGCTTCTACTTTCAATAGAGGGTGATTCTTTCAAGGGCAGAACAAATTACATAGATTTATTATATTTTTACTTGGGACCTACACTTTACATCATGGGTTACAAACTAGACTATTTTATTCTCCATTAAAGTCTTTAATTTTTGTTCTAGAACTACCATATATTTTATACCTTCAAGAGTCACTTGGGCTGCGGAGACTGGTGTTTTGAAGAGATTTTATGTTTTTGAATAGTTTCTGTGTATAGCAGTCTGGGTAGTAAAGACAAGCATAAGAAAAGCATTTTTTCTTTCCATATGCCAGAGCATTCTCCTCTTTTAAATCAATCTTTTATCTTCCATCTTCTAACCAGGTCATAGAAAAGGGGAACTTACCCAACAGACTTCAGAATTTAGTCATTTTCTCAGAAGGAGCATTTATAATATCTACCCAATAACTTAAAAACTGAGGAAAACATGCACCACTTGACAGGGATACATTGTGCAAAATGTGTTGTTAGGCCATTTTGTGGTTGTGCAAACATCATCACGTTTACTTACAGAAAACTAGATGGTAAAACCTAGTGCACACCTAGGCAATTTGCTATAGCCTATTGCTCCTAGGCTACAAACCTGCACATCAGGTACTTTACTGAATACTGTAGGCGATTGTAACATAATGGTATTTGGGTATTTAAACATAGAAAAGGTAGCCTAAAAATGAAGTATAAAAGAAAAAAATGGTCCACCTATTGTACATAGGACATTTACCACGAATGGAACCTGCAGGACTGGAAGTCGCTCTGGGTGAGTCAGTGAGTGAGTGGTGAGCAAATGTGAAGGCCTAGGACATTGCTGTTCACTACAGCAGACTTTATAAGAACTGTACACTTAATCTGCACTAAATATATAAAAGAGCATGTGATTAAATTAAATACAAGAGAAAATGATGCAATCAAGGTAAGTGGTAAACGTGAGATATATAAGGCTGCTGTCAGCATCGCATGGCATATTGTTTCACAGCAAACTTTTTTATACGTAGAAAGAGTATACTCTAACATGACAATAAAATTATAGTACAGTAAATGCATAAACCAGTAACAGTTGTTTATTATCATTATCGATTAGTATGTAGTGTTCATAATAGTATGTGCAATACTTTTGTACAATTGGCAGCACAGTGGGTTTGTTTATACCATCGTCACCATAAAAATGTGAGTAATGCACTACATTAAAATGGCTTCTACCTCACTAGGCAATAGGATTTTTTCAGTTCCATTATAGTCTCATGGGACCACCATTGTCTATGTGGTCCCCCACTGACCAAAATGTTAGGCAGCACATGACTGTACAGTATATTACCTTAATTTTATAGGGAATAAAAAAGCTTGTCATGTCATAAAAAGTAATACGATCTACATCATTTTCGTTAATGAGGTGGGAGTTAGGGGTGGCAGATTGCTTGCTTTAGGCATGATGACATTCTTTCTTCTTCGACACCTTGCTTTACAAAGAAAATAGAACATTGAAATGACTGTATTTACTGGACACTAAGTCAGGTTCTCAATCTTGGGCCTCCTTGCTGAGTAATCTCAGAGACAACATGCAAGAACCATGAGGTTTGTTAGAAGGAAATGCTCCATTCTGCTCTTGAAAATCTAAAGAAGACCATTGGAGGACACTCTTCCTACCCTACCTTCCCTTATATATCTTCTTTTCTTTCTTTTGATTGACATCAGTTATAGACTAGTTGAAAAATTTACTAAATTTGTGGCATTTTTTCCAGCTACACAATTTGGTTTGAACTTTAAAGCAAACATTAAACACTAAGTACTTTTTCTTTGATTTTTTAAAATTTGAATTTATTGGGATGGCATTGGTTAATACAATTATGTAGGATTCAAGCATACAATTCCACAATACATTATCTGTATATTGTATTGTGTGTTTTCCACTCCAGGTCAAGTCTCCTATCATCACTGTTTATTCCCGCTTTAACCTCTTATAACTCCCTTCATCCCCCTGCCCTCTGGCAATCACATCATTATTGTCTGTGTCCATGGGTCTTTTTTTAATTCTTTGCTTAACCCCTTTGCCCTTCTTACCTACCCCTCAAACCCCTCTCCTTTGACAGCTGTCAGTCTGTTCTCTGTATCAATGAATCTGTCTCTACTTTGTTAGTTTATTTTGTTCACTAAATTCCCCATATAAGTGAAATCATATGGTAGTTGTCTTTCTCTGACTGGCTCAACTAAGCACTTCTTTTTCAAACCTCTGGTACTCATAGTGGTCTTTCTTTCCTTATCCTAGTGCTCTCTGGGTCTCAGCTAAGGGAATATAATTTTTCAGTTAGCTGTCCAGGGAATTTTCTCACAAACTGTCTCATGAGCAGTTTAACCATGTGAGGCAAACTAGTCATAAAATGAAATAAGTTAATAAGTTACTTTTGATCATTTAATTTTCTGAATTAAATGACTGTTATATTTGGGACTTTTCCCTCTTCCTCACATGAGTTTTCCAAGATGGGATGGATTGTCTCATTATAGCTGCTGATCATTACAAGTTGTAAAAGAAAATTGATATTTCAATTCAGTCAAAACAGTAGGTCTTCTTTCTACCTATGGCATAGTCTGAGAGATCATACTTTTGATATGGTTTCTAGGTCCCTCTCAACCCTAGGCTCTCATTGGACAACATTGAGCATGTGCTCAGCTCATTTACAAACCTTTGCACGAGAACTGCTTTCAATCCAGGTATTATATCTTCTTGGATTATTTTAACAAAATAGTTATTTTGCAAACCCTAACGGGATTTAAAAATCATATCGATTATTTTTGTTGTTATGATTTAGACTCAAAATTCCACCTGAAAGAGATTTTAAAAATTCTTATTACTTCATTTAACATTAGTTCTCCCCACCAACCTTTGAATATACATAAATGTGATCAATATGATTTCCATGTCTTCATCTAAACTGTTTACTGAATATTAAATGTTGACACAAATGTTGAAGGACATGAAAAACTCAGGAGCCTGGGGAATATCACTATAGATGATCCATCTAGAATGGTGTTCTTTGGAACTTAATTATTACGCTAACTATTTTTTAAAAGAAAATTATTTATCTTCAGTGTTGACTTAAGTTTTTACAATTAATGAAATATATGCAAACATTTATATGCATAACATTTATATTAATAAAAGAACAAAAATTTACAAGTTGCACAAAAGAGAAGTAAAATTAACATTAATTAAAATGGATAAGCATTTTTTCTGACTATAAAACAGTGTTATTATACCTAATAGAAAATGTTACCTTAGTGTATAATTGTGGCTTTATTAATTTCTTTTTAAAAAGATTTTATTTATTTATTTTTAAAGATTTTATTTATTTATTTTCAGAGAGAGGGGGAGGGAGAAAGAGAGGGAGAGAAACATCAATATGTGGTTGCCTCTCTTGCACCCACCACTGGGGACCCAGCCTGCAACCCAGGCATGTGGCCTGAGTGGGAATCAAATCAGTGACTCTTTGGTTCACAGGCTGGTACTCAATCCACTGAGTCACACCAGCCAGGGTAGATTTAATTATTTATTTATTTTTAGAGGGAAGGAAAGGGAAAGAGAAAAACATCGATGTGACACAGAAACGATTGGTTGCCTCTTCTATGTGCCCCATGTGGGATTGAATTTGTAACCCAGGCATGTACCCTGACTGAGAATCAAACCAGCAACCTCTCACTTTACAGGACAATGCCCAACCAACTGAGCCACACTGATGAGGGCTTATTAGTTTCTTGAATATTAATAGTGGAAATGAACATAACTGTCTTGTACCCAACTTTAATGGGAATGCTTCTAATGCTTCATTATTAGTGTGTACAAAATTTGCTTTAAAGTTTTGGTATCTTTTATCAGGTTAAAGATCTGCCTCACTGTTTTTAGATTTTGTAGTATATATATACGTATGTACGTCTTGAGAGACTTTGAGCAGAGGACCCAGCTAATCTGTGTCTGGACCCCTAACTTGCAGATACTGTGAGATAATTGATGTGCATTGGTTTAAGGCATTAAGTTGTGGTAATTTGTTATATAGCAATAGAAAACTAATACAGTTATGATAAATACACTTTTCATATACTGTTAAATTTGCTTTGCTAACTTTCAAGAACATTTTCATCTATGTTCAAGAGGGATATGATATCTAGTTCTCTTTTCTTGTACTGTTCTTGTCTAATTTTAGTATCTGGGTAATGCTGGCCTATAGAATAAGTTTGGAAATACTCCTTTCTTTTCACTTTTGTGGAAGTGTTTGCATAGAATATGTTCTCTAGATATTAGATAAAATTCTGACTAGTGATGCGATCTGGGACTGGAGTTTTCCTCCTGAGAAAGTTTTAAACTACAAATTCAATTTCTTTTCATAGGTATGTGATGATTTCAGTTAATTTATTTCTTCTTGCATGAGGTTTAGTAGTTTCTGTCTTTCATGGAATGTGTCCATTTCATCTAAGTTGTAAAATTGTTGGCAGGAAGTTGCATATAATATACCTTTATTATCATTTAGATATCTATAGAATCTGTAGTGATGTCATTTATCTCATTTCTAATATTGATCATTTGTGTCTCCTCTCTCTTATATTCCTGATTAGTCTGGGTAAAGGTTTAGCAGTTTTATTGACTTACTGGAAGGACCCACTTTTGGTTTCATTGATGCTCTCTATTGGTTTTCTGTTTTCTCATTTGCTCATTTCTATCTTGTTCATCATTTCCTTTCTTTTGTTTACTTTAGGTTTTATCTGTTTTTCTAATTTCTTAAGGTGGAAGCTAAGATATTTGAAAACTATCTTCTACTCAGGCCACTTATGCCAGCATCCTTCAAGTTTGATATGTCTTTTTTATTTTCATGTAGCTCAAAGTAATACTTAGTTCCCACTTTTATTTTTTCTTGTACCTGTTTATTATTTAGCAGTGAGTTATTTAGTTCCAACTATTTGAGAATTCTCCAAATGTCTTTCTGTTATTGATTTCTGATTTCATCCATTGTGCTCAGGAAATATACTTTGTATATTTCAAATCCTTTTATATTTATTGATACTTGTTTTATAGCATAGAATCTTGTGTATTTTGAGAGGTGTTCCATGTGCACTTGAAAAGAGTATGTCTTCTTTTGTCATTAGGTGGAATATTCTAAACTATTAATTTTTGAAGTTGACAATGTATGTTCAGAACCTGAACTCTTGGGCAGCATAAGTGTTGAGATTTATAGATATTTCTGTTTCTTTCAATGTCCTGGCGTAAGCATTTTACTTGAGGTTTTGACTCTGGTCTCTTGGGTAGAGATTTTCTAATCACTTTTCAATGAACGGCAGCATTTTTCTACCTCCTAGAACAGTATGGTGAGCCCAGTTCCCACTCCCCCAAACTCTCAGAGTCTGTGGCCTAAGACCCCTTCCCTTCATAGGCATTAAGACTCTGGCTGCCGAAGGAAGTACCTGTTCTGTGTCACTCTGTGTATTGTGGTGCACAAACCAGGTCCACTAGGACTACAGAGTTTTGTCATTTCTATTCCCTGAAGATTTCCCTTTCTTGCTGTCAGACTTGAGTATTACTTTTTTTCTTAGCTTTTCAAATATTTTAAGTAGTATATCTATATGTTCAGTGTGATACAAAGGAGGTTTTTTTATCTTCTCAGTCTGGCATCTTTACTGAAAACTCTTAATCCACGTGTTTAAAATTTTTTAAAATCTTGGCTACGATTATATTAAATCAGAGAATTACAATTTGAATAAATATATTTGACAACATGAGATCAACCACATTAAACTTTTGTGTATAATTTAGAATAATTAGACCTTTTTCTTCTCCCTAAATCTATCTTAAAAAATTTTTGAATGGTAGTTTTAATAATGTGTCATTTAATAACATTGTAAAGCATTTTTATTTGTGTTTAGATTTGGCTTGGTTCTTCTGATATTAAAAAAGAACTTAGATGAATTTCTAATTTGCTTATTGCTAGAATCAGGACAGGAGTTTATTGAGTATCTCTTCTACTTCAACTGCTAATGAACTATTGGCAGTTACAAGAACAGGATTAATTCTCCTATGCTCAGGTCCTTTTGATGTTGGCATGTCAATAAAACTGTATGACTTCTGATGCCTCAATTCTTCTTCTGCTTCCATTCAAACTATTTTGAAAATTTAGTTCGAATGCCAAGCCTCAATGTCATCTGGACCGCCTTTGGCTCATGTGTACAACTATATAAATACATGCAAACATAGGCAGTAAAATACATTACACAGAGGAATATAATTATAAAGTTAGTATTGGATAATCCAGAGTATGTTTATATTAACTTTTATGATTATTATTAAAATTAAGTATTATTCAAGACTGGACTTTCAGAAATGTTGTTTTAGGCTCTAGGATATACTTTTCATCTGAGAATGGAAGCCTACCTGGAAGATTGTTACTGTGTTAGGAGTGAAGCCAAGTCACATGTGGTCATTATAAACTGCACATTTGTCCCGTACCAACACTCAGCCTCAGATTCTCCCTGTGTAGTAAGTATGCCCTCCCAAATGGGCATCTCTGTCTTAGGGAGGTCTTAAGAGTAGTAAATCAAGTACGACAAGGGATATTTTTTTAAGTTAGAGAGTTTCAATGAGGATGACATGGCTGTTCATCTTAAATACCATTCCCTTTCTCTATTCTTTAGACACACCGTAATTCTAGATGAAATATTAAAGACATAACCAGAATGACACAGTTTGTCTCAAATATTATATATAATTCACTGTATATGATATGGAACAGCTGTATAAGGTGGTGAATTAGGTTAAAATTCTGGCTTTCCAGTCTTCAGGACAGACAGTGGCAGCAATATCTGGAAGTTTAATAGGGACAAGTTGTGCCACAGTAAGTCAGATCTGGAGCCTAGGATGTGCTCCTGCTTACTAAAGGAGGTTGAAAACTGATGACTTACTGTTTTGGGCTGCAGCCTTCTAGGAAGTTTTGAGCTTAGGGAGGAAAAAGGAGAAAGACCGACCCTCAGGATGACAAACAGACACAAACCATTGGCTGGCTCACTGACTGGATCTGCTGGTATCACTGATATTACCTGGAGCGGGAGTCCCAAAGTGCCACTTTAAAACTTGAATGTAGAATAAGAGCCCAGCATATCAAGCAAAAGGAATTACAAAAGTACAGATACAGAGGACAAAAGAAATTAAAAAAAAAGAACAAAATAAACTGGTAGATTCACTTATCCTTCAAAAACATTTACTTCCTCCTTCCCTCCATTAAGAACTATATTCCTTCATGTCTCATGTTGGACTTAGCTGTGTGATATTCTTAGGCCAAGGGGACATCAACAGATGTGATAAAAGCAGCAGCAGAAATTGTGTTTGGAAGGTTGGACTGTCCTCTAGTCATGGCCTTGAAAATATGAAGATAAAGAAATGCAAAGCAGACATGGAGCCGAGCCCAGACAAACATCTTTTAGATCTAAGCCTGCCACTGTTGACTGGTACATCAAGGAAAAAGAATAAATGATTATTTTAAGCCACTGAGATTTGGGGTAGTTTATTACCAATCATTGTGGTTTTACTAAATACACTCAGAAGAACCAAAAAATCACTCTTAAAATGACAGCATACCCCCAAATCTAAAATGTATGTTGAGTCTGCAAACACATGTAATTCTTATAAGGACATGAAAGAAAGTAATAAATTAGAAAATTAATTCACTTCTAATGAAATTAAGTTATGATAGTTTTACAAAGCCTTTAAAATTATTTTAGAATGTTAAAATAGTTTAATAACTATTTAAAACAAGACAATTTAAAATAAAAATAAGAAGTAATAAAATGATTGGGTTGGATAGACAAATATTGTAATTCTTGGAAATACAAAGCACAGTATATGAAACTTTAAAAATCAATATAAAGGATAAACTCTGAACTAAACAGAGTTGAAGTCTATCTCATTGTTTCAGCTGAGTTTAACACAAAGTGGGAAAGAGGGAAATGCCATTTATAAAATGAGAAGTATAGAATAAGAAACTCATATATATACATTTTTACATACATTGTTTAAAAAAACTTTCAGAATTTTGAAAACTTAAGAATGTGCTCCTCAGAAAACTTTGTATGATACCTAATATAAATAAAGAAAAATTCATGCCGGACATAATTACAGTGAAATTAAAGAATATCAAAGATAAAGGGGAAAAAGTCTAATGCTTATAGAGCAGTGCTAATAGAACTTTCTGCAATGATAGAAATATTATGTCTTTGCTGTCTGTTTAGTAAATAGCCACTAGAAACATGTGGTAATTGAGTACTTGACATGTGATTAGTGCAATTACTGAGGAACTAAGTTTTGATTTTTAAAAAATATTTTTACTGATATTATAACATGTAGGTAGTGGTTACTGTATGGGACTACAGAGTTCTACAGAAAAAAAGATGGGAAAGTCAATGAAGCTAACTGCAGACTTTTCACAAGCTTAAGTGGATACCAGTGAACAATGAAACCAATCTTCAATTTGCTGGGGGGAATTAACTTTCAACACATTTTTGTATCTAGTGAAACAACCACTCTACTGTGTAAGTAAAACAAGGGCCATTCCAGATATTTGATACAGAAAACACACTGCATTCAGACTTGTACATATACCCTTTAGATTTATTTAAGGCATCCAGAGAATTCTCTTTTTTGTGAGTAGATACCGAAAAATCACTACAATTACACATTTTTAATAACAATGGGCACAGAAAGTTTAGGTCAAGAAAGTTATTACCTATATATATATATAAATAGTCTGTCCTTAGGAAAAATAAATTTCTTTAGCCATTTACATATCCATACTATATATCATAATTTTGACATTAGAGACAGACTACCTTTTAGAACATTTCAGATCATTTCAAGTCAGATTCAACTTTGAAAATCTGCATGCTTTATTTCAGAACTTATGCATATGTAAATACAATATGAAGTGGTTGAAACAAGTCTATAACATATACAAAATGAAGATTTTTATCTACCACTACAGTAAAACTGATATTAAATACAAAGACATACAAGAAAATGGGCAAGCCATAATATTTGACAAAAAGCAATAAGTTACCATGTATTATAAAATAAGAATACTAATCAAAAGAATTTTGATGTTTTGATCAAACATCATAACTAATTAAAATACTTCTAAATAGAACTCTAATATCTAGCAGCAATAATAGAATCACAGATGAGCTTACTTATTGAAGGATTACCACCTGCTAGGGTTTCTTATTCCATTCAGAAGGACAGACGCATGTCAGATTAATTCATGGTTAACTGTGCATACTGTTTAAAAAATTAATTAATTTTTGGAAAGAAGGGAAAAAGAGAGGGACAGAAACATTGATGTGAGAGAGAAACATTAATCAGTTGCCTCTCGTATGTGTCCTGATCAGGGACCAAACCCATACCCAGGCATGTGACCCGACTGGGAATCAAAACGGCGACTTTTCGATTTGCAGGATGGTGCCTAACCAGCTAAGCCATACTGGTCAGGATGTGCATAGTTTTGTTTCAAAAGATCACCTGAAAGAATATAATTAGATTATATAATTTCCAAACCAAGAGAGAGAAAAATAGTTTAATAAAAATTCATACAGTCAAAAGGTCAACAGAGTTTAAAAGAAAGGAAATTAAAAACATAAACTACAAAAAAAGCTAAAATGAAGTGGCAAGAAAGAAATTATCACTCATATATTAACCAAGATAAAGTAGTTTAACAATATTTACATTTTAACAACATAGACTTTAAGTGGAAAACAACGTAAGAATGAAGTGATATTGTATATAATATTTAAAGGAACAACCTGACAAGAAAATATAGCTATCATTAACTTGCATGTACTTATCAACATAACATCAAAGTATGTACCTCAAAAATAGATAAAATTGGAGGTTGATTTCCAGATAGTGGTATGAGATACTCAGGAAAAGTTTTCTCCCAGATAAACATCTTTTAAGCCAATCAACATTAGCAAAGATTATCATCAAATTTGGAAAGATTTTATGCAACAAAACGTACAGAAACTCAATAAGAACAATGAGAGGCCACGGCATTCTGGCTACAACTGTACCCCTCTCCAACAGCTCTGCCTGACAAAAGGTTTCAGCTGGAAAATAGATTTAGCTAATACTCTAAGGCCACATATCTGATGGTGAAATAGAGATTTAAAATGCAGCTTCTCTGAATCCTAAGCTGGAGTCCTTATTATTCTGTATTGTCTCTCTCCTGCAAACTCTAAGGTGGTGCTAACACATTCTCTCAACATTAAAAGGTTCCAGTTTTGGTTCTATCTTTTAAATTGAAATTTCATGGCAGCTTCCTGTGGTTCCAACAACATGCCTTGGAGGAATGGAGAAGCTCTGTCAGACTTGCCTGGTAAACTTGAGAGCTTACTAATATGAAGATTGTCAAAAGCACTTATTTCTGAGTTTCCTAGAAATTTTTTTGTTTTTTTAGAGCATAAAGATAACATATATCATTACTAAGTTAAGAAAAATAAGGGAAAGGAACAAAGAAATAATAATTATATTACATAATATTTAATGAATTTTACCAAATAAAAGATATTGCTGATATTTACTATGTAAAACTAAAAATATTACATAGTCTAATATTTATAAAATTAAGTACTGCTGTATTATATAATTAATTATTATCACTTTATACCTAGGAAAAAATAACCCTGGAGAATTATAACTTAACAATCATGGTGAATAGTGTTTTCACATCTAGCTATGTCTGACATCAAATCTGTGTTCTTAGTCATTGTAGAACACAAAAAAAGATCTATTATAAAAATATACAAACCATGAATGTGACCCAAATATTAGATTAGTTCTTGCATATTTTCAATTTCTTAGATTTGTGTGTTGATTAATAAATGTGTGCATTAAAAATATTACTCTAGTTATTCCAGTTTTTGAAGCTGGTCAAAGTACAATATAATAATAAATAGCATTTATTTAGAATTTATTGCATGCTAGGTAAGGTGCCATGTGAGTAAATAGTAGGAATTTAGAGTTCTAATTCCTCTGCTGTCATATTCAGTATACATATACTCTTTGTAAAAATAGCGGTAAATTTAGGAAATTATGAAAGTTAAAAGAACTTTCCTTTTAACTTTTCAGCATTTTAAGATTAGGTGTTTTGTAACCGTACTGAGCATTTAGAGATTAGATAATATGAGACTATCTTGAAGTGAACAAATTAGGTTGAAGGTATTCATTCTATCTCTAGAAAAATTTGACTATGGTAATCTCATGCTATTCCAAAGTCCATCTAAGTCTCTCCAACAATCCATTTTCATTCCCATGTTTAGCACTAATTCTACACATAACCCAGTATACTGAGTGTGACTACAGAAGGAGTAGAATTCTCCACAGAAATTTTATAATATTCTACATAAAGCCTAACATGGTAGCTTTTTTGCTTTGATGACCTTTGCATGGAATTAGAGTTGCTGGCTCCATGGGCCAAAAGGACAGGAAGAGAAAACTGCTGGCTCCAAAAAAAAGACTCAGAAGACTCATTTAGATTTAAAGAAGCATTATTACAGATGTCCCCATTTTCCTTCCTGTTGCCCACCTCCACCCAGCCCTCACCACCCTCTCTGGCCATCCCCACACTGTTGTCTGTGTTCATGGGTTATGCATATATGTTCTTTGGCTAATCCCTCCAACTTCTTTTATTCAGTTCTCCCCTTGTCCCTCCCCTCTGACAACTCTCAGTCTGTTCCACGTATCCATGCCTCTGTTTCTATTCTGTCAGTTTATTTTGTTCATTAGATTCCACATATAAGTGAGATCATATGGTATTTGCCTTTCATTGACTGGCTTACTTCCTTTAGCACAATAATCTCCAGGTCCATTCATGTTGTTGCAGAAGATAAGAGCACCTTTTCATGGCCATGTAGTGTTCCATTATGTAAATGTACAACAGCTTTTTTATCCACTCATCTACTGATGGGCACTTGGGTTTTTCCAGATTGTTACAGATATATTTACCTTTATAAAGTATGATTGATGACACATTTTATTTTTTTATTTTTATTTTTTTAAATTTTTTATTTTAGTTTATTCAGTACAGTTTCTATCCTTTATTCCCATTCCATCCCTCTCCTTCTCCCTCCCATTTCCAAACCCCCTAGTTTTGTCCATGTGTCCTCTATATTTGTTCCTGTAAACCCTTCCCTTCTCCCCTGAAATTCCCTCCCCTCTCCCCTCTGGTCACTGTCAGCCTATGCTCTATTTCAGTGTCTTTTGTTATATTTTACTTGTTTCTTTGTTTTGTTGTTTAGGTTCCTGTTAAAGGCAAGATCATATGGTATTTGTCTTTCAATGCCTGGCTTATTTTGCTTAGCATAATGCTTTCCAGCTCCATCCATGCTGTTGCAAAGGGTATGAGCTCCTTCTTTCTTTCAGCTG